>VDFB02000017.1:350935153-351247662 GCA_007258455.2 Sequoia sempervirens | reverse complement strand
TCTTTCAGCAAGAATAGAAAATAAAACCATAAATTAGGAATTTCATTATGACGAAAAGGGTATCCAAAAATGTAAAAACATCTAAAAACTGAGAAACTTGAAATTTAACTATTTTTGGGTGATGCAAGATTGCCCTTACACCACTGGATGCTCCTGCATCAACAACACATCAAATTCAAACAAAAACATGTCAGGATCCTCAGTAGAAAGGTCACGAAAAATAGGTAAAGCTGAATGAGGAATATTCTTCATAGGGGCATCTCACTCAGGATATGTGATAGGAAACTCAAAAGTAACCAGAATATTATTAGCCAATTCCCTATTATCGTTGCTGTTGTTATTATTATTATTGGGATCCATGACATCTAATGCCCAAGGAGTAAAATAGGTTCTAAATGGCTCGTGGGTTTCTTCTTAGAATGTACTAGCTTTAGCCCCGTAAGACTCTTGGAAAAAAAATTCAACCTTTTTGTGTGATATCTTAGAAGAGCTTGGATGAGTATTTGTAGGTGTCTGAACAATAGTGGTCTCAATAGCACACTTCTCAAGATCAAGTTCAGGTAATTCTAATGATTTCAACTTAGTTTTTAATTTCTCTTGAGTTGAGCTACTTCCTTCTATGGATGGTTTTGACTTATTTTGCAATTCTCCAATTTGTGTTTCCTCAATGGATGTTTTTGATTTGTTTTTAAGCTCTTCAGGTTGTGGACTAATTCCCTTTCCTTTTCTAATGAATCTTCCTCTTCTATCCCTACTACGATTCATGCACCTAAATGACTTACAACAACACAAATAAAGAGTACTCACCTAAACAAGGTCAACAATTGTACAAGCTTTCTTCAAGACGCACTGGTCCTAACTTAACTCACTAATGCTTCATGCCTTTAATACCTTTCCCCGGCAACGATGCCAAAATTATTGGGTAAAATTGTGGTCTAAGATTACGATATAATTTCGTGTTTGTATTTGGTTTATGGATTCCCTCATTTTTTACCTAGATGTGTCAATTTGGGGTCATAAACTAATGAAAGGTATAGTGGCTTTTTGCTCAAGGGATGAAGGTAATAAGTCAAGTGGGGATGTATGTATATAAAAGTCTAAATAAACCAATAAAGATCTAAGACACACTTCTTCAAATTGTATTAGAATAGAAAGACTTATTTTAAACTCTTATCCACTCTAGCATTCTTGATTCAATTTTGCTAATATGTGCTTCGTCTCACAACACCATGAATAATGATAAAAACCATAATTAATTACTAAGGTCACATTAACCTAATGTAGGTGACATGAGCTGTGTATTCGGGTGACAAGACCTCTGTGTCCTGGTGACATGATACAATAAAATCTAACAAATTACTTGCAATGTTTCTAAAGCAAAGTATAAATCATTGACATGATTATCCTGTGGCTGGTATTCAAACTAAACATTAATAACACTTAAATTGCTTCACACTTCATGAATATAATTGACACTATTATTCATGAATATTATCCATCACTAGAATAAACAACAAACCAAGGATTGATCCTCCCAGTTAAAATGGAAGTATAAATCTTGAAGAGCTTGTTGATTGGATATTGGAAATGGAGAAATAATTCAATTTTGAAGGGAGAGAAGATGAAAAAAAGTTAAATATGTCCACGAAACTGAAAGGACACACATGGACCTATGGTGGGATCACTTGTAGACTAACCAAAAAAGGAAAAGGGAGGAAAATATGAAGCAATGTGATCAAATGGTGACAAATATGAAAGAAAAATTCTTCCCAACAAACTATCAAATCAATCTATTTTGGAAGTTGCAAAATCTGAAGTAGAGAGAGACAAGTGTTAAAGAATACACTGAAGAATTCTATGAATTGAGAATTAGAGAGGGACATGTGGAAGATGACACTAAGAAAGTGTCAAGGTATGTAAATGGATTACATTTATCAATACAATATAAGTTTGATTAGGTTGCAAAGTGTGGAAGAAGTCTACCAATATGCCTTCAATGTAGAAGAGAAGTTGAATAGAAAAAAACAAAACAATGCAAGAGGATACGAAAGGAATTCATGTGGTAGAGGACAATCAAGTGGTGGAAGATGTTATTCCATGAAACAATAAGAGGCTATCACCTCTTAGACAAGTTCACACATTCAAGAAATTGGAGGAAGGTGAGGTTATATGAAAGGAAGAGGAAACTTTCTAAGAGAAAAGGCAGAGGTTTCACGAGTACATGTTACCAATGCAGAGAAGTAGGGAATAGGGAATTTGAGAGCCCACACTTGTACAATAGTAAAAGAAAATAGGTCATAATTCATGTGGCCCAAGATGAAGAGGAAAGTGTTTCTTCACCTAAGCGTGGAGAAGATACATAAAATGGAGAGTTCAATATTGTTAAGATAAAAAAAGAAAAGGAAGAACCAACATAGCAAAGAAATTTATTCCAAACCAAATGTGATTCTAGAAGAAAATTCTACAAAGTCATCGTAGATAATGGTAGCATCAAAAATTTAGTGCTAGAAGAGATGGTGGAGAAGTTTTAGTTGAAGAAGATAAAGCATCCTAATCCATACAAAGTTTCTTGGCTGCAAAAGGGACACCAATTATTGGTAAGTGAGCAGTGTCTTGTGAATTTTCATATAGGCAGTTATAAGGATGTGACACTATGTGATGTTATGCCAATAGATGCATGCCATAATCTAATGGGTAGACCTTGGCAATATGACATACAAGACATTCAAGATGGAAAAACCAATTGTTACACTATAATGAAAGGTGGAAAGGAGTACAATCTAAATAATATGAAATTCAAGGAGAAGGAAGTAGAGAAAAATCCTAGAGTTTGTTTGGTGATTGACAAACAGCTCTTGAAAGACTTAAATAAGGAAAATATTGCTATAATTTTATTCCTAAGATTTTAGAGGCTATGACAATAGAGACGAAAGAGAAAATTATGATGGAGGTATAAGATATTTTGGGAGAGTTCATAGAAATTCTAATGAAGGAGCTACCGGATGGATTTCCACCAATGAGAAGCATCAGTCATTGTATGAAATTGATACCAGGGGCTAGTTTTATAAATAAGGCTCCCTACAAGATGAATCCAATGGATAATGAAGAAATAAATATATGAGTGTAGGATCTATTAGATAAAGGGTTGATAAAAGAAATTTTGAGTCTATGTGTTGTACCATACTTAACACTCACACCAACGAAGGATGAAGAGTGACAAATGTGCATTGGATCCAGAGCCATAAACAAAATAACAATCAAGTATAGATTCTCAGTATCTTTAATGGATGATATGTTGGACTACTTGAGTGGAGCTAAGTATTTCATGAAGATAGATTTGAAGAGTGGGTATCATTAGATACAAATTTGAGAAGGAGATAAATTGAAGACAATGTTCAAAATGAAATATGGTTTGTACAAGTGGCTAGTGATGTAATTTGGGTTAACAAATTCTCCAAGTACCTTCATGTGGTTGATGAATGATGTTTTTCTTGGCAAGTTTGTAATAGTATATTTAGATGATATTTTTATTTTCAATATAACAAAGGAAGAACATTTGTTGCACATTAGGGTAGTATTGCAAAGGTTAAGGGAATAAAATTTGATGGTTAATCTAAAAAAGTGTAGTTTCATGAGAAGAGAATTAGTGTATTTGGGTTTCATTGTATTTGAAGAAGGGTTGAAAATGGACCCCGAGAAGGTAAAGGAAAATATAGGTTGACCTTCACCTGGGAGTATGATTGAAGCTAGAAGTTTTCATGTCTTAGCGAGATTCTATAGTAAGTTCATAAGGAATTATAGTGGAATTTGTGCTCTAATCATGGAGACCATGAAAGGAAGTAGAAGAGTTTTTTTTTAGATAGTTGTAGTAGAAAGGGGTTTTCAATTACATTGAAGGAGAAAGTGACCAAATAGCTAGTGTTAGCACTTGTAGATTTTTGGAAAGATTTTTCAAGCTGATTATGATGTGCAAGTAGGAAAAACATTGGAGGTGTGTTGAGCCAAGAAGGTAGAACTATAACATACTTTAGCAAAAAATTGAATGAAGCAAAGAAGAAATATTCAACATATGATCTAGAGTTTTACATGCAATTGTACAAACATTGAAAAGATGGAGATATTACTTGCTTCCCAAGGTGTTCTTGTTGTATATAGTTCATCATTCTCTACAATTCATTAGCATCCAAGGTAAGCTAAATCAAAAACACATGAAGTGGGTTGAATTCCTACAAAGCTTTTCTTTTGTTTTGAAGCATATTCTGAGTGGATAATTTAATCAAGTAGTTGATACATTGAGTAGAAGATGTTTTTTGTTAAATGAGTTGTGTGTAAATTTTGTGAGATTTAATTCTATACAAGAGTTGTATGAAGGAGATGCTAATTTGAAAGAGGCTTGGATTGCTTGTAAGAGTCCAGTAAAAAAATATAGGACTCCATAGTTGGAATTATTTATCCAAGAAGGATTTTTTTTAAGGGGATGAAATTATGCATACCTCAAGGGTCAATGAGGTAAAATTTGATAAAATAGAAACATAGTGGAGGTTTGAGTGGACACTTTGGTGTAGACAAGACAACAACACTATTGAATGAGGGACACTATTGACCAGGAATGGACGTTGATGTGAAGAAGATGGTGCAAGGTTCAAATTTTCCAACATGTCAAAGGAACTAAGCATGTTGTAGGAGTGTATAGGCCTTTACCTATACTAGAAAATTCATTGGAACATATTAGTATGCACTCTATTTTGGGACTGCCTTAGACATAAAGAGGTAATGATTCAATTTTTTTGTTGTTGATAGATTTTCTAAAATGGCTCATTTTATCCCATGTCAGAAAAGTAGTGATGCATCACACATAGGAACATTATTTTTGAATGAGGTAGTTAGGTTGCATGAATTAACAAAGAGCATTATTTCAGACAGAGATACAAAGATTGTTGGGCATTTTTTCCACATCTTGTGGAAGAAATTGGGAACATAATTAGGTTTTAGTTCATCCTACCATTCTTAAAATGATGGTCAAATTGAGGTTGTGAATAGAATATTAGGTAATTTTCTAAGATGTTTAGTAGGTAACAAGATTAATTAGTTGGATTTGAAATTATCTTAGGTAGAGTTTTCCTATAATAATGCAATCAACAAAAGTGTAGGAAAAATTCCTTTTTATACTATGTATGGGTACAAATTGAGGGGTTTGAATGAGTTAAGAGATAGTGCATAATAGTGAGGAAAAGTGTTGTAGTTGAGGATTTTGCTGAGTACATTCATAATTTGCATAAAAAAGTAAAATAAAGTTTACAAAAAGTGACACCAAATATAAGGGATAGGTTGATACTCCTACAAGAGAACATGAATTTTAGGTTGGGGATTTGGTTTTAGAACATTTGAGGAAGGAGAGGTTCCCATAGGGAATATATAACAAACTTAAATGGAAGAATATAGGCCCTTGGAGGGTCTTAAGGAAGTTTTCAGCTAATGCTTATGATATTGACCTTCTAGCAGGTATAGATATCTCTCTCATCTTTGATATTTTTGATCTATACAAGTATCATGAAGGAGAGATACATACACGAGGGGATATACATGTATATTTGTAGGACACATCGGGATGGGTATATCAATTGCTTGAAAGGAATTATGAGAAAATTGACAGAGTGATTGGTTCTCACATGGCTAAGAGGACAAGAGGAACATAATAAATGGAGTACTTAGTCCATTGGAAGGATACAAATGTATATGAGGCATCTTAGTTAAAAGCTATAGAATTGGCCAAGTATAAGATCTTGATTCCAGACTTTCCAAAATTTTCATGAGTCACAAACTCATGGAAAATTTCACTTCCCCAATGTGTTTGATGCAAGAGAATCTAGGTCCATAGACAATCTTATGTCACCAAAAATATTTCTTGGTTCAATTTTTTTTGCTTTGTTTTTTTGTGAATTTTGATGTGTTATGAAAGAGGAAAAGTCATCAATTTTGAATAAATAAGGATTTCAAAGTTTTGGGGTAGGTTATTCTTTTAGGGAAGTCAAAAAGAAAATAATTTAATTGAACCCCAAAAAACATAGGAGTTTAAGGGTGCAATGAAAACCATAATCCTGATGCCTTAAATGGAAAAATGCATGGGAGCATAAAAAATGTTGATTCCTAACAAGAATGGCCATCCGTCATGTTATTGGGTCATCAACCAAAATAATAACCCAATGGAAAGAGAGTTAAGGTGTTTAGGTTTCTATTAAACCCTAACACCCGATACACAAAGGGTGATGTCGAGCTTTTGCAATGATCCTTACCTATTGACGAAAAAAGAAAAAGGGAAATGTTTTATCCAAATTAATCACACCCAACACTTGCAAGATTCACATTAGATTGCATGTATGTGTGAATTGATGAAAGTTGGTGGAATTAGAACAAACATTCAAATTTCAAGGGGAAGGTTGTGAGCCTTTAATCTATCATGAATATTGAATCCTATAATCCTATACAATGTAATGAATATTTAGTCCTTGTACTCATGTAGTTGTTATGAATACATGACTATTTTCTTCCAAACTATTGTTGTTGCTACATACAATTGTTATTGAGGATCAATTATTGTCGAGAATTGATTGAGGTAACATGATTGGTAATATCCCTAGTCATGATTGCATTAGTGCCCTCCTAATTTTTTATCAGGTTATCCAAAATATATGCCCCTTTAACAAATCTAAATTGATAATAAGAAACAATACTAGGCAATATTTTTTGCTAAAGACTGTATTTTTCTACTAGTTTGTATGTTTTCCTCCTTCAGCTACTAGCTAGTAGCTGTCATTCTTTGTACTCTTAAATAAAAAAAGATTGTACATAAGACACATTAAACAAATTAATTGATCTCCAATAATTGATTTGAGTAACATCATCAACCTTAGACAATAACATAATGACACATTTATCAATATTAGTTCCCAAATAATCAAAAGAAATGGCTTCCTTGTAAACTTCAAGAAAAATATTACTAATCTAATTATGATTTAATTTATAAAATTTAGTAAGGAACTCATCACATCTAGGGGATTTACCTTTTTTAGGTGACAAATAACATTAGATATTTCATTATTAGACAATTTTCAAGATTAGAAGAACCACCATGACTAAGAATGCAAACAAATTTATTGGAAACAATATTCCTCCCTTTATCAATTTTAGAAAAAAAATGTAAAAACATTTATTAAATCTAAGTCTTCATTACCTAGATTGTCATCAAGATCAATAGTAGAAATGAATTCTATAGCATGCTTGGATTTCAAGAATTTGAAAAATAAAATTAGTGCCTCTATCACCTAGATGAAGCCACATAAGCCTATACATGAAACTCATACCATTTACTTTGTAAAACTAATCACATCTTAAAGAATAATTTAAATTACCTCTAGCTAAATATTAGAACTAAAAGGATCAACTTACAATTTTCTTTCAAATAAAAAGTAATCTCTCTTTCATAATTGTATTCCATTTATACCTTGATTTAACTTTATCTCTATCATATATTCTCATAAAATTTCTAGTAGATTCTATAGATTTGTTCCATCTTTCAATCAAAGAACCCATAGAGAACTTACCCTTATTAAAGAACCAAAGATTAAACAATGTATTAGAACAATAAGGATCCTTAAGATATACAAAAAAATGATTTATAAAAACTTTTAAAAATCAAAGAGGATTTTGTAGGATTATAAATACGAAAGACTTCAAGTTCAATAGGGTGGTGATCAAATAATGATGCAACAATAACATGCAAATCATTATTATTTTGAAAATGAGTTATATAGAAGAAATATTTATCAACAATAAATCTATCCAATCTAGAAATAAAATAATCCTTTTATACCCTATGTTGTTCCACTTCTCTCAACTTTCTACCAATTTTACTAAGTATACCAAATTTCCCTTACTACTATTTTTTCAAACAAACAAGGGATGAATTAAATTATTATTTTTTTAATAATTTTTTCTAACAAATATACATTAATCTTCCATTTAAATTTATTCCCATCAATGCTAATTTAAATCATATTGAATTACCAACTTATAATCCAAGGAATATCTCTCATATTGTTAGCAATCCCATCCCAAAATTTGGTTCCCCCTTTATAACAAATACCAAAAATATTCCCATCAATATTCAATTAGATCTAAATAGCCCTTCAACAAGTAGAAGAACTATGATTAATAAAAAAATTACTTAAATTTGGATTAATAATAATTGGCACACCTCCCCTCCTTTTAATATGTTTAGATGAAAAAGCAACGAGCTAGGCCATATAACCTTCCAAGTACCTTCCAAATAATAATGCAAGAAGGTATGCATTTCTTTCTCTAGATTTATACAGAGATTTAACAATATGTTTTCTATCATGGGCTTTAAGGTCCCTCATGTTCTAACTTAAACACTTCATTAAATAAATTTAGAGTGGGCCCGAATCTTAACTAAGGGGGCTACCATTACCCCCTTTACTAGATTTACCAAAATAAGAACTATCCAAACCTTTAGAGCTAGTAAAAGAAAATTCATTTTCATCTATAGAAATATTAACCTCTTTGTCATCTCCTTGAGATAAAACCAACTCTTCACCACCCACTTATCCTTTCTAGAGAATGATTACAATTTTTAATCTTTACAAAAACTAGAACAATAATCTAAAACCTTCATAGAATCAAGATTAATCAATGGCCTCTATTTTTTTCTCAATTCATATAAGGTTATTTTTTATTAGTGCTCAAATAGGCAGACATTTGAACAAGAGATGAAGATAAATTTTGAACACTAGCTAGTATAACCAGTACTCTTCTTTACATTTTTTAATTTAAGGAAGAAAGGATTCCTCTTCTAGGTTAACACTACCCATAACATTATCACCCAAAATTTTATCATAGAAACTAGAAGAAACCATATCCACCTTTTTATTATTCAATGAAGGGAACCCATATCTAATATGATCATCCATTTTACAAAAAAATCATTAATGTTACCCAAACTAACAAATTTTGATTTAATAATGGAGCATGGTAGGAAGAGTAGCTCTGAGGGAAGTTTAAAATCATCGGACGAGGATGGAGATGGAGGCTCAGATGAGGATGAAGATGCATTTTTTGGATGCATCCTTGTGGCCTGGGTGCCTGTTCCTATTGTGCAGGTTCTTCTGTGAGCGGTGTTGGATTGGGAAAGTTTGGGAGTCAAAAAATTGTCTTCTGTAGACATTGAGGGGAGCATTGAGGATGATGATTTGGATGAAGGATCTACTTTCATCCTGGGTCTGCATGGTGAGAGTGGCCTGGGAGGCAGTTCTTGGTTCTTTGAGGAAGTTTCTGGTGGTGTTGTAGTGGTTGGGGTCAAGTGTTGGTTGACCTTCCTGTTGTTTTTCTAGCTGCCTTCTCTATAGTGGGTGTGGATGTTCGATAATTTCTTTGAGGAAGTTCGATTGAAGAATGGGATTATTTTGCTTCTACTCAGTGTAGTAGGATGGCTTGGGGGCTCCTCATGCTGGCCTATTCTACTTCTTGCTTCTTCTTGGTCATCCTTTGTTTCTGCATGCTATTTGTTTGGTGGCTCTCTTTTGGGGGTTTTTGTTCTCAAAGTGTTTTGGGTTCTTCTTGTCCCCTCTCTGTGGTATGGTGGCTTCTTCCTCTGGTTGGTTGTGTGGAGTTTCGGCCCTTCTTTGGATCTGACCGACATGTTGGGGTTGCTTGGTGTGCTCTTTTTCTAGGCCTTCTCCTTACTTCTATCCTATTTGGGGCCCCCTTTTCCTCTTGGGGTTTGGTCGCTCCTAATCATTTTGAGACTGGGACTCTGCATTTGGTGGTCTTTTGGCCTATGTTTCTTTTTGCTGATGTGTTCTCCTCCTCGCAGAGTAGATGTGAGGTTTGGGGTAGCTTGGAGGTCAGCTTCCCTATTCTTTGTGGGGAGTTTCCTGCTAGTTTCCTTGAAGCTTTGTGGTGGGTGCTAAAGCCTAAGTGTTGTTCAATGTTCTTATTTCTTTTGGGGGGAAAGTTTTATGCACCCCTATTTGTTTTGTCTAGCTTTGGCTTCTTGAAAAAGGCTATTTGTAGGTGGTGGCTTATGTTGTCTTCCTTTAGCCTCTTCTGGTGTTTTATGTTCCTTCAATGGATGAGGTTTCTAGAGCTTCTTAGCATGGCTTTGTTGGAATTTGTCTAAGATGATGCTTGTTTGTTGTTGGTTGGGTTAGGCTCATTGTTTTCTCTTTGGACCCAACTGTGTGAGCTCATTGAGGAGGTTCTTGCTTCTTTCGCTTGGTACCTAATGCATGCCTTGCTAAGGGATGTTATGTCATCCCTTCCTATTGAAGCTGCTTATTGGATTCTTTAGTTGGTGTCTCCTGTAAAGGGGGAGATTGATCCTTTTGTGGTGGAGTGTTGGATTCTATTAAGGTGGAGCTTTTTTGGTATGGAGAGTCATGGTTTTGGTGGTAAGGGGTTTCATATCATCCTCTCTTGTAGAGGGGAGCCCTCTCTTTTAGAGGTGGAGGTTGGGTTGGATTTTTAGGCATTTTAGTGTTGCTAGAAGGTTGTTTCTTTGAAGTGCTTTGTTGTGTTTCCCAAAACTCCTATTGAGGTGGGGTGTTTGTTTTTTCTGGTTCCTTCGAGAATTAGGGTTTTGTTGGTGTTTTACACTAATATGGTTTTTGCTTGTTGCTCTCTTATGGAGGTAGGAAGGTGGGGAAAAATTTCAAGTCTTGAAGAGTGCTTTGGAAGCCCTTTTTGTTTGAGCTCTGCGCTGAGTAGTTGGTTTGCTATGGAGTGGATGCTGCAGGTTGCGTTTGGATCCTAGCAGAATCAGGAAATTTATTTAAAAAAATTCTAGGGTTAAGGCCCTTGTGTTCCTAGTTGTAAAGGGTTTTCAATCCCTTCAAAGATGATTTCTTGTAGTTTGGTTTGTCTTGTATATCTTCTAGTAGATTGCTAATGTTGGGTTGTTGATTGTCTATGTTCCTATCTTACTGTAGCCTTCATTTGTTTGTAAGGGGTTTTAGGTCCCCTCAAAACCTATTTGCAAGGGGTTTCTAGTCCTCACAAAACCTGTTTATCGCTAATCAATTTTTTTTTTGATTTAATCAATTTCATACAGAAGATTTTTAATAAAATTTGGTGAAGAAAGATAATTCTTTATAAAATTTAGAAACCTCTCCTTCATGTGAGGAAAATAAGACCTAGTGTCTTTGATTTTAATAACTTCATTGATGTGCTTCAAAATCCAAGGCAATAAAATCCAAAGGAAGGTGAACCATTGTAAAATTCAATCCATTTTAGAGAAGTTTTAAGAGTAATTTAATTTGGGTTAGTGATAGGATCCCATAAAAAATCCTAAAAAAGGGTGTTCCCAACATTCCATAAACTTTTATTTAAAATACATTTTTTATATACCACCATTTTTTTTAGTACACAAAAAACCTTCTACAACATTCTACAAAAGGTTACACATAATCCAAAAAATTTAGCCCACACAATTTTTATCAAATCACCAAAGAATTTTTAATATGGGAGAACATTTGGTGTGAGAAAAATGAATAAGATTCTAATATATTTGAAATTAATTTTATCCTTTTCAAGAAAATTTACCATTTATAAATTAGGATTAAAAGGGAGAATCATTTGCTCACCCTTTTTTTCTTCCTCTTTTCTCTCAATTTGAATAAACATTCCAAGTTAAATTAGGAACTATGCATCTTCATGAACTAGGGGAGATTCTCTAAAGACTCATGCTTCCTTGAATAAATTACTATACTACTACCACTTTTAAAATTAATTTTACCATCAAGGCCCATAATACCATCTTACAAAGCTTTTGATAACTGATTTTACACACTCCATAATAAATTTGGGCCAAGAGGAAACAAAAAATAAAACTCCAATACAAAAAGGAGAGTCTTGATATGGATCTTGTCGGATCTTGCCAGCTACAAATATAAAATACAATTTTTTTTAAAAAATAAACACATAAAAAAACCCTAAGACCACCTATATGACAAAGAATAGTAAAGAGAAGCTTGCATGGAGCTTCAATGTTGAGTGACTTTTCAAATTCAACCATTAACCTCACACATGCCTCCATTTTTCAACCCCAAATTTTCTATTGATTTATATGTTTCAAAAAGATATATGATTTATATATGATGCAATTATTAAATTAAAGTAAATAGTATAATTTACAATCTTAGCTCTCATAATAGGAGCTAATATTGTTTTTTAATACTTTTGTCACATTGAAAGGAAAATAAACATATACAATTTTTTTTGTTAAAATGAATTGATTAGAATTTAAACATGTCATATAGAATCCTAGTCACCATAAATCTTAATTCTTCACACAATTTTAATATAATTGTTAAAATGAAGATGATATAACATATCTAGAGTTACATGATGTCAACTTACATTGGCTTGTCCATGCATTAGTTGTTGTTATTTTGAGTTGTAACTATGATTTTTGGGGTTGGATCATAGCCCTAGATGTCATTTAATGTGAACCTTATAGAGGATCAGTTTGACATCATCAATGTCAAATTTTAAGTCTCTAAGAAACCCACTATTCATTTGAGGCCTTGTGCAATGTTTAGAGTCACTTGTCTTGGGACAATACTATTGGTAAAATAATACTTCCTAGAATTTTTTAGAAAATATTCCCAAAGAAAGGTTAACCATTGAGGTTGTTAGTGTGAAAGGGGTACTTTATCTAACTAGTTCATTCTTAGCTAGTTCTCCACTAAAGTCCTCTTCACACTAGCTTAACTTTACATAGGGATAAGGTGGTTGAGCCTTTAATGACATGAGTTGTCACATCTTATAGGATTCCCACACTTGTCATAATTTGGTTGCATCTATCTCTCCCGTTGGCCTATATAACCAAGGCATTTCCTTTGTAATTCTCAATTATCAAGCTGAATATAGCTTTGCATTCTTGAGAGGAATACAATTTATTCCTCCTCATATTTCTAGTTTTGCTTTCCTTTAGTCATTAGATTCCTGGTAGGCTAGTTAGCAAATCTCACATGGTATCAGAGCCAAATTTGAGTTGTGGGTTAGCATTCCTTTAGGAAATCTGAGAGTGTAAAGTTTTTTTTAATAGAACTGAGTATGCTCTTCTCTTGCATCCTCAGATGATTTGGAGAATCAGAAATGTGTAAAAATATCAATCTTTGGGGGGGTTCATGCATTGACTTGTTAGTTACAGGTCTTCTGAAGCTTCTTGGAGAGATTTTGAGCTCATCATTGAGTCCAAAGCAGCTGAGACATTCAGATCTGTCCTTATTTTTCCTAAAACAGACACTAAAGGCCAGATCTACAACAATTTGAAGCGGGAGGTTCATTGCCAGATCCAACAAGGAGCCATCATTTCAGAGCATTTTGGGTCAAATCCGACCCTGCCATCATGCTTAGAAGGCCTGAAAACCATAAAATTGACTATCAAAATGTCAATTTTAGACAAAGTTGCCAGGTAAGGCAAAAAAAATTTGTCCAAGGAGCTATTTTGCCCCATAAAAAAATAAGCAATATTTTTTATTTTTGTTTTAAAATAAAAACATTTTATTTTGGTAGGAGGTTGGGTGGGTGCCACTTCACCACATTGGGTGAAGTGGCAGACACATCAGAGAGGTTGGGAGAAGAGCCTTTATTGTTTCCAATTCTGATGAAGGTTGGACGGGTGGCATTTCATTTGGTGAGGTGGCAACATTTGCAAAGGAGAAAGCATGTGTTGTTAAGGGTCTAGAAGATGTTAAAACCATCATTGATTGCCAACATAGTAAGCTTGTGACGTCCTTTCGAGGATGCTTCACCAGCTACTATGGTATTATCACAGAGCATGGTCGTAGTTGCATTTATTCAGATGTGGTTTTCTTTTGTTTCAAGCTAGCATTTTCACACAAGCCATGAGTAGGTTCATTTTGTTGGTATCGGCCAAGGAATTGGAAATGGGTGGTATGGTGACTCCAGTTTAGCTCAAGGGTTTGAAGAGGTAGATTGCATTCGAAGGGAAGATTACTACCCTCCGTCTTCAGCATCTCATTTTTCATCCTGATTATCTAGTGTTCGTTGCCCTTAAATGTATTATGGGGAAGAATTTCGTGGAGGAAGCCGAAGGATATAGGTTGGACTTAGATATTTCTTCATGGGTTCTGGTTGACTTGTTGGATGTGAGGGTTCCAAAGTCGAAGCCAGGGTAATCATGAGGCGTTTGTTTCAGAAGGACATGTTGGTGGGATTAGATAGGGCCTTGGCTATAGTGCACTTGGGGAAGGGCGTTCCACATCCACGGGACCTCCATTTACTCAAATGACCTAGAGGCATTGGTTAACTATTATCCATTTCTGCTAGACATGACTAGGTTTGATTTGCTGGAGCATAGGATATCTGCGAGTGCTGGTGTGGAATTCCTGAGGAAGAAGTTTCGTCTGGTTCATGTAGCGGATTCAGTCTGGAAGCTGGAATTCTGGGTATTTTCTTAGCAAAATGTATGGTGATCTGGGATTTGGTTGGGTGTTGTCTCTCATTAGCTGCTTCCTTGCAAAGGAAATTTTGTGGGTTCTATTTTGTCATAGTTTGTCAATCGACATGTATTTTTTTGGTTTATTTCTACATGGTTTGTAGTAGGTTGATAGCACTGTATAGGGTGTTGCCTTTGACAAGGCATTTTTCTATGTTCTGGAAGGTATGGAGTCAATGGTCGCCCAAGCTAGACCTGAATAGTGTATCTTTTTTTCATATCAACATAAAACCTCTTACTTACTGATAAAAAAAAAACATTTTACTTTGTTTAAAAATAAAAATAATTTTATTTCTTTTCTTTGTTTCTCAAATAAGAATATATTTTTGGTTTTTAAAAAAAATAAAAAAGAATATATTTAGATATGTATTTCTAATTTTTTTTTAAAAATACACATATGTATTTATCTAAATATATTATTTTCATTTAAAAAAAATCAAAAATTATAAATTCTAACAAAAATTTTGAAAATAAAAATCTTATTGAAATTTTAAAATAACAAAAAAAATAATAAATAATATTTTTTTCAGTACCTCACAGGTACCAAGGTACCTGCACAGGCCTGCACACACTACTATGCAGGTAGCAAGGTACCCTATGCCCTGCACGACACAGTCCCTGCCCTCACAAGTGTTTCAAACTTGGCCTTCGGGTCTTTAAATTTTTTCTTCAAACTTCTATCAAAATTTTAATATTTTTTTAATATTTTTAAATATTAAAAATTAATCACTTTTTATTGAAAAAGTCTACCATCATTAGCTCTGCCGACACTTTTATTAATTTTTTAATATGTTTTTCATGTTAAAAAATCTAATCTCCCAAAAATCCACCAACGGTTTTTAATTTTTCACCAACTTTTTTGAAAAATCACAACCACTCTTATATTTTTTAATATTTTAAATCTTTGATAATATTAAAAAATATAAACTTTCATTTTTGTTGGCCGACACTTATTAGATGATTTTTTAATATTAAAAAATATAAATATTTTAAGTCAGCCAGCATTTTGACCAGCACATTTAATAATTTTTTTAATATTTTTTTAATTAAAAAATATAAATATCTCATATCTATCAAAGTTGGAGGAGTATTTAGCGGCAACTAAACTGATAGAATGCTAAATTTATCTGGCAGAGTGTTGCATTTGGCGGAGTTTTAAACTAGCTGGCGGACATTTATATTTGGCAGATTGCTAAATTTAGCGGCAGTTTTGCTAAATCTGGCAGATGTTTTTCACAACCCCTCTCTGTTGATGCATTGATTTTTCAAGGCCAAATTTGAACACTCATAACTCTGGTTCCAAAGCTCCAAATTCAGTGCAATTTTTTTTTATTTGGGCTAATTTTTCATGCTCTACACATTGGTGAAGACGGTTTCAGATTTTGGCACATGGATTTTTCAAAAAATTCTGATTCTTAGAGATGACTCCTCACCATTCTCGTTTTGCAAACTTCAAAGCTGCATAACTTTTGCATACGACCTTAGATCGAGTTGATTCTTTTTCTGAAAGTGCATGATTTTTTGTGTACTTTGCATTGGTGTTGTTTATTTCATATGAAATTCTACCACATGCAATCTTTCAACACATGCTCATTTTTTAAGGATTTGTAAAAGTATTGAAATCCATAAATCTGTAATTGCACTAAATATAAAGTGCCAAATAATTTTTTTCTAGGTGGGTTCTTTGATTGAGTAAATAAGGGGGGACCTCTTGTTGTCTTTTGTCTTGAACATCTCTAATACTTTGTGCTCTGTTTTTCCTTCACTATGGGTACATTTAAGTTTCCATTGCTTACGCCCTACAACTACAACACACGGCATCAAAATACATGGAATGCCTTAATGCAACTAGGATATACACCTTATGTTGAGAAGAAAGTAACTGAACCCACAAATGATAAGGAAAAATACTCTGGATGTTTGAACATACAAAAGCTCTTGGTTGTCTAAGGAGTTTTGTTTCTCTTGATATAATGTTTTAGATTGAAGCATGTAAAGATTCACATGATGCATGGGACAAATTTAAAGCTCTCTATGGTACAACTGATGAATTCCAGGGTTATCAAATTGATAACAAACTAATGAGTCTTGATCCAAAGTCTTTTGATAACATCCAGGATTAAGTAACAAAGGTCAAAGACCTTAGAGCACAATGTAAATCATGTGGTTTAGAGAAGAAAGACATTCAACTTGTCCATAACACTCTAAACAAACTTGGACTTGAATTTGCAGCTTTTATTTCTAGCTTTCATACTCATAGGTTGACAATGGGATCTCCATTCACCACACCTTCTTTTGCTTCATTTTCTGAAATGTTGATGCAAGAGCAAGGTAAGCTTCTTTCAATGGGTCTTCTTAAGCCTTCACACTCACAAGCTTTGATAGCTAGTCAACCAAAGGGTCAAAAAGCATTAAGGGAACCTGGCAACAAACAAAAGCAGTTTAAGAAGAAGTCACAAAGAGATCAAGCACAATCATCTTCAACAACAAAAGTTTACTCCAAATCCTCCTCTTCAAAGGGGAATTTTCAAAAGAAGGAAAGGCCAGCTTGTAGCTATTGCAAGAAACCTAGTCATGAGGAACATTCTTGTCATAAGAAGCAAATCAATGAGTTAAATAATCTTCTCATAAAGAACAACATTAATCTTCCTTCTTCTGTTGTTCAACAATCCTCTAATCCTTCAAAATCAAGTAAAGGGAAAGCACATGCACTTTTTGCTATTACTGATTCTTCAAAAGAGTGGATTCTTGACTCGGGTGCATCACATCACATGGGTTATATTAAAGAACATTTTTCTTTGTTGGAGCCTTGTTTTGTGCCCCACATTCTCATTGGGGATGATTCTCGAGTGGATGTAATTGGGAAGGGTTCAATTGATACTGGAAATGGCACATTTGAGGATGTCCTCTACATGCCTGATCTGTCAGCCAACCTTCTCTCATCTACCAAATCACTCAAAATGGTAGAAAAGTTGAATTCACTCTAGATTCTATCAACATTAGGAATCTTGAAGATAATGCACTCCTTGTAGTTGGTAAGGCCAATCATGAGTCTCGCTTGCATGCTTTCTCATTTTGTACCTGATTCACATTCAACTGCATTTCTCACCCATTCAAATGTTGTGGAAAACTATAGCATGAGTGGTTTGGCCATCTCAACTACCGCTATCTTCAACAACTCAGCAAACAGAATATGGTCACAGGTCTTCCTCAAATCAATTTTTTAGATGGTGTATGTTCAAGTTATGCCTTGGGAAAACATCCCAAGAAGTTTGACAAAGGGAAGGCTTAGAGGGCTTCAAAAGTCTTTGAATTGGTTCATAGTGTATTTATGGGTCCTTTTCCATCATTATCTTTTAGTAAGGCTCGCTATTTGCTCACCTTCATTGATGACTATTCCGGATACACATGGGTCTACTTTCTTCGACACAAAGGAGAAGTCTTCGATAGATTTCAAGAGTTTAAGGCTTGCATTGAGAAGAAATTTAGAAAGTGTGTCAAAATTCTCCGTACTGATAATGGCAAAGAATATGTGAACCATTGATTTGAGAAATTGTGTACTCTTGAAGGGATTGATCTTCAACATACTGTTTCATACACACCACAACAAAATGGTGTAGCTAAGAGGAAAAATAGGTCCCTAAAAGAGATGGCTAGTTGCATGATCCACGCTCACTCCCTTGCACCTGCATATTGGGTTGAAGCTATCAACTATGTTGCTCACATCCAAAATAGATTTCCACATAAGGCATTAAAGGACATCACTCCCTTTGAAGCTTGGTGTGGAAGGAAACCTGTTGTGGGTCACTTTAGAGTTTTTGGCTCTCTAGAATGGGAACATATTCCTTCAGAGAAGCGCAAGGCCTTGGAACCTCAGAGTCAACCTTATATATTTGTTGGTTACCTTGATGGTGTCAAAGGATATCGGCTAATGGATCCTATATCACATGAGCTCTTCATTGAGCATTGTGTGCATTTTGAGGAAAGCTCTTCTAGCTCATCCTCGACTCTTCCTTCCTCCATAGTGGATTTAGAGGATTTTGACATCGAGGATTTTCCTCAAGCTTCCTCTAGTCATCAAGTTGATCATGATATTTCATCTTCCTCTTCAGAGAGTTTAGAATCTCCTCCATCCCCTACCATGCCTCGTTGGGCTTGTCAAACAATTGAGTCTGCAGGTGATCTTGTTAGGGATCCATCAAATACTAGGACTCAGTCACAACATGACAACATTCCACATTCCTACATCACAATAGCTTCAGATCCACAGTCATTTCATGAAGCATCTGGTATTGCTAAGTGGGACTCTATAATGGAGGAAGAGTTCAAATCTTTAACATGGAATAAAACATGGGATCTTGTTCCACTTCCCATGGGAAGAAAAATAGTTCAATGTAAGTGGATCTATCAAACCAAATTTGCAGGGGATGGCTCAGTTGACAATATAAAGTACGACTTGTGGCCAAAGGTTTCTCTCAAGTACCAGGCATTGAATACACTGAGACCTTTGCTCTTGTTTCCAAAATGAACTCCATTCGCTTGTTACTTTCTATTTTTGCAGCTCATGGTTGGGTTGTACATCCGATGGATGTGAAGAGTGCATTTCTTCATGGAGATCTACATGAATAAATTTACATGGATCAGCCACAAGGATTCATTCAAGATTCTTCCTTGGTTTGTAAACTAAGGAAGTCTCTCTATGGCCTCAAACAAGCTCCACAAGCTTCGTATTCCAAAATGGATTCCTTTCTTCTCTCCATTGGGTTCTCCAGATGCCACTTAGATCCAAATGTCTACATCTTGTGGCAGGAGGATGCTCTTCTCTTCTTGGCTCTCTATGTTGATGACTTGATTGTCACTAGGAGCACTTTATCCATCATCTCGACTGTCAAGACTGATTTGGATGATAGATTTTCCATGACTGACTTGGGTCTCTTGCACTACTTTCTTAGGATCAAGATCACATAGACCTCTTTTGAGATCTCACTTGCACAACCCAAGTATGCTCTTGATCTTTTGTCATCTTTTCATATGGCTGATTGTAAGCTTGCACCGACCCCCTTTCTGTCAGGAGTTAAGCTTGAGGCAAAATGTTTCACACCACTAGTTGATGCTACTTTGTATCATCAACTTGCTGGTAGCCTCATCTACTTGACTCATACTCACCTCGACATTTCCTTTGCAGTTGGAATTGTTTCACATTTCATGACAAAACCACATGAGCTTCATTGGAAAGCTGCCAAATCCATCTTGCACTACATCCAAAGCACTCATCGATATGGGATTCACTATGAAGCAGGAACAAGTTGAAACTTACTGGGATACACAGATTCTGATTAGGCTGGTGAGGTTGATGATCGCAAGTCCACATCTGGCTATAGTTTTCACTATGGTTCTGGCCCCATTGGTTGGAAAAGCAAGAAGCAACATGTCGTTGCTCTTTCTTCAACTAAGGCTGAAGTATCAGGGGGCTATCAATGTTGCCACTAAGGCTATTTGGCATTAGAATATCCTCACTAAAATTGGCATCACCTTTCAAAATCCATCAATCATCTATTGTGACAACCAGAGTGCCATCCAGATCTTGAAGAACCTAATCCATCATCAACAAACCAAACACATAGAGATCCATATGCATTTTCTTTGGGAGCTGATTCAGGAGCATGTCATTGATTTGCGATACTTTCCTATAGTAGATCAAGTTGCAAATATATTCACCAAACCCTTCACTAAGAGTAATTATGTTCTTCTTTGGTCTCTCTTGGGGGTGAGGAACCTCTCTTTTGGGGGGGTCACTTAGACCTTCTTCATTCACCCTCTCATAAGGAGTTTTTTCCCACCGGGTTTTCTCCTTCTTTATCATTGAAAGGTTATTATGTACATGGGTACCTCATCAAGCCTAGTAGCCAAGACCCATATTTGCATCTTTTCATTATATACTTCTCCCTAAGTTTCACTTAAGGGGGGGTACTAGTGTGAAAGGGGTACTTTATCTAACTAGTTCATTCTTAGCTAGTTCTCCACTAAAGTCCTCTTCACACTAGCTTAACTTTACATGGGGATAAGGTGGTTGAGCCTTTAATGACATGAGTTGTCACATCTCATAGGATGCCAACACTTGTCATAATCTAGTTGCATCTATCTCTCCCCTTGGCCTATATAACCAAGGAATTTCCTTTGTAATTCTCAATTCTCAAGCTGAATATAGCTTTGCATTCTTGAGAAGAATACAGTTTATTCCTCCTCACATTTCTAGTTTTGCTTTCCTCCGGTCATTAGATTCATGGTAGGCTAGTTAGCAAATCTCACAGGGGTCTTCCTCAAGTTCCTATCTACTTGGTTTGATAATACTTTATGTTCTTTGTTAGTTATTCTTCTTTTTTCATAAGTTACACCTTGAGAGGAAATAAACAGTCTCTAACTAGACTAAGTTTAGCTAGTTATTTTCCCTATGTTCAAACTCCTTGTCAAATATTCCTCATGGTTTGCATGTCATTCCCCTATATTTTAGATTTTTGAGTATGTTTTAATTTAAATTGTGGTTTTTAGGACTAGAAAATAGAGGTCTACTCTCATTTGTTTCTTATCCATTCATGAGAGATGGGGTTAGTGGTATTTTACCATTTTAACATGGTTAGGGGAAACTCTACCCTTTGCTATGGTCATTATGGTGATGTATTTACACGATAGAGTTAAGTATTTTACTCATACAACTATTACTTGTGCATGGATATTTTGTGCTCTATGAATGACATTGTATTATGATGCAATATCTCTAGTACATAGGGGTGAATTATGGCATGATTATATCATAATTGCATCATAAAAAGTGTACATTCATTTGTTATGATCAATTAATGTATTGGATAAAATATTGGGGGTGTTACATAGGCAATAAATATTTTTTCCAAGGAATAAAGAAGTTATAGTCAAATAGCTAACTCAAAATAGTGTGGAGAGTGAGGTTCCTAGTGAATGGTAAATGATTGATTAGAGAGTGAAGAAATTTATTGTGATGATGATATGCATGGCTTGAAATTAATATTTGAGCAATTTGGTGATGCTAGCCTAATAGGGTTTACATTTGAAGGCTCAAGGATCAATAAAAGAGGTTATGAAAAATTTAGAAGTCTTGTGAGTGGCCAAAATGAGAAGCATTGGAGGATTGTAATATTAAGTTTGTTTACATATAAGAAGTAGTCAGGTTGAAGGAAGAACTTTCCATGAAATATGTCTCAGAAAAAAAGGAAGAAGATAATAATGCTAACTTTGAATTTGAAAAAAAAAAATATAAAATTGTGATAGGAGTAGAGATACAAATCTGAGATTATGTATTTTATTTTTAAAGAAGTAGGTAAGTTTCATGAATTATTGCTAAGTGTAATATTGATTAGAGATAGTAAGTTCTTGTGTCAAGTTTGAAACACATTGATAAGTAAGATTTCATAATATGATAGTAGCTTTATGTAAACTAAAATTCCTAAGAATGTGTCTAAAAGGAGAACACCATTCTAATTGATTACTAGGAAAGGGGCCAACAGTGTGAGTAGTCTACTATATATTTTAGGAGGTAGAGAAAACCGTGTATACTATGAAAAATTTATAGAAATGCATAGTATTTTGTTGGAAAAGGAGATCCTAGGTCTAATGGATAGATCACTATAATCAACCCTTTCCAAAAACATGTGTTGGGAGAATATAGACCACAAGGATATGAGATTGACTGAAAACCTGAAAGGTGAATCAATCAAGCCTGGAACTAGATTCTCTTTGCTAGAGGGGGTAGGTTTGATGGATTTAAAAGTTGATGCAATGATGTAATTGAATAAACTATGCAAATGCAATGTTCTGAGATGAATTCTGACAAATTGAAAACATAGAAAATTTAAGTTCCAAAAAGACAAAAGGCATACACTAATGCACCTATGATTTAAATTTGAGTTAATTCTGTGTGGTTTAGGTGAAAGGATGTCCTAGATTGGGGATCTAAAACCAAAATATGACTTAAGCCATAGGTCCCTAGTATTTAGTCTCTATCTTCTAGATCTCGTTGTCGGATCTTCATCTATTGCTAAGATAATTCAGATTTTGTATCTTGTTAACTTGTAAGGTCTTGACACATGAATGAGAAAATTATCTTCAACCTTATTCCAATCTTCTTTAGATTTTTAATCTACACAAATAAAGAGAGGGGAAGGGTTTTTCCATATAGGGTCTTGCCTCAGTCAAACCCTGTGTTAATATTTCTACCTCCCCACAATGGAAAAATTGATGAAAAGTGAGCATATCCTTTTGAGGAATAGTGGCTAAATGATAAATAAATAATGAATTAACACTTTGCTACAAATCACCACTTAGATCTGATATCCTTGATGGAATATATCTGATAACCTTCAAGTATTCCTTGTTGTTTGACTTGATTTGATTTGAAGACCTACAAGCATTAGTACTCAAAAATAAAATGTATGCATAAATATGAAAAAAATCACATAAAAATTGACATGATGCTTCAATGATGAAATGTTGTAATAATCCTGCATATTCTGCTCTTGACTGCTCTTGAATTGATAATTAAAGTATGATAATTTCTCTTTTTCTTTCCTTCTTATTAAAATTTTGAAAATACTATGTTTTTATATAAAACTCTTCTAATTTCCCAAAAATTAAATCTTGATGGCTGAAAATTATAATTTTAATTTCAAATAATAATTTACCAACACCAACATTTTTAAATTTGGGGCCAAATTAAGAGGTCTAGGACACACTGGGGCCAACTTAAGAGGTCTAGGGGGAAATGCACCCTAGACCACATCCCTCCTTTTTTTGGGATCCAAAGTGTCGAGGGTAAAATATTAAATGTATACTTTGGTTTTTCAAATTTGATTTTCCAATAAATGTTAAAATTGGCCATGGAATGCATAATTTAGGAAAATAGGTGCATTATTAGGTCCAAGCACATAAGGGGGAGCAAAATCTAGTGTAAATTGTCAAGGGAGACAATTTACGATGCTACATTTAGCCCCTGCTTTAGTGAGAGTATGAACTTATGCTTACACACACACTAACGTAAGAATATGTCAAGAGGGGTATAATTATCCAAATATTGAAGAGATAGGATGGTAATGAATCTAGAGGGAGCATACAAGGCCCCAAGATTCAATATCCTATGGAAATACAATATAAGGGAACATGTGTGTCTGATGTGCAATGCAACATAACAAACATGAAGCATATACAACAAAGACACACATAACATGATATAAGAAATAAGAATTCAAACAAACATGATGTAAACATAATGCAAAGAAGGAAAGTATGACAATCACAGACTAGCAAGCTTTGTATAAATCTTACTAGGATCGATACCCAAGGTGTTCATGACTTATAGGCTAACAAAGTCTAAAATTTTCTAGGTGAATCATGAACTAAGGCACCACATGCTAGTGAATTCCGATATTCACTAGGCGATCCTTGAATGAAGGCATCACAGGCTAGTGAAGTATGATATTCACTAGGTGAGCCTCCTAAAAAGGGTAACAAATGAGAAACACACAAGGGCTAGTGAGGACCAATTATCACTAGGTGTGTACCCATGTTGACCATACCAAGAATTATAGTCCCAATAATTTTAATAAGGTGCTACACAAATGATCAAACTTATAATCCAATGCATCACTAAGTCCAATGTGTGTGAAAAAGTAGAGAATATAATGGAATATATACTCCCACCTTAAAGTAATTGTTAAACACCAATCTATGAGAAATTTATTTAAGGTAGAATAACATGATAAATTCAATATGATAAGTTCATGAGAGATTATCTAGAAATCCCTATGCCAATGATATGTTATTGAATAAAGCTAACTCATGATAAGGGGTTTCCCCCAAGACAAAGCCACATAACAAGACAAAATATAATCATATGAGGGATCAATGGATCGAAGGTCAGTATACATCTTTGCTAATATATAGCATGATTAAGCTCATAATTGACATCATTCCCCTAGATAATCATGAAACAATGAACAAAACAAAAGAATGAAACATTAAGATAACAAACAAAATTTTGGGTCAATATGGAAGAGACCTAAAAGCCTCAATGCCTTGCATTATCCCAAAAAGGAAAACACAAAATAAAAAATTCTTACAACATATAGAAGAATGAAGGTACAAATAGATGAATGTCACAACAAATTTGTTTCCTTTGTATCCTTGTGACAACAAGGACAATAAGGGAAACCAACATACAAAGCACAACACAAGAGATTACATCACGTGTAAAAAAACACTAAAGAAACAAAACATATACAAAGGGTAGTACACATGTGAGTCGATCTATAGCAAATCATCTGCATTTGAATCTTGCTTATCATATATGGAAGGTAGAAAACTAGCCAAAGGGACTAGAGCAAGTGTCATACAAGGAGTATCACCAGGTTCAACACACAGTGAGTCACTCTCATTAAGAGGATCATCATGGTTTCCCCCATCTAAATCTATATATTTTGAGAACAACAAAGATAATCATTATGCACTTGTTCATCAATCTTAGCATCTTCATCTTCACTGTTCAAGTTTATCATAATAGGTGGTTTAATGATAATATCAGTCATTTTTTCTTGTTTCACTCTTTGTTTAAGTTGAGGCCTGTAAGGTTCAATGACATGGTTTGGTGAAGGTGGTAATTCATCATGGTTTATCTGGATAGGTAGAACTTTCCATTAGGTAATGTCTTATTATTTTCAGTTTATTGGCAAGCAATGGCACATCGTCTATGCTTATGCTCCTTCTAGCACTTTTATTTCTTCTTGCATTATTTTCTATTTATGATTGGGTAAGAGAGGGTTTCTCTACCATCAACCTCTTTTCTTCCTTTGGAGGAGAAACTAAAGGGACCATTGAGGGTTGGGAAACCACTTTATCTTTAGGTTTATATATATTTTTCTTTCAGTGGCACAAAGATGATCACATGGTTATATATTTATCTCTAATATGATATCAAAGGAGGAACAACAACGTATATTCCTGGTGTACTTGGGAGGATATTTGGTTGACATAGGTTCATCCATGACATGTGAGGTGGGAGGAACAACCATAGAAGTCACCAAAGACTGATCATGCTCAAGTGAGATATTACTAAGGAATAACTCAACTATGTGATTAGCTTCAAACTTTTGACATGATTTAAAAAAAATCCTCACAAGGCTTAACAAGTTCTATAGGTTAAGGCAAAAAATAACCCAATAAAAAATTTCCACAGGATACCACAAGTTTAAATCCACCATGATGAATTGTATATATTTCTTTTGAAATGGAAACTTTATGAATTTTTGGATTATTGATGAGATGAAATTCATGGATAGCCTAGCTTCACATGAAATTGGTCTAACATCAGGATAATGGTGAAAGAAACATCCAATTATTTTGGTTCAAATTTGAGTGGGAAATTTATCGAACCTATCATAGGGCGAATGAAACCATCATGATTTTTTAGCCATGATTTTGATTGTTCATAAGAGTCTTTGTAAAGCTCATGCAAAAATAATAATTCTTCAGTGATCACATTCTCCAAACATACATGATAAACAAGTATCCTTGGTGTAGGTTTCTCATTAATACGATTGGTGATATAGAGAGGACCATCATGTGCATGCATAGATGCATCAATATGTGTAAAAGCAATGCCAAGTAACAAAGTGGTTTGAACCTTATGAGGTTGAACTTCTATTGCATTAACAATGGTATTTAGATCATCATCATCATCATCATGCATATAATTAGTACCATGCACAAAGTTGGATGTATGATTTAACATTAGATTTGTAAAGATTTGCAAATTATGATAAGGTGGAGCTACAATTTTTTTCCCTTTATCATTAACATCAACCAACTAGATGTGATTAGAATCAATGAGGTCTTGCACTTGGTGTTTAAGACACATACATTGTTCCATATCGTGTCTAGGTGTACGATGGTATTAACAAAATGATTTAGCATTAAAGTTCAGAGATAAAGGTTTAGATGTATCCACTAGCCTAATTGGAGGTAACTGGATTAAGTTCTTACTTAGCAATTGTAACATGATCACATGAAGCAAGTTTGACAATTGGGTAAATTATCTATCTCTCAGTTTGAATTGATAAGGAGTTATACCTACAATAGCTAGTTGTCCAGTTCAATGTTATTAGAAGCTTGCTAAGTGTTTATCTTGAAAAAGCTTTTGTTTTTCTTTTTAATGATTGATTATTGATTTGAGGTACGAATTTGGATTGATTAGTATGAGTTGATGAAGGTATACCTTCATACTAACTAATTGATATTTGATAATCATGGAGATTCATACACAAGCATTGGAAGGATAGATACTTCATCAAAAATATCTTGTCTCTAATGCTAGGTTGTAAATTTCCTATAAACACCCATTGAACATCGACATCAGGAAGACTATAAGAGATTTGTGAGTAAATCAATTGATATCATCCTATAAATTCTATTATCTTTTGCTTAGGTCCTTGTTTAGAATGCACTAAGTCAATTAAATTGAAAATGTTGGTGAATGAGTTTATCGTATTATTTGATAATGAGAAAAACCATTCCAAGGCCATGTCTTTCAATGATCTAGGAAATATCTTAGCTAGGAGCTTATCTTCAAAAATGAAGTTGTACACAATGTGGTAAAGTCAATATATGGTTGTTAGGATCTCCCTTACCATTGTACTTCTCAAATCAAGGTATTTCCATGTATTGGGGATAGCAACTGACAATGGTTTTCTTGTGAGATATTATGAAGATTTACCATTTTGATTTTGATTCAATGTTGAAATTTATTTTGAAGTGAAGTCACATTTTGCAAAATTTGATTTATGACTGGATAATTGTTTGACACATTTTGATAGTTTATTGAATATGGTGATGTTGTGTAAGTGACTAGTGGGCTAATATGTTGCATGTTTATGATAGGTGAAGAATATTGTGGTGTTATAGGTGAGGTGAAAAAACTATAATGATTCCCACTAGGAATCTCTAAGCTCAGAGTTGGGCTATTGGTGTATTATATGGTTGATGCTACTATGGGTGGTGTAATTGTGGGAATAAAAGGTATGGTTGTTGGCAAGGAAACTTGTTGTCCTCCTTGGTTTTGAGAATTCATGAATGCTTGGGCACAACTAGCTATTGAAGGAATGTTGGCATCAACTATGTGAGCTAGACTACACAACAATTCTATTCCTTGAGTATCATTTATCAACTTCCTAAGGTTATCCACAATAGGCACCATTTGTCCTGCTAAAGATTTAGTGCTTAAATACTCTTGAAAACCTTCTAAATCTTTGTCTAATTGTTTTAATTTCTCATCAAGAACATGGGGAATAGTGGTCTCTAAGTCCACAAAAATGTTGGATTGTGAGGTGGTCATGGGTAATGTGTGGCTAGGAATGAAATATAAATGGATTGGGTTGAAGCCATACCTTGTGTGAAAGAGTTAGAAGACTCGGGCTCCACAACAGATGTAGTGACAACACGAGGTGCCATAAGTCTAAAAATTTGTCTCACAAGGGTATTAGCAGTAGGACTCTAGGTCGTGAAGCTCATATGATTTTCATAATGCTTGAGTAAGCCTACTATCCAAAAAAAGGTTTAGGACAGTAACAATAGATGCAAAAAAATGCAAAAACAAGAAGAGGAAACCCACAAAAAATACTAAAACAAATATGTGGTGAAAATTTGAGCAAAATTTAGTTGGTCTAGGGAACAATGATGCCCTAGACTGGAAATTTATTTTATAAAAATCAAAGTTTTGGTGTGTTCTATAATTCATAGGTATTTTGTACTATGACTGTGTAGGTATGACAATAAATAAATTTCTAGAATTTGACCAATTTATGATTTTTGAAGTGTAAAATGCAAGTGTGCAAGCAATTTTCAAAATGTTCAATCAATAAATATAATTCAAAATATAACTTTTAGATTGTAAAATGTAGACATTGATTGATCCTAACTTGTGAAATCTAAAAATGAAACTTTTGATGTCTTTTTACAATAATAACAATGCAATTTTTCATAGGTTTGTGGCAACGGCTAATGCCCAAGCTGTCACCAATTCTACGTTGGAAATGAGGATGGATGAATGGGTGAGTTTTCTGCATATATACTTCGATCTTGCAATGGTGGGGGACGAGGAGGACAATGGTAGAGAACAAGATGTGGAGGATCCTTAGGCACGACGAGGGGCTTTAATAAATTTTATGGTTAATGCATGAGAGGTCTTCCATGTTGGGGTCAAGAACGCTGATTCATTGATTCTAGCCACTCATGGCTTGGTGAATGTAGCCTGAATAGGCTAGTTAGGCTGGGCGACCTTCTGGTAGTTATTTACCAATTTTTGGAGGAATAGTTATTTGTGCCATCACTTTGTTGTTTAAGTTTGTAATTGGGCATTCAAATGCAAATGTTTGACTATACATGGGAGCTACCCCCTTTGGTAGTACTCATCTATAAAAAAAGAAAAACAATGCACTTTTTCACTTTTTCCACTATATTCAAAATGCCTAGATGAATGATCTAAACAATTTCATATTTGATTTCAGATCTAATATGACCTAATGTAGATTTGTAAATATAATTAAGATGAAAATCTAACTTGTGATGACTGAAATTTACCCTATTAGAACTTTGAGTGCAATATATTATGCAATTTTTTATTTTTCAAAGCTTTTTCATGAAATGATGGATGGGTAAATGATTAATGAAACACAAGTTATGATTAAACTCAGATCTAATATGATATACTTTAGATCTAATATGATATGCTTCAGATCTCAAAAGGTATTTAATGCAAAATCAATTGGGTTCACCAAAATGTTTTGTTGGAAAATGAGATCCTAGGTCTAATGGATAGCTAACTATAATCAACCTTTTCCAAAAATATGTGTTGGGAGAATTTAGACCACAAGGATATGAGATTGACTAACAACCTAAAAGGTAAATCAATAAAGCTTGGATCTAGATTCTCTTTATTGGAGGTGGCAGGGTTGATGGATTGAAAAGTTGATGCAATTATGTAATTGAAAAAACTATACAAATGCAACATTTTAAGATGAAGTCAGATAGATTGAAAACACAGACAAACTTAAATTCTAGAAAGGTAGAAGGCAGCCAATGATGCACTTGTGATTTGAATTTGAGCTAATTATGGGTGGTCTAGGGTGCAAGGACACCCTAGACTAGGGATTTGAAACCAAAAATTGACTTCACAAGCCTTAGGTTCCTAGTCCATAGTCTTTGTCTTTCGAGTCTCATTTTCGAATCTTCGTCTGTTGTTGAGATAATTCTGATTTTGTATCTTCTCAACTTGTAAGGTCTTGACACATGAATGAACAAATTATCTTCAATATTCCTCCTCTATTCCTCCTATATTCTTTAGATTTGTAACCTACACACATAAAGAGAGGGGAAGGGTTGTGCCATATAAGGGATTTTCTCATTCAAACCCCATGTTGTTATTTCTACCTCTATAATGATAAAATTGATGAAAAGAGAGTGTATCCTTTTGACGGATAGAGGCTAAATGATAAAAAAATGATGAATTGACACTTTGCACAACTCACCACTTAGATCTAATATCCCTAATGGACTAAATTCATACTTATGACCTTCAAGGATTCCTTGTTGTTTGAATTGATTTGATTTGAAGACCTACATGCATTAGTACTAAAAAAAAAAATTTATTCATAAACATTAACAAACTCACATAAAACTTGACATGATGCTTCAATGATGAAATGTTGTAATAATCCTACAAATTCTGCTCTTGACTGCTCTTGAATTGATAACTAAAGTATGATAATTGCTCTTTTTCTTTTATTCTTATTAAAATTATGAAAATACTATGAATTTATATAAAACTCTTCTAATTTCCCAAAAAATAAATCATGATGGCCGACAATTAGAATTAGAATTTCAAATAATAAATTATCGACAACAACCTTTTTAAATTTGGGGCCAACTTAAGAGGTATAGGGCACAGTGCACCCTAGAATAGATCTCTTCTTTTATGGGATCCAAAGTGTTGAGGGAAAATATTAAATGCATACTTTGGTTTTTCACATTTGATTTTCCAATAAATGTTAAAATGGACCATGTAATGCATAATTTAGGAAATTAGGTGCATGATTAGGTCCAAGCACAGAGGGGGAGACAAATCTAGTGTGAATTATCAAGGGTGAAAATTTACGATGCTACACATAATATCAAGCATAATTTGGATATCAAAGAATATAATAGAGGAATGAATTACTTACAAAAGTATTTAGTCATGACACATGTGAGGGAGAAAGGGTTGCCTTAAAATTAGATGAATGATGTATGAATCAAATTGAGAGGGAAGGAATTTGAATAATTTTGGCTTGATCTAGATTATATTGAACTATATATAGTTATGAATGGGAACATTTGTGGTGGCATAGAAGGAATACAAGAGATTTTGGTGAGACTTAGGTTCTTAATTAGTTATGAAGATAGATAATTTATTTAGTAGATGATATAGAAAAAATGAGGAATTATTGATAGTAGTAATGGAAATGAAGGATTATGTGAGATTTGTTAATCAAGTGATTGATTGATAGAAAGTGTTATGGATTGGTTTTGAGAGAGACTTGAAGGATGTGGTTCATGTAAGGAAGATAATGTATCATAACAACTTCTTACACTAATCTTGAGAGGAGGATAATGCAAAACTTTACAGATCTTTACAATAGTTACAAAAACTTAAACAAAAATAAACATAAATACCATGCATACCACAACACAATGATTTATGTGGGGAAACCACTTTAAGGAGAAAAATCCTACACTCTAAAATCTACCCAATATATTATTCAAAAATAACAAAGATTACAATATACTTGCAAAGCAAGCTTCTCACAAGAGTATCACCAACTAGAGATCCAGAGGCAACACGACCATTATCAGACTCTCAAAATACATCATAATACACAGCTATAATACAATGCCCTCATAAAATAGGGTTTCATTTTAGAGAAATTCAAGCCAAAAAAATATCAACCATTAGATCTAATACCTAATAGTGAATGGTCTAGATTTGCAATATTAAACTATACATAAAATTTAGATTTCAGGGGCATTTCCCTTGAGCCCCCACTGGGGGGATGATCCCCCCTGCACTTACCTATATATAGTACCTTATGTAATTTCAAGGCTGTGACACATTTTCCCAATATTTTGTAAGTATGCATACAATAGGCTTTGAAAATAAGACAAAAAAATATCAGGTTTAAGAGATCAAGTGTAATAAGGAAGTATTTTTTCATGAAGGCATTGATGTGCTTGAGATTCCAATTTGGAGGATGTTGAAAATTTGAGTGATAGTAAATTCAAGGGTGATAAGACTACACAAGATTTGGTATAAAAATAATATAGATTTAGAATGTATTAACCAATAAAGAGAAGGTTTTATGAGGTTTTAATCATGCATGATAGATATCAGACACACAAAGGATGAGATAGTGATAGTGACAAGAGAAGGGTTCTAATTGAGAAATACCAAGAGATATATATCCATAAGATGAAATCTAGGAATTTTATTCATTTCATGAATTAACCTTGAAGAAGAGATAGTGAATGGGGATTTTATAAGTAGAAAATAAGGTGAAGTGTTTGGTGCAGGGGCACCTGAAGTTCCATTTTTTGCTTTAATTTTGTACTTTTGGGTTTTTTAGGTGATTAATGGGTTTAATGGGTTAATAAGGACATTTATGACCATTTTAAATTTATTTAATCCATTTTTTGTGAGTTATTAGGCGTGGGTTTAAAAGTTGCCAAAATAGCTCAAAATTGTCAAAGTTGCTAAAAATGGCCATGCAACTTTTGGGCAAGTGTCATAAAATCAAGGAAACATTAAAACCAAGTGGGGAAAAATTTGTAACTATTGGAAAAGGAGTGTATAAGGTTTACATGGTCGAATGCAAGAAGGATGAGTTGATTTTTTGGTGTTTTGATGAATACAAGCAAGCTTTTTCCTGTGTTTTCTGAATGTTACAATCACTTTCTGCTATTTAGTATGGCCTATACAGACTAGATGAGGGTCTGAAATCAATTTGATCATGTGGATATGTGAATTTAATAAATTTTTGTTTTTTTGGCATCATATTTCATTGCATATTTTGAAAGTTATTGAGTTTTTTTCTTCTTCTGAAAACAGGTTAAAACCCTAGCTAGGGTAGTTAGTGAGCAATACAATGTGATATCTTTTGATTCCACTATTAAAAAATGCTAAAAACTCACCCAAAATTCTATTTTTACTTTTTATTCAAGATTTTCAAGGTGGGAGGTCCTAATATGCTTGCGTTTGGAAGGAATCTTCACCAGTCCATTTCAAGTTAAGCATGAAAAACATTATAAAACTCTCATTTTGGGCTTGTTAGCTAAAACCCATGCATTATTTCTCAAAGTTTGGAAGTGGTGAGTGTTGATTAGTGTTTTAGGAGTATGTGTAGATCTATATCAAGAGTTTTGAATGCCTTGAAGGATTGGTTTTGAGTCCTATTTTGACTGTCCCAAGAGAATTGTGTTAAGAAAGTTAAGGAAATGTTGTTGCACAAGCATGTAAGAGTCTAGATTGCATCTATGCATTAGAAAGCTCATTGTAAACATGTCTAAGATGTTGATGAAAGGTCTCCCAAGTCTGCATTGAGTTTTGAATGTTCTTTAAGGGTCACTTTTGTTATATTGGAACCATCTTTCCTAGGTTGAACACAGTTGCAAAAGTTGTAGTTCCTTTGATGGTGGTTTGTTTTTCATCTCATTTTGTTTGTGATTCAAGGTTGTAAGACCCATGACAGGTCTGCCATGCATGTATGCTACCTCAAGGTGTTGAACTAAGTCTATTTATGAATCCTTTTGTTAGTAGCCATGAAGCTGAATCTAGGAGCAACAATGGAGTTGACTTTTTAACCAAGCCCTAATCTGCCTCTTGGGTCTGTTTTGAGTTAGCTAATCCTTCCTCTACATCAAATTGGTATCAGAGCATAGAATATTTGGATGGTAGGAAGAAATAAGTAAATGATACAAGAGGCTGTAATTATTTTTGTTGTTTTGATTAGTTTGCAAGGTGTGCATTATGTGGCAAGTTGTATGGGTGGTTCAGGTAGGAGAAGCCTATATAGGCTTGAAGGAAGGATAAGAGTACAATTGATGCTCAAAAGAGAAGTTTCCAAAAGACTGAGGTGAAAAACACTCAGGTGAGGTGGATTTTTTAAAAGACTAAGGTGAAAAGGACTCATATGAAGTGGAAAGATGGAACTAGAAAAATTGCTTACAGTGATGAAGCTTATGGAAGAGATAAGGGGAAGGAATCGGCTCAAGCCACAATAGGATGTTGAAGTAGAGATAAAAGAGACAAGAGAGAGTTTGGACAAGTTGGACATCATATGGGAGATACTGCAAGGAATAAGATCACATGGATTCTTCATAGAGGTTAAGAAAAAGGTGAAGTGGCCTCTTAAGAAAATGATGGAAAAGAGAAGGAAGCAACATGAAGCTAATAGATTGAGAAGGTGGCTGAAAGTACTTGAAAATCCATCCAAGGTAAGAGATGTGGAGGAAAGTAAGTCTCATTTTTTTGAAATTAATGAAATCTTTGAGTGTGTAAATACAAGCATAACAGTAAATGAGGAAAAAATCCTAAGTGCAGAAGATGAAATATTGTGTCATCCTGAGGAAGGTGAGATACTTGGTGAATGCATATTGAATTCTATTTTTGATAGTGAAATGTTGATGAATAATGAATATGTTTTGTGTTCTCCTAGAGAAAGACCAGTTTTTGATGAAATGCATGATGAATTAGATGTTTTATTATTGGAATAAATGGATATGAGTGATAAGTTGTTTGCAACAGTAGGACAAAATGAAAATTTCAAAGATGAATGCAGCCCTAAAGTGTAGCAGAAAGTATTCAGTCCATATACAAAGATTTTGGTCAAATCCTTTGGAAGGAGATGGTAGGTTTGGAAAAAGAGGGACACTAATTTGTGTATGAAATTGAAGAGCAATTAACAACTATGAAGGAAGTGTTAGAAGATGCTAATTATCAAAGGAGACCCTTAGAGGACAAGTTCAGTCCTAAGACAACCATAGCACACATGGAGGATCTCTTGGGTGTTGAAGTGGTGTGTATGGTGAAAGGAGACAAGGAGGAGACCTCAAGGTCTCAATATTTTATTTCTAATCTTTCATTGGACTATGTATGTGCAGGTTTGTTCGACAAGGATATCAAAATCATTGAGAAGCGGTCTCTTGAAAGAGATTAGGTTCAGAGGAGGATGCCAAAAAAAGGATACCTTGCAAGGATGAAAGAAGAAAAGGAGCTGAGAAGTCAACCTAGAGAAAACAAGTTGAAGACACATAGACAAAGCAAAGAATACATCAAGGAAATAGTGTAGAATAATTGGAAGAAAAAGAAGACCTGCACTCAAGTGGGACTTGAGTTTTCTTCCCCTTGGGTGTATGGTGCAGGGGCACTTGAAGTTCCATTTTTTGCTTTAATTTTGTAATTTTGGGTTTTTTAGGTGATCAATGGGTTTAATGGGTTAATAATTTCATTTATGACCATCTTCAATGTATTTAATCCATTTTTGGTGAGTTATGAGGCGTGTGTTTAAAAGTTTCCAAAATTGCTCAAAATTGTCAAAGTTGCTAAAAATGGCCATGCAACTTTTAGGCAAGTGGCATAAAATCAAGGAAACATTAAAACCAAGTGGGGAAACATTTTTAATTGTTGGAAAAGGCATGCATAAGGTGTGCATGGTCGAATGCAAGGAGGAGTTGATTTTTTGCTGTTTTGATGAATACAAGCAAGCTTTTTCCTGTGTTTTCTAAATGTTACAGTCATTTTATGCTATTTAGTACGACCTGCATAGACTAGATGAGGGTCTGAAATCAATTGGATCATGTGGATATGTGAATTTAATAAATTTTGGTTTTTGTGGCATTAGATTTCATTGCATATGTTGAAAGTTATTGAGTTTTTTTTTTGAAAACAGGTTAAAACCCTAGCTAGGGAAGTTAGTGAGCAATAAAATGTGATATATTTTGATTCCACTGTTCAAAAATGCTAAAAAATCATGCAAAATTTTGTTTTTTCTTGTTCTTCAAGATTTTCAAGGTGGGAGGTCCTAATATGCTCGCGTTTGGAAGGAATATTCACCAACCTATTTCAAGTTAAGCATGAAAAATAGTGTAAAACCCTCATTTTGGGCTTGTTAGCTAAAACCAATGTATTATTTCTCAAATTTTGGAAGTGGTGAGTGTTGATTAGTGTTTTAGGTGTATGTGCAAACCTATATAAAGAGTTTTGAATGCCTTGAAGGATTGGTTTTGAGTCTTATTTTGACTATCCTAGGAGAATTATGTCAAGACAGTTAAGGAAATGTTGTTGCACAAGCATGTAAGAGTCTAGATTGTTGGATGTTGTGGATGTGTTGCTGATATGGGTTGTCATTGATGTCAACACTATTAGCATTTGGTGTACTAGAGGTTGTATATGTTAAGGATATTGAGAAAATTGTAAAAGAAAATGTTCCAAGTTCCCTGTGGAACTGTGTAGGTCTTGAAGGTGCTTTGTTCTTTATACATTGAAGTTCAACTACTATGGAATAAAGGGTTTTCTGATGAGTGTATCTAGATCATCTACCAGAAGTTTCAGAGGTCTGCGTATATATTTGATCATGTTGTGGTTTGACAATGTTTCTGTGGTCTCTATCAGTGTTCCTAAATGAAGTTTGTGTGATTATGGAAATCTCAGTTGTTGCAGATGTTTCTCTATTGTTTCTTGGTGTTCTTGGATGCTTCTAGATCATGCTCTATCCTTGTGGTACATCCACATTGATCGGTGTGCTTGTGGTCAAAAACATTTCCTACATATTTTCATTTTTTCTTGTTCTTGTGCAACATGTTGATGGTAGCGTGTTGTGGATCGTCAAGGTGAAATTAATTGAAGTTTTTTTGTGTTGGAATTTCAAATTTGGGTCTCCACTATGTTGTGACCGACCTTGGTGGATTCACATTAAAATCTTATTTGTAAATTTGGGCCAACATTGCAAATATGTTTTATTTTCTTGGCCAACTAAGTTATTGATGAAATCTCATGTAGTAGATATTTAAGAGCGATTGTTTCATCGGTGTTGCATGTTGGAAAGGTGTTGAGTGTGCTCTTATGTGTGTATGTGTGAAGATCATTCGATTACAGAGCAGTGTGTGAAGAAGAATGAGTGAAGTGTGAAATAGTTTGTGAAGGAGTTTTATGTGCCTAATTGGAACTATAATTAGGCTCGTGGAGAAGCTATTCTTTTAGTTCATTCCCTCTGAATTTTAATCCTATTCTGTATTGTTGGGTAGTGAGCCCCTTTTGTATTTTAGCAGTGAGCTCTAGGTAGTGTGCCTGAATGTATGTGCATTCCCCTTAATATTTCTCATTATAATTTTAACAAGGTATAATCTTGTGGACTAACATCCACCGTGGTTTTCCCCCTTACATGGTTTCCACGTAAAAAATCTTGGTGTTCTCTATCTCTCTGATGTGTTAATTGCTTTTGGTTAATTTCTTATTCATCAAATCTAAGATTAAGTTAAGTAAAGTTTATTATTCTATGAAAGCTGATTCACCCCCCTCTCAGTTGTTTGTCCTTATTTTTCCAACAATTGGTATCAGAGTAGGTTCCTCTGAAGAAGTCTGAAAGCTTGAGGTGATCTAGGATGACAACATTCAAGAAGGACAGTCCAAGATTTGATGGAACTAACTAATCACTATGGAAATTCAAGATGAGATGTCACCTAAGGTGTATTGGTGAAGCCTATTGGAAGATTACAAAAGATCCATATGTTATTCTTGCGAATGGTCCCTCCACTGCCGATGAGATCAAAGATGCTAAAAATAATATTAGGGCTATAGAAGCTTTGGTGAGTGCTCTGACAAATTCAAAGATGGATAATGTGGTAGGACTACAGACAACTCATGAGATTTGGATGAAGTTGGAAAACTTTGTATGAAGGAGATGCACAAGTGAAGATGGCCAAGCTACAAAGTCTAAAAGGCAAGTATGAAAATTTGAAAATGAGTGAAGATGAAAATATCACCTCTTTTATGCAAAGAGTAAATGAAATAGTGATGGGTATTACATGTGCCGGTGGTACTTTGGATGAGGATGAAATTGTGGCTAAGATACTCAGATCCTTTCCTCCCTCCTACAAATTGAAGGCTCATGCTATTGAAGAGATCAAATCAATAACAAAGATTTCAAGAGATACGTTGGTTGGTAAGCTTGCTACTTTTGAATTAAGTGAATTTGGTGAATATGTTCCAAAGAATGAATCTGCATTCAAGGCTATTGTATCCAGAAGTAACAAGCAAAGATATAGTTTGAGAGAGAGTTCCAAAAAGATATCCAAGTATGATGAAGAACTAAAGCAACTTGAAGTCAAAGAAAGAGAGGTAGAAGAATTGGAAGCACTGATTGTAAAGAAAGAAGGAAAAGGGAAAGGTAAGTATGAAGGAGTGTTACCTATTAAATGTTTTTCATGCAATAAAATAGGTCATTTTGCATCAAGATGTCCTGAAATAGTTCCTAGAACTAAGCCTAATAAGTCTAGATTCCAAAAGAAATGTTACTTTGTTGAAGGAGTGATTGATGATGAGTCTAATAAAGATACTGGAAATGAAGATGAATGGGGTTTCATTGCTATAATTGAAAATAGTCCTATGGCTACTGAATCTACTAAAGATGAGAAAGCTCTTGTAGCCTGAGTTGAAGAAAAGGATGAGTGGGTTATTGACAGTGGATGCTCACATCATATGACTAGTGATAAAAATAAATTTTTAAGTCTAGAGAAATATGATGGTGGTGGTGTAAGATTTGGAGACAACAATGTTGGTGTGATTCGTGGTAGAGGTTATATTTGTCTTGTTGGTAAGGATAACACTAATGATGTTCTTTATGTTGAAGGCTTGAAGAATAATATTTTGAGTGTTGGACAGATGGTGGGCAAAGGCTATGATCTAAAATTCAAAAATGGAAGATGCAAGATACGTGGAAGTTCTGGAAATATGATTGCTACTGGTAAACAGAAAAAAAGGTAATATTTTTCACTTGAATACTGCTAGTAGGAGTTGTTTAATTTCTCAAGTAGATGAAAGTTGGTTGTGGCATAAAAGGATCTGTCATGTAAATTTTGATAACATTGTCAAGGTAAGTTCCACTCAAGCAGTAAGAGATCTACCTAAGTTTGTGAATCCTGCTAACACAATTTGTAAGGAATGTCAGATGAGTAAACAGACTAGATTCTCTTTCCGGAGCAAACAATTTCATTCAAATGATTTGTTGGAGCTGCTACATAATGACCTTTGTGTTCCCTCCAAAGTCAGAAGTATTCATGGAGAAAGGTACTTTATGTTGATTATTGATGATTATTCTAGAATGATATGGGTTTCCTCTTTAAGAGAAAAATGTGAAGCACTGGAAAAGTTCAAAAGTTTCAAGGCTATGGCAGAGAATGAGAAAGGTCTAAAAATAAAGTGTTTGAGATCTGATAGAGGTGGTGAGTTCACCTCCAGGGAGTTCAACTCTTTTTGTGAAGAACATGGAATTAGAAGACAATTATCTACTCCCCAAACCCCTCAACAGAATAGAGTTGTAGAAAGAAAGAATAGAAATTTTTTGGATGCTGCTAGAACAATGATGCTAGAAGGAAATGTGCCCCAGAGCTACTGGAGTGAAGCTGTAAGCACTGTTGTGTATACTTTAAACCGGGCAAATGTTAATGGAAATTCTGGTAAGACCCCTTTTGAGCTATGGTTTGGTTACAAGCCTACTATTAAGTATTTCAAGATCTTTGGAAGCAAATGTTATATCAAGAGAGATGATGATATAGGAAAGTTTGATGCACGAAGCGATGAAGGAATATTTTTAGGTTATTCTACTAAGAGGAAGGCCTATCGATGCTATAACAGAAGACTGAGAAGCATGGTTGAGAGTGCAAATGTCAAAGTTGATGAGGATTCTGTCAAAACATCAAGATATTGTGGATATGATTCTGATGAAGACAATACAAACAAAGGGAAGAATGTTCAGACACATAATCAACTTTAAATTTTGCCATATGTTCCATATGTTCCAATTGTTTTGGTAAAGCAACCTCAATTCATTCTGGTAAGTCAAGGTAGTCAAGAAGCAGAGACAAGTGCAAGTACTGAAGGAAGATCAAAAGAATCAGAAGTTCAAGAAAATTCCAAAACTCCAAGGTATGAAAATCTAAACCATTTTGAAAGCCAAATTATAGGAGATAAGAATAAAGGAGTGCAAACTAGAAGGAAGATTGCAGAAGAATACTGCCTGATTTCCAAGATTGAACCTAAAAATATCAGTGAAGCCTGTCAAGATGAACATTGGATGGAAGCTATGAAGGAAGAGCTAAAACAAATTGAAAATAATGACACATGGATACTGGTTCCCAGACCTAAAGACAAAAATGTGATTGGTACTAAATGGGTGTTTTAGAACAAGCTGAATGAACAAAGTGAAGTGGTCCAGAACAAAGCAAGATTGGTATGTAAAGGGTATTCTCAGATCGAAGGTGTTGATTTTGAAGAAAAATTTTCCCCTGTTGCTAGAATCAAAGTTGTTAGATTATTTCTTTCTTATGATGCATACAAGGGATACAAAGTCTATTAGATGGATGTGAAGTCAACATTTTTGAATGGAGAACTAGAAGAAGAAGTATATATTGAACAACCAGATGGATTTCGGCTATCTGACAAGGAAGATATGGTCTGCCACTTGAAGAAAGCTCTATATGGAATCAAGCAAGCCCCCAGAGCCTAGTATACTAGATTGGACAAATACTTACTAAAGCTTGGATTCACTAAAGGTGTTGCTGATAGCAACTTATATTCCAAATTGGATCATGATAAAGAATTAATTATAGAAGTCTTTTTTGATGAAATTATTTTTGGAGGAGATGATGGTTTATGCATGAAGTTTTTTGATGAGATGAAGGATGAATTTGAGATGAGTATGATTGGAGCACGATGAAGTTCTTTCTAGGATTACAAGTGACCCAGTTAGACAAGGGGATATTCATATCTCAGTCTAAATATGTGAGAGAGCTATTGAAGAAATTTGGGATGGAAGATTCAAAGCCTGTAGGTACTCCCATGGTGACCGAATGCAAGCTAACACAGAATGATGGTTCTCCTAAAGAAAATCAAACTAGACACAGTTCAATGATCGGTGGACTACTTTATTTAACTCATACTAGACCAGATATTATGAATGTTGTATGTATGATTGCTAGATTTCAAGATGATCCAAAAGAATCACATGTAATTGCTATTAAGAGGATCTTCAAATATCTCAAAGGAAAAATTGACTTTGGACTTTGGTATCCAAAGTATGATGATCTCACTCTGAGTGCATATACTAATGCAGATTGGGCTGGTGATGTAGATGACAAAAAAATTACTAGTGGTGGTGCTTTCTTCCTAGGAAAGAAGTTGGTGTCTTGGTTGAGCAAAAAGTAGAATTCCATTTATCTATCTACTGCTGAAGCAGAGTATATTGTTGTTGCAAACAATTGTACTCAAGTGATATGGATGAAATAGATGTTGAAGGATATCAGGGTGATATATGAAGAGCCTATTTCCATATACTGTGACAATTCAAGTGCAATAAATATTTCAAAGAATCTGGTACTACACTATAATACTAAGCATATATCAATCAAGTTTCATTTCTTGAGAGAGAAAGTGAATGAGAAAGAAGTTAAATTGGAGTATGTACCTACCAAAGAATAGATTATAGACATCTTTACTAAACCATTGCTGAAGGATACTTTTGAGTATCTAAGAGGAATGCTAGGGGTGATTACCCCTCCTGATAAGAACTAGAAGATGCATTTACTTGCATCAATCTGTGAGCTACATTGCTATATTCTGATCTAGATTGATGTTTTCATGGTTGCTACTCAAGGGGAGTAGTCCGATGTGCACATATGTGGTTCAGAGCATGTATATGGAAAGGCCATGGTTACCTTTGCCATTGATGTCAAAGGGGGAGAAGTGTAAAGTGAAAAATATTTCAAAGGAAAAGAGCCTAGTGGGGAGAAGAGCAGTTGAGAAGAAGAGTCAGTGTGTTGGGTTGATGGTATTTTCACATCATGTGTTGCCATCAATGCCAAAGGGGGAGATTATTGGATGTTGTGGATGTGTTGCTGATATGTGGTTGTCATTGATTTCAACACTATTAGCATTTGGTGTACTAGAGGTTGTATATTTCAAGGATATTGAGAAAATTGTAAAAGAAAATGTTTCAGGTTCCCTGTGGAACTGTGCAGGTCTTGAAGGCGATCTATTTTTTATGTTGAAGTTCAGCTGCTGTGGACTAAAGGGTTTTATTATGAGTGTATCTAGATCATCTACCGGAAGTTTCAGAGGTACGCGTATATATTTGATCATGTTGTGGTTTGACAGTGTTTCTGTGGTCTCTATCAGTGTTCCTAAATGAAGTTTGTGTGATTCTGGAAATCTTAGTTGTTGCAGATGTTTCTCTATTGTTTCTTGGTGTTCTTGGATGCTTCTAGATTGTGCACTATCCTTGTGGTATGTTCACATTAATCGGCATGCTCATGGTCAAAAAATTTTCCTATGTATGTTTGTTTATTCTTGTTCTTAGCCGACATGTTGATGGTAGCGTGTTGTGGATCATCACGGTGAAATTAATTGAAGTCTTTTTGTGTTGGAGTTTCAAATTCGGGTCTCCACCATGCTATGGCCAACCTTGGTGGATTCACATTAAAATCTTATTTGTAAATTTGGGTCGACATTGCAAATATGTTTTATTTTCCTGGCCGACTAAGTTATTGATGAAATCTCATGTAGCAAATATTTTAAGAGTGATTGTTTCATCGGTGTTGCATGGTGGAAAGGTGTTGAGTGTGCTCTTATGTGTGTATGTGCGAAGATCATTTGATTATATAGCAGAGTGTGAAGAAGGATGAGTGAAGTGTGAAATAGTTTGTGAAGGATTTTTATGTGCCTAATTGGAATTGTAAGTAGGCTTGTGGAGAAGCTATTTTTTTAGTTCATACCCTCTAGATTTTAATCCTATTTTGTATTGTTGGGCAGTGAGCCCCTTTTGTATTTGAGTAGTGAGCTCTAGGTAGTGTGCCTGAATGCATGTGCATTCCCCTGATTATTTCTCATTATACTTTTAACAAGGTATAATCTTGTGGACTAACAGCCACCGTGGTTTTTCCCCTAATAGGATTTTCACGTAAAAAATATTGGTTTTCTCTGTCTCTCTGATGTGTTAATTGCTTATTCATCAAATCTGAGATTAAGTTAAGTTTATTATTCTATGACAACTGATTCAACCCCCCCTCTTAGTTGTATGTCCTTATTTTTCCAACATAGATTGCATCTATGCATTGGAAAGCTAATTGGAAACATGTATAAGATGTTGATGAAAGGTCTCCCAAGTCTGCATTGAGGTTTGAATGTTCTTTAAGTGTTTCTTTTGTTATATTGGAACCATCTTTCCTAGGTTGAACGTTGCAAAAGTTGTAGTTCCTTTGATGGTGGTTTATTTGTCATCTCATTTTTTTGTGATTCAAGGTTGTAAACCCATGATAGTTCTTCCATGCATGTATGCTACCTCAAATTTTTGAACCAAGTATGTTTATGAAGCCTTTTTTTAGTAGCCATGAAGTTGAATCTAGGAGCAACAATGGAGTTGAGTTTTGAACCAAGCCCTAATCTACCTCTTGGGTCTATTTTGATTTAGCTAATCCTTCTTCTGCATCAGTTTTATATTTTTCACTAACTCAATATTAGTGAACTAAGACAAAGAATAATCTACCATAAGAGAGAAGGATATAAATTGTTGTAACTTAGGAAGTGATAAAGAGGATCTTTGAAGCAATAAAAGAAGATACTTTAAAATAAGAAATGCAAAAAGTAAAATTTGTAGATGGTGTAACTAGTTGCATATGAAGAAATAAAGAATAATGGAAGGAATATAGCATCAAGAAAGAGGTGGGAAGATTGTGAGATACCATAAATTGAGAGATAAGATCCTCATAATCAAGAATATTTGAGGAAAGATTGAGAGAAAATAACAGTGAAGAAAATAAACTTTGATTTTTTGACAAACTAAAGAATGAGCATAAAATATGATTTTTTTTTTTCAAAACTAATATGATTAAAGAAAAGTGTGGCTTCAAATGGAGAAGAATTGAGGTAGTGAAAGAGGGTAGTAATAGTGAAGTTTGCAACAAAATATTTGAAGGGTAATTAGCTAGAAGGTAAGCAGAAGACAATCTATACAATTATTGGAGATAATTGAATAAAAAAATAATATAAGTTGAATCATATGGCTTGTGGTAAGAACCTAATGAATAGAAGAAAAGCTAAGGAAGAAGCTGATGATTGTGGTTGGTGTTTGGTAATAAAAGATAGCATCAATATGTCAAAATAAAGAGGAGATGATTAGATACTATGGAAGTGTGAAAATTAATAAGATAAAAAAATAAGTTGGAGAAAATCATGTTAAGAGATAAATGATTTATCCTAGATGTGATAATCCATGTTGCATAAGTGAAGTCGAAATGTATACGGATAATCAATGTTAACCTAGGTTGGATCCTATAGTTGGTAAAGGTGAACATGTAAAGGAAAAATTAGTAACAATTAATTGGAGGAAGGTGAATGCACTAGAAGTAGAGGTGGTGAGAATACATAATGAAGACTTGATAGTAGCTACAAGAAAGTACCACATAGAATATTTTGTGGTTGTAGGAATAGTAAAATTTGTAAATTTAAAAATTATGGGAAGTTAGAGGAATGTGATAAAATATATTGGCATATAAGTTGTAGCAAATGATGTAATTGGTCTTTTAAGAAGTGTAGTGGATAAAGATCAAGAATGTAAAGAAAGATGGATACCACAAAGGAAGAAAATGAAAAAAAGAACAAAGGAATAACTTAAAGGAGAAACTTTAGAATAGAATAAAGTAGTTTAGGCTTAGACTAGATGTTGAAAGTTGTAGAAGTAAGAGATATAATTGGTGGAAGAAGATATGCTCCAATAAATTGAAATGGAAGATGAAAGTGAAATGATATTGGAAATAAAAAAGGATGACAACATTGAAAACCATATTATGAAGGTGATAGAAAAGCGAGGAGTGGTGGCCGTAAAAAATAGCGAAGAAGATGTTTGGGAGTTGAAGTGTGTCTTAGTTCCTTGTTTTGGAACTAGTAGAGGTGTAAGTAATAACATAAATTTAATTTTGGAAGTATTTTTATGTGTTTAGAGTATAATGTGTTTGGTTTACTAGAAAAAAAGGGTATTGCTATCACTCAACCCTTATTTTTTAGAAAAAATATTTCCTTTATTTTATTTTGTAGTTAAATAAGTTACTTTTCTGATCATTTTGGTATTTCATAGCTTGAATTTCTAATCTAGATGCTAGTCAAGCACTTAGAACAACAACATCAAACCTTTTGCATGGAACCACATTTTTCTCATAGTGACTTATGTGTTCACCTAGAGCACATTTTTCATGAAATTACCACATGCAAGTCCAAGTGTTTGTTTCATAGCACCTAATCATTTGAATAGATGGTGTGCTAAATAGTGTAAGTCTACATATCATGCACTGGGATTTAGAGCCTTGGGCCAATGGGTAATTTACTTGAGGGAATTTATTGGTCCCATGGAGGGTTGTGTATAGGGCTGCATTGGATTTAAGATTATAATTCTTACCCTAGCCAACCAAGATCCTTTTACCCCAAGGATTCACTATAAAAGGAGGTCTAGTTTATTTTCAAAGACTCAATGGAGCACAAGAGGATATTCAAGGACCAAGTGGTGTTTGATAATGTAGAATAGTGTTCAAGGAAGAATAATCTATCCAAGTAAGCCAATGCTTGTAACTAAACTTATGTGGATATGTTGAATTTGTATTGAAAATCAATATTATGGTCTAACATGTTGTAATGTCCATTATGTCATGAACCATTGATGTGATTCTAATTATTGAGTATTATTTTATTAGATCCAATTTTTTATCTTAAGTTTATCTTGATTTTGAGTATCTCTGTAAATGAATTGGGTGTATTTGTGTTGAATTTGCCCGGATTGAACATCCTTAATTTAGCCCTTCTACACATGTTGCATCAAGGTAATTTCCGCATAGATCACTTCTACACTTTTAAGGATCATTTCTATAGATGTAGATATAAACCAAGATAACACAACAATTTTTTTGAATCATAAATATTTGTTTGAGTCATCCATAAATTTTGGAAGTATTTTTATGTGTTTAGGGTACACTATGGTTGGTTTACTAGAGAAAAAGGATGTTGCTACCACTCTACCCTTATTTGTGCAAAAAATATTTCCTTTATTTTATTTTATTTTGTAGTTAAATAATTTACTTTTCCAATCATTTTAGGATTTCATAGTTTGAATTTCTAATCTAGATGCTAGTCAAACAATTAGAAAAACAACATGGAACCTTTTGCATGAAACCAAATTTGTATCATAATGACTTACCTAGAGCACTCAAAAATTACCATATGCATGTCCAAGTGTTTGTTTCATAGTCCTTGATCATTTGACTAGGTGGTGTGCTAAATCAACATAAGTGAGTCTACACATCATACACCAATATTTAGAGCCTTAGGCGAATGGGTAATTAATTGATGAGATTTATTGGTCCCATGGAGGATTATGTATAGGGCCACAATGGATTTATGATTATAATTATTACCTTGGCCAACCAAGGTCCTTCTACCTCAAGGAAGCACTATAAAAGGAGGTCTAGTTTATTTTTAAAGACTCCATAAAGGAAAAAAGGATATTAGAGGACCAAGTAGTTTTTGATAATGTAGAATAGTGTTCAAGGAAGGAGAATAAATCCAATGAAGCCAATGCTTGTAACTACACTTATGTGGAGGTGTTGAACTTGTATTGAAAATCAAAATTATGGTCTAACATGTTATAATGTCCATTGTGTCATAAACCATTAATGTAATTCTAATTATTGAGTATTATTTTATTAGATCCAGTTTATCTTCTCAAGTTTGTGTTGATTTTGAGTATCTGTTTACAAATTGTCTGTATTTGTGTTGAATTTGCATGGATGGGACATCCTTAATTAGGCCCTTCTACACATATTGCATCATGTAAGATCATTTCCAAATAGATAACTTTTACACTTGTAAAGATCATTTCTATAGATGTAGATATAAACCAAGCTAACATATAATAGTTTTTTGAATCATAAATATTTCTTTGAGTTGTCCATAAATATAGAAAAATTTAACAAGTCATTGTTTTACATCTATTAGAATATTTCTCTACCAATTAAATTCAACTAAATATTACTTCCAATATAATTTAATTTTCACATTTATTTACACTTAAAAAAAGAATCAAACTAAGTATTTATCAATTTAAAATAATTATTTACTTACGTTTTACCTTTGATTAATTATCTTAAAAAGCTCTTTTATATAATATACGAATAATCATATATACATAAACAATTTTTATAAGCATCTTTCATTCAAAATAAGTGACATGAAATTTAAACATTAAGACAACGAGCAAAGAAAATGTTTAATGCTTTACTCTTATAATAACTAAAGCTAGTGAAATTCTTAGCGAGATAATATTTATAAAAAGAAGAAAAGCCATGCTAGTTGATGGGTCCACATTGTTTTTTGGATTTACATCACCTTAACCTTACCAAAATTACAAAAGTAGAAAGCTATACATATAAAATAGTAATGTCAGATTTTAAATGTAAAATACACTTTAAAATAAACAATAATAATGTAAGAGTTTGAATGCTATATCTTTTGGATCTATCCATCTTTCTCATATATTTATATATATATATCCATTGCTGCCCATAACTATGAGAAAAGAATATACACTTAATTGAATAAGATATCCAAATAATATAGTAGATTTAAAGTAGTTTTTTAAAGATAAAGTAAGAGTTCTATTGGGCCCTCCTCTATGACAAAGAAACAATTGAAAAAACCTATTCAAATGACATGAACATATTGATAAATTAATCAAATAAAAAAGATTGCTTCAATTAAGAAGTTAAAGACAATTGAACTAGGTCATACAATAGAACAAAATGAATTACAAAAAACTAAACAACCCACTTAATAAGTACAAAACATAATAATCAAACAATAAGAACAAAGGGCTTTATTATTTTGAGTGGAACAAACATCACAAGTAGAATCTAGATTCCCTTAGGGCATAAAATCAACTACATTGCTAGCCAAACCATTAGAATCCTCTCCCATCCTACACATAAATTTAGATATATAATTTTTTATTAAAATTGTATGTCAAAAATAATATTAGATTGTTTTGGAAGTATGATGAAGGGAAATTTTTAGTTAGTAATGAAAGAGAAATTGATTGTAAATTTTTAGTTTTGTATAGTTGTTCATAAGAACAATCTTGTATCAATAAAGTAATCGTTTCTTTCATGTTTATTTTGTTTTGTAGGCATCTAAGAATTTCACAATTATTTTGTTCTTATTATATAGGATAATTTTATTTTTTTAGGCAACATATAGGATAATTATTACTATAGTAATGATTTTAATAAATTAGAGTTCTCAATGTTTCTATTGTATGATACCCATTTTGATTATGAATCCTTTGAATTCATATCAAATTTTGATGATGTTCTATTCTATCATGTCATGTTGTTGCTAAGCATTTTCTATTAGTGTAAATAGAGTCATTATCATACCTAGTTATGTAATCACCTTTATAGGATTGACCTATTCACACCTAGCTTAAGTTTACTTAGGTTTCTTTTGCTTTTATCTCAATTCATACCATTGAAACATGTGTCCTCATGACTTCAGACACATATTGACACTTGCTCACACACTTGTCAAGTGAGCTCGCAAGTGTCCCATCTTTGGAGGGGTAGTCAGAGTTTCACTCCTACCTTCTCACCTCTTCGTTTCCTATACAAGCAACACTTGATCATTGCATTTACATACTCTTCATTTTTATATTGATAGACATACTATTGTGCTCATATTTTCACTTATGGAAGGTTATCAATTTGAGCTCTTTGATCTTGGCATTCTCCAATATTTCATCTAGATTAATGTGGTGTATCTTGTAATCCACATAAAGAAAGGCCTAAATTAGTTATGTGGCTATAAATTTATATGTCACAATAATTTGATAACATCATTCATAAGATTAAAGGTCCCATGGATATTTTTGGTTAAAGTTACATTGAGTTCTAATGCATACATCTTTCTACACTTGTCTACTAAGGTTTACTTTAAATATTTTATTAAGAAAATTAAAGGAGAAATCATAAAATATTAAACCCATGATCCCAATCACATGTGTATAGGGCATTTTACCACATTTATAGTTGGCACTAGGAAATTTCATCATTGCTTGCTATAAAAGATCATTCATTCCACATTACAAGGTATCTATTTTTGGATCCTAGTTTAGTAGTTGATCAAGAGTCCAAGAGATAAAAGAGGATCATATTGAAGAATTGCTCAAAATATAGTGTTTTGAGAAATGCCCTATTGTTTATGATTTTACTCCATTATAATTCAAGATTGAGGTCTTATTTTGATTACAATCCCTTGTGACAAAGACTATTGAAGCATTTTAGACTGTGACTCAATAAAATCGTTATTTTACATAGTTCTTGTGTGTTTTATTTTATAATGAGTAATTAAAAATGCTTTGTCATAAAGGCTACATAGTTGGTTATTACTTAGTTGGATCCTCCATCCATGAATTCATTAACGTGACAAAACAATAATTTGAACCACCATAGTCAAGTCCATAAAATATTGAGTAGTTGCTATGTTGTTTAGAAGTGGACAACTCCTTGAGAAAGACGAAATATTCTTGCAAGGCATTCATTTAGGAACTTACATATCCTTTGGAAACAATCAACACTTTAACATTTGGAAGAGAGACAAGGGATTTATGTAATACCCCTCCAGTCTGGGCATTGTTAACATGTATTACAACACTAAACCCTAGTTTAGTGATGGAATTAATTATAGTCCTTCTACTTAATTCTTGAGGTGTGTCTTATGTTCTAAGAGTGTGATAGTCTGATGTTGGATGTTACTTATGTGACCTTATTCATGATAGAGATTAGAATATAATGTGTAGTATGATTATGGTGCACGTATCTATTAGATATGTTCATTTCCCTAATATATATATATATATATATATTATATATTCTAGGAGTGTGATAGTCTGATGTTGGATGTTACTTATGTGACCTTATTCATGATAGAGATTAGAATATAGTGTGTAGTATGATTATGGTGCACCTTTCTATTAGATATGTTCATTTGCCTAATATATATTGTGGACTAATGATTTGATAATGTGCTTCATGTATCATGTGTGTGACCTATTTGTGGTGCGAGGGGATGGTTTCATGTCACTCTCTTAGGAGAGACACATGATGTCACAATTCTCCTTCACCAATTCATGAGTGTGGGTTATATATTATGTTCGTATATATGTACATTTCCTTGGTTTGTGATGTAGGATTGCAAGTACAAGGCATCAACTCCACCTAGTCTCATAGGTTTGAGCATGCCTAAAAACAACCCCAATGGTGGTATGTGGAGATAGCATAGGGCCCTAAATATCCTAGCCTTGAACCATCGCCTCGTAGGAGTTGATGTTGTCAGTTGTAGTCACCTGTTCAATATGTCATTAAGGCATTATCATTTTCCCTGGTTTGCGAATGGTTTTGGTGGAGTGATTTTTGTTGCATTAATATTTTAATTTTGTTTAATTATGTCTTTTGATTTTTGGTTGGTTAAAAGTCTCCTTGAGAGATTACATTTTTGCATATGTATATATGTGCATTATGTTTTATGAAAATAAGGTTATAAATATTAACATATTCTAATATTATTTATTAAATATTAATATGTTTATTAGTAAATATTTAAATATTAATATGTAAGCATATGTTATATTTGTGTTTTGATTTACTATTTTGGTGGAGTGACTATTTTTAAGGAGGTTCTTTTATCTTTTAAAATGTTTTGAATTTATTTGGTTGGAAACCCTAAATAAATGAGTTAATTATGTGAGTTAATTTGATTATTGATTTTGTTTGAATTATTTCATTTGCGGGATGAGGATGGGTACTTTAGTTTAATATTTTAATATTTTATTTTATGAGAGGATTTTATTTCCTTTTTTTGTTTTGGGAAAAGAAGAGTCTTTTGGGGAAAAAGAAAGAAAGTTACTTTCTTTTTAAATTTAATTAGTTTTTATGTATGGGAAAAATTGGAAAATTGGGGGTTTTTCACTTTTGTTGTGCATGAAATTTGGAGGAAATAAATTATGCGTTTTTGGGAAATTTTGAGTGGTTTTGAATTGAAATTTGAAGGAGAGTGAATTGGAATTTAATTATGATTTAAGGGGAATGGATTTTCTGCTAGGTCACATGGAATTCTGATTTTTTATTGTGTTTTGGATTAGAGATACAGGTTTGGAGAACTTCTTCAATTTTCAACGTCTTGCATTCAAATTTTTCATGTTTTGAGGTTGGTTTTGTACTTAATTTATAATTTTGTGTTTTAAATTCATAGAGATTTATATGGATGTTATAGAATATTTTATTTTAATTTTTTTAAGTGTTTCTTTCAAGTTCTAAAATGATGCTATACGCTGGGTTTTCTCTTTTTGATGTTTGACTGTAATCGGGTATGCCGAAAAGAGAGGTTTTAAGGGATCCATTTGTTGTTTCACATTTTGTGAAATTTTTAGGCATTTTTGGTCAATTCCTCCCACAAAAATGAGTATTCAAGGGTAAAATTTGAAATGGGTTTTTGACAGATTTGCATTTCGAGTTGATTTGACTATTTTATGGCTGATAGACTTGATTGTTGTCAAGAGGGGTTTAACTCTGTTTCGAGGTAGGGTTTTCATACTTCTTGTCCTTTCTTTATAATTATATTGAATTTGAATTTTTGTGGAGTATTTTTATGATGGTTTCTATGTATTCTTATTTCTAAAAATGATGGTGTTGCTATTCTTTTAATAATATATGAATGTTTCTTTTTCCCTCCTCTATTTTTAGGCTTTTAAGGGTGGTTTTTGGGAATATGTTTGTAAAACTTTTTTTTTTTTTTAGACTGCAGGAATCGGGTAGCACGACCCCCTATAAACTGCAGTGCGTCTGGTAAACTTTTTAACGTGACCGGCGGCGCTGGCGCGACACGCCCTCCAGTACCACGGGACGGGGGGAGACTAGAACTCGTGACCAGTAGAGCCGCAACGGAATTACTTAGCCAACCGAGCTAGGGCCCCCACCCTGAATATGTTTGTAAAACTCATTAAATGAATTTATTTCTTTTTTTTTGGGTCTGTATTTCTTATTTATAGAAGGTTTTTCATGTATTCTTTGGTCCTATATGGTTTTGTGGCATTCTCTTTTTAGTTTCATGGAGTTGTGCCGAGTTTCGTGAAGTTTGGAGTTGTTTCATGTATCTATTGGTAGCCTTGTTTTTTATTCGTGAATAATCAGATTGGATGCTGTTATAAAGAATGTTATGGATGGTTTATGATGTCTATTTTTGTCCTTTGTGATCTTGAGATGTTTACACTTCATTGTGTTGCATTTATGATAAGTTTCAGACAATTTCATTGGGCCTTGAGCACCTAATGGTGGTTTGGGCCTTGAGCACCTAATGGTGGTTTAATCTATGGTACTTGATATATAATTATAGTGATGTATCTTGATTATATATGGATTGTTATGGATCCATTTATGATGGATTATTATTCTCTCTTATGTCCTTGATAGTCTCTTTGGATGTTCCCTTCAATTTTGTTGAGTTCCATTGAGTTTCATGAGGATTTGTTGCATTCGGAGCTCATTGGGATAGCCATTTTGTGAGACCTTATAGATAAATTTGTGATGTTGTTATGAGTATGTATATGGACCTTAATTTATTATGTTTTAGAGGTTGTTAATGATTTTGGTATTCCTCTATGGCCTCTTGGTTCTTTCGTGTGTTGCTTTGGTGGTTTTGAGGTGATATGTGCATCTATGGTAGACTAGGGTCAAATTATTGTACATGCATAGATGTTACTATTCGTAAATATATGTGAATGGTTGGGAATCTAATTCTTATGTCTGTTGATATTGTTCCAAGTGTTATTTATTTAGAAACTTGGGTTAGATAGGCTCATATCTTACCCATGTGAGTATGGCTTGTAAGTTATGAAATGATCCTTGTCTGAATTCTATTCCTTACATTCCTTGAATGATAACCCTTGGTTTTAGGTAGTTTCCCTTTCTTGTTTTCTTGTGTTTTTGAGGGCCTTATGTCTATCTCCTAGCACGGGGGGGTGGTCCTTTGGGTTCCACAAATTTGAGTGGTTTTCTATCTCCATTGGGTATCTATGTCCTTGTACGAGTGCGTGGATGAATTCGAGTGTCTTCATGTGATGATTCTTTTGGTGCTTATTGCTCATGCTTTGGATCCTATTTTTGAAGAGCAGATTATGTATTGGATTATCATAGTTGCATATGATTTTTGGATTGCTCCTAGTTGGAGGATAATTTATTAAGATGTAATGTAATAAGAGGTTAATGATGATAATTGGTTATCTAGGATTATTTGATTATGTTCCTTTCATGTGCTCTTGTGGTATCTATATCTTGCCATCTGAATGAATGTTAATATTAGGTGCTTGAGTTGTTTAAGTAATGAACTTTAGATCCTAAATGTTAAATGGGATGTATGCTTTATAAGATATGATTTTTATAGGATGTTTCATTCTTATGTATTAGGATAAGTATTTATGGGGAAAGTAATAATTGGAATGAGTAGATGGTTAGTTGCTATAGGAATATTATTTATGAGGAATATCTTAGCCATAATTCTTATTGGTGCATATTAGAAAGGAATGATGATGTATCCTGTCAAGTAATAGAAAACTATGTTAAGACAATATGTAGTGATGCATATCATATTGATCTTCACTTTTGGAATTATTCTTCTTACATTCCTCATGGCTATGTTGGTATCATCATTATTCCTTATAGTAAATGTAGTAATGCAGCGTGATGTGATTAATTGGTGGTGGTATAGTGTTAGTAATTCATGTATGGACAATGTCATTTATGTATCTTTTGTCTATGACACACTACATAATGGTGTTAACGAGATTACCTTAGAGTTCAAATGTAACATTGTACTTTGATGTAATGAAAAAGGTTATTTGGTTAGTGTTGTATGGAGTAGGAGTTAGTAAAGGATGACAAACAAAAAACTTGTTGGTGTTTTTTAAATACCAACCAAATCTTTAAGGAAGCCTATAGATTTTCCAATTCCAATGATTAGCAACCTAAAAGGGGTTGGCCAACAAACAAGAGAAAGCAATTAAGCTTTCCTCCTACACTTCGGGCTCTACAAGACTTGGTAGGGTGATCCCACAATGCACTTATAACATTTCTTCACAAGATCTCCATATACATTGCATATTAAGCAGAAACATTCTCATATCTGTGACTCGACAAGTGACAATTTGCAAGGAATTTGAAAATCCATTACACCTTTATAACTTGGAGTAGAGAATGGGAAATTTGAACAAGACTTATAACAACCATCATCATTATGAGTATGATTTTAATTAATTGAATTATACTTTGATATGATCCAGCTGATTAAATACATTTGAATTCGCTTAATACGTAGAATAGTGTAATATCCTAGGGTGACGAGGTCAAATTCACAACATACTGTAATGCAATAACAATGGCATTCAATAATTATAGGATATTATGGATTTTCATTACAAATTCATAACCTAGATTTTCCAGACAGAACATACTTAAATATCCTATGAATTAACACACAAACTAGTGACTGCATTAAAGCATTTTAATTGACTACTTGAATTGAAGTAGAAATGCACACACACATCCAACCATATGAATTGGAGACTAGTGAGACAATATTTAATCATTTCATTGTTGATTCATGAACAAATACATATGAGACAATCTGCATGAAATTTTCCATTATCAATTTTCAAATGCTATAATTTTTGCAAAACATTTAAGCTGACTATGAATACAGACTCATAACCTAAGACTCAGCATGCCATTCTATATCCATCGTATTCTTATTACACTTCATGAAAATATTTGCTAAAAATACTTGAGATCAACCAAAAAATTTCAAACACCCCTACACAATAGCCTTGAATTCCCTTTTATAAGATTAAGGGAGAAGACATGCTTCCGGCTATTGGCTGGTCACATTTCATTTCATTTCGACCCCTAGGTGGTTAAATTTACACTTGAAGAAATGGGGAGGGGAAATAAAAAAATACAAAAAACTTGTAGAATCATATTGAACTTGTATCCTCATTGTTTGAGAATTCCATGTCATCACATCATTTAGCAAAGAGCACAAAACATGAGAGAAGAAGAAAACATTAAGCAAAGAGAAAAAACTTGGTTGGATTACCACGCACATTTTCAAATTGAGAGGATATAGATTTTTTTTAAAATATTTATTTCAAAGGCCAGACCTATCTTATACTTGACCATTCTTTATATCCATCTCACCATCTCTCTAGCTTATTCAACATATTTCTCCAGCCAATTCTTGTATTCATCCTCTATGGGCCAGTTGATATCCAATAGATTATGCACCTTTATGTTGTATGCATTATATCTTGCATCAATTACTACTCTAGCTTCTTTCACAAAGGTGTCCATGTCCATTTGAATCCTGATGATATTATCAATTAAACCATTCAGCATAGTTAAGTCTAACTTATCATCAATGTATGCTATCTATGGACCTGTAGTTGTTTGATTCCTAAAGAAAGCCCTCCATGATGCATACTCTTTTAGTGTCTCATATTCATTAAGGATTTTGGGTACACCTTGTTCTTCCATATCCCTGAAGGCCTTGATTTTACCTTACAGTTGCCCACCAATTCTTTCATGGAAACATGTGACTTCACCAATCATTTTAATTCCTCTTACTATGTCTGGAAGATTTGTTAGAGCTTCAAGGTCTTCCTTTGCATTTGCTTGAATCTCCCTTAAACTGTTTAATCAACTACTCCATTTATTCCATGTGCTCTTGAAAACCTCTTGAACATGTTGGAACTTTTCAAATGCCTCATGTATACCTTTATAGGTTAACCATGTGGCTTCTACTTTAAGGGTTGCTTTGGTCAATTTGTGGCCTAGAATTTCTTCAGCCATATCCTTTGTAATCTTGTTCATGTTCTCCTAAAGCTTATTCTTCTCAGCCTTGGTTACTTGGAGCGCTCTTTTCAATGCATCAATCCTCAATTTCAGGGTATCTTTATCTTGTTGTGAAGTACCAGATGGAGAAGTAGGCAAGGTCTTCTAACTTACCTTGACCACAATAGCTTTCACTTTATTATACTCTTCAACTAATTTATTGTGTTTCTCCAACAATTTCATATATCTGGTCTGGGAAATTTCTACAGTTTCAACACTCAACATGGCCTTGTGCATTGTTAACCTTGCAGCCTATGGAGTTGTCATCTATAAAGGTCTTCCTATGATAAAATCTCCTAAAAGTCCAATCATTATTCTCCTGAATCTGTACCTCCCTGAATATGGTGTTAATGACCAAATAGCTAGTACATGTAAACTGGGGCTAAAACCTGAACCAGAATTTTTCTCATCAAAAGTTTATTTAGACACCATAGAATTTGGGTCATTCTTGATTGCATCTAGAGTGATTATTGAAGATAGGTTCCATCCTGGCATCACCAACACCCCATTGTCTTTGACCAATCTTCTAGCTTCCATAGGATTCATTTGCTAAATTTCATGAACAATTTCTTCTTCAATCTTCTTTCTAACTTCTTTCTATTGTGAAGGATCCACTCCCTCCTAAGCTTTTTGTATCCTATCATTTATTTCCTAATCTTTCAGCTCAGTAATGAATTCTTTGAATTCTCTGGTTGTCACAAAAGAATCATCCTCTAGAAATTTTGTGCAAGCTAGAACCCTTGCATCATTGTCTTGGCTTTCATCATATTCCCAAGGTACTAGCCTATCATCTGGAACAAATGGTTCCATTACATCTCCAACATCAGTGTATGAAAATGCATACTCTACTCTTTGCTCAATAGGCATTGATTCAACAGACAGTTGTTGTACATCCCCTTCAGCACCCTATGCTTCATCAATATTTGCAAGAGGCGGCTCCATAGTACGAGTATCCTCAATGTCCATTGGCTGCTATTGCACTTCTAATGCTATGGGCTCCTTTGGTTTACCACCAATTTTTAGTAAATGATCTTGCAAAGCACTTTGAGCTAGTTGCTTTGCTTGTTGCACCTTCTCTAAAAAAGTACCATCATTAAATTCACTAAGGATCAGTGATGTGCTTGTAAGGGCTTTCATAGTAGGAATTCTGGGTAGAAGCCCTATGCTCAACCTCAACAATTTTCATCCAAATATTCTCTTTATCCTGGACAACAACTAATGTTCGCAAGTTTCTTATCACATCCTCTTTGAAGTATGAGGTCCATACCCTGAAATTCCCCTTTTTATCTTAGGTCTGTACCCTAAAATTCCCCCTTTTATCTTTTCTTTGTTAATGAGCCCTTCTGGATCAAACTTTCTAGTAGGGGTTGTATTCATTCTCAGATTATTTATCATTATGCCAAACACCTCATATGCTTCCTTTGCAGCGACAAAAAAAAATCAAAAGAGAAAGTTGTGGCAATAATAGAGGCCTTCCTGGATAACCTAAAATTTTCTGCATCACAATTATCCATTTTCCACATTATTTCAATAAAATTCAATCTATCAAAAACAAACCTAGGAAATAGATGTGAAACCACAATATTTCCATAACACTTGATGACTGTGCAATTATCATACAAATACTAGTATCCCCAATTGCACTCATAATTGGGGTCATCACCACATTCTCTTGGTCTCAACAATACTTGCATTGTTTTAGAAATTCTCTTAGCCAACGCCAATCTCATTTGTACCAAAATAGTATGTTTTATGGTGTTGTAGAATCCAATATAGTTTGAATTTGGGTAGTGCAAATCCTAGATGTATGTCCACATTTGGACAAGAAATTTATGACCCTTTTCATCCACTTGTCTCAGTTTCATGGCTTGACTAAAAACTTCCCTGCCCTGGTATAATATCATATGCATCAATAATGAATAATGTCTAAATGTCAATTGGGTTTATCTTTCTTTCAACCTCATCAAGTCATAGTGCAATTGTTTAGCAACCCGGTGAGCATAGTCAAACCACTTGTGCTTTTTTTTTATGTTGAATATCCATGATCATTTTCCAACATGTGTGATGTTATCCTTCCATCACACTTCACTCCAAGCACATGACACAACATAAAGTATGTATATCTGAAATAATCTACAAATTATTCACAATCCAATGTTTCAACTTCTTTGATTGCAAACACATAGCCCTTCTCTCATCTATGCTTTGGTAGTTCACCTCTTCTGAACCCAACCCTATGTTCAACATATTCCTTCCACAACTTTTCAATAATAATATTTTCACTAGCATCAGGTTTCATTCTAAAAACCTCTATGACTTTACTTTTCTTTACTTCCAAAATGATTTTACCATTTGTGTATGTGATTACCCTATTGACATCATCATATCCATCTATGAGCTGCAACATTAAATAAAGTTCCACAAAAATATTAGGGACAACCAATTTCCCCAAATCAAAACCCCAGACATTTTGACTTGGATGTGAAGGATCTCGTCTTGTGAAAGCATACAAGAATAAATCCCATCCAAGCTTTGGCACGACAATGTCCTCAATTCCTATTGCAAGTTCCTTGAAATTGGTGGTTAGTATTCCTTCCCCAATGGTCTTCCTACCACTTGCCTTGGCATCTACCGATTGGAACATGTCCATGAAATGAACATAGTATTTTGGTTGGCCCTTTTTCTTCTCAGTTCCTTCAGATGTTTCAAGTGGGTCATGGGAGACTTTCTAATTTTTCCTCTTGGGTATGGGTTTTGAAGATGATGACTCACTAGGTTGACTCATCTTGATAGCTTAGGGATTTTAGGTTTGAGTTCAAACTAGGTTTTGGAATTGATATTCTATTCTTGACAACTTAAACATAAATTTGAATACAATTATACCCTTTTTCTTTTATCCCAATTAGAAAACTATACTTAATCAAGAGAAGTCAAGAACCCTAATTCACCCTTGAAAACAACTCAGACATTTTGATTTAGTGTGTCAATTCTTGCAAAATAACAAGAAAAACTAGTGGGATTCGATGATGGATTACTCGAGAAAAACTGCTCTGCAAATTTTTGTTGGCCTCAGCTTTGGTCGCTCTAACCTCTTCTTTAGCCTTTCAAATGTCAAAATTAGAGGAGAATCAAAATATAGACCCTTTTACATGAATTTAGCTAAGTACATTCACCATTAATGGTGCAAGAAGGCTCATGCAAGTGAATAATTACTCCATCAATTGTTCATTCCCATTTGAATTCAAGCCATTGATTTTCTCATGTGAAAAGTCCATCTAATGGCTCACATAATTCCACAATCTCCATGGGACCCTACCAGCGATTTGATATATACTTTGACGATGAGTTAAGAATTTGTCATGTGTACCTCTTCATATTCTATGAGTATTGCTCATTGCATCTTCCAGTTTTGCATTGGGACCTCATCAAGTGATGGTTGAGAAGCCAGTGATGAGATATTAGCCATTGATCTTGATCGCAAGAGGATCCCATTCAGAGACCTAAATTCCTTCGCTCATCGCGTCTTCCCTTCTCATCGAGCTATCTTAACTCACAATAGACCGAGCCCGCACGATGGGGATAAACTCAACCCATTGATGAATGTGGGTTCCCTTTTGGAAAGAATGAGACAATCGATGATAGTGATAAGGCCAATGATGGGTTAAATACTTAACCACATCGCTCATCAAGGTTTACTTTCTATCAATGGTAATGTAACACGTGATGGGCGATGAACCTAGCATGGTAAGAAAGATAGTGCATCACTCATCGCAAGATGGAGATGGGATATTCCGAAGGAATATGCGATGAGAGATGAACCAAAAATGGTAAACTTAAGTGGTGCTAAGATGCATGTGGGCATAAGTTGTTCTTAAAAGGGGACTTCCTAGGCTTGATGGGTAACCAAAATATTGGATTCAATTAAACAATGATGATAAAGACCATAGGATTTCGCTTAAGTAACTAGTTACCTAATGCCACCAGTCAATGAGAGAACATAAGCCAAAGGATAACCAAGGATGTAAATGTAAATAAAAGCTTAAATCCTAGACCCTAATGGCAATAGGATATGAGCAATCAGAAATGTGACCATGAAATTGAAGGGACCATAAAAAAATTTTAGGGTTGCACTAGTGGCTTCGACTAGGGATGTATGCCTCCTGTGGGCATAGCAAGATCTCAGATCTCTAGTTAAGCAAACCAAGCATACAAGGACCAAAAAACTGGGAGCTTTTCTGGACAAGAAAAGCAAACACAATAGAAAGGAAACACACCAAACCTATTCACAAAATTTACAGCGATGTGCATTGTACATGGAAGGATAACCTATTTCAAGAGAAATAGGGCTTCAAGAATTGTCCATGTACTGGAAGTTCAATAATTTCACCTGTTAAGTACTGCAAGAAATGTGAGTCTTCTCCATGCATATCAATAATTAGGTAAGGACCTAACCACAAAGGATCAAACTTCCTATGTTTACCTTTATCCTCCATCCTTGCATTCCACATTAAAACCATGTTTCCCAATTCAAACGTTCTTTCAATGGCCATCCTTGCATTCCACATTAAAACCATGTTGCAGCTTCTCATTTCTTTTATGAGCTTCTCTTCTAGTTTCATCAAGCTCAATCAACTCATCCATCCTATCTTGCATCTCATCATAAATGTCACTATCATACTCTTGGAAAAAAATTTACATCTTTATTAGGTTGTTATGTAGTATTCTAACCTCAACCCCATACACCAGATTCAAAGGGGATTGTCCAATGACCTTCATAGTAGTCCTATCAGCCCATAATGCAAGTTGCAATTTTGAGTCCCAGGCCTTCTTGTTCTTCTCAATCACTTGCTTGATAATCTTCATTAGGCTTTTATTGCTAGAATCAGCTTGCCCATTGCCTTGGGGGTGATATGGGGATGAATAAGGTATGCTTATTCCATGTTGGCTACAAAAATCAATAAATTTCTCAAACCTAAAACACATAGTGTTATCATAAATTATTCTTTCAAGAACTCCAAACCTACTCAAAATATTGTTCATCAAAAAATCAATGACAACTTTACTAGTTGATTTCCTAGTAGGAATGGCTTCAACCCATTTGGTGAAGTAATCAGTTACTAGAATCCAAGCATTTCCTCTATTGGACTTCTCAGACATTTCTCCAATAAAATAAATTCCCCATTATTGAAAGGGGGCTTGTGCTAACACTAGCCTAAGTGGTAAGTTTCCTAAGAACTTTAATTTACTAGTGAACCTCTGACAAGCATCAAGTTTGTGTGCATCTTTGAACACACTTGGCCACCAAAAGCCTACTCTCAATATCTTATGGGCGGTGGTCTTGGCCATGTAATGGCCTCCACAAGCTCCTTTATGCATTTCAATTAGAAGATCTTCTGCTTGATCCCCATATACACACCTAAGCAACAAACCTTCAGGGCTTCTCAACCACAGTTCACCATCGATAATAAAATACTTGATTGCTTACAATTTTAGTGTTCTTTTTTCATTATAAGGCATACCTTCAGGGCACTACATGGTCTATAAATATTCAATGATTCTTCTGTACCACCCACAGGTCTACATGTCACATATGAGTGCAACATTTTCATGATCAAATTGGTTTATTTTGTTAGCTTCCAAATTTTTCTCAACCATCAATTTTGGTAGACCTTGACCTCTCACTAGCTTGGTAATCTAGATGTCAATGTTGAACTCTTGAATCCTATTGATCCATCTACATTGACAACCTGTGGTCTCCTATTGAGTAAATATGTCTTTGACTGCTGCTATTGGGACATATGCTACAACTGTAGCTCCAATAAAATATGGTCTAAAATTTTTAATAGATTTAACTAGAGCATATTCCTTCTTCTCTGTGGCATCATACTTTAAATCAATTGACTGTAATGATTTTCCAAAGAAGGCAACAAGTTTCTCAAAACCTTCATCATTCTTTTGAAGTAAAACCCTTGCTACAGTATGGAATGAAGAAAATGTGAATAACTGAAAAGGATTTGAGTAGTTGGGAGATTTAAGGACAGGTGCTTCCTTGATAGCATCCTTAATAGCCTCGAAAGCTCTTACAGGTTCCTCTATCCATGCTACTTTCTCACCTTTCCTTAGAATTTTAGAAATAGGTCTTATAGTTTCAACAAAATTAGTAATGTACATCTCCATACAAAGTTAATTTTTCCCAAGAAGGACTGTATTCCCTTCACATTCTTGGGTTGTGGGATCTTATCAATTTTTGCTAGTCACTTAGGATCAATCCTGACCCCATATTTTGGCACAATGTGACCCAACAATTTCCCTTCTTTAACTCCAAATTGAAATTTCTTGGGATTCAAAGAAATCCCACATTCCAAAGCTCTAAAAAATATCTTTTCAAGGTGTGAGCAATGATCCTCCTTTTTATTGTGGGCAGTAAGATCATCTTGATAAATGACAAGAAAAAAATCTATGAAATCAACAAAGGCCACATCCATGGCTCTCTGAAAAGTGGCACCAACATTAATCAATCCAAATGGCATCCTTACATATACATATGTCCCCCATGGCATTGTAAATGCAGTTTTAAATTGTTTTAATTCTTTCACCATGACTTGGTTATAACCTGAAAACCCATCCATCATCGAGAGCAGCTCACATCCATTTAATTTTTGTAGCATGGCCTTCATATTAGGCAGAGGGTAATTATCTTTTAGAGATGCCACATTCAAATTTCTAAAGTCTACACACAACCTTAGGTCTTCATTTTTCTTTCTGATTGGAACTAAATTTGAGACCCATGATGAGTGTCTGATAGGCTTTATAATCCATGCATCTCTTAGCTTAGTAAGATCTTCTTGCATTTTTGGCTGCAAAGTAGGGTTGATTGGCCTCTATTTTTTCCTAAAAGGCTTTGCATTAGGCTTCAGTGGTATCTCATGTTGAAACATGTCCTCCCTATAAGCCTTTTAATCATCATACAACCATGCAAACACATGTATGTATTTCCTCAACAAGGAAATTAACATACTCCTCACATGGGGTTTCATCTTCTTGCCTATATACACCTTTTTTGGAGAATTTTCTATACCTAAATTTATCTCCTCTAAATCTTCCTTATGGGAAGATGCTTGCTTAACATTTGACTTCTCAGGGCCATGAAAGACCCTCTCTGGTGTGACTAGCCCTTTAGGAATCTTATTTGTCTTTAATTGAATTATCTCATTCCCAAATAACATCTCCTTCCCATCAACCTCAACCACAAATGAACCAAATTCAATCTCTTGGCCTTCATATTGGTCAATGTAGTGTAGGAATCCCAAAATTTCATTGTCATTATCAAACACTTGCCAATTACAAATGTTGTCAAGCACTACAGGCCTAGTCTGTACTTTTTTGTATGAGACATCATCAAAGGTAACATCATCTAATCTGACAGCAATATTAGCTAATAAGTCTGCCCTGATATTTTGTCCCCTTTCTATCCAATCTATGCCAAAGGCATCAAAGGCCTTAATAGTATCCCAAATTTCATTCCTGTATTGCCTAAGCCTTTTATCTTTAGTAAAAAATTTGAGTCTAATATGGGAAGCTACCAATTCATAATCCCCCAACACTCTTAACAACTTAATGCCATGTTTGGAAGCTAATTTCAATCCAAGTAAGAGGGCCTTGTACTCAACAACATTATTTGTACAAGCAAATTATAACAAGGAGTACTTGAAGGTTTTTCCTTGTGGAGAGATGAGAATAACTCCTGCACCTAAGCCTTCCTTTGAACATGCTTCATCAAAGTACATAATCCAAAGGTTGTCTCTTTGTGGATCCTCAAAAACCTCTCTATCAATAAGTGTAGATTCAACCTCTTCTTCAGGCATTTCTTCCCCAATCCGGAAAGTGTCTAAACCAATATCCACAAAATTAATCCTCACTGGTTCTTCAGGTTCCTCAATGTGTTTGATCATGTGAGGAGCTCTTCGTTCTCTAGTAATCTTGACATCTTTCTGGCCAATGAAAAAAGTTGCAAATGACAAATCACACTAAATAATCCCACCCATGGAAGCACTCCAGTGTCTTGACAATAACATCCCATTAGTTGGTGGGATATCCACCACTGTAACACTCATATATAACTCTTTTTCAAGAAAAGAAACCACTTTATATGGAACTTTATTGATTACCCTGATAACAGACACTTCCCTTGAGTCCATGGCATAGCACTTCCCATATGTGCTATCAACCTTTAAGCCAATTTCTTCCATGATCTTTACTGGCATTACATTGTTTGAGGCCCTTGAATCTATCATGTAATTTCTAAGCAACTTACCATCAATGATAAAGCTTAGATAGAATGGATTCACTTGGCTTGGATTGGAAATAATAGTGGTTCCCAGATATATTTTGAGATTTTTATTCATCACTGCTTTGACCTCAAAAAAAAATTCTTGGCTTGTGCTTGCTTCAGGTTGACCAACTATCTCTTTATCCTTCCCACTAGCAACAATATTGTTGATAAGAGCAATAGTCTTATTCTTATGCTCATCAATTCTCATCATTTATAGGAATGGGATTGTGACTTTTACTTGAGATAAGACCTGAAACATATCTACTAGAGAATAATTTGGTAACTAAGGGAGTATGAACTCTTGAGGAATTACCTTCTCACATTGTCCTTGAACCTTTTCAGCACTGGGTTTCACATCTTTGTCCTTCCCAACTTGATGAGAAGCTTCACTATCAATTTGCGCCTTAGTGCCTGTCTTGGACCAAATTCTCATCTCTTTACCCTCCTTGGGTTTTGTCTCTTCTTTATTGTTCTTTGTCTTTGTTCCATTGTTTTCTGCATTGCTTTCATTGATAAACATGCTACCTAGGCTACCTTAATTACCACTCACAATTTTATTCCTTAGATGATATTCAAAGAAACATTATCTGACTCAAGAGTATAGACCATGCAGTAATTCTCTCCTTCTTCATCTGAGAATACTTGTTGATGCTAAGAATTAACCTCTTGCTTTTGAACATTCACATCACTCTTGTTAGGCTCATCATCCAAGGAGTATTCTTCACAACCAAGATCTGATTTAGTCATGAGTACATTTTTCATTTAATCTTGATCCTAAAGAGAGTCAGATCCTACTTGATTATCTTGAGATACTTCTACTGACCTTGCTACAACACATTGTTGTGAGGCACGACGCATTTAACAAACTCCACACCAAGGAAAGTCTTCGGTAAAATTTGTGGAATGCTTCTACAAAGGATCAAGTGTACCCTGGACCTTCTTCTAATTATTATTAAATGACTTCCCATTATGCCAATTTGTATGATAGGGGTAGTCCTGCAACCTTGGGGGTCTTTCCTTCCTTTGGAACTGGGGTTTTTCATTCTTTGTTTCCTTTTGTAGTAATCTAAGAACCCGATCTAACTTCTCATCGAGAGCTATAGTTTTACCAGCCTTGTCATTCAGAGCTCTAGGATTTTTAGAAGCCTTGGGGTCTTCCCTTCTTCCTACTTTACCAAAGGATCTTCTATTATTTTCAATGTTGACTGCCATCTTGTAGGCCTCTCTCAGATTCTGGGGATTCTTATCTTTGAGTAGATAACACATATTACAACCATAAGCATTAAAATAATCTACCAAACATGCACTCTCATTAGGCCATAGATAAGCAAGGACTCTAATCATAGATTTTTGAAATCTTGTGTTGAATTCAGTGACCATCTCATTATGTCCTTTAGTGATGTTATTAAAATCATTCAACCTGAACCTAGGATTATTCTAATTCTTGTAGTGCTCTCTAAAAACTCTATAGAAAGACTCCTTTGACTCAATACTTGCATTAGGTAACCCCCTGTACCAATCCCTTGCATTCTCGTTCGAGGATTGCATAAAGTATTTCATGGAAACATTGTTGTCCCATAGTTCAAAATCTTCCACAAAGCTTTGGAAGGATTTCAAGTGATCTTCACCACTGAAAGCATTATTACCAGAAAATTTAGGGAGATGCTTCCTTGCATTATTTGGAATAGGGTTTGGATAGCTTGGAATATTGTCAAAACACAATTTCCTATACCTATCAGTTTGAGGTGGCCTTCTGGGATGTATGTCCCTATGAGTATCCCTTGGTTCATCATCCTTTTTATTATCAAATTGATCTGCATTTGTACCTCTTCCACTTCCATTATTATCACCACCCTTTTTCTTATCTTCTTCATCATCCTCGGAATAAGAATTTTTATTCTTATTACCTCCTCCACCTCCACCACCCTAGTTGCCACCACCACCTCCACCAGAAGTATGTCCTCCTAACCTTTTCTTGTGATATCCACTATCATTCTACCCAAAGCTTGAAGACTTTGGATTTGGTATAGACATTTTGCGGAAAGGAATCTTTCTGGCCATTTCTGCATTAGCATCTTCAATTTCAACCTTCTTCAAGTCTTCCTACAATTTTTCATTTACCAATTGTAATTTTGTGAGTTCAATATTTAGGGGTGTAGCAGATGGAATGGGGTCAACTTTGGGGTTATTAACAAGAGTTTTGTTAGATGAAGTGTGGGTGTTTGTATTAGTATTGGTAGTGAATGTATTGAAAGTATTCTTCTAGGTATGATTCATAGGTTTCTTCCCATGATCAAAAAATGATGTTTTCTTGGGAGGATTAGTGGTTTTAGTAGTTGTAACAGTTGTTGCATAAGTGCTAGAAATAGGCGTTCCCATATGAACTGTTACCTTAGGAATTTCATGGGTGATTTGGGTTGCTATTTTAGTGGCACTCTCTTCAGAAGCTTTACACCTAGGAGCATCCTCTCTCATTTTCTCAACTTTTTGTCTCCTAGCATCCCTCTCATACTAATTGGCTCTAACCCTATCCTCCTTTTCCTTCACTTCCTTTAGTCTCTTCTTTTCTTCTTTCTCAACAAGCCAATTTTCTTCTTCTTCCAAGGCTTGCATATCCTTGTCTATATCTTCCTCATTTTCTAAGAAATCTCCATACTCACTCAGTACAGGGGTATGAAAGGCTTGCTCAATTGGATCTTCCTTAGGGGGAACAAGTGTTTTAGTATTAGGAAGTCCTCCCCTTGGGTTAAAGTATCCTCCATGAAAAATAGACCTAACTCCAGGTGTTGGTTGTTCTAATAATTTCTTATTATTCTCCCAATATCCCCACCTATCTTCTTCTCTAGAAATATCAAACACATTATCAAACACTTGTTCAACAGGAAAACTTCCCTAACCTTCCTTAGGTATTTCACCCTCATTTGAATTCTTATTGGAATTTACATTATTTACTTCATTATTGAACATAGGAGATGCTCCAACAAGAGATTCGATAGACTTACCTGATTCAATAGTTTTCTTCTTCCATAGAGGTTGTTTATCCTTTGCTGGTTCAGGTCCTAACTACTACTCAGGATTTTTCTTTGCATAACTTCTAGTTTTCCTCATGGTGTCAACTGCTTTGTCAGAATCCTTCTTCTTAGGGTCCCTTCAAGATCTTGTTGTTGTATTGGTATAAGAAACTTCAGAGTCGCCACCCACAATGCTGGGAAATGGAAATTGATTATATCTTGACTTGTTATTTATGACCTCAGAGAAAATTCTAAACATAACCCAACACAATATGATAGAATTGACTAGAATTTGACACATGAATTGGTTATGATGTATGTAACTTTAAGATTTGAACCAACAATTCTTCCAATGAAGAATAACAAGACACTTGAATTTGACTATACTAGATCTGCACTAGAGATTTTAAATTTAGTTAGTTCCCCAACAGAGTCACCAATCTATTGGTGTTCTTTAAATACCAACCAAATCTTAAGGAAGCCTATGGATTTTCCAATTCCAATGATTAGCAACCTAAAAGGGGTTGGCCAAAAAATGAGAGAAAGAAATTAAGATTTCCTCCTACAATTTGGGTTTTGCAAGACCCGGGAGGGTGATCCCACAATGCACTTATAACATTCCTTCACAAGATCTCCATATACATTGCATATTAAGCAAAAACATTCTCATATCTGTGACTCGACAAGTGAAAATTTGCAAGGAATTGGAAAATCCTTTACACCTTTATAACTTGGAGTAGAGAATGGGAAATTTGAATGAGACTTATAACAACCATCATCATTATGAGTATGATTTTAATTAAATGAATTTTTCTTTGACATAATCTTTTTTTTTTTTTTTAGACTGCAAGAATCGGGTAGCATGACCCCCTATAAACTGCAGTGCGCCTGGTAAACTTTTTAACGTGACCGGCGGCGCTGGCGCGACACGCCCTCCGGTTCTTTGACATAATCTAGCTGATCAGATATGTTTGAATTTTATTAATACATAGAACAGTGCAAATCCCAAATGTATGTCCACATTTGGACATGCAATTTACGACCCTTTTCATCCACTTGTCTCAGTTTCATGGCTTGACTGAAAACTTACTTTCCCTAGTATAATATCATGTGCATCAATAATGAATAATGTCTAAATTTCAATGGGGTTTGTCTTTCTTTCAGCCTCATCAAGTCATAGTGCAACTGCTCAGCAACCTGGTGAGCATAGTCAAACCACTTGTGCTTGCTTTTATGTTGAATATGCATGATAATAATGAACAGGGGCAATGTTATCCTTCCATCAAACTTCACTCCAAGCACCTAACACAACATAAAGTATGTGTATCTGAAATAATTTGCAAATTATTCACAATCCAATGGTTCAACTTCTTTGATTACAAACGCAAATCCCTTCTCTTGTCTATGCTTTGGTAGTTCACCTCTTCTAAACCCAACCTTGTGTTCAGCATATTCCTTCTACAACTTTTCGATACTAATCTTTTCACTAGCATCAAGTTTCATTCTTAAAACCTCTATGACTTTATTTTTCTTTACTTCCAAAATGCTTTTACCATCTATGTATTTGATTACCCTATTGACATAATCATATCTATCTGCGAGTTGTAGCATTAAATCTATGTCCACAAAAATATTAGGGACAACCAATTTCCCCAAATCAAAACCCCAAACATTTTGACCGGGATGTGGAGCATCTCTTCTTGTGACAACGTACAAGAATAACTCCTATCCAGGCTCTAGCATGACAATCTCCCCAATTCCTACTGTAAGGTCCTTGAAATTGATGGTTAGTATTCCTTCCTCGGTGGTCTTCCTACCACTTGCCTTGGCATCTACTGGCTAGAACTTGTCCATGAAATGGACATAGTCTTTTGGTTGGCCCTTTTTCTTCTCAGTTCCTTCAGATGTTTGGGGTGGGTCATGGGAGACTTTCTATTTTTTCCTCTTGTGTATGGATTTTGAAGACAATGGCTCACCAGGTTGACTCATCTTGAAAGCTTAGGGCTTTTAGGTTTGAATTCAAACTAGGTTTTGGAATTGATATTCTATTCTTGACAGCATAAACTTAAATTCAAATAAAATTCTACCCTTTTGCTTTTATCCCAATTAGAAAACTACACTTAATCAAGAGAATCCATGAACCCTAATTCACCCTTGAAAACAACCCATAAATTTTGATTTAATGTGCTAATTCTTACAAAGTAACAAGAAAAACTAGTGGGATTCAATGATGGCTTACCCGAGAAAAACTCCTCTGCAAATTTTTGATGGCCTCGGATTTGGTTGCTCCAAACTCTTCTTCAGCTCCTCAAATGTCAGAATGAGAGGAGAATGCAAATACAAACCCTTTTACATGAATTCGATTGAGAACATTCACCATTAATGGCGCAAGAAGGCTTGCACAAGTGAACAATTACTCCATTAGTTATTCATTCTTTTTTGAATTTGATCCATTGGTTTTATCATGTGAAACTCCATCGAATGGCTCACATCATTCCACAATCTCCATGGAACCCTACTAGCAATTTGATATAACTCTGATGATGAGTTAAGAAGCTTCCATGTGTACCTCTTCATATTTTGTGAGTATCGCTCATCGCGTCTTCTAGTTTTGCATTGGACCTCATCAATTTATGGTTGAGAAGCCCACAATGAGATATTAGCCATTGATCTTGATCGCAAGAGGATCCCAACCGGAGACCTAAATTCCATCACTCATCGCATCTTCCCTTCTCATTGAGAAATCTTAACTCGCAATAGACTAATCCCATGCAATGGGAAGAAACTCCACCCATCGGCAGTCACGGGTTCCCTTTTGGAAAGCATGAGACAACCAATGATAGTGATAAGGCCAGCAATGGGTTAAATACTTAACCACATTGCTCATCATATTTTTCTTTCTAGTGGTGGCAATGTAACACACGATGGGCAATGAACCTAGCGTAGTAAGAAAGATAGTGCATCACTCATCACGAGATGGAGATGGGCTATTCTAAAGGAACATGCAATGAGAAATGAACTGCCAATGGGAAACTTAAGTGGTGCTAAGATGCACGTGGGAATAAGTTTTTCTTAAAAGGGGACTTCCTAGGCTCAACGGGTAACCAAAATATTGGGGCCAGTTAAACAATGACGATAAAGACCATAGGACGCTGCTTAAGTAACTGGTTACTGATGCAACCAATCAACAAGAGAACATAATCCAAAGGATAACCAAGGATGCAAATGTAAATAAAATCCTAAACCCTAGATCCTAATGGTAACAGGATATGAGCAATCAGAAATGTGACGATGAAATTGAAGGGACCATAAAAAAAATTTAGGGTTCCACCACAAATGTTTTCTCATTCTTTATTAAGATAATCTAGGAGTGTATCTTGATGTACCTAAGTCTTGGAAAGGTAACTATAAGATGTTCATTTCATTTAGTAATTATGTAAATATTTTGATAATGTACTTAAATGTTAAATGTTTATCTATCCTTGTCTAGTAGGCTAAAAGGGAAAAGAAATGTAACCCTTTCTTGTGGTAGATGTTGTTAGTAACAATGCTGGGGAACCTAGGAGGACTTAGGACTAGAATGTAAATGATAAGTTCTATTATCTTCTGCTATTGCTTTATGAGTTATTGATGGTTTACTTCATTGTGAATGATATTAGTAACTTTAGATTGTATATTCATTGGAAAGATGATCATTATGTTGAGTAACGTTAGTTAATGATAATAATGGTTCTTAACAATGTTTATGTTTTTTTTTTTTTTTTTAAATTCCATGTCTTTTGCATTCTTCTTTAGTTGTTGTCCTTTGGGTTCCCTGGCGGGACGTTACAATTTAGAGCTAGGAAAGACATTAAGAATCACTCAATCCCTAATTTATTTTAGTGGCACTAAAACCTATAGTTTTTAGTAAAAAACAATAGGGAATGATTCGGAAAATTTTCCCCAAATTTGCTAAACCTTTAGGACCCAACATGAAATTTATAATTTTAAGATCCTTTGCATTAGAATAATTTAAAATGTTACATAACTATCTATTTGCTATAATACATGTATAGAATGGGGCACAAATTTCTCTTTCATATCTTCTTAGTGTCGTTGAAATAACCACTCAAACACAAAACACCATTACATAGAAGAAGATCTGAAAATACCAAAGGTAAATGTAAAATAAGAATGCAAGAAATTTAGCTTAACTATTGAAAAAATGTGTTGAGAAAGATAATCACACATGGGAAGGTAAAAAAAGGATTCTCATAATAGGATTAAGAGATGTGATTTTATCTCCCAAATGAGAAAAATGACTACATTACATGCCAAAGATATATCATACTTCTAATCATTCGTTAAAAAAATATTTTAAAATTAAAAAGCTAATAAAGATTGATGGGCAAGTAGTCCAAACTAAATGAAACCACGTGGAGTATATTGTGCTAAATAAGGGGGGATATTTTAATTCAAATGAGGGTCCAAAGTATCCCAAGAATTAGCTTGATCATTGATAAGGGTAATGAATGATGGTGAGAATGAGTTTATTCCATAACTAGTTTCCATTTTGGGTCTTATTTACACCTAGTTAGTTAATTTTACTTAGAGAATTTATTTTTTATGTTTCAATTCATTAGATTATGAAACTTGTCGTAATCTCATGTTATTTTTTGTCTCACATTTTCCTATATATGCAATGGTCTTCTATGTATATTTTATTCCATTACATAGTGAACTATTGTATGAATATTAGAATTATAGATTTTCATCACTTTTCTCTTTTATGGAAGGTAACTTTGGTGTTGCAAATGATTCTCACTCCTATGAAGTTCTTTTGGTGAATTCAACTCAGTATGAAAGCTTTTAATCTACAATCCACTTTTCTTTTTTGGGAGTTCTTGCCAATTTTTTTCACCTAGTACATCCTATTCAAAATCTAACCTCACAATTGAGTCCAAAAGGTCTAAATTTGTCTCAATTGACTATAAAATTGATAGGTTTTGGCTATAGTCCTAGGGATTTTTTTTATCCCCACATTAGCCATACGACATTTGCATCATCTATGCAAGTGTTGTAGCTCTCTACATAACTCAACACTATAATGTGTACATGCATCTATATTACTAGTATGGAGATAATTTTTTATTTCAAAATATTTGGCTATTTGTATAGTGTTGGATAAGTAGTCAATTTTTTTTTCTTTAAATAGAATATAATTAGAAATATGTTTTAGGAGTCAGGGGTGTTGAACACACCAAAACATTGAGAGGGGGGTGAATCAATATTCTCAATCATTTCATGGTCAGTGCTATGCTTGCAACAAAATTGGACATAAGGCTAATGAATGCATAAATAAAGTGATAGGGAATAATGTTATGACTTCTCAATCCTTCTATGGTTACTACTACATATGCAACAATTTTGGTCATAAGGTTGTCAATTGTAGATCTAATGTGAGAAGAAGTAATTATGCTCCACAAATTAGTATCACCTGCTAAAATTGGAATAAACCAAGACACATTACAAGGTTCTGTAAAGGAAATAATGTAAAACCTTATACTCCACCAAAGAAGATTGGCACTAATTAGCAAAATAAGAAAATGAACAAGGTATGGTAGAAGAAGGAAGAAAGTGAAACAAAGAATGAATTTATACCTCAGTCTAGTGTAGATGGATCCTCTGGTAATTGAAAAAAAAGTATTGGCTCAGGCTGAGTAGCAATTGCAAGTTTTTCAACTGAACATAATGGTTATTGGTGACATGGATATGTTTTCTCAAGGTTTTGGAGCAAATACACTCTCTATGGAAGCGCGTTAAAAGATTGTGGATCTTTGTGATATCTCAAACTATAAAAAGTTGTTGATGTTAAGTGCTAAGAATTGCATTTAATGCAAAGTGAATAGGGTTGGTGTGAAGCATATTTAGTTCCTATTTGATCAAATTGATTTCATTCAAAAGATATCAAGTGTATCCAAGAGCTAAGGAAGTGAAGAAGGATTTCAACAATTTGTGTGCAAACCTTGATGACAGTGATTCTCAGGTATTCCTCTAGTCTTCTTGTAAAACCCTACTATTTAGAAAGTGTTGTCATGGCTACAACAAATTTCATTGATTTTTTTGAGAAGCTAAGGAAAAAATTCAAGAAACATCCATACATATCTACTATGACCAAAAAAGATGGAGCATTCTCTCATGTTTTAATCAATGTGATTCATTTTGAAGATGTATGCATTTATATTCACTCTCAGCTAAGCGAGTACAATCATCTAAAAATGGAGGAGGTTAGGTAAAATCATATCTTGGGTGATGATTTTTAGCTTAAACCAAAATATGTGAATGTGGAAGCAAAGGTTTTAGATGCATGGAAGGTTTTTCCTAATTTTTTCTTCAAAGATGAATGGGTTAGAATTACCTTGAGCCAGATTCATGAAGACATATTTTGTCTTGATCAACCTCACCTAATCACAAAGGAAGCCATCAGGGTTGTGATTGGATTGTGCTCCTCTAGAGTTGTGTCGACACTACAGGCCATGAATAATGAAGAATTTATGAAGCTTATATAAGCTAAATTTGATAAATGACCCCAAACTATAGACGACATTTGTAATCTAGGGGTCTAGTATGCCACGATGGGCATTGCATATAAGGTGTATTATGCAAAAAGAGAAGGGTCCACTACCACCACCACCATCTCTCACTGCTCATCAGATGGTAAAGGAAGGAAAATATTATGACCTTTGTAAGATTTTGCAACAATAATTGTTGGAAATTTTATAGAAAACCAAGGGTTCACGCTATAATTTCTGGTATGACACTTTGATTATTTGTCTTATGCTCTATTTATTGAAAGAAATACCTGGTCTAAAGAATATGGTCTGGAGAAGGCGTATTCCCATGGCTCATTAGATAAGGGATCACATGCATAGCTTTCCAAACACCATACAATGTGACACAATGTTATGGGGCTTCTTCAAAACATTTCAAAATGAAATGCAAGAGAGGGATAGGATACCCTCACAAATTATGGAAAGATATAACAATTGCCTTTATTCACTCTGTCAAGTCACAAACTACTAAATTGTTTGAGGCATATGATTTTTCAAAGGATTTGGATGGATCTATAAGAGATCAAATACAAAATCTTCATTTACAGTTGGCATTGCTTTAGGACCAAAGAGTAGTTAAAGAAAGAGTTTGGTTAGCTAAGGGAAGCAATCAACTTGAGACTTACTTCACTGTCTAGATTATTTGTCGAAGCAGGAAAGGTTGATAAGAAAATGAAGGATCAAAATAATGTTGATGAGGATGAGGATTTATGTATGCAATTTGAGTGTTAAAATCATATTCTTACCTCAACAAAAGAAAACTGGGTTGCAAATTTAGCACACCTCAAGGTAATCTACAAGAAAATATTACCTTCTAAGGGAGTTGCAAAGGTGTAAATAAGATAATTTTGACTTTGTACAATTTTGCAGAGAATTACAATATCTTTTTGAGTTTTTGATTGAAAATACTTTGTACATAGCATCAATTTTGGGCATCTCCATCTTAGGGGAAGTTTATACAATTTTGGGTTGTTACAAATAGAAGATATCATGCCCCTTACCCTTGATGTCAAAGGGGGAGAGAATAATTGTAGATAAATGAGTGTTACCATCAATGAAAAAGGGGGAGATTTTTGGAAATATGTGTTAGCATTGATGTCAACTCAAGATGTGTTGTCATTGATGTCAAGTGTGTGTGTTGAGGTTTGTATAATACTCTGAAGTTTGTTGATGTGTAGATATATCTATTGATACAATAAAAAATGCAGTGTTTGAAGAGTGGTGATTATTTTGATGTCTTAGTGTGATGTAGAGGTGGGAAAACTTGTTCAAATATGTTTCCAAAATTCCTACATTTATATCTTACCAATTTGGTGTACCGCACATGAAGATAAGTTGCAAAATTTTTGTTGAGCAATTTACAGTGTATACTCTATGTCAAAGTCATGGTAATGTTGTTTGCATCCCTCTGTAGAGAAAGATTTTGTCTTGCAGTTTGAAATATATGTTGGCTGATATGTGAAGGTGTTATATCCAAGAATTCAAGTCATTACACCTTGTACAAAAAAATTATATGTGAGTTTCAATCTGTACTCTGGTAGAATAATGTGTTGATAAAGGCATGTTGGTATACTCCACATTCCTTTGGAAGTGAAGTGATGACCTTGCGGGTTTGAAGACATGATTAATAATGTCAAATTCACACTAATTTGTAGTATCTGGTGTTTTCTGGTTTGCAAGATCAATTTTCAAATGGAAGTTTACTACAATTTATCTAAAATGCCCTATTCCTGTATATTCAGTGGGTTTCTTCAATTGCGCCAACATATGTTGACCAAAAAATTTAGAAAAATGTTGAAGAGATATTGTGCATAAACTATAATGCTTGAATCTTGGTCTGCATGATGTTTTTGGTTTTTCCCTAATGGTGCAAAGTTGAATAGTTGGAAATTTTGGTGGTGTTGTCATTATTTGGGATGACAAGATTGTTTCCTTGATTTGTGGTTGGTCTTGATTAATTAATATTTCCTTTTCCAAGATGTGTTGAGATGGTTTTTGGTCTTGTTATGTCATGTGTTGATCCATTACTCTTTTTCTCTTCATAATGTATATGTTTGGGCCAACCTATGTAGTATCATGTGTTTCATCTAAAGGTCATCTTGGAGCCAACCTAATTGGGGTTTTGAGGTGTTGTAGAGTATATTTGTATAAGATAAAAATATGTTGTGAAGGTATGGAAGAATGATGAATTGAGACTAATCAGTATGTTAAAGATGAAGTGTGTGAAGTCAATGTGAAGGATTAATTGTATGAAAAAGGGACTGCAACAACATATGTTGGATGCTTCTTTATAGTAGTTCATACTCATATTTCTCATTATAATTTTCATGTATCCTACTTTGAGATAGTGTGTCTCATCAAGTCTTCGTATCTTTCCCTAAGGTTATGTGCCTTAGTCTACAAGTCTTGAGGTAGTGAGCCTTAAACAATATTATAATTCTTATAAGCAATGAGCTTCATATATTGTGAGTTAACTCTCACCATGGTTTTTCCCTTAGTAGGTTTTCCACATAAAAATATTGGTTCCCTTGTGTTGTGCATTTTTTCATTTATGCTCTTCTTCCAGTAACGTGATGTGATTTTTAATCTACAAATGGGAATGGTAAAGTTAAAATATATGTTGATTCACCCCCTCTCAACACTATAGTTTGTTCAAGATTTATTTTTTCTTAAGTTATCATAAATCTTTTGGTGTATTGGATTTTATTCATTCTAATGTTTTTGGTGTTGTGGATATTTCTTCTATATGAAAAATCCACATATTATGTTTTATTTATTGATGTTAATAGTATAAGGGCATGGGTATATTTTATAAAGGGTAAATCTTGAATTTCTAATCAATTTAAAGAACTTAAAGCATGGTTGAATGGCATATACTCTGAAGAAAATAAATTATTCTCAAATACAAACAATGGTGGTGATTTTTTCTCTAATGATTTTGATAGGTTATGTTAAGATTGTGGCATTTAAAGATAAAAGACAACTATGTATTCTCCACCACAAAATGTAGTTTCGTAAAGAATGAACATGACATTAATGGAGAATTCTAGGAGTATTCTTAGAGGTGCTAGTCTAGAAAAAAGGTTTTGGGAGAAACCTATTTCCACAACTTACTACCTAATCAATAGGTCTCCTACATTAGTTGTTGTTGATAAAAATACTATACATGTGTGGTCAACTTAGAAGCCTTCACCAAAACATATTAGAGCTTTTTGTTGGGAGACATATGTGTTGGAGTACGGGAAACACTAAGAGCGGGGGGGTGAATCAGTGTTTCAACAACCAAATTCAAATTAAATTGTTTTCCAAAACAAGTTATTTATAATCATGAAAAGTTTAGTTTCAAGAAAGTACTCAAATGTGACAACCAATATCAAATCTTTAAACCACATGAAGAACTCAAAAAGGAATAACACAAAAGAACCATAGCACAATATTTTCATGAGTGGAAAACCATCATAGGGATTAAAAACCACTCGGGAAAATGCCACACTGGTTTAATAAATTCCCACTGATTACAGAGCCTCATTGGCTACAAGAATGCCTCACTGGATTTTTTAAGTTAGAAACTACCTCATTGGAAAATACATAGCAACTACCTCACTGGAAAAAAAAATTCACATCCAAATGATTCAAAAAATAAAAAGATAGAGTATAATCTTTGTTTCATTACAAAGCATTCCTTGATTGTCTCACTTTCATTTGAGACTCAAGAATTCATAAGTCTGTGTTTTCAAATACAATCTACACTTTTAAAGTGCTTCTCATTTCAAAATATATTCTACATTAAAGCATAATATTTCCACACTAATGATATTGCAGATTAATTCACATATGCATCGAACCAACATAGTGACTATGCCACCTCCTTATATGCATCATGATAACTTGTCCTCATGAATGAAAAATGACCATACAACAATATGGTTTCATAATTGTCAACCAACCAAAATATTTTCATTGTAACCTTATCAACAGTGTAAACCCTTGTATATACAATTCCTTTAGAAACTCATATGCAAAATGAGAAAACCTCAACCGATACCTTGCATTACACTCAAATCACAAACTAGGGTTTTAATCTAAAAGAAGAACCTAGTTCAAACTTTGCAAATGATAGATATCACCTGGTGAAGTCGAATGTTGAAGACCACATTTTGTAACTGTTGTACCATCACAAAAACAATTGTTCCATGCCCTAAGTCGACCACTACTAGGTCAAAGAAAAGACTCAATTGGACCACAGTAACCTAAGCATAGTCACATCAAACCCCTTAAAAATCATGTTAACATCAAATCACCTTGCAATAATATTAATGTATAAACCATTAAACTTTTCAAATATACTCATGCAAACAATGACCAAAGTGAAACCATGTCTTGCAACTGCCATTCCACCTATCTCTCCAAGCTTCATCGAGCCCTAACTCAACGTTCAAAAAATATCTTGTAGTTTGTAAGATGATAATCATTTAGGGAAAATGATAACAAAACAATGTGTTGGAATTTTCATTATAACCTTTTCACTTTGCAAAACAAGACACATATCATTGTGTCAGTCTTTAATATCATAACCTTTATTTGCATGAATGTACTAAACATCATGATGTCCAATGCAAATAACCAATGCTTTGTGTCGATTAAAACATCAAGTGGATCAAGTGTTAAATAAAGGTCTATGTCCATATGGAATAATGTTGTCTCAATAGTTTATCAATGCTAAAGACCATGTATTGGTCTAAACCATGATGGAATAAAAATTCTAGGTCACCAAACCAAAAGCTTGTGAAATATTGCAATCACAATATCATGTCTTATACCTTGCATAAATGTATTAATGTGACAACCTGTCTAGACATCAATGCCAAAACCACAATGTCAAAGGGGTCAACAAACTCCCCCTTTGGCATTGATGTCAAACCTGCCAAATACTAGAAGAATATCACCTGAATAAGCATCAATACTCTTCCAAATACTAGAAGAATATCACCTAAATAATCATCAATACTCTGGCAAATGTTTTCCTGAAAGAATAACATTGATTCCATCAATACTCTACCAAATGTCTACTTGAAAGAATAGCACTGAAGTTTGTCAATAAAAATAGCAAAACAACATATTGCACCAAGTGAATCTGAATGTAATGCATGCTCTTCTCCCCCTTTTGACAACAATGCCAAAGGTCAAAAGGGTAGTAAATCAACAAATACCTATCCAAAGACCTCAAATTGTTGTCACAGTGAAACCAAACACTGTCATATCTAAAAAGTAAACTTGAAAATAGAGTAGTACAGATTGAATCATATTGATTGTCATAGCATAAAAAATGAACATATATGCGAAGCATGAAAATATGCATGAAATATGAACGAGGGGTGTATAATATACATTGAGACTCCCCCTAAAACCAAGTATGCATATTTTGTGTCATTGAAGGAAGGAAAGGGACACTAGGCTTCTCAAATACTTTCTTTTCTAATAACTTTGTAAAAATGATAGCCACCTAATCACATGAAGCAACATAATCCAGAAACACTGCAATGATCTACATATCTACTTTAAGACTTACAATCACTGTCTTGGTAGCAGATCAAAGAATAATACGCGCAAACCTAACTTTATTGCTCCCCTATCAAACATTATAAGCAAACAATCTGAGTATGAAGAATTGCAAGTACATCTTAAGATTGGAAAATAGTGCACAATCCACTGAAGTAAGTCAAAAGCAAGTCTCTATCTTTTGAAACTGTTTTAAAATCACTATCTTGAAGATAAACCACTACAACACAAGAAGAGAAGAAAATATGGAATGTCCTGCATATGTTTGTTGAAATTGCTTCTTCATCATCACCACTCCATTTAATTTTTAACTTGAATACACACAATTTTTATGATAACTATGAGTCAGTGTTATCAATGATGAAACTATTATCACTATCTCAAGATAGATTCACACTGTGACAGAACTATCTCTTTCAAGTGACTATTCCAAAAATAATATCAATGTGCAAGGCAGAGCACCTGTTACTATCAATTCATTATTCCACTTTGCCTCCATTATATAAGAAAATTATATATTCACTATATCAATGCCAACAGACAAGACACACCTTCTTGCAAGCGATTGTCATAAAAAATGATCAACAAAAGAGCTATATGGAATCAATACTATCAATCAAAATGTGAAGAATTGTACTGTTAAAGAGTCAACAAACAAAGTTACTGCCTCAAGTAACTAACTCAAGCAAGATATTTGTGAGCTACTATCATAAAGAATACTCAAGAATTTCGTTCTTCACAAAACCTTACTAAGACTATTCCTCCATGTTGACAAAAATGTAGACATTTTTAAAAACATATTATCTTTTCCTTAGTATTTCCACAAAACAATGACTGCAAAATGTACAGTTCTCTTGTGAACCTTAAGACCATAACAGCTCACTATTACACAAACACTTCACAGAGTTTGACCATTTACAAAACACAGAGATATACTCTTAATGTCCAATGATTATCAAATGAAAAGAATACAAATAATTTTGTCATAAAGAAACTCTAAAATTCGCACTTGTCATAAAGTTAGCAACAAGTTCCAACTAAAGACAACCACTGAATTCTAATATTTCCAAACAGTCACAACAAACAATAAACTAAGTTGCATCAACCAATCACTCTTGTACAAAAAGCTCTCTCAAGACAATACATTAATGTGAACCAAAACATTATCACTATGTCACTATGATCAAGAGGCACTATCAAACATTGGAAGAAAGAACATGTATGTAAAGAACTCATTATATAGATACTATTATCAAGTTTCTGCAATATTATGCAGATAGAAATACTCACTAAAAGTTTAGCCACCAAACTTAAATCCTCTCATGTACCCCATTGTAACTGATGCTTGACATAAAGAAACTCAAGAAACCCTTTGTACGAGCAACATAAGGCACTTCCACTATATTTTCCATTACGATCCATTCATAGTATTGGAAAGCACTATTTGTAAATTGTGAGCATGTGCACCTCCATTGAAAACCAAGGCTTGTCACCTTGTCTATACTATAAATTATCATACCAAGATAGCAAAGACTGTTATATCATAAGCACTTTATTGAAAGACAATGTTCCATTATCAATATGTGCAAGATAGACCACTGTACCTTTTTCAACTTCCATGAATTCTATGATGGGATATTTATATGCATATTTCTCTTGTTGAATAACTTTAACTAGCTCCTTTAGTATGCTCCTCCTCATTTTATTGACAATCACTACAATAGCAACATATCAAAGAAGATGGTGTCCATTTGTCTAGATAGCATTCAAATACATTTCTTGAAAAAGAGGTCAATAATTCCATTTCTTCCATTCTCATGATTAAAGAATATAAAAAGACTCTAATGCATCAAAATCTTTGTTGGCTGCCACATGTCACTGTACATAGCATTATATTGAGCACTGTTCTTTGTGTCAGTTGCAACCTATAATTAAGATATTCAATGAGATAAAAAAATCCATCACATAACAATACTCAATGTATTTTAATAATTCATCTTGATCATCATAATGTAAATAAAGGTCATGTTTAGGCATATGGACTATCATCTTTGTGAGATCTATCACCTTCTTTTGGACTTATCTACTCTAGAGTGATTATTGACTACCCTCATAAGGAACCTATCATCATAGACCTTCACTACCTCTATCAAGGCTTGTGCTTATTCTTATTATTGGTTTATACCTGGCTTATGAAGGTGTATACACTTGATATGTAAAGAATGAAGGATTTTTCAAATTGTCAATGACTATTGCAAGCAGACTATCAAAGCAAGATTTACCACTTTCCAAACAAAACATTGTTCAAGAAATCACCTTAGTGATACCATATTTTTAACCAAGTGTGTAACAACTATCATTTAAACCATAAGTAACATTGTCATCATTACTCTTGATGCATTATCAAATCACTATCATAGACCAAGAACAAATACATCTCCAAGGAACTGTCACAACATGCCAACATCAAACTAGTCATTGTTATTGTCAAAGACAAACTTCATTACCTCTAATTAAATGAAGGAATACCTTTATATGATAGACATAATGCTGCTCTTGATGAAGTGTTCATTCTAACCTTTCTTAGACTATAATTACTACCCTAACACTTGACTGTGTATCAAAATCCAATGAACTTACTACTTTCAATTTTCCAATCTCATTTGTTGACTATGTTTTAGTGTGACTGTCCTATTCAATTGTTGCTTACCTTGAATTTTTATAATCCTTTTATCTGCCTTCATCTACTATGAACCTCATAGACCTTAGGACCCTTGTGAGAAAGTTAGTCAAAGAAGAGCCTTCTTAAACAAAACCTTTGACTAAAGTCACATGTAAACACCAACAAACTTGAAGACCACATTGAATACCATACAAACCATCAACTTTAACAAATAAAGAACAAGCCTTCTTTGTAACACAATATCATGAGCATTAATTTATAAATAACAAAACCATGAGTAGCAACAAACTAAATTTTCATGAATTTATCAATATGTAAGGGGCTAAATAATAGAACTATAAACATCTCCCCCTAACCTTATGTTTTTTTTATGCACTTGTAGGTGTCACTTGTGTAGTATGCACAAGCTTAGATTCTTGGTTTTTCTTTCTTCTCCAAACCTTCTAAATTCTTGTCTTCTTGGAATGTTTCCTTCTCCAAACTTTCTTCTCTGGTTTCACAAACCTGATTCTACAATGTGTTGCAACATGACCATGGTTATGGCATTTATAACATATTACATTCATATTCTTAGAGAATGCATATTGACTCCTTTTAGACCTTCTACTACAATAGTTTTCTTTATGCCCATAACCATTACATAAATAACAATAACCAGGAAATGAATAATTATACCTCACTAATTGATCTGGCCAAGTAGGTAGAGATCATGTGAACTAATTGGCCCTACTTATTCTTCCTCTGTTGAAGTCCTTGAACTGTCTACTATCAACAGTCTTAATTTCTGATTTCTTCTTTTCTTCAGTCTTAGGGGAAGTAGCGTGATAGTTTAAATCTATCTTCATTCTTAGTGTTTTTCTAACTCCAAAACTTTGTCCTTCTACAAATCCCATGCTAATAATTTCCTTGTGATGTTTTTTCTTTCTTAACATCTCATTCAATTTGTTGGTGCTCTCATCAAAACTCTTATACTTTTCTAACTGTTTTCTAACATTCTCGAGATATTTCCTTAGAGAGACTATTTCTCCTTCAAGCTTTTGGCATTCAACTATTTTGAATTTGAAATCAAACCTTGTCATATCTATTATCCTCTTGTTTTCTTCATTCCCTAATTTCAAATTGACAATAAACTCATATTTTACAACGTTTTATTTTAACAAAGATTTTTCCTATAGTTGTACTCTTAGATACAACACTTAAGCCTCTATCTTTTTCCAATCTTCTACTTTGGTTTGCAACTTCATGCAAGTTGCTTCTTTAACTTTTCTAGACTCTTCCAATTGCAATTTTAAATCCTGATTCTCCTTTCTAAGTTTCTCAATCTCATTAAGGGCATAAATAAGTTCACCTTCAAAATCAATTTCACATTCATCTTCAACATACTCTTGTTCAAAACCACTCACTAAGTGATCTCCTTCTTTTTCTACAATGTTCACTACAAAATCATCTTTTGTACTAGGTTTAAGTGGTGTTTGTTGTTCAACATTATGTTGGGTATTTCTTTTTTCTCAATTTCTTTTACTTTTTGTAATAACGAGTACTCCACTACTAGGAACCCCTAAGTTGGTTAGAATTATGTAAGGGTATGGCTATGATACCACTTGTTGGAGTACGAGAAAAACTGAGAGGGGGAATGAATCATTGTTTCAATAACCAAATTCAAATTAAATTGTTTTTCAAAACACTTCTTTATAATAATGAAAATTTTGGTTTCAAGAAAGTACTCAAATGTGACATCCAATATCAGATTTTTAAACCACATGAAGAACTCAAAAAGGTATAACACAAAAGAACCATAACATAGTATTTTAATTAGTGGAAAACCCTCATAGGGATAAAAAACCACACAAGAAAATGCATCACTGGCTTAATAAATTCTCATTGATTATAGAGCCTCATTGGCTACAAAAATGCCTCACTAGAAAAGCCTCACTGACTTTTCAATGTTGCTACAACCTCATTGGATTTTTAAGTTAGCAACTACCTCACTAAAAAATACATAGCAACTACCTCACTAGAAAATACAACTTCCTCAATAGAAAAACATTTTTACATCAAAATGATTCAGAAAATAAAATGACAGAGTATAATCTCTTTTTCATTACAAAGCATTCCTTGATTGTCTCACTTTCATTGGAGACTCAATAATTCATAAGTATTTGTTTTCAAATACAATCTACACTTTTAAAGTGCTTCTCATTTCAAAATAGATTCTGCATTAAAGCATAATATTTCCACACTAATGGCATTGTAGAGTAATTCACATATACATTGAACCAACACAGTGACTATGTCACATCCTTAAATAAACCATGATAACCTATCCTCATGAATGAAAAATGACCATACAACAATATGGTTTCATAACTGTCAACCAACCCAAATATTTTCATTGTAACCTTATCAACAATGTAAACCCTTGTATATGCAATGCCTTTAGAAACTCGTATGCAAAATGAGAAAAACCCAACCAAGACCTTGCATTACACTCAAATCACAAACTAGGGTTTTAATCTAAAAGAAGAACCTGGTTCAAAATTTGCAAATGATAGATATCACCTGGTGAAGTTGAATGTTGAAGACCGCATTTTGTAACCGTTGTACCTGTTGTCAATCAGATTGCACCCGAATGCTTGAATGATTAAATTCAGCAATCTATTGAAACATGGGAACTATCTTTAGGTTGTGGGTATTCCTATGGTGAAGATAGATCTCCAAATTCTAGGCTGGTTCCTATATGATTCTTAAATTAATAGCTGGTAACTTGCTAGAAAAGGGATAGAAGAACTATTGCTAAATGCATTGGAAACTGTAAACTAGTGGTGATTCACTTAATTGATAAAGATTTGCAACTGTGATTCACAATAAACTTCAGAAAAAACATCCACACAAGTCAATTTTAACAGTTTGACCACAAAAATGATTCTAAGGAAGGTGTGAATAAACCACCTTTAAAGGAAAATAGGGTTTTCTCAGCAAAGTAGAATATTATTCCTTTACACAACCTTAGACCTGTGATTTTTACTATTTGAATGCATGCAAATATAAATGAGAAAGATTTTAAAGGTTTTGATATTTAAACACAGTAAAAATTCATCAAATCATTCATAAAAACAACATAATGACAAGGCAGACTTTCGATTTCACTGCAATTGAAGGAATCTTTGCAAAATGACACACATAAACCTATAAACCTGCTACTGTATTAATATGAATATGAAAGCCGAGTTACAAGATATCTCACTTTGTAGAATGCAAAGGCTGAAAAACAAGAACTAGAGGAAAAAGATAAAAAAAATTCCAATATATACAATGAGATGCAACTCCAAAGTGCATGAAGGTAAAACTGAAATTCAATTTCAATATAAAAAAATGATAACTCCAAGGAAAATCCTGAGCAAAATAAAGAATTGGAAAATAAAAGCTCAAACTCATGCAAAAATGAGTGAACTCGATCTCAAACTCGCAGTCACAATGTGTACAATTGAAAAGCAGCTCGAACTGAACTAGAAATCCATAAGAGGTGGGTCCAAGCATGCAAAAGTCACCTCATAAAAGTCTCCCATGAGAAAACATGAAAATGTATGAAAGGAGATCTCATAACTGATGATAAGTACAAGAATAAGTGGCCAAATTTCCCCTGATTCATGTACAACTTATGTCAAGTCATAAATTAATGCAATCTGTATGTAAATTGTCTCAAAACCCTCTGAAAAACTCCTCAAACTATGGCATTTAAAAGAATAAAACTAAAAGTCTTAAAAGACTCAAGTTCTCTTTTATGGTGAACATAATATATCACTTCCATTTAGTTCACTTGCTCTTTTTAAATAGTTTAATTCAATAACTATTAAAAACAATTAACAAAATTGCTTTAATAATATTGAATAAACATTACAAATGAAGAAGAGTGTTTATTGTTATTTTCGAAATCACAAGGAACAAAGTTGAAATTGATTTTATCTTATAACACACGGCCCTCCTTATGCATGATGATTAGGTCGATGACTTTGAATTCAAGACCGTGGGCATGAAATGATTTTGTTTGCTTTTGATAAAAAATAGTCAAAAATGACTATCAAGTTGCACTAGGGTATGAAATGACTTTGGTCGAACCCTAATTATTCTTAATCATTCTCCATACTCTTTTGGATATTTTGGAACTCTTGTTGCATTGCCACCATGCTACGGTTTGGAGCTCGACCTGCACATTCTTTGGATATTTTGATAATTTTTCCCTTTGAATTCTCCAAAAAGATGCCTAGTAAGCTGTATTCCTCATTATTCTGGAAATTTTGCCATGTCTTGAGGGATTTTTTAGGCTTCAATAGCTGCGACTATAAATATATTTCTGGTGTATCCTCCAGTTTCTGTAGCCACTATTTGAAGGAATTGGAAGCTTGAATATGGCAGTTTTTGAAAGTATTTCAAACAACAGGCCCATGGGTAAGTTTATATTGTTGAATCTCTTTTCCGGTAGGCCGTGCGGCTTCCTTCTTTGTTTATTTGTATTTTCTCCATCTGGGTACCATCTATTATGAAATGGGTTTGAGAGTGTTATATTTTGTTCACCAGAGAAAGTGAAAGTGAATGGAAGTGTTATATTATGTTCACCATAAAAGAGAACTTGAGTCTTTTAAGAGTTTTAGTTTTATTCTTTTAAATGCCACAGTTTGAGGAGCTTTTCAGAGGGTTTTGAGACAATTTACATACAAATTGCATTAAGTTATGACTTGACATCAGTTGTACATGGATCAGGGGCAATTTGGCCACTTATTCTTGCAGTTATCATCAGTTATGAGATCTCCTTTCATGCATTTTCATGTTTTCTCATGGGAGATTTTTACGAGGTGACTTTTGCATGCTTGGACCCACCTCTTATGGATTTCTAGTTCAGTTCGAGCTGCTTTTCAATTGTACACATTGTGACTGCGAGTTTGAGACCGAGTTCACTCATTTTTGCATGGGTTTGAGCTTTTCTTTTCTAGATCTTTATTTTGCTCAGGATTTGCCTTGGAGTTATCATTTTTTTATACTGAAATTGACTTTTAGTTTTACCTTCATGCACTTTGGAGTTGCATCTCATTGTATATATTGGAAAAAGTTTATCTTTTTCCTCTAGTTCTTGTTTTTCAACCTTTGCATTCTGCAAAGTGAGATATCTTGTAACTCAACCTTCATATTCAGATTAATACAGTAGAAGTTTTACAGGTTTATGTGTGTCATTTTGCAAAGATTCCTTCAATTGTAGTGAAATCGAAAGTCTGCCTTGTCATTATGTTGTTTTTATGAATGATTTGATGAAGTTTTATTGTGTTTAAATATCAGAACCTTTAAAATATTTGTCTCATTTATATTTGCATGCATTCAAATAGTAAAAATCATAGGTCTAAGGTTGTGTAAAGGAATAATATTCTACTTTGCTGAGAAAACCCTATTTTCCTTCAAAGGTGGTTTATTCACACCTTCCTTAGAATCATATTTGTGGTCAAACTATTAAAATCAACTTGTGTGGATGTTTTTTCTAAAGTTTATTGTGAATCACGGTTTCATATCTTTATCAATTAGGTGAATCACCACTAGTTTACAGTTTCACATGCATTTAGCAATAGTTCTTCTATCCCTTTTCTGGCAAGTTACTAGCTATTAATTTAAGAATCATATAGGAACCAGCCTAGAATCTGGAGGTCTATCTTTGCCATAGGAATACCCATAGCCTGAAGATAGTTCCCATGTTTCAATAGATTGCTGAATTTAATCATTCAAGCATTCGGGCGCAATCTGATTGACAACAGTTTTTGGCACGCCCGGTGGGACTCTGAAGCACGCTTCAAAGAAATAATTCAAGAGTTTCAAGTTGTTGTCCTAGTATATAAAACAACATATTTTTTCCTTTCAGAGGTTAGAAAGTTATACCTGGTGACTCCGAGCAAATTTATTGGTTTCAACAAGACCCAGTGCTGGTATGTTTCAAACACAAGCTTTATTTCTGATTTCTAGCTAATTATATGAGTAAAGATGTTGGGTTTTCATAGTTAGCATGTATACCCACTTCTGTTTCATGAAAATCTTGTCAACCAATCACCCTATCAGCCATATCAGTCCAATCATGTTGCTGGTTTTATCCCAAACAACCATGCAACATCAACCTATCAACATGCTCAACATGCTTACCTCCAACCCACCCCTGCTCAACCTTCAGATCAATTTGCATATGTCCACAATCAGCTCCAAGAGGTTGATGATATGAAGAATAACATGAATAACATGAAGGACATATTGTTAGAATTCACAAAGCAGATAGAAGAGATTAGGAGGCAACAAAGTATGATCAACAACAAGAAGAGATGGCCTATCAAGCCTATCTCTATGAGCAAGAATTATTGACGCAGAGGAGACAGTTTGAAGAAAAGCTCAGAAGGGAGTTAGTTATATAGGAGGAACAAATCAAGTCTTTGCTTGCTCAAAAGCATGATATCCAAACAACTTCTTCCATTTCAGATCAGTTTCAAGAGGAAGAATTTCCAAGGTATGAAATCCCAAATTTTACGACCATTCATCCTTTGCAAGTAGAGGAAATTAATCTAGTATAGCCTAGTGTAGTTATAGAGCAGTCAATTGATAAGGACACTTTGCTTCTCATCAAAAGAATGAATAGAAGGAGCAGGAAGTTGCTGCTTGTACTGTGTCCCCAGCTCAAAATTACCATATTACATGTGAAGTCGATATTGGTTCAAACTTACTACTAAACTCCTTGGATTTTGACTCATTTGAAAAAAATTCTAATGATGTTTATAACTTGCATGAAAACAGAGTACGAGAATTACAAGTCAAAAATATTCACTTACAAGATGCCCAAGCTTCATTTGAGAAGGCACCATATGAGGAAGAACAATTAGTTTATTTGTTTGACCAACTACCTGGTTTTATTGAGCAAGCTAAAGAGAGCATGCAGGTACCTGATTTACCAGTTGATTTGGAATAGTCAGAGGATATTGCTGATTTGTTTGATGAACTTCCTCAATTTTTTGGTGAAAATGAGGATATCAAATGCATGATAACATCTATGCCTAGTATGGAGCAACTAAATGAAAAAACTCATCTAGATTTAATGCAAAGTTATTTGTTTGACCAACTACCTGGTTTTATTGAGCAAGCTAAAGAGAGCATGCAGGTACCTAATTTACTAGTTGATTTGGAACAGTCAGAGGATATTGCTGATTTGTTTGATGAACTTCCTCAAATTGTTGGTGAAAATGAGGATATCAGATGCATGATAGCATCTATGCCTAGTATGGAGCAACTAAATGAAAAAACTCATCTAGATTTAATGCAAAGTTATGAGTTAGATGAGAACATGTTTTTAGGCATCATAGAAGATTTTTGTTCTAACATACATGATAAACTAGAATTATATGAGCCAACAACATGTGATCAGCCCATTCAGGTCAGGGATGCTATTGAGAAGGTTGTAGACGATAATGCCTTGCAGCCTATGAACTTATTTGATGAGCTGCCCCACTTTGTTGAGGAGTTGTATTCTATCATGGATGAAGAATAGAAGGAATAACAATTTGAAGACTTGTTTTTAGTAATCCAACAGGGATATTAGCTCCTTAGTTAAGAAGATCCATCCATTGAAAACATTAATGGTTTCTTTTTAGAGACTATTATACATGATGCAAAGAAGCAGGACTCCTTTTTCATTGCAGAGCTGAAAGAAAGAATTGTTGATCCTCCTATAAACAATAATAGAAAAATATTTCAAGAAGATTAGATTGTAGCAGCCAATGAACAACCAACATATTACCTCAAAACAACATATTTTCAAGGAAAAGATGAAGTCTTCATAAATCAACAAAAGGACAGCTTAACTTCATTTAATGTTCTTGAAAATCATGAACAATGGGCTAAGAAAATAGAGCATAAACATGGGGCTGAAGGTTACAAGTTAAGTGTCCTGACAAGGGGATGTCCTATCAGACACCTAGCACACTTGGTGGACAATCAAGGGGAGTTACCATTTGAATTACTTGCTTGGGAGCATGAGATTGAGCATCAAAAGGCATTAATGCAAGTTGCTCAAATTATTCAAAATAGTCGCATGCACCTCTTGTCTAACAAAAAAAGGAAGTAGTTTTCATGATTGAAAAGGTGTTTAATCTATGCACTCAACATTTATTTTTCCTCCATCACTATTGGACAATTTGCAAACATAAAGCACATTCTTTGTCATTATGGAAGGGCAACTATTTTTCACAACCAGTGAATGGTCATGTCTGAGCACTAACACTATTAGTTAGTGTAGGATAGATTAGTTTCAGTTTCAGTTATGCTTTCAATAAGTTCCCCATGGCACATTTCATTTCATTTTTTGTTTTGCTTTTAATAAAGTGTAGTTGATGCACGTGGTTTTCAAGCTCTGTCTTAAACAGAGTTGCGGTAGTTTCTTTTCGTTTGTGTGGTTTGAGCTAAGTTACAAGTTTTTCCAAGTCAAGGCAGAGCAAGAAAATGGACTCCATACCCAATGGATAAGCTATATACTGGTCTATGGTGTTTAGTAGGAAAACACTCTACAAAGGTCGCCGAATTGTTACCTATTTTTAGCCACAACTCAAAATAGGTAGAGCTGATTTGCATTCTTCATTAACAGGTACAAAATTTCTTCTTAAGTATTCATTATGTTCCAAAATCTGATTACTTGTGAATTTCTAGTCTGATTATGCAAGTATTTGAAACAGAAAATTGGACATTTGCATAATAATGCTTTTTATTCATTTTGAAAAAATTGAAATCCCGCACAAGCCGCAGGAGTAACTGAATTTTATTTTCTTAATCAAATAATGAATAAAAAATAGGATGTAATACTACACTACTGAAGATAATATAATCATGAAGGAGGGGAGAGATTCATCATTGCTTGTAATGATGAATCATTTTTACTCAATTGTTGTGTCTCCAATGCCTCGAGGTTATTCTGACTCCAAGCTCCATGCATCTGCAAGATTGTAAAAGGATGGTGTTAGAGCAATGATAAATCACATCCTAATTCATGCCTACACTACCAACAAGAATGTAATTCATATCCAATCAGGCATTCACCAGATGATTAAATTATAAAAGGTAGATGTTCAAGGAGCATGAAGTTCAATGGAAGCTTTCAGCTTCAATTATTTTGCTAACTTGTTTGTTTAAATGTCCAGATACAGGTATAATCAGATCATTTCAATCAAGAGATATTGTTATGAGTGGTGAGAAATGTGGCTCCCACAAGGGTTGAGCCCAACTCATAAACAATAATGTGGGACATCAGTATGGAATAAAAGTAATCATCATTCTCCGTAAATGAATAGTTGATCAAACATCATCATCTAGTGAACATGCATACATAAAAGCTATTAATAATGGAGCAACAATTTGACATTTGAGAAAACATAAATGAAAGTGGAGTATGACATCCATCAAAGGTATGCAAAATATAAATGATAACAGTGTTGCATATTAAGTACATTTTTAGAATGCATTGTTTACAAGGATGTTGAATGTGATGGTGAACAAGCATAATGGGACAACATAATAGAGATAATGAGGCATTAGCCATGATGACCATGACATAGAAACTAGACATCCCAACGGATGAGGTTTTCTAAGATTAAGCTAGCTATACAAGAGGATACAATGCCATTTCATTGTGATTTTGAATGTAAAGGACAGTTGAAAGCAACATTGATTAATGGAGCCATAGTCATGTTTTGAATGCTCAAAAAACTCATGGGACAGCTAGTACATTGATAACAACCATTATGTCTTGAAGTTAATAGAAGATATATATGGGGACCAGTAGAATTTCATTATGCAAAATGGAGCACAATTAGTGATCACTAAAGAATCTACATGTAGTGATATGGGAAACAAAGATCAAGACAGTTAAGAGAGCAAAAAAATGAATGTGTGGAATTCTTTTAATCATCACATAGAACAGCTAAAGCATTAATCTTAACTGTTAATCTTTTCCATATCAAAAGAAGGCTTTGTTCCCATAAAAGCCAATGGTAGTTCATTGCCTAACACAGTGAACTCACGATTGGGGGAAAATTCATCTATAGGTCATTTCAATCACAACAACTTTACAACTGTATATTTTTATTGGTAATTTCCACTTTATATGAAATTCAAATCATGCAAAGAAAGGTGCAGATCTAAGATAAATAAGAAGGAATCAAATTCAACAAAGCATCAAGATTCAGTCACATCTTTGATACAGGAGGTCTGGAACAAGGAGGAGCAATAGATTCTAAAGTCATAGAACAACTCTTAGAGTTTTTTCATACATGTTTTAAAGCTAGCATGCCTAAGGGAAGGCTCATAATAGTCTATGATATTCAAATAACAATGACAGCCATGGAAGTCTACGATGTTGATAATGCAGCCAATAGGGACAAGTCCCTAACAGAATGCCAGTGACCTATAGGAGGCTTTCATTTTTACCAAAGTGAAGTGCTTAGTTTCTAGCCATGACCTTTTATTTCTTAACAGAATGTTGAGAGGGTTTTCCTCTTCATTTATTTCAAAAAAAAAAAAAGATTAAAGAAATAACCCAGATTGCTTTCATGAAGTCGCGGCCTACAATTTCAGGTGAATTGGAAATCTCAAAGAAATGTTATATTGAAGGCTAGGAACCGAGTTCCATAGGAAAGGAATGGAAAGGATGCGTAGGGTTTTAAATTATACCCATACTGTGCAATGGTATTAAATCGTCTTTTAAACCATTCTTTCTTTACTGAGATTGCCCTTGTTTCAACTGCCCACCTTTCATAAAATAATATTCATGTTATGATCTTGAACGATCTTATCACAGTGAAGGTGATTGTTACATTTTTAGCCGCTATTACATGGCATTCAAATAACCTAGTAGTAGTATGGCCGTGACATGTAGATAATAAAAATACATTAGAATAAATATATGGCTATGGCTAGAGGGCCTGTAGATACTTCACAAATGAGGAATAATCGCCATATTGTGGCAAAGGAGAACTTACCTTATTTATTCGGTGGATTTTCCATAAGAAATATCTCACAACCAGCAAGGAATGGCAAAGCTCGAACCTAGGTTTCCTCCATGGCGGCACAGATAGGGTTTTGACAAAACAAATAAATCAAAATGTAGGTGAGTCATGGCCTGAAATGCTTCAAAAATGGACAAGACTACTCAGATTTATGTAAAAAATCTAGAAAAGCAGCAAGAAATGGAGTATTTTCGGCCTTCAATACTAGTAAAGAAATCTTCAGGTCAAACTATAGACTTATTGTCCATGGTTGCACAACAAGTTCTTCCCATAAAAATGAAAAAATGGATGAGCATAATGATTAGGGTTTCTTTTCCCTTAGTATTTTTACCATCCCAAATCGAATGATAGGAATTTTTGACCTTTCTTTTAAAAAAAAAATCATTTCATTGTATTATCACCATGATATTGGTTTCAAATTCAATGAAACCTAATGCTTTAAGGAGGCCCGTGAGATAACCAAAGCCATGAAATAACTAAGGTCGAAATAAAATTTGGAGGAAAAAATATATATATTTCATCATATATTACATGATATGCATATATTGCATGAGGAGACCGACAACATGTGTGAATACTTTGAGTCTTCTTGACTTATGATTAGCAATGTGAGAGACTGGACTACTATTATGGGGAGTCATAAGGGAGAAAAAAAAAATTGCAAAACATTTATTTTATTATTTTCCCCTTATTCTATATTGTAAAGTTGTATTTGAAGGTTATTACTTTTCAATCATTTTTCAAATCAACTATTGTAAAAAGGGAAAATATATTAAAAAAAATCACTCATGTGCATGTGGAGTTGAGGATTTTGCATGACTTTCAGAGTTCCAGTCATCATGGGTGAGTTGATAAAAACAAGACAGTTTTTGCATGTTTTGACCCACTTTTTGATGGATTTTTAGTTCAGTTTGAGTGCTCCATGGATTAGTTATGAGTTGACAGCAAGTTGGAATCTGAGTTCACTCATTTTTGCATGAGTTTGGGCTATTTTTATCAGGATTTTCTCTTTTGCTCAGATTTCACATTGGAAATGCAGTTTTTCACTTCAATTCTCATTCAGTTCACCTTTTGGATGCTTTGTGCATGCCTATTGTATATATTGGAAAAAATTTACCTTTTTCCTCTAGTTCTTGTTTTCTACCTTTTTCCTTCAGCAAAGAAGATTATCTTGTAACTCAACATTTTATATTTAATATAGTTTTACAACTTTATAGATTATCATTTTTTGTAGAGTTTTTTCCTTCATGATATCAATTGAAATAGAGTTCACCTTTCCAATTTCAGGTGTTTCGTATTGTTTAAATAATTTGATGCAATTTTGATGAGTTTCATTTATGAAACCTTCAAATTTATGTCTTATTTACACATGCTTATACACAATTGCAGTTCTTCACAGGTCATTAATTGTGCTCAAAAGGTGTTTTTTTTTTCCTTTAGTTTGTGAAAACTCAGTTTTCCTTAGTAGGAAAAGAATAGATGCAGCCTTTTAATGAATTATTCATGTGTTCAAAGTGTTTGAATTGGACTGTGTTAATAGTTTTTATTGAAGATATAAGTTATGGATCATTCTTATTTTGCGAGTTTACCATTATTTAGGTGCATCACCGAGGTTTTAATATTAGTTCATGCATTCAGTTCAATCCTTCTTACCCTTTTCTCAAAACAAATTTTTCAAGTACCTAATTGATTATCATATAGGAACCAGCCTAGAATCTGGAGGTCTATCTTCGCCATAGGAATACCCACAGCCTGAAGATAGTTCCCATGTTTCAACAAATTGCTGAATTTAACCATTCAAGCATTCAGGTGCAATCTGATTTGACAATAGTACCATCACAAAAACAAACTATCCCATGCCCTAAGTCGACCACTGCTAGGTCAAAGCAAAGACTCAACTAAACCAAAATAGCCCGAGCATAGTCACATCAAACCCCTTAACAATCATGTTAACATCAAATCACCTTTCAATAACATTAATGTATAAACCATTAAACTTTTTAAATATACTCGTACAAACAATGACCAAAGTGAAACCATGTCTTACAGCCACCATTCCACCTATCTCTCCAAGCTTCATTGAGGCCTAACTCAACCTTCAAATAATATCTTGTATTTTGAAAGATGATAATCATTTATGGAAAATGGTAACAAAAAAATGTGTTGGCATTTTCATCATAACCTTTTCACTTTGCAAAAAAAGACACATATCATTGTCTCGGCATTTTCATCATAACCTTTTCACTTTGCAAAACAAGACACATATCATCATGTTAGTCTTTAATATCATAACCTTTATTTGCATGAATGTAATAAACATCATGATGTCCAATGCAAATAACCAATGCTTTATGTCGGTTAAAACATCAAGTGCACAAGTGTTAAATCAAGGTCTATGTCCATATGGAATATTTTTTTCTCAATAGTTTATCAATGCTAAAGACCATGTGTTGGTCTAAACCCTGATGGCATCAAAATGCTAGGTCACCAAACCAAAACCTTGTGAAATATTGCAATCACAATATCATGTCTTTTACCTTGCATAAATGTATCAATGTGACAACCTGTCTAGACATCAATGCCAAAACCACAATGTCAAAGGGGTCAACAATATGTACATGTGCTAAAGGAGAAGCAAACAAAGTTGGAAAAAAAGTTTGTGAAATGTATCTTCATTAGGTACAATTATGGTATGAAGGGATACAAGCTTTGGGATCTTATTTCATAGAAGGTAATATATATTAGAAGTGATATTTAGAAAAAAAAAATCCTTATTCTATTACATGGTAGCTACAAAAATTGAACAAAAATATGTGATTCAACTTCATTCTACACCTAAGAAAGTTGAATTGAGGCCCCTAAATAGACAAAAAATTGAGGAGAGTTCATATAACTTTGAATATTCAAAAGAGGAAGAACCTACAACCCAAATTGTTCAAAGGTCTACAAGGCATAAACAACCACCTGAGAGGTATTCACCTGATGACTATAGATGTACTTTTTCTTTGAATACTAACATGGATGAACCTAGATTTGTAGAAGGGGCATTGGGTATGAATGATGTAGAATCCTAGAATATTTTTTATGGATGAAGAAATGACAAATTTAAAAAAAAGATACATGGGATATAGTACAATTTCCAAAGGATGAGAACTTGTTGGTTGCAAATGGGTGTTTAAGAAAAATATTTGTTTAGATGGAGGTATTGATACATACAAAGCAGATTTGTTTACAAAATGTTACTCTCAAGTTGAGTGTGTTGATTATAGTGTGATATTTTATCATGTAGAAAAAATGACATCCATTAGACTCTTGCTTTATTTTATTGCTAATTATGATATAGAGGTTGAGCAAATAGATGTGAAAAAAAAATTCCTTCATGGCGATTTGGAAGAGGATACTTATATGAAATAAATCGAGAACTACATGGTGAAAGGTAAAAGTAATTTGGTTTATAAATTGAATAAATATTTGTATGGCCTCAAATAGAGTCCTAGGATGTGGTACCCAAAATTTGATACATGTGTGTTGAGTTTGGGATTTGAGTGTTCTAAGTTAGATCATTGTCTTTATTATAAATCTAATGGTGAACGTTTCTTATTTATTGCAATATATGTTGATGATAAGTTAATTATTGGTAATGGGAAAGGAATGATATCATAACTGAAGTATCAAATTGTAGCTAAATTTAAAATGAAAGTTATTGGTGCAACTAAACACATTCTTGGGATGAAAATTATAAGAAATAGAGTGAACAAAAAATTATCTTGGTCAATGTTTGTCAATTAAATTTTACAAATGTTTAACATGTAAGATTATATACCATTACATGTTCCTCTTACAGTTGGAACAAAGTTACCTACTTCACATTGTCCAAAATTACCATCAAATATGTACGATATGAGCAGAGTGTCCTACCTGAGTGTATTTGGAAGTTGATGTATCTTTTAAACTAGACCATACATTACCAAAGCTTTGGGATTTATTTCTATATATATGTATAATCCTAGTAAAGTTCATTGGGATACACTTAAAAGAGTCTTTAGATATTTTTAGGGCAACTCATAGTATTTATTTTTCTAACATGGTAATTTGATAAAAGAAAAGAATTCCCTTGATATTCATGGTTATATAGATTCATTCTAAGAAAGTTATGTTGATAGAAAATGATCCAACAATACTTACATGTTTACTTTATTTGGTGGTGTAATTAGCTAGATGAGTAGGCGATGAGATTTGATTGGTTTATCCACTATTGTAGATGAGTATATGGCAAGTAATCATGCTTGTAGATAAGAATTTTTTCTTGAGATTATGTTCAAATATTAAAACAAAAAAAGGTACAATGATAGTTTATTGTGATAGTTAGAGTATGATCTTCCTAGCTAAGAACTCAACATTTCATGCTAGGACCAAGCACATTGTTGTACAACATAATTTTGTTAGGTATATGGTTGAGGATGGCAAGGTGAATCTAGTTAAGTTAGAGAATTTGATGAATGTTAAAGATCATTTAATTAATACTATAAGAAAAAAGAAGCTTAAATGGTGTTTGGAGTCTATGGGCCTCTTAACCCCTAGCAATTAATCATTGTGTTGATACTCCATTTGCTCTTGCAAGGTGTTCAACAATTGAGAGATCATTAGGAAAAATATTTCTCAACCTTGAAATTAAAGAAGTGAGTTATATATTTTCCAAATAAAATTTTCCAAAGCTATATATTTATTTAGCACTTCACAAGCTTTCCAACAATTCAAACGGTTTATCAATTTGTCTCCTGGATTGAAAGTAATGGCCTCCAAAAGTTGGATCTCCTGAAGTGGAAAATGTGAAAACATGTTAGACACAATTTAAAAGAGATGTAATGAGGAGTCAAATGTTTTAGTGTGTGTTTTGACACATCATAGAGCATATTTTATTGGAGATAAGTTGGGTGCCATTTTTTTGGGTGGTTTTAGCTCATAGTTTTGTAAATATCATTTGACAATTTCATGTATCATATATCCTATATATTAGGTGCTTGAGAAGGAGGTTGTGTGTGAGAGTCTTATATATTTTAATTTTCCATTGAATATTTGATTGGTGATAATCGTGTAAAAGATTTTTCTACAAGTATACTATAATCTTGTTGAATTTTAAATAATATAATGGGTGACTTTTGAGGTTTTCTCTCGAAAGGTTTTTCCCCATGTAAATCACCATGTTGTGGTATGAATGTCTAGACACTTAAAAATGTCTTGAATTATACTACACACTGACATCTGATATACTAACATCGTTTTGTCCTAAAATCCATCCTCTTCGCTTATTTGATTAAATCAATCTAGTTAATTAAATCAAAGGCCTCATGTTCATCTATTAATCTAATTAACCTAATTAGTTTAAATCACTCTCCATCATATTCACCTTTCATCATGTCTAATCAAATAATGAAAATTATTTAATTAGCCTCCTTATATCTTCTTATTTAATTAAATAAATCCTAGTTGTCCTAGTTATTTAATTAAATATCCTAATCCCCCCTTTCATTAAATAAATTAATTATTTAATACTAAATCTTAAATTCCTCCAAAAGGGAATATTCCTATTGAATATCCTTCCCCTTTGTACATTAAAAAAAAATTAATTAACTAAATGCTAATTTTCCTCATCCACTTGCATGAGAATATTATTTGAGAATATTCTCTCTTTACACTCATACAAAAAGGGAATATTCTTCTCTGTAATAAACTTTCAACAAACTTCTTAAGGAATCTTTGAAAGTGTGCTTCTTTGCATGATTGTGATCCCTTGATTAAATATCAACTTTCATTCTCAACCCTTGATGGGAATCCATTATCCATGCCTCTATATTCTTTCCATCTTGTCCATTGATTGATTCTTTCAATCTTGACCATTGGTTTCTTTTTTTCTATTCTATAAATAGACATTGCATCTATTGAATAGAGATCCATATTTTGAAAGTAAACTTATGCTATTAAAACTCACAATAATTTTCATCTGTGTTTCATGTTTAATAGCATTTTAGATTAATTTACATGCATAGGTAGCTTAAGCATCCATTAATGAATTCCATGGTAACTTAGTTTACATCAATTTAGCATATTTTGGAATCTAAGGCTTGCATCTTTGAATCTTGTACACATTTAGCATATATTGCATACATTTACATCAAACATCATAGCATTTATCATGTTAAAATTAGCTTTCATCATGCTTTGTTCATCTCTCATCGATTTCATCAGTTTTCTTCAACAAAATTGATTCAAACAAGCTCATTATCCAAGGGATTGGGAAAGGGTCACCATTCCACATCAATATGACACCACTCCCTCAATAGGATAAGATTCAAGGTCATAGAATAGATGTTTTTCAAGCTTTCATGGATTAGCATGTTAGTTTTAATTCGTTTTGTTGATATTGAATATCTTATTGGGATTAATGCTTAAGGGATTAAATAGGGCTTAAATCTGTATGGATCTAGTCTATTTAGTCTACACTATGACATTGGTCACATTTTAGTGCTAGAAGGAGGGTTGTACTAATTGAATCTGACAAATTTCTCTTTAGATTCTAGTTTTCTTGTGTTGCAGGTTTAGCGACACACTTGATCAAATTTAACAACGCATTTGGGACGTGTCACTATACATCAATGCACTTTGGTTTGATTTTTAGCGACACGCAATTAATTTATTGATGCGTGATTTAATTTCATCACCACACATTTAAAATAGCGATGCTAAACTTATTTTTACTCGCATCATGAATTTTATTATAGCCACTCATTTGATGTGGCAACGCTATTGATGTCACTATTTACTGCAAAGTGACACATTTGATTTTTCAATATAGCGACATACTTTTGATATGGTGACACATTTGATGAAATTTAGTGATGCATTTAATTTTAGTGTTCCTTTTTACTAGTAAACAAAATAGGAACTAAATTTTGACATGTGCTAAATAATTATTTTGATTTCATATGATTTCTAACATGTCACTAACTTTTGGTTTTTGTTTTCGAGGCTAACTGATTTTGCAGATTTGGGCAATAAAATTTGAAGTGAAGGAGCCTATCATCATTTAATTTTATATTATAACAGGTGTTTTTACACTTATGGGGAAATTATAACCCATTTTATGATGCTTTACTTCACATTTTAGGACCAACTAAATTTCCTTTTGGGTTTAAAATTAACGTTCAAAGTTGGTTAAAATTGAGCCCACATATCCTCATTTTGCAATATCAATTTAAAATTGAACAAAACAATCCCAACACTTCAATTTAGTGCTTAAAAATAACTCATTAAATTCTTTTCAAGGTTAAAATAAATGCATGTGTGATTTTCTTATGTGTACTTGTTGTGTGTATCATCCCCCCTTGCGCTTCGTGCGAAGAGAAACATACAAGTATACTTTTTTCTTCTTAGAAGCACCTATCCTCTCCCCTTGTGCCTTTTCGAAATCTTGGGTGATGAAATCATTTTAAGCTTCACAATCTATGTTACCTTTAGCAAGCCTGCCTCCCAACTTGTGAGAGGGAATGACCCATGTGGTGCTTTCATTTTGGTCTGCTATATAAATAAATTGGTGTGAAAAAATTCATTAATCAGCTGATGTTGTTGTATTATACTAACAAATTTCTCCCCTAGTATCCATGTGATACGTCAAAACCCTTAGATGTTTCTAAGGGCTGGGAGGCCTCTTAATTGAGTGAATCATTGCATGTATAGGCACCAATTTATCCTGAAAGTCCTGATTAAGAACCTTTGTTAGTAGTGGCTCACCAATTGCACTTTTGAAGCATATTTTAAAGTAGTGCATTGGAATATCACTATTCCAAGAAGTTACTTACCATGTCTAGTTTTTGGTTGGCGCAATAAAGTAAATAGGGAAGGGACTCGTTTGCTTGGCATGTCAAGATGGTACATTTCCTTGAAATAGCCTATTTTTCCAATCCATCTTCACGAATTAATCATCTTAGGGGATGATGGTAAGCCTACTAAGAAATATGCACCCACTTGAGCTATGATTGTAAATTCTTGTGAGTTAGTTTAATAGTTTGTTGGTTCCAAAACATTGCAATCAAACATCAATGATCTTTCCCAAAATTTCAAACCCTTTGGTTTAAGCATGGATACCCTTTGAAAATTCTTGATATTGATGCTTGTTCTAAGGATTTTTATCCTTAGAGAATTCTAAATATTTTGGCTTATATCTCAATCCATACTTCCTAAAGTTAACATAAGCAACTATGGCTCTAACTTCATGACTTTCACATAATGGACCTTGTGAAATAAATGATATTTTTTGACATAGAAATTTTGAAACAAGACAAGTGTTTGTGGTAAGAATAAGTTCATTAGTCAAGATAAAATCACAAATTGAACCTCATATATATGTTTGATTCTCGCCTTATGACCATTTGGCGTCTGATCGCTCCAATTCAACAACCAGACCTTATGCCAGCTATCATACAACCAAAATTTGAGCTGATTGAAGGAGAAAAAATAGACATAATTAGTAGTTTGAGTAGCTTCACATTTGAGACAAAAGAAACACCAAAACAATGGAGAAACACAACAAACATCTTAGACAAACAAGATAAAAAATCCAATATTGCGGTTGGAAGGCCCATATTACCACCTCCTATGTGGCAATAGATATCCTCTTTTCAAAAATAGAAAATCCCAAAGACAAATTCACAATTGAACTCCACCCATGTGTTTTTCTTCATGATCTCTGATAAAATCAAAATTCCCAAATGAAGGTCCACATTCTACCATTTCAAATGTAGACATCATAGTTTAAATTTTATCAGAAAACGAGCATCAAAACTTTACCACAACCAATACATATTGTTAAGAAATTTTTATGCTTGCCCTTTGTTGGGTGACCCAGATTTGTATGTCCAAATTTTCCCTCTCATTTAAGTCAGCATTGATCTTTTGGGTTGAATTACTAGTAGGGTAGAGCATTTTCTCACTACCTTGGTCTTTCAACTCAGAAGGTTCATTCTAGGTTACCATTTTTAGTCAAAACATTTCATCTACCCTTCATCATATTTCACACTTCATTTCACCAAACTTTATAAACTTTTGGACACACCAACATTTTTTAATTAGACATCGTTAAACCCATATATACCATAACTTAGCTATGTTGTGTGTGAAATGGATCCTTTTCCATGCACTTAGTTGAGTTGGTTATCACTTTTTGGACTAGTTTATCTTGAAGTTTAGAAGTCTACCTTAAAGACTCACTAGTTCATTAACATCTTTTATCCAAACATCAAACCTATAGTCAAAAGTGTTGTCCCAAAATTTTGTAAAGATCACTCCCCATGTATCATTCACCTTTTCATCTCCCATTCACACCATTGCTTCAAAATAACTTAGAGGGGCCCTCTTACCTAAATTTGAGTCAACTAGAAAGCTTAAACATTACAAATCCCAACATAACTCTCCCATAGGTGACCCACAATTTATGGTAACAACAAGATCACAACATAAGATAATCATGGAGAAAACCAAAGTCACATCCACCACTAATGATACTAACCCTAAATAATTTGATCCAAGAGGTCATTCTACCCCCTCACAACACCCCAAAATCTAAAGGGGCCATATAAGGTAGAAGACGTTACAAATAATCCATTTGAGCTTACTAAAGAACAAATCCTTGAGTATAAGCAAGAACATCAAGCCTAAGAGAAAATGGCTTCAATTCCCCTCTTTTTCCACCCAAAACTTGACACAAGGCTTGACTTCATCTATGCTTCAATCAACCCCATTGCTAGGGCCAAATCAAACACAAACCCCTAGTCTTACAACTAGCCTTGCAAAGGCATTTGGTCACACTGTTCCTTTGGAAAGCAACACAATTGTGGGGTACTCTAAACACCAATCCACCCCAGAACACCACTTGGAAACCTACATCTAGTTCTCCTACTTTCAAGCATCCCCTAAATCCACATAAACCACTTACACTCCATCACTCCATGACAACCTCGACATATCGAGCGCAACCATCCTCATCCATCCCCACAAGTACCACAAGTGTGCCCAATTTCATGCAAGGTAGTGTGGGACAATTATCTCAAATATAAAAGGGTATGTAAATACCCTTGCACAAAATCAACCCCTAATGCAATAAGGGATGTCTTTATCCAACCACCCCATTGGTTCATCCATCACATCCATCACCAACCCAAATCAAAACAACAACTTGGTCACAAATTCCATCAACCAAGGTAATACCTTGGTCCCACCTCAAATACAAGGGAACCCTCTACTCATTGGTCAAGGGAACACTTTCAATCAATTTCAAGGACTGAATGTGCCATTGCCATTGCAATATCAAATGGCACCATCATCATCTTTACCTTTGGTCCCCCATGTCATGTAAAATCATATGGTACCTAAAACTTACATTCCTGCATTCCAATCCACCATTTTGTAAGGAATGTTAAACCAAGGAAACACCCAACCTCTCATCAATAACTCGCAACCCACTCAAACCATAAACACCCAAAACCCATTGTAGATGTCCCAACAATCAAACAATCCTACATTGCAAGCACATGTTCTATGCTTGCAACAAGAACATTAGGCTTATCAAAAATTCATGCAACAACAACAAGCCCAACAAGTAGCCCTAGCAGCACAACAACAATAGCAATCCCAATAAGCAGCCCATGCAACATGGCAACAATAACAAGCTCAGCAAGTAGCCTTAACAACACAACAACAACAACAAGCACAACAACAAGCCCTAGTGGCACAAAAACAATAGCAGGCCCAACAACAAGCCCTCATGGCCCAACAAAAACACCAATAACCCTTAGTAGCACAACAACAACAACAACAAGTGCAACAAGCAGCCCTAGTGGCCCAACAACAAGCCTTGTTAGCCCAACAATATGCCCAACAACAACAACAAGGTTTATACTATAACCCTCAATAAAACATCACAAATACAAACACGTTAGGATCATATACACCTCCACCACCATCACCTTCACAATATCCTACACCACCATACACACCATACAACACCCCATCATATTAAAATCCCACATACATTCCATCTGCCATCCCACAATACACAACATATGTTCCTCCACCAACTCCGCAAGATGATGTAGCATAGCAACTCAAGGTGTTAATGCAACAAATTCAAGACATCCAAATGGGAAAAATGAAGAAGCCCCATACACAACAAAACCTATGTCCATATCCATTCAATCGAAACATCACAATGGTACTATTCCCTCCTGATTTTGAGGTCCCAAAATTTGATAAATACAAAGGGAGAGGAAATCCTATGGATCATGTCAAGGAATTCAACATCATGTGTATGGAGGTTTCCTACAATGATTCCTATTTGATGCACCTCTTTCCACAAAGCTTGACGGTCCCAACCATCGATTGGTTTTCTCAGTTGCTTCAAGGTATCAAAACCTTCCAAGAAATTGCTGATAAATTCATAGATCAATTCTACTTTAATATTGACATGGACATGAGCTTAGAAGAGTTGTATACTCTCAAGAAAAATAAAGGAGAATCATTTTCCAGTTTCTTATAATGATGGAGGAAAAGAACTAGTAAATGCAAGTGGCCCATTGTTGATGAACAAGTGGGGATTATCATAGTGAATGTTGATCCAGATCTATCCTCCCACTTGAATATGTAGTGCATTACTGACTATGATGAGCTTGTCCCTAGATCCCTCAACATCAAGCACACTCTAATCTAACAGGGAAATACCCAAGCATACAAAGACAACCACCCATCAACTAGTTCAAGTGATAAGCCTTGGTTTTGGGCTAAGAACAAGAACATGATGAATGATGGTGTGGTAGATGCTAAGGTGGTCCTAAGTGCTCCTCGGCCAAACACCAATCAAACAACTAATGCTCAACCAACCATACAAAAAACCACACCATCCTAGAATAATAAAATCAATAACACCAAAACGCAACAAAGATGATCCCCCAACAAGAATAACTATCCAAAACGCAAATACACACAGTTGGCAGAACCTACTGAAACTATCATGAAGAAATTGGTAGAGTCAAACTTGATAACACTTCTGAATTTCCAAAACTACCAAGAACCACAGGATAAACCACCCTGGTACAATGAAAAGGATCTTTGTGACTTTCACAAAATCAAAGGACACAAAACATCTAACTACATGAAACTAAAGAATGTCATCCAAGATCTCATTGAGAATGGATACATATCTATTGAGGTATCATTTGGTAACCAAGATCGCAAGATATACAAGAACCCTATGCTAGATCACAACAAAGGGAATGACAATGGAAAAGGGAATTATAATAATGTGCAGCATGGCTATTCCAATGTGGTCACCTCTTGTGATAATTTTGTCACTGTTGTTACCATCAAAGGAATTAGTGTAGAGTGTGGAGTCACCATGCGATATGGAAAGGTCACCATCCAAGGAGCTTCATCTCAACCTAGTGAACAACCTAATTTTTCCAAAATCAAACCCTAAGAAATACAATCTCCTAGATCAGCTTAAGAAGACCCCAACATAGATCTCAATCTTGGAACTATTGAGGCTATCCCCCACACATAAGGAAATCTTAGAGAAATATTTATATGTATCATTTGTCCCTAAGGATATTGATACAAAATAATTTCAAGCCATGGTGGGATATATCACTATCCCTCATCTTCTCACCTTCTCAAAACAAGACCTACCATTGCAACCATCTCATACACCTTGAGGTCATTGTCCATAAGAACAAGGTTAAAAGGGTCTTAGTAGATAGAGATGTTGGTCTGAACATTTGTAACCTTTAGTTGGTCAAAAACTTGGGTTATTCATAGGATTCTATTGAGAAAGAAAAGAGTAAAACCATCAGAGCATATGATGATCAAGAATGGGTATCACAAGGCATCATCATGCTACCCATCCAAGTGGGACTTCTCATCGTTGAGACCACATGCCAAATGCTAGACCTTGATCTCCCCTATAATATCTTTCTTGGTCAACCATGGATTCATTACCTAAAAGTTGTATCTTCAACCTATCACCAATGTGTCAAGTTTCCTTTTGAGGATAGAGAAGTTACCATCCATGGAGATCCTGAGCCTTTTTACTACTGCAAGAACCTTGAGGCCAAGTTCTACAAAATACCCCAAATCCCTAAAAATGATGAAGGGCCTACACCCTCCTCATTTTTTGATCCATCATCCCTTGCATCTACTTCAGAAAAAAAAAACACCCATTATGCAAAACATTCCTTACATCAAATCAGTGATCCACGATGATGGTTATGGAGATTATAAACTAATGAAGGACACTTTTGTATTGGGAGAGCTACCTCTTTCTCCCAAATCTCATGGGAAACCTGCACTTATCAACAAAGTGGCTGAAGAATTAAAGGTTGCATCTACCACCTTCACCAAGTGGGGGGATTTGAACAAAGAAGATTTCAATGAGGAGGATGTATCTAAACTACTCTATCAGGATGGCCAACCCGTGCTCGTTCTTCCCATGGAAGATGAAAATAAAGGCTTGTAGTTAATGAAGGGATGGGGGTACAACAAGAATGAGAAACTAGGAAAAAATGAAAATGGTTTGCTCGAACCCATCGTTCTTGATAGATTTCCAAAGAATCATGGCCTAGGATGTTCTACTACCAAGGTTACCCTTATTGGAAAAGGTACTTCTACTAAACGGGTTGAGGCTTCCTCTTGGTTACTATCATTGTGTGATACTACCCTAGACGAGTTCCCCCTCAATGTTTCTAACCTATTTGAGAATAACTCTCTCTTCATGATATCCACATCTTTCACCCCAAATGACCAAACCACTGAAATAAGCCTAGTATATCCCCAACTCATTGATTGGGACCAATAAAGACCACTAATTCTACACTTATTCAAAAAAAATGAAGCAATCTCAAAATTCATGGGACTCTATAGAAACTTGTCATGGAGAAATCACAAAGTCAATTTTGATATAGAGCTAGACACACAGGTGTACTATGGGAGATGCTTGAATCATTCAATCACAAAATTGATGACATGAAAATAACATCCAAATATTTGAGTGAAAACCACACTATGGCAATTTTTGATCCTAAAATAGTAAAAAGAAAGGATGCATCCAAGGGTGAAAACCTCTTTGAGGTGCCCAAGGATGAGGGATTCAATCTCCCCCTTAGTGCAATGCATCCAAACAATTCAACAGTGTTAGCAGAGAAGGCTACTCCAATAAATTTAGGCACAAAAGAAACACCAAAGATAAAAATTTATGTTGAATCCTTGTTGGATGAAGAACAAAAAAACCTAGCAACATTCCTAAAAGAGCGAAAAGCCAAATTTGTATGTTCATACACATATATGCTAGAGATTGATCCAGAAGTGGTTGTACATCATTTAGCAGTCTATCTTGAAGCCAAACCAGTGGAGAAAATTTGAGAAAGATGCACCCTCAAATAGCACTCTTGGTAAAACTTGAGTACAAAATCTTCTTGAAATCAGATTTATCTGACCAATTGACTATCCTAAGTGTGTTTCCAACCTTGTGCCAGTCTCAAAATCCACTAGGGGAATCAAAATATGCATGGATTTCAAAGAATTAAACAAAGCATGTCTAAAGGATCATTTCCCTCTTCCTAACATCGACATCATCGTGGATTTAACAACTAGAAATTAAATTTTATCACTCATGGATGGTTTTTTAGGCTATAATAAAATCATGATCACCAAGAAGGGTCAACACAAAACTACATTCACTTGTCTATGGGGAACATATTGTTGGAAAATGATGCCATTTTTGCTAAAGAATGCAGGAGTGGCCTATCAAAGAGTAATGACCCTCATTTTTCATGATATAATCCAAAAAATAGTTGAAGACTATGTGGATAATATTTTTCACCAAATCAAAGAAAAGGAGTTAGCACATAGAGGTATTGGGACCCATCTTTGACAAGCTCAAAGAGTATAAGGTACGGATAAACATGAAAGCCTTTGGGGTTACATCAAGAAAGCTTCTTAGCTACATCATGTCACAAAGAGGTATAGAGATAGATCTAGCAAAAGTGAAATCCATCCTAGAAATGGAACCACCAGAAACATTAAAGCAAATGAGAGGGTTACAAGGAAGGTTGCAATCCATTAGAAGGTTCATAGCGCAATTATCAGACAAAATCCACCCTTTCTCACATCTTCTCCATAAAGGAACAACTTATAAGTGGGATGATAAGTGCAATAAATCCTTCTAAAAAATCAAGGACTACCTATTAACACCTCTAGTGCTCATGTTGTTGATACCAAACAAGCCATTGATCCTATGTATCTCAGCAACATTAGCAGCACTAGGTGCTCTTTTAGCCCAACATGGTGAAATGGGAAAGGAAAGAGCCATCGATTACATCAGTAGGACCTTGGTAGGCTATGAAATGAATTACTCATCCATTGAGAAATCATGCTTAGCGGTGGTTTTTACTTCACAAAATTTCAAACATTTCATGTTGTCGCATCAAATCAAGCTTATTGCAAAGATCGACCCATTGAAATACCTGTTATCCAAAGCAACTCTCACTAGGTGAATGGCCAAATGGGTAATGATCTTGACTGAATTTTACATAGAGTATGTAGAGTGCAAGGAAATCAAAGGAAAAGTGATCATAGAACAACTAGCAGAAGCACCTATCTATGCAAAGAATCCTTTAATATTTGAATTTCTTGATGAACCAGTGTTCTTTCTTAATACAACAAATCAATGGAAAGTGTACTTTGATGGATCACTTACCCAACATGGATCAAGGGTGGGTATTCTTTTTATCACACCTCAAGGTGATTGCAATCCAAATTCATACTAGTTATCCTTTCCTTATACTAACAATATTATAGAGTATGAATCCCTAATAACAAGGCTAAGGATAGTAGTGCAGTGGCAGATACAAGAGTTGAAAGTCTATGGGGACTCACAGCTAGTTTTCAATCAAGTCAATGACAACTACCAAACCAAGGATGATAAGCTTACTCCTTATAGAAAATATAGTAGAAATTCTTAAGGACTTTTCAATTGATATAACTTTCGAGCAGATTCCTTGTATGAACAATCAGATGGTAGATGTTATGGAAAAAATTGCATCATTGTTAGATATTTCACACAACATCCTTCAATGTGAATTCTTGGTAGAACAACTTCTCATGAAAGCTTTCGAAATCCCAAAATCTGAAATTGCATGTGTAATCATTGGTCTTGTTTTCCCATGGTATCATGATATATACACCTACATTAGCAGAGGAACCCTCCCATTCGATATCACCTTCAATATTAAAAAGACCTTATTAAGAAGGCATCCTGATTTGTGATCCTAGGCACCCTTTACCATAGAAGCATCGAGGGGACATTTCTATAATGTCTCAACCAAGAGGAAGCCTTGACCACCTTAACAAAAGTACATGATGGCATATGTGGTTCCCATTCTAGTGGTATGAATTTAGCTAGGAAACTATTGAGGATGAGGTATTATTGGCCAACCATGGAAAGAGAATCCCATTAGTACGTGAAAAAGTGTGTCTAGTGTTAACAACATGGAGATCTTATTCATGCTCCACCTTAGGAGTTACAACCAATGGTCACACCTTGGTCTTTCTCACCATGGAAGCTTGACCTCATAGGAAAGATTTCCCACCTCATCTAATGGTCATAAATTCATCATCACAGCCATTGAGTACTTTACCAAGTGGGTGGAAGCTATTCCTATGACCTACATAATGGGAAAGAAAATTTCCAAATTTATCTTGAATTACCTTATCTGTCGTTATGGTGTTTTGCAAGCCCTTATTTTTTATAATGAAACTCCCTTCAAGAATCAGGATGTGAGAGAGCTATTCCAACAATTTAACATCCAACATTATTTCTCTACCCTATATTACCCCCAGGGAAATGGTCAAGCTAAGGATACAAACAAAACCATCTTGAAAATCCTAAAGAAAACAATCAATGAAGTTGGTCGTGACTAGCATCTATGGTTAAATCCCTCCCTCTAGGCCTATTGAACTAGTATATACACACTAATAGGTGCAACCCCTTTCTCCTTGGTCTATGGATCAGAATCCATCCTACCTACTGAGGCTGAGCTTCACTATGAGTGTCACTGCAGAATTTGATCACTGATGAAGAGTATAGAGTATCTCAGCTAAATAAGTTAGAATTCGTGGATGAGAATTGTCTTAATGCCCTTAATCATTTGCAAGCATACCAAAACCAACTAAAACAGAGCTATAACAAGAAGATAGAGAGTCAGTCTTTCCAAGTAGGGGATCTTGTTCTCAAGAAGAATCAAAAAATATTCTAGATCAGGATAGTAAAGGAAAGTTTGAACCTAACTAGTTAGGTCCATTCATTGTCACAACAAGCTATGGATCAGGAGCATACCAATTATCAATGCTTGAAGGTGAACCCTTGTAGGAACTAACCAATAGTTTGCATCTTAAAAAAAATTATGCTTAGGATTGAAGGATGTAAATCTCAAAAAATAAAAATAATCAAAAATCCAAAAAAAAAGGATTGAAAAGAGTAAAGAAAAAAATCGTCCTCTAGTGAAAACCACTTAGGTGGCACTTTGGGAAAGTACCTTGGTGAAAACCTAGCAAACAAGCACCTTGCATAAATAAAGCACCTCCATCTATCTTTGGCTCTTTATCCTTATTTTCATCACATACATCCATCACATTATCCATCCTATTTATTCCATCACCCATCCATGTCTATATCATAGCTTGATATTGTGAAGTATCATATCCCCTTTAATACTACTTGGCATATTCCTAAGGTCAACTTTTCCTGCCTATATTGAGGTAGTCTATTACATCACATCGAGAGAAATTTGTTATGGATCATATTGGGTTCTTATATATCTTAAGGTTATTTGAAATCTCATCCAAAATCCCAAAAACATTCTTAAAAAATTCATCAAAACCCAAAAACACTAGCAAAATCATCAAAATCCAAAAACATCAAAATCTTGTATAGCTAAAATACAAAAACATTCAAAAAATTTGTAAAGACAAAATCCAAAACATCCAAAACACATCAAAATCCCTAAAAAAGGTTAAAACATGAAAATATGAAAATAAAACCATGTCGAACTACGAGTCTCTGAGCTTGAACATAGGCAAGGCTGTCATTGATGTGCCCCCAAGACACCCTAGGTCAATCCTTTAGGAGTTCGTCATAATAAACTAACAATTCATCAAGTGTTCATTTCTCATCGACAATAAGTCAAGTTAGTCAAACTACGTGGTCTTTGCATGTATAATGTAGGAAAGGATCATCTTTGATAAGCCCTCGAGGCCCCTAGGATAGTCTTTTAGGTTAGGTTCTTGGTCAAAACTCAGAAAAAACAAAAAAAAATGAAAACTTAGAAAAAAACAAAAATCTTTGAAAACTTAGAAAAACACAAAAATTTGAAAACCTTGGAAAACCCTAAATAGCCTCAAATAATTGAAAACCAAAAACATTCACATAAACTTTCAAAAAGACCAAAAACAGCCTCAAAACATTTCAAAATACCAAAAACATTGAAATATTCCAGAAAATCCAAAACCATCCATCCCATTTCGCTTTCACCCACAATAAACTCTCATCCATAATAAATAAATCATCATCTTCAACCTTTGGCAAAACAAGTGTCGCAAGTCGTAAAGTAAAAACTAAGGGTCAAAATAGAAAGTCTAGATCATAGGTAAATGAGTCAGTATAGTTTGTATCAACAGCCTATCACACACCTAGTCTTAGTCAAAACATCTAATAAATTTTCTTAGGATGTATCCTTCTAACAATGGGCATCAACATCAAAAATCACCTTAGCTATGTTAAATTAGCAAGAGATATAGATAGCACTGGTTGTTTTTCTTTGATATTTTCTTATGATCTATCTTAATGACCCAGTCCTAGGACCTCTCGATGATGTCTCGAGGATTTAGAGAGAAAGGAATAGGGAATCAATCATTATCTTTCATTTTTTGTGATTGTAGGTATTCTTGTAAAATAATATTGGTGAATACTTGCTTAGTTGTGTGTAGGGAGGTTGTTTGGAGTAGATTGTTGAATTCTAAACTATATTCCAATGAGGTTTTTGTATGTCAAGGTGTGAACACAAACTATCCTATCTATTTGCAGAGTCAAATTCCATTACACTAGATACAACATCATCATGGTTATCAATACCATGATGCATCGTGTCTATGTGTTATATCAAACATAAGGAATGATGAAAAGTCCCAATCCTAAATATGAGAAAATCATCACTTTCATCACCATAATCTAATAAATTCTTAATGGATCATGGAATTTTTGGAATTTTAAATCAATCTCAAAATCAATGGTCAACTCATTCACCTTATTCTTCCATCTTTGTACCACGCTAACCTAGTATCATGAAAATCAACAAGAACATAATCATGTATCCATCCTACATCCACAAATCATCAACATGCATACATTTCCCATCATCATGACATATCATCATAATAATGGAAACACAATCCACTACATTATCATTATCATTTAAGTTGTTTGGATTAATATAGATTGGCTATTTTAAGCATCTTAATCCATTGCATTAAAATTCATAACATCCATATCATAAGCATCATCCATATATACATCCATATACATACATACATATATCATGACATCATAAATCATATGGGAAAAATACACAAGGAAATACAATCATCTCATGTCATCTACATATCATAAACATCCATCTCATAACATGTCATAAAAAGATACAAAAAAAAGAAGATAACACAACCATTACATTACATTGCATATCATGTACATTACACCATCGATCATCACATATCACATAAACATAAATAAAAGAAATGCAACCATCATATTGCATCCATAAATAATCATAACACATAAATAAAGATGTCCATCACATCACATCATGTGCATCCATACATCCATAAAGCATGAAATAAAAGCACATCATATCATGAATCCAAATCATCTCATATATATATATATATATCAAAAAATAGTTGTCATGATACAATATTTGGCTCAATGTGTATGAATATCATCAAGTGTACAATATACATGAGGCTATCAAAAATGATCCTATGAATGTGTATATGTATAAATAATCAGGCAAGGAATCATAAAAGTTTCTATCCCCGATGGTTGCTCAACTCCCCAGGTCTAACTAAAGGTTGATCCTTAGTTTCCCTCTATGTTGCCCCACTCCTCTGTGAATAATCAGGTTGCCTCATCTCATGGGGGACATCCATGTTGTAATGCATCCTATAATATGCATCCTCTGTGACTTCCTCTTGGTATAACCTGGTCGATACAACCTGTCCTTGTGATGCCACTGTCATGGCCTCAAGTTGATGTCTACACCCAATCTCCTGAGCAAGTTGTAGGTCCAATTGCTTCCACAACTGAACCTCTTTATCTCTCTTTGCATTCATTTCCTGAAGCTATTGACACAGCTAATCCCTCTCTGCTATAAGGGAAACAATCTTTCCATCCTATGGATTTGACTGCTGAGGTGGTGGAGGTGGTGGTGGGGCCCCCATAACCTTTCCATCCTACTACCCAACATGATGATTCCCTAGGTCCTGATGACCCTGATCCTGTTGAGCCTTCTCTCCATAACTTGGATCTTGCACCCTCTATTGCTCTACCTGCTATTATCTTTCATCCCTACCTCCATCCCTGCCTCTACCTCTGCCTTGCCTACCAGGGTATCCCCCCGCTGGATATATTAGGCAAGAGGGTGGTCTCCACCATGCATCATATGTTGGGGTAGTCCCCACATCTGGAAAACCATGATCATACACCCATGGGTAGGCAACTAGCTATCAAAACTCATTGATCACCATGACGGGATCAATCTAAGCTCCCCACTCTACCTCTCTCTAAGATCTCATAAAAACAACTGTGTAATCATCATAAGGAACATCCTACACCTCCCCAAAATTTTGAGTAACGCAGTATGGAAGGTACCACTCAACCATAGTGTGCTCTTTCCCCTAGATATGGTGGGTCTATCAGGAAAAATATAATTGTTGGTGGTCATCATACTAGGAAGGAACCTATAGCCATGACCTCCATCTAAATACGATCATATCATCTATGACTTGTTGCCAGTATGGTATCCCTATCGACCCTATGTGTTGTAGTGTCATGGGCACTCTATATCTAAACACAATAGGCTCATCCTCATGAACATATTCTAAAACAACCAAAGGTCTCAGCACTACAATATGCTCATAAGCCCAAATATGTAGCAGTGTCACCCCAGCTCTGATGCTCCTACCCTGGCAATACATTGCCTAATGCATATCATGATATAAGGAAGCAACAAAAACTGGCCCCTAGGCATACATAGTGGTTTGTCGGATCATGTTGTGCCATGCCACCCCCAACCTAGACTAAAACCTCTACCCCGTCAGTTTGGGGTAATCGCACTAGCAATGAGCACATCAATGAATTATCTAAAAATCAGTACTCGAGCTTTGTATAGATCCAAGTTTATCTGCGAAATCACTAAAATGATGTTATTAGTGCACAAAAGTGAAAAAATGTGTCTCTTCAATATCTATGTCATAGATAATGTGCTCCCCATGAATGGGAAGCCAAAGGATCTGCCACACATCCTCACGTGTGATTGTGGCCTCATCAGTGGGAAAATGGAAAGAGGATGTCTCACTATGCCACCTCTCGATGAGTGTTGTCATCATGGATAAATGGGTGCAGACCTCTAGCATGAAAGCAATGAACCATAATCCAAGAATCCTCAACCACTCCACCTCTAGGTCATCAAAGTCCCATGCAACTACCAAAATCTCCAATCAATGCTCCTGTGACATCAAAGGTTGATTATCCTCCTGCACGCATCACACACACAACATCAATTTTCCTAAAAATTTGAAAACTAATCAAAATTAGAGGGTTTGCATCCTAGAACATCAATTGTGTCATTGAAATCAATAGCATCACCATTTCTAGGGTGCATCACTATATCATTTTTGAGGGTGATTCACCAATTTGGCGATGCATGTTGTAATACTCAAAAGCACATCAGCATTTAGATGCATCACTATAACTAAAAATGATGAGGTGTCTCTATTTGATAAGTGTGTTTCCCACCGCTTTTGCATGTTGCTAAAACAAAAGACCCTATGAATTGTTATTTTCCAAGTGCAACACCATAGTCAAATGTGTTGCCAAAACAAAAAATCCTAGCACACCACTAAATAGCAAGTGCATCGCTAAAATATCAATAACAACGCTACTGATGTCTTTTGTGTGTCACTATACAGTGACACCCTAGAAAACCTAATTTGGATGTGCTAATAAATGCACTAAAATGCAAAAATTGAGAGAAGTTTCAAGTCACATACCCAGGGTCCTACGTCTGCTCGATGTTGGTACTCTCAAACCCACTCAGAAAGGTGAATTGGAAGCGCACATTTGGCCATCTTGTCAGAGTGTCAAAGCTCCAAATACGTAAAATTTATATGGTGTGAATGCACAAATGAATTGGAAGTGCACCTTTCTCACCTATTTATGCCAAAAAATTAGGGATTTTTTCCCTAATTTGATTCAAAAGCTAGGGTTTTGGCCTGTGTTACCTATTTCCGCGCTTCACAACCTATTTTGAGTTATTTTTGCATTCATAAGGCTATTTTTTGCATCCTTGTGCGTATTCTGGCACCTAAACTAATATTTTACCTTTTTCAAGAGATCAATTTGTGACCAATGACATAGTATGGGTTGACTACACTTGATCCATGAGGATTTGAAGCGTATTCAAACCACTAAACTTCAATCCAATAAGATCAATCAATAAAAATTAAACTAGGAATCCACTAAAACTAACCTTCTAAATCATTAAAGATTCAAAAACACCTATTTTAATCCATTGAAACTTATCCTACTGGGGGAGTGGTGTCGCATTGATGTGAAATGGCGACCTTTTCCCAATCTCATGGATAAATGAGCTTGTTTTGATTGATTGTATTGAAGAGAATTGACAAAACTGATGAAAGATGTGTGAAGAGACATGATTTAAATGCTAAATTAACATGATGAATGCTAAGATGATTGATATGGGTGTATGAAAATCTATTCTAAATGGAGTTTAAGCTAAAAAGATTATAACCCTAATTACCACATATGCTAAATGTATGCATGGAAGCCATTAATGGAAGCTAAGCTAATATGCAAGTAATTTCAGCTAAAAGGATGCTAAATAAGTGCTAAATATGAGTGCAAGTGAAAGTGATTTTAACAACATGAGTTTTCTCTTAAAATATGGATCCATCTGTCTCTAAATAGTGACCTATTTATAGGAGGACAAATGAGAAATGAAGGGTTAAGATTAAAAAGGTCAATCAATGGTCAAAAAGGAAGCAAGATGGAGGCATGGATCATGGATTCTCATCAATGAATGAGAATCAATGATCACATGTATCAAGGAAAGAATCAAGGGTTCATATTCTTCCAAACAAACACATTTTCAAAACTTTCACAAGAAGTTTTGTTGAAAGTTTGTTGCAAAAAAGGAATATTCCCTTTTTCAAATGAGTGAAGAAAGAGAATATTCTTTGGAATATTCTCATGGGTGAGGAAATTTAGATATTTAGCAAATTAAAACAAAGTTTTAATGTGGAAAAGGGGAAGGAATATTCCATGAGAATATTCCTTTTTGGAGGAATGTGCAAAGGAGGAATATTCTCTTACAAGTGGGAAGATTAGATTTATTAGTAATTTGATAATTAAATAAAGCTTTAATTATGCAAATTAGGGGAATTAGATGATATTCATTAAATAAAATGATTTAATGAAAAGGGGAAAATGATATGATAATTAATTAAATAAGAGGACTTGGGGATTTAAATTAAATAACTTGATGTATTTAATTTAATAAGACAAAATGTTATCATGAAAGGGGTGAATTAACCTGATTAGATTAATTAGATTAACAGATGCAAATGATGCAAATAATTAAATAGCTAGGAAAATTTAATCAATTAAGTGAAAAGAGGATGGGTTTTTAGGATGAAATGGCATTAGTATACTTGATTCAAGTGCACGATATCATTCAGGACATTTTTAAGTGTCTACATTTTTCCCCTCTTTGAAGTGAGGTACCTGTTACGTTGGTTCAAAGACTGCCACTTTTCAAATTAAAAAATGTTGCTCTAATCAAAAAATCAAAAATTATGATTTTTGGATGCCCCATTGTTGCCCCGGCTAAAGGAATAAGTTGGTTCCCTACCCCCTCAACAAATCGGGCAGAAATTTTAAATTTTGGGTTGATTTCTCGACAATGGTTAAATAGGTTCAGGTGCCAAAACAGGTCCTGGGATGCCACAAATGGCCTGAGGAACACAAAAAGGGCTCGAAATAGGTTGCACAAGGTGGAAATAGGTAAAACAGGTCAAAACCCTAGCTTTTGGCTCAAATTAGGGCAAAAAACCCTAATTTTTAGGCTTAAATATGCAAGAAGGGTGAAACTTCCAATTCATTTTTGCATTCACACCTTAGAGATCATTTCATTTTGATCTCTTACAATCTAACAAGATGGTGCAATGAGTGCTTCCTCTTCACCTTCCAGAGCGAGTTCGAGAGTACCAATGGCAAGCAAACGTAAGACCCCGGGTATGTGATTTGAAACTTGCCTTGAATTTAACTTTAAGGTGCAATTAATAGGGGGTAAAAAGTAGGTCCTTAGGTGTGTCATTGTATGGTGACGTTATTGATGCATCAGAAGCATCGTTATTGATATTATAGCGACACACCTCTAGTTTAGTAGCGTACCCCAATTTTTTGGTTGGGTGATGCATTCAATTTGGGGGTCGCTAGGTTAATACAATGACATACAAGATTTTCATGTTTAGCATTGCTCAAAATAAGTAGGTGATACACTTAGTTTTGAGAGATGCACCCCAATGTTGATTCACTATTGAGCATAGCGACGCGCGTCACCAAATTGGCATGGGAGGGGATGATCAGGAGGGATTTTATGTACACCTAGGGTCCCATTCTTCTTGCATCATTGTATCATGATATTCACGATACCGTCTACCATGAGGTTCATAGCATAGCAATAGGGGTTGCACTGCTCCATATCTAGGCATACGATCACATTGCAATATTGAGGCCCTTGGTTGTTTTAGCAGACATTCATGAGGATTATTCTATCGTGTTCAAGTACACAGCGTCGATGACTCTTCAACACACAAGCCCTATAGGTCTACCCTATTGGCATCATGTATGACATGACCATATTTCGATGGAGGTTGTGGCTACAACACCCAGCTAGGTATGATGATCAACAATAGCTAGAATTTTCTCAGTAGACCCAATATATGCAAGGGAGAGAGCGCACTATTATAGAATGGTACTTTCCAGACCATGTGGCCCGACAGTTTGGAGAGATTCAAGATGCGCTAGCTAATGACTACATTGTAGTGTTTGCCAGATCGTAGAGAGAGGTGCAGTAGGGTGCATAGATTGATCCCATTGTGGAGATCAATGATTTTAGACAGCTTGTTGCCCAGTCATGGGATTATGATCAAGAACTCCTAGATCCAGGCACAACTATAGCCTATGATGCATGGTTCAAGCCACCCACTCATCTGATAGATCTAGTAGGGAGATACCTCGAAGGAAAAGGGAGAGGCACGGGTAGAGGCCAAGGAAAAGGTCGAGATGGAGGCAATGATGGAAACAATTAAATTGGTTGAGGTAGAGGCCAATAGATTAGGATCAAGACAAGGTCCAAGTTCCAGGTGATGGGCACCAGTAGTAGCTAGATCAGGCACAGGTGAGAGGGCAGCATGATGGGCATGATGGACAAGTTCTAGGGGCACCACCACCTCCTCCACCTCCATAGCAACCAGATGCATAGGCACAGGCACATATTTAGGCTCTCATTGTAGAAAGAGATTAGTTGCATTAGTAGCTACAGGATAGACTCTGCAGTGAGATCACGAGGTCCAGTTATGGTAGCAACTGGACTTACAGCTGGCCCAGGAGATTAGGTGGAGGTAGTAGCTTAAGGTAGTGATAGTTGCTTCGTAGGGATGGAAAGTATTAGCCCATTTGTATAGAGAAGCAGTTATTGAGGCTGCATATTACGACATTCACTATCATCGTGATGTTCCTCAGGTGATGAGATAGCCTAATTTTTCACAGCGGATCAAAGCACCACCTAGAGCTAAGGATCAACCATTAGTTAGGGGTGAGTTGGGTAGCCACCAAGGCTAGCCACTTTTGCAGCCACTTTTTGATTGTTCGCTCAATTATTTATACATATATACATTCATGGGCTCCTTTTTGATAGCTTCATGGCTATTGTATTTTTTATTTGATATGCAGACACTGATTCATATATTGTATCATGATAGTCACCATTTTTTGGTATATATATGAGATGATTCAGATTTCATATGTGATGTGCTCTTTATTTCATGCTTTATGGATGTATGGATGCATATGATATTATGTGATGTGATATTCATGTGATATGTGATGATGACCTATGATGTGATGTATATGCAATGCAATGGATATGTTATATTCTTTTTCAGCACCTTTTTATGATATGTCATGGGATGGATGCTATGATATGATATGCTTATGCAAATGATATGGATGCATTTCTTTTTGTGTACTTTTCTATGTAATTTATGATATGATGAGGTATGCAAATGGATGTATATGCAGATGTTCATGATAATGTGATGTATGCTTATGATATGTTATATGGATTAAGATGCTTAAAATAGAAAATCTATGTTATCGGAAACAACTTAAATGATAGTGATGATGCAATGGATTACATTTTCATTTATTGTGCTATGATGTATGCATGATGTTTTTTTTGTTGAATATCATGATACCAGGTTAGCGTGGAATGAAGATAGAAGAATGAGATGAATGTTTTGACCATTGATTTTGAAGATTAATTCAAAAATTACAAGTCTATGATCCACTGAGACTTTATTAGAGATGGTGATGAGAGATGGATGATGATGATTTGCTCATATCTTGGGATTGGTATTTTCTGTCATTCCTTATTTTTTATATAACACATAGAAATGATGCATCATGGTATTGAAAACCAAGATGGATTTGTATCTAGTGTAATGGACTTTGACTCTACAAAAAAATATGATAGTTCTTGTTCACACCTTGACATACAGAAACCTTGTTGGAATGTAGTTTGGTAATTCAAAATATCTTAGACCAAAGCATACGCAATAGTCAACAATCTACTCCAAATGACCTCCCTACACACAACTAAGCAAGTATGCACTAAAATCATTTTACAAGAATACCCACAAGCACAAAAAATGAAAGATAATGATCGATGCTCCATTCCTTTCTCTCTAAATTGTTACGACATCATCAAGAGGTCCTCAGAATGGGTCATTAAGATAAATCAGAAGAAAAGATCAAAGACTAATAGTCAATGTTATCTATATCTCTTGCCAGTTTAACTTAGCTAAGGTGATTTTTTATGATGATGTCCATCGCAAGAAGGATTCATCCTAGGACATGTTATTAGATGTTTGATTAGGATGAGGTGTGTGATAAGTCATTGATACAAAATTCACTAACTCGTTTACCTATGATTTAGACTTTAGATTTTGACACTTACGTTTTCACTTTACGACTTGCAATACTTGCTTTCTACTTGTTTTACCAAAGTGTGAAGGTGATGATCAATTTATTATGGATGAAGGTTTATTGTGGGTGAAAGCAAGATGTGATGGATGGTTTTGGGTTTTTTGGAATATTTCAAATTTTTTGGTCTTTTTGAATGTTTATGTGAATGTTTTGGGATTTTTGGTTTATTTGAGGTTGTTTAGAGTTTTCTCTAAGATAGTTGATGTTGTTTAGGTCTTTTGAATTTTTTCTAATATTTTTGTGTTTTTTGAGATTTCAAATGTTTTTGGGGTTTTCTAATATTTGAATGTTTTGGGATTTTCTAAGTTTTTTGGCCAAAAACCTAACCTAAAATACTATCCTACGGGCCTTGGGGTTGATCAAAGATGAGACTTGCCTATGTTATACACACAGAGACCACATAGTTTGACTGACTCAACTTATTAGCAATGAGATATGAATAGTTGATGGAATGTTAGTTTATTATGACGAACTCCTAAAGGACTGACCTAGGGTGTCTTAGGGGCACATCAATGATGGCCTTGCCTACATTCAAGCTTGGAGACTCATAGTTTGGCATGGTACTATTTTTGGATTTTCAGATGTTTTGATTTTTTTAGGGATTTTGATGTGTTTTGGATGTTTTGGGATTTTGATTTTACAATTTTATGAATGTTTTTGGATTTTAGTTGTATAGGATTTTGATGTTTTTGGATTTTCTACTATACAAGATTTTGATGGTTTTGGATTTTCTTATGAAAATTTTATGAATTTTTTTGGGATTTTTTATAATCTTAAGATATACAAGAACCCAATCCAATCCATAATGAATTTCCCCCAGTTTGATGAAATAGAATACCTTGATATAGGTAGGACAAACTGACCTTAGGGATATGCCAAGTAGTACTAAATGGGATATGGTACTTCACAATATCAAGCTATGATAAGGACGCAAATGGGATAGATAGGATGGACAATGTGATGCCAAGAATGGTAGGATAAAGAGCCAAAGAATAGATAGAGGTGCTTTATTTATGCAAGGCACCTGTTTTCTAGGTTTTCACCAAGGTACTTTCCCAAAGCACCACCGAAGTGGTTTTCACTAGAGGACAATTGTTTTCTTTACTTTTTCAATCCTTTTTCTCATTTTTTTGCATTTTTGATCATTTTTTGAGTCTTTTGTATTTTTAGATTTACACCCTTCAATCCTAGGCATAAAACCTTTTAAGATGTAGACTATCAGTCGGTTTCTGCAAGGTTTCACCTTCAAGTGTTGACAATTGATATGCTCCTGATCCATAGCTTGCTATGATGACAAAAGGACCTAACCAGTTAGGCTCAAACTTTCCTTTACTGTCCTGATCTAGAAGATTTTTCTGATTATTCTTTAGGACAAGATCCCCTACTTGGAAAGACCAAAACTTGATCTTATTGTTATAGCTCTACTTCAGTTGGTTTTGATATACTTGCAAGTTATTAAGGACATCAAGATGATGCTCATCCAATAATTCTATCTCATTTAGCTGAGATAATCTATACTCTTCATCAATGATTAGGTTCTACAATGAGACTTGCAGTGACAAAAGCTCGGCCTCAATAGGTAGGATGGATTTTTATTCGTAGACTAGGGAGAATGGGGTTACACCTGTAGGCATGCAAATACTATTTTGATAGTCCCATAGAGCAGGATTCAACTATAGATGCCAGTCACAACCAACTTCATTGACCATTTTCTTTAGGATTTTCAAAATGGTTTTTTTTGTAGCCTCAGCTTGACCATTGCCCTAGGGGTAATACGGGGTAGAGAATTGATGATGGATGTTGAATCTTTGACATAGCTCTTTCACATCTTAATTCTTGAAGGGTGTCCCATTGTATGAGATAAGGGCTTGTGGAACACCATAATGATAGATAAGATAATTCAAGATAAACTTAGCAATTTGCTTCCCTGTTATATAGGTCATAGGAATGGCTTCTACCCATTTGGTACAATACCCAATGGCTGTTATGATAAACTTGTGGCCATTAGACAAGGTTGGAGTAATCTTTCCTATGAGGTCAAGCCCCCACTATGAGAAAGGCCAAGGTTTGACCATTGGTTGTAACTCCTAAGTTGGAGCATGAATCATCTCTCCATGTTATTGACACTAGACACACTTTTGCACATATTGATGGGCTTCTCTTTCCATGGTTATCCAGTAGTACCCCATCCTCAATAGTTTCTTAGCTAAAGTCATACCACTAGAATGGGAACCATATATCCCATAATTTAATTTTGTTAAAGTAGTCAAGGCTTCCTCTTGGTTAAGACATCATAGTAATGTCCCCTTGATGCTTCGATGGTATAAGGTATCACCTAGGATCATGAATCAGGATGCCTTCTTAACAAAGTTATTTTTAAGGTTGGAGGTGATATCAGATGGGATGGGTCCTCTACTTAGGTAGGTGAATATGTCATGGTACCACGAGGATCTAGGACCAACAATGACACATGCAAATTTAGATTTCAGGATTTTGAAAGTTGGTACGAGAAGTTGTTCTACTTAGAATTCACACTGAAGGACATTGTATGACGTGTCTAATAGTGATCCAATTGTTGCCATAACATCTATTGATCAGTTGTTCATGTGAAGAATCTACTCAAAAGTTATATCAATTAATAGGTCTTTAATAATTTCTACCATCTTCTTGTAAGGAGTAAGCTTGTCATCCTTAGTTTGGTATATTGTCATTGACTTGGTTAATAACTAGTTGTGAGAGTCCATAGACTTTCAACTTTTGTATCTACCATTGAACTGCTATCCTTAGACCTATGATTAGGGATTTCTACTCAAAAATATTGTTAGTACACATAAATGATAACCTGTATGACTTTGGGATGCAATATCCTTGAGGGGTGATAAAAAGAATACCCGCCCTTGATTCATGTTGGGTGAACAATCCATCAAAGTACATTTTCTATTGATCTAATGTATTGACAAGGAACACTAATTCATCAAGGAATTCAAATATCAATGGATTCTCTACATAGATAGGTGCTTCTACTAGTTAGTCTATGATCACTTGTCCTTTGATTACTTTGCACTCCACATACTCTATGTCAAATTCATTCAAGATCATTACCCATTTTCCATTTTCCCAGTGAGAGTTGCTTTGGATAACAGGTATTTCAATGGGTCATTTTTTGCAATAAGCTTGATTTGATGTGACATGTAGTGTTTGAACTTTTGTGAGGAAAAAACCATTGATAAGCATGCTTTTTCAATGGATGAATAGTTCATTTCATATCCCACCAAGGTCCTATTGATGTAATAAATGGCTCTTTCCTTTCCCTTTTCATCATGTTGTGCTAAAAGAGTACCTAGTGTTGTTGATGTTGCTGAGATATTCAGGATCAATGGTTTTTTTGGTATCAATGGCATGAGCACTAGAGGTGTCAATAAGTAGTCCTTGATCTAATGGAAGGATTTATCACACTTCTCATCCCACTTGTAAGTTATTCCTTTATGGAGAAGATGTGAGAAAGGTTGAATTTTGTCTAATTGTTGCACTATGAACCTTCTAATGGACTGTAGAATTCCTTGTAACCCTCTCATCTGCTTCAATTTTTGCGATGGTTCCATGTCTAGGATAGCTTTCACTTTTATTGAATCAATTTTTATCCCTCTTTGTGATACAATGTAGCCAAGAAGCTTTCCTAATGTAACCCCAAAGACACTTTTTCTAGTTTAGCTATACCTTATACTCTTCAAGTCTGATGAAGATGGGTCCCAAGACTTTTATGTGCTCACTCCTTTTCTTTGATTTTCCCAAAATATCATCCATAGTCTTTGAATGTTTTTTGGATCATGTCATGAAAGATGAGGGTCATTTCTCTTTGATAGGTTTCTCCTGCATTCTTCAAGCCAAATGGCATCATGTTTGAACAATATGTCCCCCATGGACAAGTGAATGCAGTTTTGTATTGATCCTCCTTGGTGATCATGATTTTCTTATAGCATGAAAAACCATCCATGAGTGATAGCATTTCATGCCCAACTATTAAGTCCACAATGATGTCGATGTTAGGAAGAGGGAAATCATCCTTCGAGCATGCATTGTTCAAGTCTGAAATCTATGCATATCCGGATGCCCCCAATGGATTTGGAGACTAGTACCAAGTTTGAAACCCACTCAGGATAATCATTCAGTCAGATAAATCCAATATCAAGAAGCTTTTGTAACTCAAGTTTCACCAAGAGTGCTATCTAAGGGTGCATTTTCCTTAATTTTTGCTTCATTGGTTTGGCTTCAGGATAGACTGATAAATGATGCACAACTACTTCTAGATCGATTCATGGCATATATGTGTATAATCATGCAAAGTTGGTTCTTCTCTCTTTCAAGAACGCTACTAGGTTCTTTTGTTCTTCATCCAACAAGGGTTTGGCATAGAAAGTGATCTTGGATGCCTCTTCTATTCCCACATTGACTGGGGTGGCCTTTTCTAGTAACATTGTTGACCTTTTTAGATGCATTGCACTAAGGGGGAGATTGAATCCCTCATCCTTGGGTGCCTCAAAGAGGTTTTCACCCTCTAATGTGTTCTTTCTTTTTACTATTTTAGGATCAGAAAGTGCCACAATGTGGTTTTCACTCAAAGATTTGCATGTTATTTGCATGCCATCAATTTTGTGACTAGCGGATTTAATCATCTCCCCATAGGACGCCCCTATGTCTAACTCTATATCAAAACCATCCTTGTGATCTTCCCATGGTAAATTGTCATGGAGTCCCATGAATTCTGATATTGCTTCATTTTTTTCAAATAAATCTAGAATTAGTGGTCCTTATTGGTCCCAGTCAATGAGTTGTGGGTATACTAGGCTTAGTTCAATGGTTTGGCTATTTGGGATGAAGGATTTTATGGATATCATGAGGAGAGAGTTATTCTCAAATAGGTCAGCAACATCAATGGGGAAGTCATCTAGGGTCAAATCACGAGATGTTAGTAACCAAGAGGAAGCCTCGACCCTTTTAGTGGAATTGTCTTTGCTAATAAGGGTAACCTTGCTAGTAGTAAATCCTAGGCCTAGATTCTTTGGACGTCTCTCAGAAATGATAGGTTCTAGCAAACCATTGTAATTTTTTCCTAGTTTCTCGTTCTTCTTGTATGCCCAACTCTTCATTAGCTACAAGCCTTTGTTGTCATCTTCCATGAGAAGATCAAGGATGGGTCGTTCATCTTGCTATAGTAGTTTAGATGCATCTTCCTCATTAGCATCTTCTTTGTTCAAATCCCCCCACTTGGTGAAGGTAGTAGCTGCTATCTTTATTGTTTTGGGGACGTTTTTGCTAGATGTGGGTTTCCCATGAGATTTGGGAGAAAGAGGTAGCTTCCCTAACACAAAAGTGTCCTTTAGTTTATAGTTTCCACAACCATCATCTCGGATCACTACTTTGATATCAAGAATGTTCTACACAATGAGTGCTTTTGTTTCTGAGGTAGAAGCATGGGATGATGGGTCAAAAAATGAGGTAGAAGGTGTAGGCCCTTCATAATTTTTAGGGATCTAGGGTATCTTGTAAAAATTGGCCTCAAGGTTCTTGTAGTAGTAAAAAGTCTCAAGATCCCCATGGATAGTAACTTCTCTACCTCAAAAGGAAACTTTACACATTGATGATAGGTCAAAGCTATAGCTTTTAGGGCATGGATCCATGGTCATCCAAGTAGGATGTTATAGGGGAGATCAAGGTCTAATACTTGGCATGTAGTTTCTGCAATGAAAGGTCCCACTTGGATGGGTAGTGCAATGATGCCTTGTGATACCCGATCTTGATCATCATATGCTTTGATGGTGGTACTCTTTGCTTTCTCAATAGTATCCTCTAAATAGCCCATGTTCTTGATCAACTAAAGGGTGCAAATGTTTAAACCAACACCTCCATCTACTAAGACTCTTGTAACCTTGTTCTTATGAATAATGACTTCAAGGTGTAAAGCACGTTAATGAGATGGTTGTGATGGTAGGTCTTGTTCTGAGAAGGTGAGAAGATGATTAGTGATATGACCTACCATAGCTTGAAACTGATTTGTATCAATATCCCTAGAGATGGATGATGAAGACAAAGATTTCTCTAAGATTTCCCTAGGTGTGGGTGATAGCTTCAATAGTTCTAAGATAGAAATTTGTGTGGGGGTCTTCTTAAGCTGATTTAGGAGACTGTACTTGCTAGGGTTTGATGTTGGCAATGTAGGTTGTTCCCTAGGTTGAGATGAAACTCATTGTATGGTGACGTTTCCACATCTCTTGGTGACTCCACACTTTGCACTAGGCCCTTTGATGGTGATGACAATGATGACACTATCACAAGAAGTGACTACATTAGAATCGGTATGTTGTACATTTGTGTAATCCTTAGCTTTTCCAATGTTGTTTCCTTTGTTATGATCTAGCATAGGGTTCTTGTATATCTTAAGATCTTGGTTACCAGTTGGTACTCTAATAGATATGTCTTCACTCTTGATAAGATCTTGGATAATATTCTTGAGCCTCATACAATTTGATGTTTTGTGTCCTTTAATTTTATGAAAGTCACAAAGATCTTTTTCATTGTACCAAGGTGGTTTATACTATGGTTCTTGGTGGTTTTCAAAATTGGGAATTGTTATTAGGTTTGACTCTACCAATTTCTTCATGATGGTTTCAATGGGTTCCGACAACTATGTGTATTTGCATTTCAGATAGTTATTTCTATTGGGTGTTCATCATTGTTGTGTTTCGGTGTTGTTGACCTTATTGTGTTGTCTTGGTGTTTTTTGTTGCATAGTTGGTTGAACACCAGCTATTTGATCGTTGTTTGGCCTAGGAGCACTTAGGAATACCTTAGCATTTACCACACCATTGTTTGTTACATTCTTGTTCTTAGCCCACACCTGAGGCTTATCATTTGAACTAGTTGATGGGCAGTTGTCTTTGTAGACTTGAGTATTTCCCTGTGAGATTAGAGCTCTCTCAATGTTAAGGGATATAGGCACAAGCTCATCATAAGAGGTAATGCACTGCATATTTAAGTGGAAGGATAGATCTGGATCTATATTTTCTATGATAATCCCCACTTGTTGTTCATTGGGAATGGGCCACTTGCTCTTACTAGCTATTTATCTCCACGTTGCAAGAAATTAGCGAAAGATTCTCCTTTATTTTGCTTGAGAGTGTACAATTCTTCTAGGCTTATGTCCATGTCAAGATTAAAGGAGAAGTGATCTATAAATTTATTAATGATTTCTTGGAAGGTTTTAATTCCTAGAGGTAACTAAGAAAACCAGTCGATGGTTGGGCTTGTCAAGCTTCATGGAAAGAGACACATCGAATAGGACTCATTGTAGGCGATCTCCATACACATGAAATTAAACTCTTTGACATGGACCACACGACTTCCTCTCCCTTTGTATTTATCATATTTGGGTACTTCAAAATTGGGAGAGAACAATAACATTGCAATGTTTTCATCGAATGGATATGGGCATAAGTTTTTTGTATGGGGTTTCTTCATTTTTCCCATTCTCATATTTGGCATTTCTTGTGTTAACGCCTTGAGTTTCGATGCCATATTTTCTTGTGGGCTTGGTGAAGGGACATATGGTGGAAAGACATATGAATTATATGTGGGATTCTGATATCATGATGTGTTGTATGGTGTGTATGGGGGGTGTGGGATATTTTGAAGGCGATTATGGTGGAGGTGTATATGTTCCTAGTATTTTTGGGTTGACGATGTTTTGTTGAGGATCATAGTAGGAACCTTGTTGCTATTGTTGTTTTTTTTGGGCATATTATTGAGCTAGTAAGGCTTGTTTTTGTTGGGCCACAAGGGCTTGTTGTTTTGTTTTCTATTGTTTCTATGTTGCTAAGGCTTCTTGATGTTGTTGTTGGGCTTCTTGTTGTTGTTACACCATGAGGGCTTGTTGTTGTGCTTGTTGTGCTACTAAGGCTGCTTGTTGTGCTACTAAGGCTACTTGTTGTTATTGTTGATGTTGTTGTACTACTAGGTTTGCTTGCTAGGCTGCTAAGGTTGCTTCTTGTTGTTGATGTTGTTGTTGTGCTACTAGGGTTACTTATTGTTGTTGTTGTTGTTGTGCTGCTAGGGATGCTTGTTGTTTTTGTTGTTGTTGGATGGCTTGCTGATATGTTTGTTGTGCATGTTGCAAGACTAGGGAATGTGCTTGCAATGTAGGATTAGTTGGTTATTGGGACATTTGCGATGGGTTTTGGGTGTTGATGTTTTGAGTGGATTCCAGGTTGTTGATGAGAGGTTGGGGGTTCCCTTGGTTTAACATTCCTTGCAAGATGGTGGATTGGGATAGAGGAATGTAATTTTGAGGTCCCATTTGATTTTGCATGATGAGGGGGACCATGGGGAAAGATGATGACGATGCCAGTAGATATTGTGATGGTAATGGCACATTAGGACCTTGAGCCCATTGATTAAAAGGGTTCCCTTGACTGATGTTTTGAGGATTTCCTTGTGTTTGGGATGTGGTCAAGGTATTACCTTGGTTGATGGGGTTCGTCACCAAGGGGTTGTTTTGAGTTGGGTTGGTGATGGATGGGATGGATGTGTTTTTTGAAACCAATGGTGCAAATGAACCAATTGGGGGATTGGATAGAGATGTCCCTATTTGTGTTAAGGGTTGAATTTGTGTTAGGGTGTTGGCATGCCCCTATTGGTCTATTTGAGATACTTGGCCTATACTTCCTTGCGTGATTTTGGGCACACTTGCAGTACTTGTGGGGATGGATGAAGATGGGTGACCTTTATAGGTTGAGTTTGTCGTGGATTCGTGAAGTGTGAGTGGTTTATTTTGATGTGAGGGATGTTAAGGGATGGGGGGAGAGCCAAATTTTGGTGCCCAAGTGGTGGTTTGAGAAGGATTGGTGTTGAGGGTACCCACAAGTGTGTTGCTTTCAAATGGAAGAGTGTGGCCAAAGTCCTTAGCAAGACTAGCTACAATAGTAGGAATAGGTGTTTGATTTAGCCCTAGTGATGGGATTGTTTGAATAGTGGATGAAGCAAATGATTGCACAACAAAAAATGGGGAAATAGGAGCCATCTTTTCTAAGGCTTGATGTTCCATGATTTCTTCCCTAGTAAGTCCAAATGGGTTGTTTGTAACGTCTTCTATCTCATATGGCCTTGATGGATATGAAGGTTGTTGTGATGGAGTAACTTGACTTCTTGGATCAAATTCTTGAGGATTGGGATCACTTGAGGTGAATGTTACTTTGGTTTTCTCCATGATTCGTTTGTGTTGTGATCTTGTTTACCATAAATTTTGGCCCACCTATGAGAGATTTGTGTTGAGATTTGTAATTTTTAAACTCTCTAGTTGACTCAAATCTTGGTAAAAGGTACACACTAAGTCTTTTTGGAGAAATGATGGTAATGGGAGATGAAAATATGAATGATATGGGGAGTGATCTTTGTAAACATTTTGGAACAACACTTTTGAATTAAGTTTGATGTTTTTATGTTTGGATATAGGTGTTATGAACTTCTGAATCTTTAGGGTAGACTTGTGACCTTCAAGATAAATGGGTTCAAAGATGATAACTAATTGAACTAAGTGCTTGGAAAAGGATTCATTTCACATACAAAAGTATCTAAGTTAGAGTTTGGGTTGATAGATTTATAATTCCAAAGTGTTGGTGTGTTCAAAAGTTTACAAAGATAGTTGAAGTGAAGGATGAAAACATGATGGAGGATGGATGGAGATGCTTGACCCAATGTTGACCTAGGGTGAACCTTTGTTTGATAGGATCAAGGTAGTGAGAAAGATGCTAGACCTCTAAAGTGTTTAAATCCAAAAGACTAATGTTTTTGACTTAAATTAGGGGTTCGTATTAAGCATACATGTCTAGATCATTCATTGAAACTCGTCTATAAAGATTCCTTACCAAAATGTTCCTGTTAAGGTAAAGAGCCACAAGGTGTCTCTCGATAGCTTTCGTACTATGATGCCTAAGTTTGAAGTGATGACATGTAGACCTTCTCTTGTGGATTTTTATTTTGTGAGAGATCATTGAGAGTAGCTCAATATTATGGAAAAGAGGATATTTATTGCCACACGGGAGGTGGTAATATGGGCCTTCCGGCCACAATATCAGCTTGTTCCTCTTATTTTTCTAAGATGTATGTTGTGTTTATCTACTGGATGGTTGTTTCCTTTGTTTCAAAAGTGAAGCTTCTCAAACTACTAATTATATCTATTTTTTCTCCTTCAATTAGTTCAAATTTTGGTTGAATGATAGTGGGTGTAAGATTAGGTTGTTCAACTGGAGCAATTAGATGCCAAATGGTCATGTGGAATAAAAAATTTCAATTTATCTTGCTTAAATGAGTTTCTTTTTACCACAATCACTTTGTCTTCTTTAAGTTAAAACTACATGTCTATGTCAAAAACATTGTTCATCTCACAAAATCCATTTTGTGAAAAGGATGAAGTTAAGGGCATAGTTTCGTAGGTTAACTTTGGGAAGTATGGATTGAGATGTAAACCAAAATATTTAGAAGTCTCTAAGAATGAAGTTAAGGGCATAGTTTCGTAGGTTAACTTTGGGAAGTATGGATTGAGATGTAAACCAAAATATTTAGAAGTCTCTAAGAACAAATCCTTAGGACAAGCATCAATATCAAGGTTTTGTCAAATGGTATCCATACTTAGACCAAAGGGTTTGAAATTTTGAAAAGACTTGTTGATGTTTGTTTGCGATTGTTTTGGAACCAAGCAAGTGTTAAGCTGACTCTCAAACATTTACAATCCTAGATAGAGTGGGTACATATTTCTTATTAGGCTTACCATCATCAGAAGAGATGATTAATCTGTGAAGATGAAATGGAAAAATATGTTATTTCAAGGAAATGTAACATCTTGACACATGCGCCAAGCAAAGGATTCCCTCCCCCATTCACTTTATTGCCTCAATCAAAAATCAAACATGGTAAGTAATGAGTGGTGCTAGTCGAATGCAATACCTTAAAATACATTTTAGAATTTGGACTTGGTTAGCCACTACAACAAGGTTTTTTATGACCATATCCTAGATAGACTGGTGCTATACACATGATGATTCACTCACTTAAGATGCCTCCCAACCCTTAGAAATATCTAAGGGTTTTAACTCATCACAAGGATACTAAGGGAGACTTTTGTCGGTATGGGACAACCACAACCATTTGTTTAGTGACTTTCATCACTCCAAATTATTTATATAGCAAGCCAAAATGAAAGCACCACTTGGGTCATTCCCTCTCTCAAGTTGGTAGGAAGGCCCTCTAAAGGTAACACATGTTTAAAGCGTAAAATGATTTTCATCACCCAAGATTTCCAATAGGCACAAGGGGAGAGGATAAGCACATCCAAGAAGAAAAGGTATACTTGCATGTTTCTCTTCACCCAAGATTACATGAAGTGCAAGGGGATTGGATACACACAATAAGCATACTTAAGTAGGTCAAACACATGTTCATTTTAATCCACCATAGCAAAATGAGTTCATTTTAAGCACCAAACGAAGTGTGGAACTTGTATTGTTCAATTTTAAACCAACAAGCATAATGATGTGAGGGTTCAGTTTTAACCAATTTGAACATTCATTTTAAAGCCCAAAATAAATCTTGTTTGGTCCTAAAATGTGAAATAAAGCATCATAAATTGGTCATTATTTCCCCGTAAGTTTTGAAACACTTGTTACAATTATGAGATTTAAACAATGATATGCTCTTTCACTTTGAATGTTATCATCCAAACCTACAAAACAAGTTAGCCTAAAAACCAAAACAAGAAATTAGTGACATGTTAGCAATCAAAAAAAGTAAAAAAATAAAGCAAATATCAAATTTGAGGTTCAATTTCTATTTACCAGTAAATCATGACGTTGAAATAAATTGTGTCATTGAATTTCATCAATAGTGTCACCATATAGCAAGTGCATGACTATATTGAAAAATCGATGGCGTCAATTTGTAGAAAATAGTGAGGTCAAATGTGTTCCTAAATAAAATTTTATGGCGCGATGAAAAATAAAGTTAGTGTTGCTATTTTAATATGCGGTGATGAAATTTAATATGTGTCACTAAATTAATTATGTGTTGCTAAAATGAAAATTCAAGTGCATCATTGTATAGCAACACATCATCAAATGCATTGGTGAATAATCAATAGTGTCGTTGAACTTGAAAACACAAGCAAAACATAGATTTAACAATAAATTCATCAGATTGGTTAGTTCATGCCCTCCTAGTTCCAAAATGTGACCAATGACATAGTATGGGTTGACTACACTTGATCCATGAGGATTCAAAGTGTATTTAAGCCACTAAACATCAATCCAAAACTAGGAATCCATCAAAACTAACATTCTAAATCATGAAAGCTTCAAAAACACCTATTCTAATCCATAAAAACTTATCCTAATGGGGGAGTGGTGTCGCATTAATGTGGAATGGTGACCCTTTCCCAATCTAGTGGATAAATGAGCTTGTTTTGATTGATTCTATTGAAGAGAATCGACAAAACTGATGAAAGATGTGTGATAAGACATGATTTAAATGCTAAATTAACATGATGAATGCTAAGATGGTCGATATGGGTGTATGCAAATCTATTCTAAATGGAGTTTAAGCTAAAAATATTATAACCCTAATTACTACATATGCTAAATGTATGCATGGAAGCCATTAATGGAAAATAAGCTAATATGCAAGTAATTTAAACTAAAAGGATGCTAAATGAGTGCTAAATATGAGTGCAAGTGAAATTTATTTTAAGTACAACATGAGTTTTCTCTTAAAATATGGATCCATTTGTCTCCAAATAGTGACCTATTTATAGGAGGACAAATGAGAAATGAAGGGTTAAGATTAAAAAGGTTAATTAGTGGTCAAAAAGGAAGGAAGATGGAGGCATGGATCATGGATTCTCATCAATGGATGAGAATCAATGATCACATGGATCAAGGAAAGAATCAAGGGTTCATATTCTTCCAAAAAAATATACTTTCAAAACTTGCACAAGAAGTTTTGTTGAAAGTTTGTTGCAAAAAAGGAATATTCTCTTTTTCAAATGAGTGAAGAAAGAGAATATTCTTTGGAATATTCTCATGGGTGAGGAAATTTAGATATTTAGCAAATTAAAAAAAAAATTAATGTGCAAAATGGGAAGGAATATTCCATGGGAATATTTTTTTGGAGGAATGTACAAAGGAGGAATATTCCCTTTCAAGTTGGAAGATTAGATTTATTAGTAATTTGATAATTAAATAAAGTTTTACTTATGCAAATTAGGGGAATTAGATGATATTCATTAAATAAAATGATTTAATGAAAAGGGGAAAGTATTTAATTAAATAACTTAGGGTTATTTAATTAAATAAGAGGGCTTGGGGATTTAAATTAAATAACTTGATGTATTAAATTTAATAAGATGAAATGTTAGCATGAAAGGGGTGAATTAACCCAATTAGATTAATTAGATTAACATATGTAAATAATGCAATTAATTAAATAGATAGCCAAATTTAATCAATTAAGTGAAAAGAGGATGGGTTTTTAGGATGAAATAGTGTTAGTATACTTGATTCAAGTGCATGATATCATTCAAGACATTTTTAAGTGTCTACACAACCCAAAATTCAAAATTTTTGCCTGATCTCTCGAGGGGGTAGGGAACCAGCTTAATTCCTTCCACTAGGGCAACAATGGGACATCCAAAAAGTTTTAAAAAATATATTTTTTTATCTGAGCAGTAGTTTTAATCTGAAAAGTGTCAATCCTTGAACCAATGTAACAATTACCTCACTTCAAAGAGGGGCAAAATGTAGACACGTAAAAATGTCTTGAATGATACTACACACTGACATCTAATATACTAACATCATTTCATCCTAAAATCCATCCTCTTTTCGCTTGTTTCATTAAATTAACCTAGTTAATTTAAATCAAAGGCCTCATGTTCATCTATTAATCTAATTAACCTAATTAGGTTAACTCACTCTCCATCATATTCACCTTTCATCTTGTCTAATTGAATAATGCAAATTATTTAATTAGCCTTCTTATATCTTCTTTTTTAATTAAATAAATTCTAGTTGTTCTAGTTATTTAACTAAATATCCTAATCCAACTCTTTCATTAAATAAATTTGATGCAAGAGCATCCTTGGTTCTTGGCAATCTTGCATCAACCAAAAATATTTTCTTTTATTTTTTTTCTTGTTCAACTCTTGCTCAGTTCATGTTGGTGGATTCACCATATTTGCTCACCAGAACCTATGGATCTTGGTTTACATCATGGACATGTTCATTCTCCTTATTCCAAGATTTGAGCGTGATTGGATCTTTTTTCGGCAAGTTATCAATTATGGATTTCATGGTAGTTTCTTGAACCGACATCGAAATAATTTTCAAATTGAGCGGATAATTTGATCGCTGGAGGATCATTCCCATGACTTGTGGATCTTAACGATGTGATTTTAAATGTTCTGTGGAGTGACCTCAACCTTAAATATAGGTCCACACTTCATCCTATGCATTCACCAAGGAGTAATTCAAATTTGAGGTCGACTTGTTCATGCGCACGTTACATTTTCTTTCATAGGAGATTGTGATGATCTTTGGTCAATGCGGATGTTTCTAGACCTGCGGATATGATATAAAGCTTGTAATAAATCATTGGAAAAGTAGTAAATAATAAGTAGATAAGTTCTTGATCCAAATTATAAGATTTCAGCTTGCATATAGGAGCATATTGGAATGTTGTATTTTTGAACATGTGTATTAGGCTTGTGAGCCGAATCTATAAGCCCAGATGTTGCCAATCAATTGTAACTAAGATTTACGTTAATGAGAATATTTACATCTGCATTTTCCTCCATATTTTATGTTGCTTTTTTTGTGTTACTCTTGTTGCACGGTCTAGGTTGTTCTCTTTGAGGACCCTCCTACCGTGGTTACGCCAAAATTAATTATTTAATGCTAAATCTTAAATTCCTCCAAAAAGGAATATTCCTATGGAATATCCCTCCCCTTTGCACATTAAAACTTTATTTTAATTTACTAAATGCTAATTTTCCTCATCTACTTGCATCAGAATATTCTTTGAGAATATTCTCCCTTTACACTCATTCAAAAAGGGAATATTCTTTGTAACAAACTTTTTGAGCAAGCTTTGAAAGTGTGCTTCTTTGCATGATTGTGAGTCATTGATTAAATATAAACTTGCATTATCAACCCTTGATGGGAATCCATGATCCATGCCTCCATCTTCTTTCCATCCTAACCATTGATTGATTCTTTCAATCTTGACCATTGGTTTCTTGTTGCCTATTCTATAAATAGACTTTGCATCTATTGAATAGGGATCCATATTTTGATTGTAAACTTATTTTGTTAAAACTCACACTCATTTTCATCCATGTTTCATGTTTAATAGCATTTTAGATTAATTTACATGCATAGTTAGCTTAAGCATCCATTAATGGCTTCCATGGTAACTTAGTTTGCATCCATTTAGTATATTTTGGAATCTATGGCTTGTATCTTTGAATATTGTACACATTTAGCATAGATTGCATACATTTACATCAAACATCATAGCATTTATCATGTCAAAATTAGACTTCATCATGTTTTGTTCATCTCTCATCGGTTTCATCAGTTTTCTTCAATAAAATTGATTGAAACAAGCTCATTATCCAAGGGATTGGGAAAGGGTCGCCATTCCACATCAATGTGACACCACTTCCCCAATAGGATAAGATTCAAGGTCATAGAATAGATGTTTTTCAAGCTTTCATGTTTTAGCATGTTAGTTTTAATGGCATCTTCGTTTTGTTGATATTGAATATCTTATTGGGATTAATGCTTAGGGGATTAAATAGGGTTTAAATATGTATGTGTCTAGTCTATTTAGTCTACACTATGACATTGGTCATAGAATGTTATGCTATTTTTGTTTAGTTTATGTAACTTTTGTAAATATCTAAAAAATAGATATAACCTTCCTCCAAAGATTAGCATAGGAATTTTTTTCACAACCTTATCTTCCTTGCACATATGGTTTGTATGAAATTCTATACCTATATAGATATTACCAGTTTCAATAGTAATTTTTTTTTGCATGATCATGATTATTTAGAAATTTATCTTGCAAGTGGATTTTTTTTGCAATGCACAGTTTTTTGGCTCAATAAATCAACATAAATATTAGTTAAATTCAGTTATTTGACTTGGGAATTTTGACATTATGATTTCACCAAGGTTAAATCGCCATTATTTTATTGAAAATATTTTTTGGGGGCAGCTTTCAAAGAATTTAGGTGAGCTTTACTTGGACCCACAAAAAAATGTAGCCTATGAACATACATAGCAGATTCATCCCAAAGGATTACATGCTCCTTCCATGGTGGAAGAAACCTTAGGAATTTTATTCTTAGGTTGTTGCTTTGACTCTAAATGACCTACTTGAATATCACCATAGCTCTTTGCAGGCCCAATTAGCCCTTTTAATGCCTATTTGGCCCTATTTCTTGGGCCAGCTTGGCCATCCAAATCCTTCCATGTATTTATATTCTTGCATCCAAAGGAATCAACTTCCACGCCCTCCAATGTCCTAACCAACACTTATTCACACCCTCTTCTCAAAACCTTTAAAAATTTTGAAGTGACACTCTCACCATTGACCATGCCCATCCTTCTAATACCACAACCTCTACAAATCTCAATCTAGAACCCCTACCCTCCTCCACTAAATTTTGTTACACCAAACTTCTATAAGGTGATTTCCCATGCCTTCCAATGATCCTCAAACAAATCAATGCTATATACCTTCCCATTAACTCAAGCTCAACATTTCTTATTATGATTGGCATTTATTGTAACAATCATAGTTAGCATTAAAATTCACATTAAATATTAAAATTTAATATTATATTTTATGCTAACTCTTATTATACCTGTTGTGCATTTTTGCACACATGCCCCATCAGGATGGGGACCCCCTCTTTCAATTTTTCTTTAGGTTACTTCTTTTTCCCCTTAAGGGATGTGTCTTTTAAATTTTAATGGTGTCACTTTTCCAAGCTTATGAATATTATTCAAATCAAAAAGTGAGTGAGGTTTGCAACAATGGGTTTCATGTCCAAGACTTTGAAAATAATCACTAAGTGGTCCTCATGCTAAACTTGTACCAAGGTTGAAGATTTCTTCTCCCTTTGAATCACTCGATGGTCTTCATCTCACTAATTTCTTGAAGAGGAAGGATCCCTAGTGCTCACCTATTGCAGATTTATCGCAGAGGTGAAATCCTCGATAGGTTTCCCTTGTTGTGGATTTTGTAAGGGCTTGAATTCCCTAAGGATCAATTTCTCATGAATTTCATAGGTACACGGATTCCTTGATAAAAATCCACTTCATGGATTTAGTGATGTCTTGAAATCTCCAACCTATTTTACATCACAAATTTCATGTGTGGGTGAAACCTCTGATTCTACATAAGGGTCACTTCAAATGATTTAATGCACTCTGCAGTGCATACGAGATAATTAATGGAAAATGTATTGAGGGGTTTTAAATGTGTTTTAGAGTTTATTTCACCATTTCAAAATTAATTTTTCTAATGAGAGCTTTAGTTTGAGCATTAAGATGATCCAAAGTTAGGGTTTTGGGTGATTGGTGTGTGGAGTCTTCATTGGCAGATTGAGTGTATCGACAAGTCTTTATTTAGAGTTTCCATTGTTCGAGGATCAAAGGTAGGGCCGCACACCTCTTCACATTTATTTGCAATTTAAACAATGAATTATTTGGGTGTTGATTTTGTTTTCATTTATGCTTTCATTCACATTTTAAATCATTTTCCCTACCTTTCATTGAGTTTTCATTCTAAAGAGTTTTTATTTGAACTAGGGCATCAAATTTGCACGACTATTTCACAAACTAGGGTTAGTGAAACTTGTAATAGGTTAGAATGCACCTCAGTGACTTGAAATCTAGTGAATGTTAGAAAACATTTGTATTTTAGTGTGTCTCATGCAAATTAATGAAGAATGAAAAGGGTGGATAGGTTGAAACTAGGATTTGATTCATTTGCATCACCCGTCCAAGCCCTCATGCAATCTCATCTCCTAGCAAGATTCGATCCTTGGTTATTATGTGCTTTGGGGGTTGGTTTGTGTACATTTATTTGAAAACCTAGCATGTATTGTGTAGTCATAATGTGTGGCAGCAAAAACATGGGTGTTAATTTGTTATATGGTCTTTGTTGAGCTTAAAACAAGTGGTATTTTGATCCTTGCATGCAATGAAACTTGTCATCATGATATTACCACTCCCTTACATGCATTTCCAACATCCTCAAAATCCTTGATAAATTTGCATAGTGGAGTGAGGAAAACTTAGCCAAAATTTGAATGTTGAAACTCTGTTGTGAAATTCCTTTGATGATGAAATCCCCATACTAGTATTTCTTATGGAATCCTAAACCCCATGAAAAGTTTGATAAACATTATTTCATTGATTTCACGTGCCTTTGAAAACCCCAACACATATGTTCATCATGAATTTCATGCCTATATGAAATGTCCGACGAGCACCTTTTCTTGGAATCCTTGCCTCATCAAAGTTTTTGATGAACTCCCTCTCATGAACTTCGCTTGTCTATGAAATTCCTGAGGTAGCGAATTTTGCATCCCTGTGAAATCTCTGATAGATGTGCATATCGCTAAATCCTTATGCTTGAGAAATACCCGACAAGCCTACCTTTCATGAATTTCATGACCCCCCAAAAAAATCGGTGATCTTTCCATCGCTAATTCTATGTCGTCATGAAATCCCTGACAACTTCCCTTGTCATGGATTTCTCCTCGGGATGAAATGCCCAAATTTTTTCTATTGTTGATTTCCTAAGTGCTTAATTTCCTTGAGGTGCTATTAAGGTCATGATTTGTGCTTTTAAAGGTCAAAATTTTCTAACATGGAAATGTTTCAAATATGAAATGATGAAAATACATGTAAGACTAATGAGCTGAAATCACACTTTTCTAACACACTTCCTTGCATCATGGATTTCTTGTCACCTTGAAATCCTCGATGGGTGTCCTATCATTTATTTCTTGAGGTGATGGAATCTACAAATTTCTTGCAAGAGTGAAATCTTTGGATTTCCTGTGAGGCCTTAAAACCCGATGACTATTTGAGATTGCATTTAAGGGTTGTGAGCTTTAATTCTTGGGCATAATTATTGATGATACAATTTTTCATATTACATATTGAAGAGCCTTGATTATGCTAACCCCATTTCTCCAAAATTCTAAATCCTTTAGCATTTCGAGTGGTTATAGTATTTTTGCTAATAGATGTAGGCAGAATCAAAGAAGGCAAAGGCAGGAAAAGCAAAGAAGACTTCAGTGGTAGAAAAAGAGGAACTTTCAAGGGTAGATATGATGAATTATGATTTCAAGGGTGCCTTCTAGAGTCCAAGATCGCATCATAATAGGGAGAGGTCAGAGACACTAACCTAGGACATATTGACTTGGAATATTTTAAGAAGAGGATGTATTATGTAGCCCCTACTGAGTTGGCTTTTAGGTTGGTCAAGACTAGATTAGCACAAGTTGCAGGCTTCCCTCCTTCCATACAATGCCTAGAGCTGATAATGGAGTGCTTCAAGCACTATGACTCAAACAGGAGGATGATAATTGGCCCTTAAGGAAGAATAATGGCTAATATTACTGAAGAATCCTTGGCTAAAGAATTTGGGATCCCCTCCCACCACAAGCTAGTGAAATTCAAGACTGATGTAGTAAAGAAGTTTTACACTAACAATTCAAAGAAATCCCTTAAGATTATGAATGCCTCGTGGATTTAAAATCCAAGGAGCGCTTCTCCAAATTTCCCAAACTATTGCACAAGAGTGACTTCAAGGCTGAGTATAATGATATGATCACTCTCCTTGGAAGAGTGATGGGACTTGAGAAGGCCTCCATATTTGAGGATTAGATGTTCTATATTATAGCTGAAATTGTGAAGGGAACTAACTACCATTGGGTTGGCCTAATAAGTGACAACCTAGATAGGTAGATATGGGAGGTACAAGATACTAAGAAGTTCACAATGACTTCTTGCATTATCTATATGCTTGCTAGAAACTTCAAGTATAGAGGTTTGAGTTGCAAAGGCACCATAGGAGAGAACCAGGTCTGAAGTTTATACACAACTGCATCTATCCAACACTTCCCACTACATAAGGGTTAAAGATGCATTTACAATGTATATCACCAGGACTCTTCAATAATCATTACATGTTAGATTATCAACAAATGCAATGGAGTTGGTAAGGAAGTATGGATATTTGTTCTGACAGTTCTCAAAGCTTTCATACATTAGAATTCAAGGATATCCTTTGGTACCCTACAAGTTTCCCTAGTACCCCACTGATAAATTGGTGTTTTTAGAGGTTACCAAACAACTAGTTTCGTTTGATAAGGTCTTGAAAAACTTGCACAATATGGTGATTGGATGGGAATTCCTCTTGAATATCAATGGTTGGGTGGCTTGTCAATCTTTCCAAAGTGCTCAACATTTGGAGACATAAATGGAGTACTTCAACCTGCCTACACACACATTCAGGAGTCATTTTGACCCACATGGAACAATTTAGAAGGCAACTACAAGGAATTGCAAGAATAAAGGAAATATTGAGGACTATTGAACCAACTGTCGAGACAAGCTAGAAGTGTTCAAGAGAAGGTTCTCCTGGTTGTCGCTGAAAATGATAAGGTTATATAGGATCATGGAGTTCCCTGACCAAATTGAAGATGATGAAGATGTAATTTAATATCATGACTACATGGAAGTATCAAAAAACCTCTTTGTCTAATTGATTGGGTTGAGGAATAAATTACAGCTCTCACACAAGCCACTACCCTCATTCTCAAGTATTCTAAACAATGGGAAAAGCATAAAATTTTGGAACCGGTAGCTGATGAAATGAAATTTACATATGATTTATTTAATGGGAGATCTTGAGTTGCAATCCTCTTTGGGAGAAGAATCAAATAAGGTGATAAGGTTGTTGAGGAAGAGGAGTTAAAAGAAGAGAAACCTTTGGTTATTAAAAGAGAAAAATCTAAACAAAATACCAAGGTTAAATCAAAGAAAACTCAAAGGAAACCAATCCCCAAGAAGTGAAAATCCACCAAGACCATCACTAAAAAAATATCCCCTTCGAAGAGAAGAAGATTAGTGAGTGTAAGGAAAGCTAAGGTGCAGAAACAACTCTCCTAACATCAAAACCTCGGGGAAGAATGCAGAGATACTTTTAAATTTTCAATTACAGTCCAATTAAGATACACTTCAAAGAAATAACAGAAACAGAGAATATAACATACATAGATGAACACCATATTTACATGGGAAAACCCTTATGGGAGAAAAACCCACCACACCAAGAAAAACCCCTTTGTATTACAGTAATGAAATTACATATAGAGTACGGGCTTCACTCTCTCTGATGTCAATTTGTAGCAACATTCACAATGATCAACCTTGTATAGAATATTCAAGTTACAATACTCTTAGAATATTGAATTCACTGATCACTCATCAATCTATTCATCCAACTATTCATACAACCATCAAACTGATCACAATCTTCAACCTCTGAGTATATCCATGATGCCCATGGTCTGTTGATCTTCCTCTCAGTAATGGCCGCAATAGTCCAACTACTAGCAGTTCCCATTCTGCTTCTCTGATTGGTCTTAGACTCACCACGTAGGATAGTCATCACTCGGTCAAAGGCGTTCAACCTATGTCGCATGTCAGTGAGACACTAACTGTGTCTCCCCGATGCCACAAGAATGATTGTAGTTATCGCCAAGAGTCAACCCCATCGGCAAGACGTTATACTGAATGAAAATCCACCTTGTGAAGATCTATCGGCAAGAGTTCAGCTATCAGCGAGAGTCATACCGATGTTCACAAGTCACATCGACCTCAACATTTCCATCGGCAAGACTATCGCTACTTGCTAAGAGATCACACCGAGCCTTCCAGTCATACCAAAACAAACAACCATCAGCAAGACTTACCGCTATTGCTAAGAGGTAATACCGAACCCACAAGTCATACTGAGCACCAAACAGTCGCCAAGAGTCATACCGACAATAGACTACCCCATCGCTGAGACAAACATCCATCGCTAAGACTTCATACCAAAGCCTTCAAGTTATCTCGATGACTCCAAGTGTAGCTATTCGGTGAGACATACCATCTATCGGCAAGAGATCTTACCGAGTCACCATGTCACCCCAATGTCTTCTAGTGAATAATTGTTGATGAGAGAACCAATAGTCAGCAAGAGTTCTTGTCGAGGCTTTCACGTCACCTCAATAGCTCTGAGTGTATGCTTATCGATGAGACATACCACCTATCGCCAAGACTTCATACCGAAGCCTTTGTGTTACTCTGATGACTCCAGTCACCATGAGTCTCCCCGATAACCTTTAGGGATCAACCTGTCGGCAAGACCAATCCACTCAGCAGAGGGTTATAGCGATCATCATGTCACAGCGATAGGTCCATTCGACAAGACTGAAACAAGGTCTTAGCGACCAGAACTTTTCACAAGGTTCCAAAGCTACTAGTCGGCCAGACAATATGGATGTCATACCAACTTGGCTCTTTCAGAGGTTTCAACCTGTGAGATTGAGACACATGTTTCCAACAATCTCCCACTTGACGAAGATCACATGGGCACCTCCACAGCACAACAAAACTACTGACATTCATGGGCACTAAGGCCCATCAAATTGGCACACCACCTGAACTTGTCTATGCTCACTGGCTTTGTCAATGCATCTGCAACATTCTCCAGAGTATCCACTTTTTCTAATGAGACCTTTCCATCCTCCACCATATCTCATACAAAATGATATTGTACATCTATATGTTTTGTCCTGGCATGGAAAGTAGGATTCTTTGCCAAACAAATAGCACTCTGACTGTCACAGTAAATAGTTATTTTCCCTACATCAAAACCAATGTTAGAACACAAACGTCTTAACCAGATTGCTTTTTACAGGCATGTGTTGCTGCCATGTATTCTGCCTCTGTAGTGGACAAAGTGACTACAGCCTGTCGCTTACTCATCCAACTCGCTACACCACCATTCAACATGAAAATATATCCACTGGTGGATCTTTTGCTGTCAATGTCCCCTACCCAATCAGAATCCACATAGCCTTGAATACTAAGAGTCCTTTGTGATTCAACCAAGTTCCCATGGTAACACAAAGCATATTCTGAAGTTCCCTTCAAATATCTAAACACTCTCTTCACAGCATCCCAATGTGTCCTTCCAAGATTCGCCATAAACCGACTAAGTACTCCCACTGCTTGGGCAATGTCTGGCCTTGTACAGACCATTGCATACATAAGGCTACCAACCACACTAGCATAAGGCACATTGGTCATGTCCTCCATCTCAGTAGGATATTTTGGACAGTCTTCAATAGATAGCTTTGTTCCCTGCAAAACTGGAACAACTAGTTGCTTGCAATCATTCATACAAAATCTCTCTAGAACAGTCTTAACATACTTACTCTAACTGAGCCAAAGTTTTCTACTCTTCTTGTCCTTGGTTATTTCCATTCCTAGAATATACCTTGCTGCACCAAGATCTTTCATTTCAAACTTTGCAGACAACTGAGACTTAAGATTAGAAATCATTAGCTTACTATTGCCTATGAACAGCATATCATCAACATAGAGAGCAATAATGAGAACTTGATCACTTTCAGCTTTGTAATACACACAATGATCAGATTTTGATCTTACAAATCCCAATGACAAAACAAAAGTGTCAAACTTCTGGTACCACATTCTAGGAGACTACTTTAATCCATACAGAGATTTTTTCAATTTGCAAAACAATCTTTCTTTACCTTTCTCCACAAAGTGCTCAGGCTGGGACATATAAATCTCTTCTTCAAGATCACCATGAAGAAATGTTGTCTTCACATCCATCTGTTCAATCTCTAAGTCATACGCAACTGCAAGTGACAAAAGAAATCTAATGGACATCAGCTTAGCTACAGGAGAAAAAATTTCCCCATAATCAATTCCCTCTACCTAGGAATAACCCATCGCAACCAACTTCGCCTTATATTTTTCCACACTGCCATCCAGACCTATTTTCTTTTTAAATACCCATTTGCAACCAACAGCTTTTCTGCCTTTAGGCAAGGGCACCAAACTCCAAGTATCATTCTTTTCTAATGATGCCATTTCTTCATTCATGGCTTCCAACCAAGAGTTTGAATCAAACATTCTAAATACCTCTTTCACAGTCCTAGGCTCATCAGTGCTAGAAATTAAAGCATAGGCACAAGTAGAATCTATCAAAGAGAACCCATACCTATCAGGTTGATTTCTTTCACAATTTGACCTCCTCACTTGCTGAGGCTGAGGTTCTTCTTCTTCATCAGAACTCTCAGAACTACTTGAGCTCTCCTCAGTTTTAGGTACATTTTGAATTTTCAATTCTTTTTTATCCGGTGTCGGAGGAATTTCAACTACATCCTTTTTGCTTTTTGATTTTGTCTCTGACTGCATATCCAGGGTAGAAGGCTTTAGCTCACAAAAGATAACACTTTTGTTGTATAGAACCTTCTCTGTATCAGGGTTCCAAAGCTTGTATCCTTTCATGCCAGCACTATAACCAATAAAAATACATTTGACAGCCTTGTTCTCCAATTTAGATATTTTCTCATACAACACATGTGCATATGTCTCATAGCCAAAAACACGAATATGTCTTAGAAAGGGCTTCTTACCAGACCATGCTTCCAAAGGTGTTTTCTCAACAAGAGCAGAATTAGGAGAACGGTTTATCAAGTAACATGTTGTAGCAACTTCCTCAGCCCAAAACTTCTCCTCCAAGCCAACACTACTCAGCATACTTCGTGCTCTTTCCATCACTTTCCTATTGAACCTTTCTGCAACTCCATTTTGCTATGGAGTGTAAGGTGTAGTTTTATGTCTTTTAATCCCATGATCTTTATAGTACCTCTCGAAATCATCAGAACAAAATTCACTACCATTATCAGTCCTTAAACATTTTATTTTTCTTCCAGTCTAATTTTCTACAAGGTTCTTAAATTCCTTAAACCGACTGAACACTTCTGATTTACTTTTCAAAAAATAGACAAATGTCCTTCTTGAATAATCATCAATAAACGATACATAGTACCTTGACTTAGACAAAGAAGGAACATTCACTGGACCAAAAACATCACAATGTATATAATCAAGCAAACCAGAAGATTTGTGAGGACTGGAATAAATTGAAACACGGTGTTGTTTACCATATATACAATGTTCACAAAACTCGAATTTGAGGTTACAATCTTCAAGCCCCTCAACTAGGTTTTTATTCTTCAAGGTTTTTAAACCTTTTTCTCCAATGTGGCCTAGCCTATGATGCCAAAGCATAGTCTTTTCTGCTGGAAGTTTAAGTTCCATAGAGTTTACATTATCAGGAATTTCTTCCTCTTTACCTCCATAAGTAGCTTTTTGTGACTTGGCAGAGACATTATTGCATTGCACAGCATGTGCATCAAGCTTATACAAGGTACCAACACGAGCACCTTTTGCTAGCACTATAGAGCCTCTAGTCATCTTGCAGCCATTTTCAGAGAATGTGACTTGCACTCCAATATCATTTAGCTTACTAACAGAAAGTAGATTTCGAGCCAGACCTGGTATATGCATTACATCATTGATTCCCTTCACTCTTCCATCAAGGAATTGAATTCTGACTCTTCCATGGCCAACAATTTCCAAAGATGAATCACTTTCCAAATACACCTTTCCACCATCGTAGTTTTAATACTTTGTGAACTAGTCTCTATGAGATTTCATGTGGAAAGATGCTCCATAATCAATCAGCTAGACATCATTTGATGCCTGCATAGTCAAGGCTGCAATGAAAGCATCTGCATCACTCTGAGAAGAATCATTGTCGGAAGAATACTTCTTCTTCTTCTTTTTCTCCTCTTTACAATCCTTTCAGACATGACCAGGTTGCCCAAAATTCTAGCACTTCACCTTGGAATTCTTGCCAAGAGACTTTGATCTCCCCTCTGATTTTGATTTGGACTTCTTGTCCTTCTTCTTGCCTTTATCTTTCGATCTGCCTCTAACAGCAAGAGCCTCTTTCACCATCTCAGAAGATTTCCTTCTCATCTCTTCTGATAACAAAGAAGCAACAACATCTTCCATCTTAAAAGTGGATGTCGTACTCCCAATAGCCATCACCAAGTGATCCCAAGAATCTAGCAAAGAACATAATAATAGCATACAGCGATCCTCTTCATCAATCTTCATGCCCACAAATGTTAACTGTGCAATCAGCATGTTGAATGCATTCAAATGATCAGCAACAAACCCTCCTTCCTGTATTCTCAAAGAGTACAACTTCTTCCTCAAGAACAATTTATTCACCAAGGACTTGCCCTGATAAATAGCTGCCAGTCTTTTCCACAAGGAAGATGCAGTCTTTTCTTCATGAACATTTAGAAGAACAGAGTCTGCTAAACAGAGCCTTATCAGCCCCTTTGATTTTCTATTTGCAAGGTCCCAATCCTCTTGCTTCATTCCTGTAGGCTTCATTCCAGACAATCCAAAGATCATGATCAACCAAAAGATCTTCCATTTTAAGTTTCCACAACTCAAAATTGTTGCCATTGAATTTCTCAATTTCAATCTTTCCTGATGTGCTTGCCATCTTAACCTGTAATTTGAATTACCAAACTTCTACAAGACTCCGACTGAACAGAATTGACACAAAAAACCCAACGTACCCACAAGGATAACACAATTGGCCAGGCTTTGATACCGTTTGTAAGGAAAGCTAAGGTGCGGAAACAACTCTCCTAACATCAAAACCTCAAGGAAGAATGTAAAGATACTTTTAAATTTTCAATTACAGTCCAATTAAGATACACTTCAAAGAAATAACAGAAACGGAGAATATAACATACACAAATGAACACCAGATTTATGTGGGAAAACCCTTATGGGAGAAAAAACCACCACGCCAAGAAAAACCCCTTTGTATTACAGTAATGAAATTACATATAGAGTATAGGCTTCACTCTCTCTGATGTCAATTTGTAGCAGCATTCACAATGATCAACCTTGTACAAAATATTCAAGTTACAATACTCTCATAATATTGAATTCATTGATCACTCATCGAGCTATTCATCCAACTGTTCATACAACCATCGAACCGGTCACAATCTTCAACCTCTGAGTATATTAATGACACCCATGGTCTGTCGATCTTCCTCTCAGTAACGGCCGCAACAGTCCAACTACTAGCAGTTCCCATTATGCTTCTCTGATTGGTCATAGACTCACCACATAGGATAGTCATCACTCGTTCAAAGGCGTTCAACCTGTGTCGCATGTCGGTGAGACACTAACCGTATCTTCCCGATGCCACAAGAACAATTGTATTTATCGCCAAGAGTCGACCCCATTGGCAAGACGTTATATTGAATGCAAATCCACCTTGTGAAGATCTATTAGCAAGAGTTCAGCTATCGGCAAGAGTCATAGCAATGTTCACAAGTCACATCAACCTCAGCATTGCCATCGACGAGACTATCACTACTCGCCAAGAGATCACACCAAGCCTTCCTGTCATACTGAAACAAACAATCATCAGCAAGACTTACCGCTATCGCTGAGAGGTAATACCGAACCCACAAGTCATACCGAGCACCAAACAGTCGCCAAGAGTCATACCGACAACAGACTACCCCATCGCTGAGACAAACATCCATTGCTAAGACTTCATACCGAAGCCTTCAAGTTATCCCGATGACTCTGAGTGTAGTTGTTCGGTGAGACATACCATCTATCGGCAAGAGATCTTACCAAGTCACCATGTCACCCCAATGTCTTCTAGTGAATAATTGTCGGCAAGAGAACCAACAGTCGGCAAGAGTTCTTGCCGAGGCTTTCACATCACCTCGATAGCTCTGAGTGTATGCTTATCGGTGAGACATACCACCTATCGCCAAGACTTCATACTGAAGCCTTTGTGTTACTCCGATGACTCCAGTCACCATGAGTCTCTCGGATAACCTTTAGGCATCAACCCATCGGAAAGACCAATCCACTCAACAGAGGGTTACAACAATCATCATGTCACAGCAATAGGTCCATGTAGCAAGACTGAAACAAGGTCTCAACGACCAGAACTTTTCACAAGGTTCCAAAGCTGCTAGTTGGCCAGACAATATCGATGTCACACCGACTTGGCTCTTTCAGAGGTTTCAGCCTGTGATATTGAGACACATATTTCCAATAGTGAGGGGTAAAGGTAAGGGTTCCTCAATTGATTACCCTTCTAAGAAGAAGCAAAAGGATGAAGAAAGTGAGGAAATACCTCAAGACATAGATGAGGGAGGGACTCAAGAGGAGGAAATAAATGTTGAGAGTTCTGAAGAGAGGACTCAAGTGTACCAAAGGAAAGATTCTCCTAGGTCAGGAATCCCTTTTCAAAATTTGGATAATCTATAAAAGGTGGATGTTGAGCTTGAAAAGGTTGCTCAGATAGCATCTTCTGAAAGAGAAAAGGTTACAAAAGAATAAGTAATAGAGAATGTTCCACCTCAGTCACCACAAGAGGATATACCTTTTGAGAATGGGGGATGTAGGAAGAAAAGAAACCACATTTGAAGATGCTTCCAAGGATCTTGAGTCAGAAGTTGAGGTTGTGAAAGTGAATACATGGGATATAGAGCAACTGGTAGGTGACAATCAGCAACAACATAGGATAATGATCTATTCTGATAGGAGGAAGATGATGATATGGAAAAGAAGAGGAACAACCTCATAATACTGAGGTGAATAAAGAATAAAACCTCCAAGAAGAGAGCCTTAAACCCAAGCCAATAATTGAAGAGGTAGCTCCCAATTGGGATGAGTTTCTAGTTTGTTTGAATAATCCAAAAGAAAAGAAGGCACGGGTAATTTATCATATTGTTAAAGATGATTCAAATAATAGAGTGTTGCACATTGCCACCCCTGCTATAGAAAAGAATGAGGAAATTACTCCAGAAGAATACAAAGTGCAGATAATAAACTTGGGGCCTTCAACAAAGAAACAAGAAGCAAAATATTTTAGGGGATCCATGGATGTTGTTTTGCAGAGGTTAGAGAAAGAGGTGAAATCCAAGGAGAAGCTACAAAAGTAGGTGGATGAACTACAAAGATACATCAAGCATTTGTTGAATCCCTACAAACCGAGGTCGGTACCTCTACACAACCCAATATTATTTTGAAGGATGTTATAAATGAGTTGGAGAAAATGTATTCATCTACTCAAGTTTCTAAAAATTGAGTAGTAGGAGTTTATGAGAAGGGGATTCCCCTTGCCTCAAAAATTATTTAATTATATGAGAGATGCTTCAATTGCATGGACAGGATTCAGAAACTTATAGCAGAATGCAAGTCTGTGGATGATAAATCTATAGTTAGGTTGAATATGTTACTTGAGGTTCCAATGGAAATTTTGATTGAGGAAAAGGTCCTCATAGATGAAAGCATTGATGAACCTAGGGAATGATTAGAAGCTTTTAAGTTCAAAAGGGAAGTTATGGATAGAGAACTTAAATAATTTGTGAAGATGGAATCAGATTTGGAAGATATCTCTATAGGGTGTGTCCTATTTTTGGAAGTAATGACTGGCAGGTCCCTGAGTAAGGAATATATGAAAATTGATTTGCTAAAAAATTGGTGGAAGGAGAACTTTCTCCAAGATGATCATGGAAATATTATAGACAATAATTTGGAAGAAGCAACAATGTATATTAGCATGATGCACAAATATCAAGAGTCCAGGCTAGAATGGGACAAGGTGATAAAAAAGTATGAGGCCAAGTTGGAGTCAATTACTTTAAGAATAAAATTTATCGCAACTCCTAGCCAAGAGAATTTAAATAATGTCCTACATAAATTCCAGGAATTCTCTAAGAAGCAATAAATGGACAAGGAGGGAGAATAAATCAAATCTACCTCAAATTTCATATCAATCTTCATTAGCATACTAAAGGACAAATTGGGCGACCTTGTAATCAGTGCTAGAGGCACATTACTTTCAATTTAAATAGTGTCTTAATGTAAAAATAGGATTTTGATATTTTAATGTTTTATTTTAAGTGGGCATTAGTATCACATGTTGTTAACCTATTTTGGTTAACCTAATTAGGGTGCCAATGTTGGATGTTATCTCATTCGTTGATTTCAAAACCCTATTTTATTGGCAAACTCTATAAATATGAGGTTTTTCCTCATTTGTAAAATTGAATCTGGAATTATTGCAGCCTTTTGATGAAGTTAATGCAAGGAGACATTGATTTGGTGTTCTATTCTTTGTAGTTTCATTCTATTGCATGGTTCATATGCTTCCAAGTTATTTCAGTTAGTTGATGAATCTATTACCCATACTATTTGTGATTTGTTGATTGTAAATCACTTTGCATAGTTAGCCTGGTTTATATTTTATGCAATGGTTTAATTGTAAATATTATTCATATTATGCAGAAATCTAGATTTATGTTTAATTGTTTGAAAATATTTTGATATTCCTTTGAAGATAGCACCATTTTTGAGATACTATAGATTTGTCTTGGTTAACCAGAAATTGATTTATTGGGGATTTTTCTGTTAGTGTAATTATTATTTAATTACACTTGCATAACTTTACTTAGGTAATATTTTAATTCCTAGGTTAATTATTCTCATCCTTATCTTGTTAAGCTATCTTGTTGCTCAAGACAAGATTAGGGTTATGCATACTTTGCTTTTATAAAGCAAATCATTCTCATGTAATTATGAATTCCTGAATAATAATATTTTGCACATCTTCTTGCAAAGCTCTTGTTTTTTCTAATTTTCTCTTCTGTGGAAGGTTATTTTCTGGTTTGCATTTCAGATCTTAGTTTCTAACATGGTATCAAAGCCTTGATTTGTAGGCCCTTCTTAGATTTTTGAGAAAATCATTGCAGAGTTTGTTTGGGATTCCTCGATGGTTTCATGCCTTGATTTCATCTATGCAGTGTCTTAGATCATATCGGGCTTCACAATTAGATTCAGAGCGCTGGAAAAAGTCAGGATTGGCTCTTATTTTGTAGATTTTGGTCATTGTTTGCCAGATCTATGAGGGTTTCAAGCTCAGAGATTTTTTGCAAGCTCTAGGGGTAGCTAATTTTTTGGAGCATTTTGGGCACAAACAGAGGTCACCATCGCGTTCGCAGTGGCCAAAAACCCTAAGATCGCCTTTCGTTTCGTCAACTTTGGTGAAGTTGGTCTGGAATGAAAAAAAATTTGCTTGGGGGCCGTACAGCCTCCCCAGCACGCTTCCTGAGGCTCAAAAATAAAAATAAATATTTAAAAACATGTTTTTTCGAACTTTGTGTCAACGCCTCCAATGTAAAAGGATTTTGTTGCCCAGCGGCTACCGATCTGCCACCGCCGCCAGAGCCCCCCACCAGTCTTCCACTTCCCACATAGCCCCCGCGGGCCCTTCATTGCTCCGCTCCAGTCATATGGTGGACCAGGAGCCTAGCCTCCAGCCCCCGCGGGCTCCGCTTGCATAGCCACAATCCTATGGGGGATCGGGCGCAATGCGCCCCAGCCCCCAACCGCCCACAGCCCCTGGCCGCCGGTCCTATGCATGATCGACAGCTCCACTGAAGCCCCTTGGCCGCTAGCCCCTAGTCACACACAGGACCAAGGGCTTTTTTTTTAAGCCCCCACTGCCTGCAGGCCTTATTGGGCCTTTTGGAGCAACTTTCACTAAATCAGGTGTATTTTTTGCGTATGATGTCCGTTTTTCACAAACAAGATACCATTGGAAAGCTAATTCTGACGCCAATTTAGTGGTGAAGGTTTTTTTTACCATATTTTTCTCTAGATTTATTTTGAAGTTCCTTGAAATTAGATTTGTTTTCACTCCGGAGGGCATATCTTTTGACTCAGTGATCTTTTTTTCGTCATTCTTGCGGCGTTGGAAAGCTAGTTTAGTCCTCTACACAGATCTGAGGTCTATTTTTTATTTTATGTTTATGAATTTTTGCATTATCTCCTTTTACAATCTTTGGGTTATTGTAATAAATGAACTGAGATAAAGTTCCATCAGGGGGGTTTCTTGCATAATAATCTTATTAGAGTGTGCATGTACTTTGATCTCCATCTTCATCTTTATTTGTTGACAACTTGCATGGGTTATATCTAGTTTCTTAGTTTCTTTTGGCCACATTTTTTCTCTTGCTTGACACATCAAATTCACATCGGTTCACACTTTAGATTGGGAGTTTATGGTTATTGAGCTGCATTGGTTTAGATCCTTCTCAGTTTGAGGGCCATGTTTTTATGGTTAATGTTTCAGATTCTTTATGGTACTTGTTCCTATGGAAGAGTTTTAGTCTCAATTTGGCATTGGCATCGAGATACACGGTTTCCAGATTTTGTCATCATATCATCTACTGTTGCTTCACATATTCCAGGGTTGTTCTAGTTTGTGAGTTTTCCAGTGTTCTATGGCATCGGGTCTACTATCACATTATTATGATTCTGATTTGGTTTCTTGTAGACAAAAGTATCTTTCCTTGCTTTTCGAATTGCGGTTCCAATGTTACTCCACAATGTTCTTCCAATGCTTCTTTGCAGCAGTCATCTCATTGTAGGGGGGTTTTGTCCCACTGGGTTTTCCTTCTCTACCTCATTATTGAATTTGTACATGGGTACCTGATTAGGCCTTGTTGTCAGGACCCATTAATGTTTTCTTGCATTCATCTTAGTTTTAGGTGCATGCTTTTTTAGTCTCACTTGCATAACTTTACTTAGGTAATATTTTAATTCCTAGGTTAATTATTCTCATCCTTATCTTGTTGAGCTATCTTGTTGCTCAAAATAAGATTAGGGTTATGCATACTTTGCTTTTATAAAGAAAATCATTCTCATGTAATTATGAATTCCTGAATAATAATATTTTCCACATCTTCTTGCAAAGCTTTTGCTTTTTCTGATTTTCTCTTCTGTGGAAGGTTATTTTCTGGTTTGCATTTCAAATCATGGTTTCTAGAATACTTTTCTTTTATAAATCAAATCATTATCATGTAATTATGAATTCTTGAATAATAATATTTTGCAAATCTTCTTGCAAAGCTCTTGCTTTTTCTGGTTTTCTCTTCTATGGAAGATTTTTTGGTTTGCATTTTAGATCTTGGTTTCTAACATTTTCCGCCTTGAATGTTGAGTTATTTGCATGAGTGCACTTGGGCTTTAGTTTAAAATCTCTTTAAAGCCTTAATATTTTGCTATTTCTTTGAATATGTGTTAGTTTTAGGATAAAAGTATCACTAAAATTGATGTATCTAATTATCATATTGTCTCCAGAATTTAGATCTAGGAATATTGATTAGGGTTTATCCTTATCTTTAGATTTTACAAAAACCTTATCTAATCCCTATAGTTTACAACCTTGTTTTATCATAAATTTCCTTTGTGATTACCAGCAAAACACATTACCACCGAGTTGTTTTGCATTGTCAAGACCTGACCTTAGAGACCTTGGGGTTATTTTCTAAAGTTTCTTGAAGAAATCCACCTTTCAAGAGAGATAGAACTTTCTTGTTTTATGTGTGTCGAGCAGTGTTAAAACACCCATCAATAATACCCTTTACAACTACTTAATGTTATTAAAAGTAGGGCATCTTTTTTTTTTGCATAAATTTTAAACTAGAGGGGGATATTTTCAAACTTGAATAGTTGATGGAAATTTGGTTCCATCCACTACACTTTGGTGAAATTCATTTCCCAAAATTATATTTTCAAACTATTCTTTGGCCTATAAATTCCAAGTTTTATTTTAAATCTCAATAGTGCATGACTTTCACCTCATCTAATGAAATTTTATATATATTAGAAAATCACAAGAATTTTGATTATAAATGTAGCTTTTAAAATATGATTTCCTTTTTATCATAAATTTAAAGAATTGTCATGTTCTATAAATATATGATTTAGGTTTCCAATTCACACAAATTGTAATCCTATCTTGTCATATTTATGGGGGTATTATTTTATAGTTTCTAATCAAAATCAAATTTGGGGGGTTTGTAAGGCACAATTTAAGTGTGTCATGTGTTTTAGAATGGATCTAAAAATTGATCTATTAACTCCACATAATTTTCACACGTGAAAAATTTAGGTACAAATTCTTTAGTCAAATGGTTTAAATGACAAATGCTAAATGGTCAAAAAATATAATTCATAAGGAAGTATGAATAATTTGTTTATTGGAAAAAGTTAGATGAGGAAATGGACATTATTGGCCTCCATGTATCTAATAATTTCTAATTTCTTTTCAATTGTACAACTCCTCAGTAAATATGGGATAATTTTAATGACTTGTTTGGTATAGATGAATTCAAAATATTTCAATTAAATGACAAAATAGAAAAATTATCTCTAGACATCTTCCTTTATATTGAATATTTTTTAATCAAATTTAGGTCTTTTCTTTCTTGACTTTAGGGCTATGGAAAAAATAGATAAATAATGTGTCTTTTTTTTATCAAATCTAAAAGTCCCATATTAGATATTTTCTTCTACCTTCTACTCTATATGGATGCTCTTGGAAAAATATTTAATATACCTTCTTTTGAATAGTTTTATGAAATACTAAAGATAAAACAATCTAAATTACTCTCCATGGATTCTATCAACTCTTCAAAAATTCTAGCACTAATGGCCCAACATGTAAGGGAAAATGTAAGAAGTATTCTAAACAATCTAAGGTATAATCAACTTCAAAAAATGAGAATATATACAAGAAAAAGAATAAACCTAATACACAAGCCACACCATCTTCTAAGTCAAGTAAGAATTCTTCCATGATAAAGAAGAAAAGTATAGGACCATATAATTTTTATGTATTGAAAAATCATGAAATTAATATTTTTCATAAAAGGATTGCAACCTTGGAAGAGTTCATAAAGAAACACAACATTGATATCCCCAAACCTAGTAAGGGTCAAGCACTTCTAGCTAGAGTTTAGAATCATCCACAAATAATTGGATAGTTGACTTTGGGAATTATAGTTGACAAATGGTTGTATTGAGGATGTTCTCTTTGTTTCTAACATTTCTAAAAATATTTTCTTTATACACTATATTTTTCATACTAGAGATTGGAAGAAAAATAAAACTTCTATACATCATGTAGTTATTCAAGAACTATAAGATCTAGATAAAAAATTTGCTTTAGGAAAAGTTGACCATGGATCTAGATTATGTAGGTTTCATATTTTTGAATCATCTTTTTGCTCGTCACATATTTCCCAAGCAAATCATTTGACTAGACCTTGGCACAAGAGGTGTGGACACCTCAGTTACATCTTCAATAGTTGAGTAAAAAAGAGATAGCACTTGTTCTTCCTAAGGTTTCATACATAGATGAACTTTGTAAAGGTTGTATCCTTGGTAAACATGATGAGGAACCATTTCCTAAGGGTATTTACCATCTTGTGATTACTTTACTTGAGTTGGTTCATTAGTGACCTCATTCCATTTCCAAATCCTTCATTTCTAGGAGCCAATTATGTGCTCACCTCCATTGATGATTACTCTTGTAACATGTGGATGAACTTTCTCAAGTACAAGAGTGATGTATTCACCACTTTTAAGACTTTCAAGGTGTTTATGGAGAAGCAATTAGGTGATTCCATTCAACGGATACATGAAAATAATTGGGGAATATGTGAACCAAGCCTTTAGAGATTATTGCACTAAGTGTGGCATTCATAAACATTCAATTCCCTACACTCAACAATATGGTGTTAATGAAAGAAAAATAAATCACTAAAGGAGATAGAAAATTGTATGCTTAAATATTAATGTTTGGCCCCATATTTTTGGGTTGAAATAAATTTATCCAATTATATTTAGAACCACACTCCCCCCGTGGTAGTTTAGAATATCACTCTATAGGAGGCTTGGTCCAATGTCAAGTCTGATGTTTCCTTCTTCAAAATATTTAGCAGTAAGGCTTAGGTATTCATATCAAATGGTTGACATAAGTAAATGGAGAAGAATAGTTAACCGTACATCTTTTTTTGATATTATGATCTGATGTGAGGCTTTTTAGTTGTTTGATCTAACCACAAGAGATGTCTACTTTCATAGTGATATTTAGTTTGATCAATCATTGATATAGATGGATATTTCATCTACTTCCTCACTACTAATCTACCTTCTTCATCTCATAATGATACCTTTTCATTTTAGGATACTTCAAATGATGGTCCTATTCAACCATCTCCACATCCTATTCATGTTTTTCCCCATTGGGCCTACAATACTATTCAAGAGGATGGATCTTTAGTTGGTGATCCTATAAGTTCTCACCACATTTTCTCACAAACTTCCAGACTAATATTTTGAGTCATGTTATATCTACCAATTTGTAGATTTTTTAGAGGCTTATGATATTCCAAAGTGGGATGATTCTATGGAAGATGATTATTCTTCCTTGATGAAGAATAATACATGGAATTTGGTTTCTCTTCCTAAAGAAAGAAATATGGTTAAGTGCAAGTGGGTGTATCACACTAAGTATGAAACTAAAAATTCTATATAAATGTATAAGGCACATCATGTAGCTAAGGGGTTTTCATAGGTTGAGGGAATTGATTAATCTAAGACATTCTCCCCTATAGCCAAGATGGGTTCAATTTTCCCTATACTTTCTATTATTGCATCTTAGAGGAGTAATTTTTTTAATAGAACTAAAGAGTGTTTTCTTGCATGGTGATCTTCATGATGAGATATATATGGAGTATCGTCCAAGATTTATTTAGGAATATTCACTTTATTATAGGCTTTTATGTTCTTTGAATGGTCTCAAACAAGCCCCTCAAGCTTGGTATGAGATTATTGATGGTTTCTTGATTACATTTGGCTTCACTCATTGCCACTTAGAACACACTGTATACATTCAGAGACATGGAGATCAGATTTTGATGCTATTCTTTTATGTAGATAATTTAATTGTAATTAGTAGCTCCTCATCCATGTTTCAGGATACTTAACATATTTTTATGGAGCACTTTAACATGAATGGTCTTGGGCTTCTATATTTCTTCCTTAATCTTCAAGATTTATAGTATACTAAGGGGATCTCCACATGCAAACATAAGTATGCCATCGATTTATTTCATCAATTTAGCATGGTTGATTGTAAGCCTTCTTCTTTGAACCATTCCAATTTTGTGTCACTTTTACTACCACTTGCACAACAACTAGTGTTGATGCAACTTTGTACAGTCATTTAGTTGGTAGTCTTTTTTATTTGATACACACTCATCCTAATATCACCTTATTTTTTGGGATTGTCTCCCACTTCTCACATGACCCTCACGAGATTTATTGGAAGGAAAATAAGCATATTTTGAGGTATATTTGGGACCACATATTTTGACATTTCGACACATTAGTAGCTTGACATATAGTAGGCTTCATCAACTCAAATTGGGCAAGTGATACTGACTCATGGAAGTTCACTTTTGGGTTTATTTTTTGCCTTAGTTCTATTCTAGTCACATGGTCTTTCAAGAAGAAAATTGCTATCACATTATCATCCATTGAGGTTGAGTATCAAGGTGAGCTCTTTCCAGCCATGAAATTGTATGGCTTTGAAAACTTATGAAAGAGTTTGGTTTAGCACCCGATCACCTTAGTATTCTTTGATGTGATAAGCAAAGTGCCATTCACATTTCAAATGTAGTGGAGCATAAATGTAGTGCCCCTCCACATTTCACGCTGACAATGTTGTCCATCCATTATTTGGTTCGTCTCTTTTGTCATGATATTGTCCTCCATTTTGCTTGTGTGATTTGGTACTGCTTGGCATGTAGTGCATTTGATTTAATTTGGGTTGATTAGTACTTTGATTAATTATTGCATTAAAATAAAAGATTATTGAAATTAAGAGACATTGTGATTATTGAAAATAAAATCTTTTAAATAATCATAGTATTGATTAAATAAAACATTATTAATAATTTATTTGGTTTAAATAAATTATGATTAATAGAGGAGTATAAAAACAAATATGTTAATTAAATTTTGGTGCAAATGGAATTAAAAGGGTAAGTTAAAATTAATAAATTAAATATTTTAAAGTGGGTGTATGGTGTGCAAGTAAAAATAAAGATAATTTATTAATATATAATGAAGAGTGGTTGAAAGAAATTGTCGGGGGGAAATCAAATAATTTAATTTAATAATAGAAGTTGCATGCAGTTATGGAAGGGGGGGTAATAAATAAATTAGTTAACGGGCTTTTGAGGATCGTTCTGAAGAAAAAAAAAACTAATTTTGGTTCTTGTAGTGAACATTTTTCTCTAATTCTTGAATTTTTTTCTTGGGGGTTTTGGAAGCTTGAGAAATTTGGGAATTTTGCAATATTGTGGATAGTGAGAAGGTGTTGCAGCTGGGGCTGTAGTAGCAAGCTGGGATTGTGAGCTTTGCATCAATTTACCATCTTGGCAAGCAAGAGAAACCAGGTTCTTGCTAAACTTGAGTTTAATCTTGTAGCAAATAGAATGGAATAATCGTTTTCTGGAAACAAAACCATTCTTGTTAAATTTCTAAGTGTGCTATGCTATAAATGTGAATTCTTGGGAAATTATTGCTCATCTTGTTGCTTGTTTAGTTTTTCCCCCAATTCGTCTTAGTAAGCAAAGCATTTCCTCTACTATAATAAACACACTCTCCTTTCTTTATTTGGTGTGAATCTTGATTCATTTCTTGATGCCTTCGAAGGTTGGGTCAGTAGTTATAGATTTTTCATCTTTAAATTCGTTTCTTGTTATCAAATTTTCCTCTCCCAATGTTTTACATTTAGCTTTAAAAATCTCTTCTTCAAAGGCGTAATATTCTTCTATATTGATTAAAAATGTTAATTGTCATCGGTCGAATTAACTATATTCTTTATCTCATCATCTTATGAGTGCTATGGCACGATGTTCTTCCTTTTGTTTGGGTTTGTAAGGCATATTCTGGCTTAGCATCTGCCAATAGCCTTGCTTGGAAGTTCTTCAGTGTATATTACTTTCATTCTTTATTCTGCCTCTCAGTCACAAGCTCCTTGAGATTGCATGTTTCAAATATAAATATATATCTCAAATTTGATTACATGTGTTATAAATTATTCATGGGTATGCAATAGTTTGTCTTTTGCAGTTATATACCACATGTTTTCATGGCCTGTAGATAGCCTTGTAATCTCTTAGTTCCGTGTAGATTGTGGTTTAAGCATATCGCTGGTTTTTATTACATTTGTCTTATCTCGAGCTAACCTTATAGGATTCCTTTACCGCCGCTATAAAATGGAGGTCATTGTATTAACAGATATTCATTGAAAGTCTTTTCAATCTGCATCCCTCATATCTCCATGTTGAATTGATAGTCTATGCCAAGCGTCGCGCTTGACATTCCATATTGCCTCTTATTCGATGGAAGCATAAGTATTAAAATAATGGATACTTCAATTTTATTCCAACAAATTTTGTGATGCTTGGATTGGTTTTAAAACTTGGAACCATCGATGGTCAAATGACCTTTATACATTGTAACCATAGTAGTTTTATCTTCTTTAACTACTAGTTCCTTGGTATGCAAATCTTCTCATCCTTAACTGGCGCCATGCAAATCTTAATATAATTACCATTTCCTCTTGGCTTAAGTCACTGTACATCTTTAGGATTGGTCAATTCATCTATAGCGAACTTGTAGTTATCTGTTATGCACTAAGGATGTACAATGTTATGCATTGCAAAATTGAAAACCAATAATCAACGAATGGTAAAAACAATAGTCTAGATTATATTCCTCACTGCGCTATGATATATAAACGTGCATTCATTTATTCATAGACAATGAGTTATATGTGGATAGAAATATATGTGTATATACATATATGTGTATGTATATATGTATATATGTATATGTATATATGTATATATGTATGTACATATGTATATATATGTATATATAGATCAATGTGTATGTAAATTTCTAAGATACGTATTTTGTATGTGATCATCTTCTATATTTTGTATGGATTCGATAGCATCTATATAAGAATATATATATATATATATATATATGTGTGTGTATGTCTATATTTATACATAGAATGTTATGTGGAAATTAATTTATTCTCTCTGAAAATAGAATCTTACTTTGATATTATAAGACATTTGTGTATTGATGAATAAATATGTATATATATGTATGGCATATATATATAATGTTGTATAAGGACACAGGTGTATATATATTCAATGAGATCAATGAATGAATATTTTTTCCTTAGTTATTAACAATCATGTTAGAGAAGTAAAACAATGGTGCAGGAGCACCTTGTTGCATTCAAGCCTCTGTGAGGCCATATTGTATAAATTCATTAAATTAGGTGATATTTTAATAAGGTTGAATGAGCCACTTTATATATGTTTGAAGTCATTTGGAATCATTAATGAAGGTTTGGTGTCATTTAGTTAAAAAATGAAAACATTGTCAAAAGTTGTCAAATGTTGTTATAACAACTTTTCTTCTTAAATGATAGCTTTTTAAAAGTTTTTTAAAAGTTGTTAAATGGTAGTTTTAGGTTTTTTGGAGCATAACTTGATTTACAAGCATAAAAATGGGCCTCCAAGTTGAATGTGGGGTTGGAATGTAGTCAAGAATTTATGAAGGAAGACATGAATTTTTCTACAATTTTCCAATGTCCTGCCCTGTTCTTTTACATGGTATGGCTTTGTATGAAGTTTTACAGACCTTAAATTTATTTTTATTGATAGATTAATTAACTATCTTTCATTTTCAATTGTTTTGGTGTTTTTTCATTGAGTTTGGAGAAAGTTATGATCATTTTACCATTGGCAGCCCTATGGGATTGTTTTCTCTGAAAGTTGCAGGCTATTGCAGAGAATGGTACTAGTTGTACAGATCAAATAAATACCTCATACCTATTGTAAATGTTATATATGTGAATCTAGTTTCATTTTCACTTTTTTTGATCAATTTTCATTGGGTTTTGATTTATTTATGACAATTTTGGTGAAGACTACCCAGTTCAGGAACTAGGGTTACTAGCAAATAAGAAAAATTCATATCTTTTTATTCCACCATCAAAAAGTGATAAAAATTGGTGAAAAGTTTTGACTTTTAAAATCCCTTTAAAGGAAAAATATTTATTTATTCATTTTCATGATTTATGGTAGATTGTGTTTCATTTTGGCAGAGAGTGGTCAAAGAAACATGGTTTTCTTGATGTTTGAACAAAGCTATGCATAGTTTGTTTATGGTTGGACTTAAATCATTGTTGTCTAATCTTTGGATGGTTGTAATATTTTTTTGGGATGAATCTAAGCATGTTGAAATCATTTACCAAGTCTGATAGATATTGGAGTCCATTTGTGTAAGTTGGGCCCATGTTGCTCAAGGTTAATGGATTGAGATTGCCTCAAGAATAAAGAATTTCAGTTGTGTACTTGATTATTGTCAATAATATAGAAATTTGATGGTGTGAACTCACTTGATCTGCATCAAATTGGTATCAGAGCCCAACAAAAGGTTTTGGTTAGTGTTGGTTTGTGGTTTTGTGTTGTGGTTGTGTGCAGGTTAAGAAGAACCTGATTGTTGCCAAGGAAAGGCAGAGAAAAGTTGAATAGAAGCAAGGAGAGACTTGCTTGTGAAGATGGATTTGGTGAGAATATTGGGAAGACATCTGTTGGTAGAGGATGAGAGGAAAAAATAGAAAGGAAGAAAAAAGAGGAAGAGATGAGGCAAAAAGAGATTGAAGAATTAAAGCAAAGGATAGATCAATTGCTCAAAAGAGTCACAAGTTGGCACTTGACCATGAAAAAGAAAGTTGAATGGCCCATACAAAATATTATTAAAAGAAGAAAAAGACAAGCAAGGATGGTACAAAATGAGGAAAAGGTAAAGTTTGTTGAGCACAGTAAGTTACAGGTTGAGATGCATGATATTCCAATTATGTTTGAAGATAAACAAACTTCTTTGATTGTTGAAGAACACATTGATGTTGAGATGAATGATATGGTTGTTGGTAATCAAGTAGTTGATAAATTTTTTGATGAACAAGTAGAGAAGGTTGTTGAGGTTGTTGATACAGTTGGTACTGATCCTCAAGATGTTGTTGATAATAAGGTTGATAATGACAATGTTGTATATTTGTTTGTTAATGATATATATGCAGATTTTGAAGGATTTGATGCAGGCTATATATGGTACTCTGAAGATGAGAGTGAAGGTATAGATGATGTTGCTAAGGTATATGCACAAGAAATGGATCTTTTGGACATGAAGCCAACAAATGTAGTAGAATATTCAATAGTAAAGGTAGAAGAAGATGATGAAGAGTTGGTGCCTACACCTAAAGAAGAAAAGGACAAAGGTGAAATAGATTTGCAATTACAAATTGAGCCACCAAGGTATGAGAATGAGATATTTACTTCATTGTTTCATGATGAGACTAATTGCATTTTCATTTTTTTCAATGTAGAATTTTGTTGATATCGTGAGACAGCAAAAATAGAGACATTATGGTTGCAGGAAAATCATGGTGTAGGGATTGTGGATGAGTTTGAACATGTAAATGATGGGAAGATGGAAAGAAGATACCTTCTTCTTGTTGTGTTTGTAATTTCAAGGAAGAAAAAACCATGGGTTAAGATGAAGATACAATTTTTTGTGATTACTGGTGATAGTGAAGATTCATTTCTATTTGTAGGTCCTTTACTTTTTTCTCTGTCAAGGGACTTGAGTTTTTTCTTCAAGGAGAGAATGGTGTAGGAGCACCTTGTTGCATTCAAGCCTTCAAGAGGCCATATTGTATAAATTCATTAAATTAGGTGTTTTAATGTTGTAATAAGGTTGAATGAGTCATTTTATATATCTTTGAAGTCATTTTGAGTCATTGATGAAGGTTTGGTGTCATTTAGTTAAAAAATGAAAACATTGTCAAAAGTTGTCAAATGTTGTCATAACAACTTTTCTTGTTAAATGAAAAAAATTTAAAAGTTTGTTAAAAGTTGTTAAATGGTATTTGTAGGTTGGTTGGAGCATAAATTGATTGTACAAGCATAAAAATGGGCCTCCAAGTCGAATGGGGGGTTGGAATGTAGTTTGGAACAAGAATTTATGAAGGAAGACATAAATTTTTCTACAATTTTTCAATGGTTTGCCTGTTCTTTTACATGGTACGGCTTTGTATGAAGTTGTACAGACCTGAAATTTATTTTTATTAATAGAAGAATTAACTAGATTTCATTTTCAATTGGTTTGATGTTTTTTCATTGAGTTTTTAGAAAGTTATGATCATTTTACCATTGGCAGCCCTATGGGATTATTTTCTCTGAAAGTTGCAAGTTGTTGCAGAGAATGGTACGTATTTTATAGATCAAATAAATGTAGAAGTTGAGAAAGCCAACTTCACAGACCTCGAAGATCACCTGCATGTAAATAACCTGTCACAGACAGAAGAGATGGAGACAAAAAGGCAAGGGTACTCTAAAAGCTGAAAAATGCATTAATCAGAGAGAGAGATAAAATGCAATGATCAATCCTTATAAAAGGAGATTGTGCAACCCTAAAGAAACCCTAATAGGTATACATTTAATAATTAATATAATTATTAAATGTCACAATATGCAAACTAAAGTGAAATCTTAAGAGAGGAATAAAGGTAACTTAATTAACATAATTAAGTTAAAACATTTACTCTAACACCCCACCTTAAGATGAGCAAGAGTACAGCTACAAACATGTGTAAGAAAGCAAAGGTAACTACAATGCATGAAAGCAAACAAGGGTCCCAACAACTAGGCCTGATCAGGTACCCGAATACATCCAAATCTCTGTAAAGTGGAGAAAGGGAGAAAACCTCATGGGAACAAAACTCCCCTCCAAGAAGAGAAAAGAAAAGAATGAAATGCACTAATGAAAGAAGGATAGGAGGTGGATTACAAGATACCCCCCATAGAAAACTTCTATCATATAAGTACATATACAATGGTCTCCATAGGAGAGATATAAAGAGACAAGAAGGCCCCCCCACAATGAAGAAACTCTTGTCACAATGGTAGATGCCTGATGTAGAATCCAAAAGGAGATCCTAAAGCGGAAGATAATATTCCTCCCCTTGGGAAGAAGCGGATCCAAAGGACAATGTCGAAGAAACCCTATGAAGAATGATGAACCAATTTGTCTCAAGATGTGTGCCATGATAGGATGCTAAAGAATCTCTCTATCTGAACTGAAACAAATGATGCCAAATCCAAACTGATGTGGAGAATCCTGAAATGCAACCTCTAAAAGCACGGATAATGGTGGGCGTACAGTGATAACCTGACTATCAAGGTAGAGGAGATGAATGTCCTCAAAATAATCCTCAAGATCTGCAGTGTGAGACTCAACAAACAAAAGGGTGTCTGCAAGATAAGAATCTCATAATGTAGTAGATAATGAATGACCAAGATGGTCATGATGCTGAACTGAATCCATAGGGGCCAATGTGGCAATACTGATGTCATCAGGAACAATGGATGATACATGTATAATCTCAGTCTAAAGAGTAGGAACTGTGAGACAAGCCTCTGATCCATCGGAACATGTAAGGGTGTCTAAATACTCAAGCTCCTCTAAAGTATCATGATCAAAGGGTGTATTATCTCTCCAAGTAATGGGTAAGATACAATCTGAAGTAGGATCCTCTGGGAATGGAGAGAGATTGAGGTCTCCATAGATCTCCCAAAGATGTGTCCAAAGTGGGTGGGGACAATCAATGTCTGATATAGCCCACATAATGTCATCATCAACACTAGATAGTATAAGTCCTACTATGTGATCTCTAATGATATCCCAAGCTAGTTTTCCCTCTGAAGTGGCTGGTTCAGGTATGAGATCATACAAATAAGGAAAAATATGAAGCCACCTACAATGTGTAAGTATGCCCTTTGCCCATGACTCATAATTACCCCGTTCCAGAATTACAACTAAAGGGTGAGTAGAAAAACCCATGATAACTCTTCAAATTATAAAATCTAAGAAAACTGACCTTAGTACATATAAAGCAGATCAAAATATGCCATCTCACATAAACAGATCATTTCCAGGTGCCAAAACATCCAAGTAATTGACAGAATTGTGAAAAAAAAAATACTGAATAAAATGTACCTGCGGAAGATTCTGGAAAAATAAATTATAGATCTGGAAATATCATAGAACCACCTTTCCAATGCCTATTCGTTTGCAAAAAATGGAGTTTGGACACAAAAGTTACACCCCTTAGAATGCAAAAACCATGATCTAACTTTGACTGAGGAAAACAGCATCAAAAATGAAAAATTAATAAACCACACCTACACCATCAGATCGGCGCCGGAAGCATCTTTCCAATGACTATTCGTTTGCAAAAAATGGAGCTAAAACGTCTATTTTACACCCGATTTCGTAAAATAGCTCCAAAATGTCCAATTTGACCCTTCTAGCCCTCAGGGGCTAAAAAAACAGGGCCCCTGATCGCATGCAAGACTAGGGGTTGGCGTTCTGGCTCCTGGGGCAGAGCCCCTGGTCACTCACGTAACCTACGGCTGAATGTATGGGCGGCCGCTAGGGCTAAGTGTAGCCCCCGGTTCTTTATATGACCGGGGCTTTGAATTCAAAGCCCGCGGGGGCTGGAACACAGGGCGGCGGTGGCTTAGCGCAGGTTCCCGGTTGCCTATATGACCACGGCGGAGCAGTCTGGAGCCCTCCGGGGCAGAAGGAGTTGGGCGGTGGAGGGGTGTGGAACCGGTGGTGGGTGGAAAGGCCGCCGCTGCGGGTGGCCACCAGGCGGTGACCTGGTGGCCGCCGGGCGATGGTTGGGCGGTGCCCCTATTTTAAACAGGGAGCACTTTTTTTAATAAAAAACCTTTTTTTTTTTGCAATTTTAGGCATCGATCTGCGTGCCCTAGGGTCTATACGGCCCCTGGGGCAAAAAAAATTTGCCTTCTGAGCCAACTGCACCGAAACTAGGTGAATTATATATCAAAAAACTTGGAAAGGGCCTCCTAAGCACAACCGTGAGGTCAGTTTGGGCTCAAACTACACCAAATAAAAAAGGTATGCCCTAGATCAAAAAATGCAAACCCCAAACCCTCAAAGCTCCAAAAATCCTTTAGAAGTCGAACATGAAGCAGCAGATCTGGAGCTCTGATACCATGTAGAATTTGAGAAAGCCAACTTCACAGACCCCGAAGATTACCTGCATGCAAATAACCTGTCACAGACAAAAGAGATGGAGACAAAAAGGCAAGGGTGCTCTGAAAGCTGAAAAATGTATTAATCAGAGAGAGATAAAATACAATGATCAATCCTTATAAAAGGAGATTGTGCAACCCTAAAGAAACCCTAATAGGTAGACATTTAATAATTAATATAATTATTAAATGTCACAATATGCAAACTAAAGTGAAATCTTAAGAGAGGAATAAAGGTAACTTAATTAACATAATTAAGTTAAAACCTTTACTCTAACAATAAAGACCTCAGACCTGTTGGAAATGTTATATATGTGAATCTAGTTTCATTCACTTTGTTTGATCAATTTTCATTGGGTTTTGATTTATTTATGACAATTGTGGTGAAGACTACCCAGTTCAGGAACTAAGGTTACCAACAAATAAGAAAAATTCATATCTTTTTATTCCACCATCAAAAAATGATAAAAATTGGTGAAAAGTTACGTTTTTACATTTTCTAAAAACCCTTTAAAGGAAAACATTCATTTATTCATTTTCATGATTTATGGTAGATTGTGTGTTTCATTTTGGTGGAGAGTAGTCAAAGAAACATGGTTTTCTTGATGTTTGAACAAAGTTATGCATAGTTTTTTTATGGTTGGACTTAAATCATTGTTGTCTAATATTTGGATGGTTGTAATGAATTTTTGGGATGAAACTAAGTAGGTTGAAATCATTTACCAAGTCTGATAGATATTGGAGTCCATTTGTGTAAGTTGGGCCCATGTTGCTCAAGGTTAATGGATTGAGATTGCCTCAAGAATGAAGAATTTCAGTTGTGTACTTGATTATTGCCAAAAATATAGAAAGTTGATGGTGTGAACTCTCTTGCTCTGCATCAAAGAAATAGAGTGAAATTTGTATATGGACAAAATAGTACATTGAGTAAATGGAAGAATAGTCTTTTTAGAAGAAAAGATTATTAACTGGTTAAGATGAATATTCTAAAACATGATTCTACTTTTCTTTTATTATTTTTTAATTGTTTATGTCAAACATGTGAATGATTTTTGATATGGGGATGAATTGTGTGTTTTACACCAATTTTTTAGTCATCCTGTGAAGTGAATATTAGGAGTCTTCCTGAGGCTATGCGAAAATTGTCTTCTTGATGGACTTCTTTGATGATCCTTTAAATATATATATATATATTCTTTTATAGTCCATGAATACCGGGCGATCTATTTTTGGGTCTATAGACATCTTATAGTATATATGGGACTCCTCATACTCCCAATCTGTTGTATTAAATGAGTATAAGATGGTTGTTAGTCTTGCATAGTATATTCACCAATGTGACTGGAACTTGTGTGTGGGAAGGGTTTTGCCTCACCTTGTTGTATATGTTAAGGAGATTTTGTGATTGTGCAATTGGATTTTCTCTTTGATTTCATTGGGTCTCCTAGTTGTTAGTAGGGGGAGTGGCTCTCAATGAGGGTCTGGCACACAAAGTGGTAGGTCCAAGGTAACTCATTAAGAGTTTCTTAATCAGTGATAACCTAAAATAAATTAGGGGGTTGGGTAGTTCACATTAATCAAGATAATGCCTCACTCATGGCTCAAGTGCTTGTTTAGGCTTGAGATGAGTGGGAAGGCCTGGAATGGAAAGATCTACTACCTAGTCCAACTAGAAGGTATGTTGATTCCGCATGAGTTTGGATGGGGGTCTAGCGGCCAGTAGAGGTGGCCAGGCTAACCCAAGATGGGGGTCTGGTAGCCTAGGAAGGTTACACTAGGGTAACCCATAGCAAACTATGTGATGATAATCCTCTTACAAAAACCTAATATTCCCTTGCCTCTTGTTTCCCTCGATGTTGTGTGCCTCTGGAAGTGGTGTTACTATCATGTGTTGTTGCATCGTACTTGTACATTAGAGTCATGTTAGCCCTTGTGTCATCTTTTGTCTCTTGGTTGTTTGTGGTGGGACCTTATCGCTATCTCCTAGCACGGGGGGTGGACCTTAGGGTTCCACATGGTTGGGTGGAACGTGCCATGTAATCCATTGGGTTCCCTCACTTGGTTTTTGTTCATGGTGAATACTCCTATATTTGAAGGCTTATGCTCTTGTACCAGTTCATGTGGATTATTATTCTTGTACTTGTATTGTTCCACAAATATATTGCATCATGTATATGCTTTTGATGTACTCTCCTTTCTCACTCAAGGAGACAATGATGTAACGATGTATTATTGTAACTAATTGTAAACTCTCTCTTGTAATGGTAAATGCAATTGATGTTATTGTCAAGTTAATGATCCTTGATGCTATTATATTGTTGGCATGAGATGGATAATTCATATTAGTTGATCTTGTAAATGTAATGATTTAATGAAATATTTGTTGTTGATGGAATTTGTATAATATAATGAATTACAGATAGTTTAGATAATGGAAATTGAGTAGCGTAGTCACTGACCTTAGAGTACTTAGATTAGAAAGCAAAATATATTTTATTTTGCAATCTTGTGAACATTGCACTTTCAAAAAAAAAAAAATTATGTTTTTTAGGTGTGTTAGTGTGTTGTCCTCTAGGGTCTCGTGTTGAGGCATTACAACAAATGGACAAAGCACATCAAGATTCACTTAAATTTCATTTGAAAGCTTATCCATGATGGTTTTCTATCTTTAGACTATTTATATATTTAGGAGTAGGTTGTTGAAATCTTCACTAAACCTTTAGCATCACCTCACTATCCTGAGTTGTGATGCATGCTTGGGGTGAAGGAAGTTGTCATTGGGGGGTCTTGAGTTTTCCTTTATATTTAGTTCTCTTTTTTGGAGAGCAATTTTTTCCCATAGGGTTTTTTCCTTTACTTCATTTGTGAGAGACTTTTATTTTCTATATGAGTACTTCATTAGGCCTTGTTGCTAAGACTTTTTTAGTGATTTTCTCTCTAAGTATCACTTAAGTGGGGTGTTAGTGTGAAAATATCTATTATTCATCTAGTTTGTATTTATCTAATTCCTAGACTTAGTAGACCTATTCACACTAGTTTACTGTCACTTAGTGGTTTAGTTGTATCACCTCATAGTCACATCACACATGCTCTCACACTTATCCCAAGTGTTCTACATGTGTCACATCTCTTAGAGAGATAGTGGTACACTCTCACCTTTCTAATTCCTTGTCTTGCATATACAAGGAGTTTTTTTGTACATTTCCTACACTTTATTGATAATTATTTAGCTTTTTTTTTGCATACATTATTTTATAAAAAAAATGAATATTACACTCATCATATCAGTACTCCAACACAATAATATACTCTACACTTTAATGATATTATTATGATGGTTGAATGGATGGATTAGATGTGAAAAATAAGAACAAAATTTATTCCTTTATATAATATCTTAATACATAATTAGAAATATTTTATATTTAAATTAATAAAAAAATAATGAATGAAATATAAAGAGTCAAGACTAATCATGGAAATATGCACAAATAGAAAAGTGTTTCATTTGCTATGAAAGTTGAAGAATCATAAGAGCAAATTGTTTCATTCATATAAATAATAATAGAGTGTTAGGGTTAGAGATGGCAGATCTAACAATTAAATGCAGATTTAATAAACAAAACAGAGAAACTAAAACATTCACAGAATAAATCATAACACAAAGATTTAACGTGGTTCACCCAATCTGGGCTACATCCACCAAACCACAGCCATCCAGCACTTTTATTATCCAGTGAAAAACCCTATTACAATCTTGCAAATAATCGCATTTTTCATCATACTGAAATACCCATCCGAACCCTCTTTTTACCAAGCTTAGAAGCTTCCAGATTTTTTTGGAGTTCTACAAAATCAGATTTTTCCTTTTTCATTGATTTTTCCCTTTTTTGGTGATCACGCGAAAAAGTAGGAAGAAAATTTTTCTCGGGGGCTACCGCCCCTGGGGCCCAGCCCGGCCCCGGACCCCGGCAAGGACGGGGGGCCAGGGTGAACAGTATACCATGGGCTATACAGTATAGCATGATCAGTCACCACATACCAACAATCTCCCACTTGGAGACTGATCAGCCTCCACACCACCACATAAAGAATAGGGGAGATGTCCCAGTTACCTCCAGGGCTATGTTCGTGCAATCGTAGAATTCAAATTGTATGTCAGATCAATAAAAAAATTATGGGTTTTATTCACTCACGAGTTAATAGCTTATATGTATTATTTTGGCTTGTGGGCAAATTGGTTGAATGCGGGAGTGTTTGATATGTGTGTAAGGGTCAAAAAGTCACCTTTTAGAGGTGCTTCCTGCTCATAGCCACCAAATGTCCCAATTGTCGCCCACTATAACCACCAAATGATATTTTTAAAAAATCCTAATTGTGTCACTATTAGGGTGCAATTATAACAATTTTATCATTCAAATACTATCAAAATTGAATGGGTCTATGATCCGGGGGACAATTTTTCAGTGAAAATTGAAGTGTTCCCAATGCTCCAGATTTCAATTTCATTAGAAAGAGAACGACGTCCTGGTTCCAACGCAACTTGAACGGGTCGAAAAGGACTCCGTTTGTGCAAGTTACGGCCAGTCAAACTGGCTTCAGGGGTGTCCAGAAGGTGAAAAAAATAATCATCTTAGGAGTCGACAAAAGCAGCGTCATCGCGAAGAGCTCGTCGAGACGATTCCGACGGCGTTCATTTCGTCAAAATCCGATGCCTTATGCTCGAGTTAGAGGCAGTCAAACTTCAGTCAACCTGAGGGTACAGATGATGACGTCAGCAAATCGTCCGTACAGTACGGAATCAAGTGGACGAATTTCGACCCAACACGTGGCATATGAGTCAACTGTACGGACCAATCATAGGCCGACACGTGTTCGTCCGTACTGGTGACGTGGCATCCGTACTCGGACGTGGCAGTCCACTCGGTGGCTTCGTCAGCAACACGTGGCTCCCAGTCAGCGACACGTCATCGGATGAGTCAGCATTTTCGGCGAATGCCAGTAAGACACGTGGCAGTCCAGTCAGCAGGTCATCGGCTTTGTCAGCGGTCCAGTCAGAGTACGGAGAGTCTTCGTCAGCGCACACGTCATAACCTTCGGCGAATACCGTTGCGACACGTCGTTTTCTTGGCCATTCATTTTGGTTAGTTTGTTTGTATAAAAATGGTGGGTCGGGGATTCGACCCCGACATCTTCTCCCAAGCGACTCGGCTGGCGACCGGTAGCCGTTACAACCGCGCAGAGCTGGCTTACCATAAGTGGGCAGCGGTCCGTTTTACTGTTTGGTTTGTTTTATATTGGTTTAAAACGGCCGGCGGAGATTGGAACCGGTGACCTCGCGCCGGCCAAAAACACTATGCACCATTAGACCACCGAACCGTGTATAACTAAATTCAGAGGTCAGTTGGTTTTGTTATATGTCTAAACCCGAAAATCATAACAAATGGCTAAATGAGCCAAAATAGACCAAAACAACCTAAACCACCTGAAACCAAAAGATTGCAGAAGCCAAAACAGACCTGATACGAGCTGATCAGGGTAGATATGCAATTAATTTGTTGGTTAAGCCATATTAGGCAAACTTTTTGTATAAAAGGAGGTGTATAGGCTTTGATTTGACAAGTCCAGGTGGAGATAGCGAGAGAATGCTCGAGAGTTCTTGAAGACGTTTCTGCATATCAGAGTACTGTCATGCTGTTGAATGCTTGAAGGAGATAGTCTTGAAGCCATTGTAATTGAATTTGGAGCTAATCGGATCGGTCCTCCATTGGAGAGGGACCCGGAGACGTAGTCCTTAGGGACGAACTCCGTTATCAATTGGTTTCGTCTCTCTATTTCTTCTCTCTTTTCTTTCTCAGTTTATCTTGGCATTTATTTAATTATTTTATGTTCATTATTTCATTTGAGCATTTAATTTGTAATCATTTAAATTAAATGTTGTAATAATCGATCTTTTACGTTAAGCATTCTGTAAGCAATAAGTCCTAGATCCTATATAGATCAATCTAATTCATAGGCTAATGTTGGAGGTTTATGTTAGCAGCCATAATAGTCCACACCTACACATTAAACACCACCATGCATTCACTCCATTTAATAAGCATGTCAGGTTTGATGATGGTTTTTTCCCATGGTTTTTGGGGGTAAAACATTCATTTCATCATTTCACCGCATGTTTACAGGCTGGAAGCTTCTTGATGGCGGGTGATGGTGTCTACTCTCCACAGTTTGAGGTAACGAAAAACATCTTTCTCCTTTCAAAATGCAAACAATGGTACTCGTGAATCTTTTGATATAGCATTCTTGTGGACCCATGAAGTGTTTCTTCGTTGACTGAATAATGATTACTACGTGTTTTTACCTGAAAAATCATTCATTTTCAAGCCTTTTTCGCCATTTGTTGTTTGACATTGTCGAGTCTGGTGTTGGATTATTTCCCACTATTTTTGGGGGTAAAATGATTATTTCCTGCTCTCCATTTTACTACACGCTCATGGTTTGGTAAACCCTCCACGGTTTCATGATTTTGTTTGATAAAATGATGAGGAATCTTGCGAGTTTGACCACATGTCTACATAAAATAATGTATTTGTCTGCTTCGACCTTTTTCTTCATAACCCATGTGAATTTGAGCATAAATCGGCAAACCCATGAGGCTTTCGGTATATGTATGAAAACCCATGTGTTTTTCACTATATATCTAAGAACCCTTGGTTTTTTTAGAATATATGTGATTAAGGAATTAATCTCATGAAACCCTTGCCTGGTTTTTTCGACATATATCTGGAAACCCATTTTTGTATTCGTGTGACAAAGGAATTATTATCATGAAACCCTTGCTTACTTTTTTGGGTATATATTTGAAAACCCAAGTCTGTAATCATTTTACCTTTGTTAAAATTTATATCCTATGGTTGTCGAATACAACATAGTATCGTTCATTTATTATAAAATGTGTTAGTAATTATTGTTAAATGTTTTACTTGTGTTGAAATCTCAATACTTTGTATCATATATTATTTACTTCACAACTTACATTTTCATGAACTATGCATTCTACATTTTACTTATAGTTATTTTCATGAACTGTGCATTTAACAGCTATATTTATGTAGTGTCTTTTTATTTGTTATAAGTAAATGAGGGTCTTTTTTGGTAATGGGTTATTCCTTACAAACCCCATTTACAAATTCAATAATTTGTGTGTTCATTTACTATTTTTGGTTATTTCTTAGGGTTTATATTTTTCATTTATTTCATAAAAATCTCCTATATATTTTGTGTCTCTTGTTCATTTAGCAAATCGATAAATGAATGTTGAAATCGTCTATATATAAGTGTATATATATATATATATGTGTGTGTGTGTGTGCATACACACACACACACATACATACATACATACACATACATACATATATACATATATATGTGTGTGTGTATGCATGTATGTATATATATATATATATATATATATATATATATATATATATATATATATATATATATATATATATATATATATATATATATATATATATATATATATATATATATATATATATATATATATGTATATAATCATTTACTATTTTTGGTTATTTCTTAGGTTTTATATTTGTCATTTATTTCATAAAACTCTCCTATATATTTTGCATGTCTCTTGTTCATTTAGCAAATCGATAAATGAATGTTGAAATCATCTATATATAAGTGTATATATATATGTATGTGTGTATGTATGTATGTATGTGTGTATATACATACACACACATACATACATACATACATATATATATATGTATGTGTGTATGTATATATATATATACATACATACATACATATATATGTGTGTGTGTGTGTGTATGTATGTATGTATATATATATTATGTATATAAGTGTACACATTCATTTACAAATTCAATAAATTATGTGTTCATTTACTAGTTGAATTCAATAGAATACATCTTAATTATGGATCTACTCTTGATATGTATCTATATATATATATATATATATATATATATATATATATATATATATATATATATATATATATATATTTGTGTGTGTGTGTATATATATTATATAAACATATATATACATATACATATATGTGTATATGCATCTATACATGTAAAAATGTATAGTGTGTATGAATGTGTTTATATATGACAACTGAATATAGTAGAAAACATCTTCATTTTTGGTTATTTCTCAGGGTTTATATTTGTCATTTATTTCATAAAAGGTTCCTTTATATTTTGTGTCTCTTGTTCATTCAACAAATTGATATAAGCTAAGTATGGGGTGGTATTTGATGAGCTCATTCGGAGGTAAAATAAATCATGTATTCCTTCCTGAAGTGATTGAGGATCACATGGAGAATTTTAAGTGGAGAAGGGATGTCACTTATAATCGTGTCGATATTCCTAATGTCATCCCTCCCTTTATTTCTAAAGATATGCAAGGTTAGAGATTTAATGTGAATTTTAATACTTGTAAAAGAAATGATGAGATTGTGGTTCTGGGAATTGAGTCATTGGCTTCTTCTAAAAGAAACTTCAGGATGCCTCATTTCTTATGGGATTTGTTCATCACTTTGAGTAAGAGTTTTTTCTACAACAAGGGTAGAGAGTTGAAGGAGAGGAAGGTTATGAGGAATTGTTCATTGAAACCAAAAACTCTACAGATTATCAAAATGGGAGGTTCGAGGAAGTGCACAAAGCCTCCTAACTGTCAGGTTCTTAAACAAAATGTGGATTTGTGGGAGTTATTCAAAAATATTGGTATGGTCACTTTCTTTGAAACATTAAAGGTATACAATGAGAATTTAACTACCAAGTTCACCAATTCTTGGAGGAAGGGAAGTGTCACTATCAAAGCAGTCAAGTTCGAGGTGACAATGAGTTTCATAGCGGAAGCTACTAGATTAAAAAACCAAGGTTTAAAAGTGGCTAAGAAGAGTGGGGCTGACTATCAAAAGTCCATGGACAAATTTCTACAGGAAGGGGAGAACCTCAAACATTTCCAAAATGGGTATGCTAGGTTAGAGCTCTCACCTCCCTATGCTCTAGTTAGTTTATTTGTGATGAGGTATTTTAGTTTGGAGGGTAGATACATGTTGGTTCATGCTTACCATTTCCCCTTGTTAAATCACATTAGGCATGGTGAGAGAATTAACCTTCCCTTCTAATTATTATCATCTCTGCAACTTAATATTGAGAAGGGTGCTAACCCTCCCCTACATCAAGAATTGATGATTGCCCTGTATAAGCATGCTCTTACATTTAACCCTCATGGTAACCCTCTAGTAGCTTGATTTGATAATCTTGATTGCTTTTATGGAGAAAATGAGGAACCCCCTGTAGATGATATTCTTGTTGAGATACCTAATCCCTGCCCGCCTCCTATCATGGCTGCTAGGAGGGTGTTAATTTTCCTACAAGGAGCCTTCCCCCTACTGCAAATTATTCTAACCCCTCAACCCCTATGTCTAAGAAAACTACTAGCAACTTAGGTGTCTTGGATACTAATCGTGTGAAGGCTACCCCAATGAAGAGGAAACACTCTCCTCTTCTCCTCAACTTACCCAAGGTGAAGAAGATTAAAATTGCCCCTAACCCTCACAAATAAGTCATAACTATTAGTGAAGAAGATGGTAAAAATGAGGAGTCGAAAGAGAATATGTAGGGGCAAGGTAGTGGGGGAAGTGGTCGTCAGAGGTTAGCCCACCTAGCCAAAGCTGCTTCTAAGGATAAAAAATGAAAACAAAATGTTACGATGTATGAAGAGGAAGACCCGGAATTTGAAGATTTCGAAGCCCAAGTGGATGAATATTTTGAAGATATGGACTTTGAGGAGTCTATGTATGATATGGGAGAAGAGGAGTCAGAATATGATAAGGAAGAAGAAGAGGAGGAGCAAATTGAGATAGAAGAGGATCAAAAGAATGTTAATTTGACTGGTCAGGATGATGGAAATACGGGAAATGTGACTAATACTGATGACTCTAGCATTTATTTTTTGAAGAGCAGACTAACTTACGTGTAGGTTCAGCTGGACGATATGAAGAAAGCATTGGCTATGCTGATGAGGGTGACCAATAAACTAATGTGATGGGCGATGATGGGAGTTGTTTCTGGTCAAACAAAAATAACCTGGAAGCTAAAAATTTGGGAAAGTCTAATGAACTAAAGGTGATGAACGATTTAGAGGGACCTGACTGGAGGGATTACATCTCCCTCATTGGAGAATATGGGGACCTATTGAAAAAAGACAAGTAATGGCTTTTATGTTGTTTAAATGTTTGTTATCCTCTTTTTTTCTTCTTGCTTCATTTTCTCAGACTACTATTTTATAATAGCCTTGTTATAGTTTAAGACTATTTGGAATTTGGTAGATTTGATCAATGGCTTGCATAGATCTAAGAACATTAGCAAAAAATTCTTGGTTTGATTAAGTCTAGCTAGACTATGGTTATGGTTTTGATTATGGCCTACGTGCCACATTGGTTGTTGTTTTATGACGTTGGTTGGTGGTGCTATTTGCCACCTTGATTCGGTTCCTTTTTTTTCTTTTTAGTTGTAACCATGGGATCGGGGACCTTTCCCTACTTAACTAATCAAAAAAATCTCGTGTTTATTTAAACCAAGGTCATTGTTTCCATCATATCCTTGTTGCTTCATCAAGAGGAACCCTTTTGGATACTGTTCAATTGGCAACCGCTTAGGTTCTACGTCCTCCTCTTCTTTATCTAGCCATGTATAAATATGGTCATCCAAAGATTATTTGGCTAACTCCCCCCATTTAGTGAAGGTGGTAGGGGGATTGTGGATGATAACCTTAGGATGCATGGGATGTGGCTTGTCATAAAACTTTGGTGATTTAGGTAATTTCCAATGCAAAAGAGACTCTCCATGTTGTATTCTCTGCATCCTTTGTCTTGAATCTGGACTTTGGGTTTGGAAGGTGGGGTGAATGGAGTGAATAATTTGATGAGGTTAGATGGATCAAGGTAGTGGGATGAGGTGGAAGATGAGGCCTCTCGATTTATGGGCACTTGGTGTTCAACAATTCCTTTTAGGTTTGTGCAATACTGAAAAGGATCAAGATCACCATGAATAGTAATCTCAGTGCCATTATATGGAAACTTGAGGCATTGGTGGTATGTGGAGGGCATGGCTTTCATAGCATGAATCCAAGGGCGGCCAAGGAGAAGGTTGTAGTGTAAATCTAGATCTAAGACATGAAAAACTATATTTTGCATCATTGGACCAACTTTTATGGGAAGTGAAATTACTCCCTCAAATGAACGTTCAACATCATCATAGGCTTTGATAACAATTTTCTTGATTTGATATATGCAATTCTCAAAGTATCCCAATGCTTTTACCAATTTTAGAAAGAAAATATTCAAACATGCTTCATCGTCTACGAGGACTCATCTAATCTTATGTTTATTGACATAGACTTCTAGGTGTAGGGGATCATTATGATTGAATTTTTGTGTGGAAAAGTCTTGTTCGGAGAAGGTGACATGGTGTGGCATATCTAGGTATCCAACTAGGGCCTGAAATTCATTGACATCTAGATTAGCGAGTATAGATACTACTTGAAAGGATTTATCAAGGATAGCTCTACGTTGAGGGGATATGTGAAGGAGTTCTAGGATAGAAATTTGTGTGGGAGTCTTCCCTAGTTGCTCTAGGAGGTTGTACTGGCCTTTTGGTTTTGGATTGGGAGGAGTTCCTGCAAGAGTTACCTTGGCTCTACAAGTGGTGATAGCACACTCTGAACTTTTCTTATTTATGGTAATGGTGGAAACACGATCATCAAAGGTTTATATATTATGGATACTAGTGTTGTAATCATGTGCAACATGAGTATAATTGGCATTATTGTTATTCCCTGAACTGGAGGATTTTCCTTTGTCATGATCTTGTAAGGGAGCTTTAAATATGGTATGATCAGCATTTGTCTAAGTGCCTTGTGAATTATCCACTGAAATGATTCCTTGTTCAAAGAGGTCTTGAATGACATTTTTGAGTGTCCAACATGAATATTTTTTATGTCCCTTTCCACGGTGATATTCACAATATTCATTTTCCTTCCACCAATCAGGTTTGATCAATGAGGATTCATAGTTTTTGATGTCTAGCAACTAGATAACATTGGAATGTAAGAGTGTGTAGTGCCCCTCCGTTGTGGCCTTTCTGGATATGTAAGTATTTATTTGTGCTTCAGTGTTTACGATGTCATTGAATTGTGTGGTAAACATAATGACTCTGTTTAACGAGTTAACTAAATTAACTTTGGTTGAGAAGGTAATCTAAATTAAAGTTGGGAAATTTTGAAATAACAAGTAAATAAATTGGTTTTGAGAAACATAAAGGATTTGGATTAATAAATAATTAAATTGAAATTGCTTTGTTAAAAGTAATGTTTTGGTATTAAATAATTGGATTAAATTATCATGATAAAAAATGTTATTTTAAAATTATATTTTAATTGGAAATTTATCATTTGAGAGGATAATTGTGTAACTACAAAAAAATAAAAATAAATATATTTTGCTTTTGTGTAATTATTATTAATAAATAAATAAATATTACACTATTAATAAACAAGTGCCACGTAGTGGCGAGTACTTGCCTTTGTAGTATTGTAATTAGAGTTTTGTATAGTTGTATTATATTTTTAATTGTGACGAAGTAAATATAAATATGGAATACTTATCAATAATCCATCAAAATTAGTAAATCTTTAAATTTTGTAAATACTATATTAATCATTATAATGTAAATTGTAAGATAATGCATGCCTATATTTTAATTTAATGAAACAAAAGATAATTATATGTATTTATATTAATATTAATAATTAAAAATTTTAATTTAATTATATTAAATAAAAATCAATTATATATTCAAATTTTTAATATTATAAAAAATTATAAATATCAAACAAAAATAAAAATAAAATCAAATGATAGTATAATATAATTAGAAAAAGAAAATGATAATTATATAAATATAAAATTTATGTAATAATCATGTTACATAATAATATATATAATATAATATATAAATAATATTTATTGATTATATAATATAAATTTAAATAATAATGATTTAAATTATTTTATATTAAATAAAATATAAATAAAATGAAATGATTATATAATACAATTATAAGAAAGAATAAAGTAATAATTATTTAAATATTAAATTTATATAATAATTTTGTTAAATAACAATATGTTTAATATAATTTATGTGAAATAATGAAAAAAAATCTATTAATGAAAAAAAGAGCTAATAACAAGTTGTTTCAATGTATGAATTTAAATTTAAATCTATAGTGTTTTTATTATTACTATTATTATTTAATTTATCTCTAATTTTCCCTATTTTGTAGCTTAATTTACTTAGTGTTGGTCTGCATTATTAGATGTTTGGGAATACCTACATCAACCAGACTTTGTCTTGATCACCATTCCTTAAACTCACATGTGTTGATGCTTGAAATAGAAAAAAAATCTTTAAAAATTAGTTATCTCAATATTATTAAAATTACTAATCTTATATAACAATAAAAGAAGAAAATGATAATTATATAAATATAAAATTTAATATAAACTTATTATATTTTATTAAATAATATATATTGATTGTATAATATAAATTTAAATAATGATTTTTTAAATTATTTTATATTAAATAAAATGAAATGATTATATAATGTAATTATAAAAATGAATTAAATAATAATTATTTAAACATAAAATTTATATAATAGTTTTGTTAAATAACAATATGTATTATATAATTTATGTGAAATAAAAAAAAAATTATCATTAAAGTTATTTGAACTTTAATAATAAAAAAACAAATTAATATTAATAATTATTATTTTGAGTTCAATTAAAATTTAAAAAAATTACTAAATATATAATATTTAATATTACAAAAATAATAAATTTTTAAAAATAAAATTAAAATTACATTAAAAAAAAAATCAAAACGCATTTGTTTGAAGAAAACAATGTTTCCATAGTGGATGTCCATTGGCGGTTCAAGGTTGCACGTAATTTTTGGAAAACAAAACAAAAGTAATTTTTTTTTAATAAATGAAAACCATGTTACTGATGAGTTGACCTAGCCTTTATGCCAGGTGTGAAGGAGAAATTAGAACACTTCAAATAGTAGTTTGCATGGAGTAATTGACCAAGTTGAGTTAAGTGCAAGATATCTAGTTTTCTCTATGCATTAAAGCTAAAAAATAGGCAAGATAATAGTTTTGTTCTCTAAAAATAAACAACACTTTTACTTTTCCTAAATATCTGTAAATAACACACAAAACTTATTAGCCAATCGTAAGCACAATAAATGATTTTTATAATTTATAAAATTAAATATTTAACAAGTTCATTTTATAAAATTGAATTTTACTTTTTTTAGAAAGAATTATTGTATTTGATTGGTTGAAACTAACTTATTAATAACTAGTTAACTAAGAAAAAAGAAAACTCATTGCAATAGTATATTGTCTCACGGCAAGTACTAATAAGATTGTTTTTAATAAAGATATTGCAAATTATTTTTATTTTATTTTATTTAAAGATTATATATATTAAGAAAATAAAATAAAATAAATGAATATGTGAATTAAGTAATAAAGTGAAGTAAAAGAGGAAAGCTAGTTGAATAATTTTTATGCATAGAGGAAGAATAGTCAAAAATGACTGATTAAATTATTAAATGACCAGTAGAAGGTGAATAAATTTGCATGTTGTACACGAATTTAATGGTCTATTTGACCGTTTTTTGCATTTTGGACCGTATATTACAACCTATAAATTTATTAAACCGTATCATTTGACTTGCTATATTTTTATATAACCGTAAAATTGACCCTTAAAATTATTATTAAACCGTACAAATTTATTGCATATATATATATATATATATATAATTTTTATGATAAAAATATAAATTAGTTTAGATTTGGAATATTTTTTTCTAATTTCACTTTATATTAATATATATAATTTATTATAAATATATTTATTAATTCAAAATTTGTTGAAAATAGAGTATTTTCAAGATTAAATATAGTTTTTTCTAATTTTTTAAATATTTTGACATTTTTACTAATAGTTATCATTGCTTTTTATTAATATATATGATTTATAATATTTATTATAAAAATCATATTAATTCAAAATCTTTTCAAAATAGAATATAATTGATTTTTAACTTTTTGAATATTTTAACAAGATTTATTTTCTACATTATTTAGAAACTTTAACATTAAATTTAAGATTTTTAGATTTATTTCTAATTATCAATATTTTATAATTTTACATTTTTTTAATATATATAGGATATCCTTATGAATAATCACATAACACAAATTTTCATTATTGAAGCATTTATTTTATAGCATTGGTGAGCAATGAGCATGTTGAAATTTTATTTTCCTTTTACAAATAATTATTCTCAACTTTGATTTTTTTCAACATAATACAACATTTAAGGATTAAGCATTTTTTTTTATAGGTGATTCACTAGCTTTGATTTTTTTCAAGATAATACAATAGTTGTCTTTTATTGGTGAACATGTTGAAATTTTAAATAATGAGTTGAATAAGGATTGGCTACAAAACTCTTCAGTCCTTATTATCCATTAGATCATAATATCTCAAAGCGTTGGCTTGATAAGCTTCTCCAACATTTGCAACATACTACTTCAAATAATGTAAATGAATTGGTATCCATATTTGATGTTACCGGTTGTAAAAGGGAGTTAAACTCTTTTGTTGATTCATTGCATTTGAGTTGTGAGGGTTTTAAGATGAAAGATGCATGGAAAGTCTTTCGTAACACAAAATATTGGCATAGAAGCTATCCTCATATGATGAAGTTATGGCAAGTTGTGCTTACTATTCCTGCAAGTACTGTTGATTGTGAAAGAGGATTTTCAAAACAAAACATCATCAAAAATGTTAGAAAGTCAAAGTTGGGTTTGGATACATTGGATGCATTAATGAGAGTGTCTTTAAATGGACCTCAAGAAAATGATGTAAATTGGAATAAAGTATATCAAATATGGAAGAATACAAAGTCAAGAAGAGTTCTTGACCTTTGATAACATTTATTTTTGTTTATTTTCTAATTAATGCATCATTAATTTTTGCATCTCAATTTAAAAATAATAAAAGAAAATAATTTTTTTCTTTCCAAAAGTTGTTTTTTGTGTTTAAATATATGCAAATCATATAATGAAGGTTTGTATCAAATTATTATATTTTTTATTGTTTATTTGGTATTTTTATGAAGTATGATTCCTATAAAAAATACTTAATTAATTTATATGATACATAATATTTTAAAAAATCAAATTACTTGTGTTATTAAAAATAGAAATTTATAAAAAAAAAAAATCATATTTAATATGTATGATTAATAAAATCAATAATATTTTAATATAAATTAAATGTTTTTTGACAGTAAATTTTTTTTATAAAACGTAAAGTGACAGGCATTTAAATGAACAAACCGTCACAAAATTTTCATATGACAGATAGAGGTGGCCGTCAAATTCCAGGCCTGTTGTACACTTGTCCTCTGGCATGGAAACTTATCTTTACACCCGTCAATTACATTTGCTTGAAGTTTCTAAAGGCTTTTAACTTTTCAGACATCTGAGAGTCATTTTTTTTTTTCTGGATGGATTAATGTTACGCCATGCCAGTAGTGGGAAAAGTAGTAAATAAGGGGAGAAACAATAGAAACTTATGTTTTCTGATCTGGTTTATTGCGGCAGTAGTGGTGTCCACGGTTGTTGCTTTTCAACTAAATGCTAATGGTGCATTTATCTAATTGCGTATGAGGTATGTAAATTGCCCATGCTGTGTAAATTTTCAATCTATGTTATTGGGATGGCTTAGAAATATAAATCCTTGTAGTATATTTTATATTTATCCTTGAGTTTTATATGTAATTAGAACATCTCGTACCGAGCTCAAGAATCTAGAATCTAGAAGCCTCGGTGGATTTTGCTATGTTTAAAAGCTGGCATCTGTGCTTTCTTTAATTAAATATAACACACAATGTTCTTCTGTTAATTTTCTTTCTTTACCTTTCTTCATTCACTCTATTTCCGATTGAGCTTCTCCCTACTCCTCTTAGTGTATTTCTCCATTGTCTTTAGGGGCGTGATTAAAGATCATGATAGGGTTTATTCCTTAAATGTCATCTTTCTTTTATAATAATTTAGTGTTTATGTTGCTTACGAATTAAGCCCCACGCCTGTTTGAAAAGGATTTTTCTAAAACAAATATAAAGTAAAAAGGGAAAGCCTTGCCTTCCACGTAATCTCCTTAGTTAATTCTTTTCATATAACTAAGGTAACTCCCCCCTCCTTTTTTGCCTAAAGAAAATAATAAAAGTAAGATTTAAAATTATTACCATAAAATCTTTGAAGTGGGCCCAACCCAATCTTTTAGTAATTTATAAATAAGAAAGTTAGTAAAATCCTAATAAGCCAATATCTTAGAAAGAGGTTAAGATTTATTAAGTTACTAAAATTAGTTAAATTAATAGTATGTTAGTAATTATTAATTTCTCAATTTTTTTTTTGTTTAAGATTAATCCTTTTTTTAATGATTATGGAAATGTGTTTTTAGATTGGATTGTAATTATTTTATTTTATTTTTGGGAAGTGATAATTATTTAATTAATTTATTTATTTATCCTAGTATTATAGTCCATGAGAACATAATATAGTTGGTGGCATTAACCAGACTTCACCTTCTAACAAGATTAGGAGAATGTGAAGCATCGCAAGTTAGTGATTGAGAAGTTGATTAAAACACAATTATGATGAAAGTATTTAGGGTAATAAATTAACTACTTCTATAATTTATTAAATCATTTCTTAAATGTTATACAAGAAATAATTATCTTTAGCAATTCGGATAGTAATGTTTAGCGGAACCTAATAAAGAAAGAAACACTTACAAAGTGTATAAAAGAGAACAATAGTGGTTATGTTTAAACGTGGATGTTTATATTACGTTTTCTTGGCACCAAAGATGGATTGGTTTTATATGCGGTGTTTTGTAATGATTGATATGTTGGTTAAGACAACAGTGATTTATGTAATTCTCTAACAATGGTCCACTCTAATAGTTACAAGGATTTATATATATGTATATGTATAGGTATATGTAGATGTATGTGTATGTGTATGTATATGTGTATAAATATACATGTGTATTGTGATTATAATTATAGATTAAGTTGTTGTGTATAAAGGTGTTGTTAGAACTATAAAATTTTGAAAATTTTATAGTTGTTTGTACCCATAAGTTTGCTAAGAAGTCCATACCATGAGTACAAGAATCCGCTTTGCATAACATATTTTCCCATATTCTGTCATGTGGTCCCATAGAATTCACCTGTCCCTAAGCATTTGAGTGTATAAACCATATCGGCGTAACATGATGCAGGTCTCACCGATCCATAAAGCATTTCATACTAACGTGTGTCTTTTGCAGTCTATCGGCAAGAGACCAGGATTGTCTTACCAATAAAATTTCATTTGGTAATACACGTCGGGCAGACATAATTCATAGTCTCAGCGAAAGAAAGATCCTATCGGCAAGACAATATGCATCGTGGCGAGTCATATCAAGCCTATTGGTGTCTTACCAATTGAAAACATAGAGACATATCGGTGAGACAAGATTTGTCGGTGTAATGTCCCAGGGCATTCATTTGGTCTCACCAATAAAGCAAGAGTGGATTCTGTCATTGTCATCGGGATGAAGTCAGGGAGTCTTGTCAACCCCCTATGTCACTTCGACGAGATTACATTGGTAATGACTTAGCAATATGTTCAGAGGGAATATTCATCAATGAGACAGGCTTCGTCGAAGAGAGCTAGGAAGGTCACACCGGGTGTTTTTCCATCGGCAGGAGAATTGTTATGTCTCAGCAATTAGAAAATATCTACCGAAGGAAATTTCTCAATAAGACATGAAGTAATCTGTGGAGCATTTTCCCGACTCACAATGTTACAACGATAGGCTTCATCGGCGAGAGTTACAACGATATACATAAGACCGAAAGGATAATTGTCGGTGAGACTCAGAACATTGATGAGACTACGGGACACCAAAGCGATATATAGTTTGTGGTAGTCAAAGAGACTTGAAGTGTCGAGGAAACTACAGGATGTCTTGGCGGATGTTTTAAATGAATGTTGGTAAAAGCCATAATAAATAGGTCGCCCAAGATTTGAAAATGTCTCACTGACAATATTATATGATGTGACGGTGAGAGTTTTGAAAAAAGACCTACAACACTCGTGTTTTAGCTAAAACATTAATGGCACGACAGAGTACAATAAGGAAATTTCAATTGGAAACATTAGTGTGGAATTGATAGCAGAGGAAGCAAAGGGGCGAACGAAGAACCAGGGCATTCTTTCAGTCCAAAGGTTTTGAGCGAAATACAGTAAGTTCTTTGTGCCTTAGTTCTTGTAATTTTTTACTTATGTAACTTTTGAGGAATGGAATCCTCCAGCTCAGGAAAATCAAAAGGTAGAAAATATGGTGAAAGCAGTCAGCCTAAAGGGAAGAAATAGAAAACTGAAATAGAGCATGAGGGCACTGAATGAAAGCTAAATCAAGATCTCATTGACCAATTACCTGGCTCTGGACCTAAAGCCAGATGATCTGCACAACTTAGGGCAGAAATAGATAAATTGGATGACAAGTGTAAACTCATAGGAGATATTTGGACTTCAATAAGAGGTTATGAATTGTTTAGCTTTCATTACTATCGAAGAAATCATTTTGAACTAGTATGTAACCCATGGAAGCTTAATCTAGGAAAGCGAGTTTGCCCTAATGTATTTGTCAATGCAGAATTGGTAAGATTGTTGGCCGTCCATTACAATTTGAAACTCAAAGCTATATGTGACCTATCCAAGAAACCACTAATACACATATCAGAACATGCAATAGGTGAGGTTTTCAATTTGGAAGGGGTTTGTAATGAGAAAATCATATGTGAAGAATTAGAAAGGGAATTTGTGAGGATGGACACAATTTATAAGGGTTGGAGGCTGCCACTCCACAAAATTAGACAAGGTGGCAAACCAGTTCCTCTAGAGGATAGTGATGGGCCCCCTTTCCATGTTGATCTTTTTAAACCCTATATGAAGTATACTTATTTCTTGGTAGGCCAAGTATTGGGAATGGAAGTCCTTGAATATATGTCAATTGTGCCTATGATAATTTCAGCAGATATCCAGTATCACAATTCTAGACCATTTGATTATGCCTCATACATTTTTAAGGGGCTTGATTATGGGTTGATGGCAATAAAGGGAGGAGCCTCTATCTTACATCTTAGGCATTACTCATTGTTGATGCACATGGTGTTGTATTTTGGACAAGAGTTAGGGCTATGGACTCAGGAGATGAGAATTTCCCAATTTGACAAGGAAGGCATGACATTACCTATTCAATTATGGATGGCTGTCTGGGACAGTATATTTGCTAACTCTAGTTTTGTACACTTTGAGGATTTTTTTGTGAAAAAATTGTACAAATTGTATAATCATCCATGTGATTATTCTTTATCTGAAGAGATAAAGAGGTTTCTCAGGCCTAAGGACTTCAATGGTCCAATTAGTCATAACTGGGGGGATTGGTATTGCTTGGAGGATGCTACCATGATTAGGGTTTATGGATTTGAAGATGCCCCATTCATTTTTCCTAAAACAGTCTCGGACATGATTGCATACTTGGAAATTGTTAGACAGATGGACTTTTCTAGTGTTATGAATTTGAGCTCCTTTGGAAAGCAGGCTTTTATGCCCAGTACATTATGCTTCGGTGATTTTACTATATTAGCCAAGGAAGGGTACAATTTGATCCTTGATAAGTTACTGCAATACAATATGAAAAGAGGACCACCTAGAAAGAATTTTGACCCAGAAGGGTACATCAATTCTTCTAAAATGAGGGTAAACTTTGGAGGGTATCAACATGTGCCCTATCAATTTGATGATATGATCCAGAACCTGGAAGCTGAAGAAGCATAAATAGTGATCGAGAAATATAATCAAGGGTTGCATGATACATAGCTATTATCTTCTGGGGAGGAGGCATATGAGGATAATGTGCCACAAGACCAACCAAATAAGATGTCAAGATTGAGAACTCAACTTTACACTTGCCCTGCCAGGGAATTGAGTGCTGAGGAAAATGTAGATGCGGATGCAAGGCATGTGGAGTACAAATAATTTGTAGCAAATGATGAATTTGTAAACTCTCCAGAGTTTAAGGCATTCCTGTACAAACAAAAGGGAAAATAAATAAGAGAAAAGGTTGACAATATCACACTAGGTAATGAAGAACAATTACTGAATGACCTAAAGGTGTGTGTGGACAGAGAGATGGCAAGTATGACCCCTGAAAAGGGAAGGAAAATGTTGGAAAGTTTCGGTGTTATGATTTTTCCAAGGTTGGATCTCAATTCTGCACTAGTTTTTGATAGTTTCTTGAAAGATAGTAATGCTACACACAAGCTCAGCCCAGAAAAGGTGACAAAAGTATATGCAGGGTCGAAATACAATCCAGATGAAGGATCATTGATGATTTGGGCTTTATATCCACCTCACAGGAAATCAGTTGTCATTGATACTGAGAAAGCATTTGGGAATGTTATGAATTTAAAGATTGGAGAGGCTGATCCTGTGGCAACTGCAGAAATTGGAATCAATGTAGCAAAATTAAACAAAGCTCAAATTCAGATGTTAATCAAGGAGAGGGAAATGTACAAAATGAATAACGAGAGGATGTTGAGAGAAAATGACCACTTGAAATATTTGTTAGGTGTCACAATGAAATCAACCAAGCTACTCACTCATGGTGAAAGTTCACAAGCAAAAGATCACTAGGAAGGTTCAAGTGCCTACTCTCAAGGGAAATATAATACACTTGTAGCAATGATTAAGAAAAGACAAGCCAGTCTAGCAACCTGGTTAAATAAGCTCTGGGCAACACACTCACATAACTTTGCTGCATTGCAAGAACACAAAAGAATGGATGGTAGGATTTTGGAGAAGTTTCAAGAAATAAACCAGAGAGTTGTTTCTGATAATGTAGCAATTGAGGCTACAAATCATTTTGTGAATAAACACCGAGACTTCTTTGAAGTATTGCAAGGGGATACACAGGGATTGATAAATGCCACCAGAAAAGAACTGACTACATTCTTTGATGATAAAGGAGAATTAAAAGAAATGACTAGGTGGAAAAATGAAAGTGAATCAACACTGCAAGACATTTTGAAGATAGCTACTACGGAAGATACAACACTGGATGAGGTGTGCAAACAGAATGAGAAGATGGTAAGAATGGAGTTCACAATCCATAACACAATGGGAGATGCAGATACGCATAAGCGCAGAGATTACATGGACCACTTATCAAAGATTCATTTATGGCTTAATAGAGCTTAATTATCTTTTAATCTATTGTTGTTTTAACATATGACATTTCTGAAAGGACGCGTCCTTTTAAGTAGTTGATGTATAAATATCCGTTTTGGTAGCGAAATAGGATAAAAGATATAGAATAGAAGAAAAATACAGTAGATTACAATGTTTTACAAATATGAGACTATCATGCATGTTTTAAAAACTATGGAGATATCAAATGAAAATAATTTGATGTTGTGGCGTATTTCTGGTATCAGTTGTTTGTTGAGTTAATTGAAAGTATTACTGAAGTTGTCTCCAAGGTTTATTTTTTCTAGTTATTTAAATTGATATAACAAGTTTATATTTAGTTTATCAGTTCACACTTGTTGTATCTATATGGTTGATTAATTGGTTCTTTCAAGAAAAGATTAAATCGTTTTAGTTGATCATAGTAATTAGGGACTCTCATTTGGATCATTAAGAAGAACTTGGTAGTCATATTCTTGCATGTTTATACAAGTTATAAACTCAAATATATGCCGAACAATTAGAGTACTTTCTGGAAAGAAGTTACTCATTTTAGTTTTCTTTTGACTCCGCATACCCAATAAGGCACTAGTCTCCACATTTTCATTATTTTAATTTCACTCATTATTCACATATGTTAACTGAACATATTAGGTTTTAGCTTTGATATTGTTATACAATCTATACCAAATCACATTCTATTTATCCACTCCCATTTGCCATTGTGGGTAAAATACTTCAGGAAATAAACATAAGTCAAGTCTGCCTCATTCATATAGGTATACCCGCCTAGGTCCAGCAGCACCTAAAGAGAAGAAGGTTTAAACCATTTAAACCTTTTCTGTTACCCTGAAACGTACCAAGAGATTGGCAACCTCTTGAGGTATTTTACCTGCGTTTTTTAGAGCTAACAGGTCGTAAGCCCTTTGATTATCTTGAAATTGATAAATTAGGGCAGATTTAGGGTTCTCCCAAAAAGGGGACATTACACAACCTCTATTGGTGGGGAAGTGGGCCACAATAGCATGAAGGAGGAAGACAGTGAAGAAAGTTATATAGCTGTGAGTGAAAGTCACTAAAAATGTCATTATTATCTAGAATGTCACTATTAGCTAGCTAGCTAGATGTGTGTGTGTGTGTGTGTGAGTGTGTGTGGTAAAGATGTTTTCCTTTAGGTATAACTGGTGATTTGGACGCTTAAGTAATGAGAGATAGTAAATAATAAATGACCTTTCCATCTCTGCTCCGCCCATACTTTTATCGCTAATACAAAGTTTCTATTTCAGTTCTTGGTTGGGCTAGCGGCCTCACACTTCCACATGGAAAGTGGCCCTCAATAGCACAACAGAGGAAGACAGCCGAGAAAGCTCCTTAGCAGTGGGGGAATGTGACCGTTAACATCATTATTAGCTAGAATATCACTATTGCCTAGCTACCTCTCTCTCCCTCCCTCTTGGAAGCCAGCGACTATAAGTTAGCTGGATGTGTCACCACAAATATCATTATTAGCTAGAAACACACCATTAGCTAGAATGACATTATTAGCTAGAATAACATTATTAGCTAGAATGACACTATTAGCTTGCATGTCACTGACTCTGTATCTGTGTGTGCGTTAACAATGTTTTTCTTCAGGTATAAGTAGTGATTGGGATGTTTGAGTAATGATAGATTGGATCCAGCCATTAAGGAGGGTTCACCTAGTCCTTTCAGTCAAAATCACCAAGAAACAAATGCCATCACAGAAATTGATGGATTGTATTCCATTATCTACTACTATTTAACTGGCTATTAAGGTCAAGGATCTCTGTCTTGTGTAAAGGTGTGTAACATGTATTTACATATAACCAGTATCTTTCCTAAACATCATGTTTATACACATTAGTCCAAATGGCCATTAAATTTACTTTTAGTCTTTACTTGTGTATATATATATATATATATATATATTGTATGTTGTCTATATGTTACATTTCTGAACCTACTAATGCAAGCAGAGCTCCAATTTATCTTATTCGCTATGTGCATTTCCTAAAGAAAATACTTCTATTTAAAAGAGCATACGCATAAGATAGTACCTCCCATTTAGATTCATATTATCTTGTGGATTGCACATTTCCCCAAGAGAAGCATAGATTTGAAAGGGTAGTAGATACACAAGATAACAGGTCTCCCCACAGTTACCCAGAGAGTCAGAGACTCATACCCAAACCTCTGTTATTCATCTCATATCCTAGATTCACTTCACCATCTCAGAAACATTTGTAGCAACATCTCTACACAATATAGACATGAACTCATGTCTCTAGACATCTCCCAAAACATCCTTTAAAATCAGGAAACCTCCTAGAGAAGAGTCGTTAATACCATATAATGTTATCTTGTTCAGTATGCATTTCCCAAAGAGAAGATTTCTATTCAAAAGAGTAAATGCACATGATAATACCTCACATAGAGTTTGATAATATCTTGCACATTTTGCACCTTCCAAAGAGAAGATTTCTATTTGAAAGAGTAAATGCACAAGATAATAGGTCTTCTTTAGTTACCAAGAGACACACATCCAGACGTCTAGTACTCATATTAAGTCTCAAGAACATGTCCCCGTCTCTTAGACACTTTTGGAAACATCTCCAAACAATGGGAGACTCAAACCAACATCTCTAGATGTGTACTGATGCATGTCTTAAAAATCAGGAAACCTGCGACATAAGATTTTTAAATGCCATGTAATAAATTTTGTTTTCATTTGAACTTTGATGAGAACAGAAAAAGAACAATAGACATGAATTTTGTTTAAATATACAGCAATATTTTCTAGTAGAGAATTTTATCCTAAAAGCTCAAAGTGATATTGGTAAGAAGAGAAAACAATAAGAGGAGTTAAGATGTTTGTGTATAGAATTGTTATCAATTGATCACAGTGCAAAAGAGCAATACTCCATTATTAGCTTGTGCTACAACTATAGTTTTGCCTGATTTGCATTTGCAATTTTTTAATTTAACAAAATACAAGATAAAGAAGTTATCTATGGTTATCAGCTTCTACAAATAGGCATTCAAGATTGTCTGTTTGTTGTCAAAGTGTTCAAGGCTATCCATCCATTGCTCACAATATAGGTTAAGTAGAATTATCCTGTATACATCAAAGTCTGGGGGAAACTCTTAAATTATTAGTTTGAAAAAGAAAATGTTGTGATCTTTTGTAACAGAGCTATCTCCTATCTCCAGGTGACTATGAGACCGAACTTTCCACATTCTTTATTTGTGGTTCGATATTACTTCCAACAATCTCCATATTCGGGATGAAAAACTAATCATCACATTTTATCTAGGGAGTATGAATGGTTTGGGAATGAAGTATAGTTGTTGGAGGGTGCTTTGACAACTAGTTTATGATCATTAATGATTCAGTAGTGGTCCACAGCAATGATGATGCAGGGTTAGGGTTGGCAAGTTATGAAGGTTGGAGAGAGTGATGATTTCATTGTTGCCACATTATCTATGGCAGTAATTGATGAGCATCTCATCATGTTCTTCACTGCTGATATTGAAGTCACCAAGAACAATCTTAAGTTCAAAATGTATCATTGTCAACATTAGTCACTCTAAGTACATAAGTAATTTAACTTCAATCTTCACAGCCCGTTTACTCTGCTTACTCCTATTTATCCAAAATTCTCCAACAGGAAACAATTATGTCTAATATATCCTGTTTACCACATTTTTTTTCTAAATTTCCCTCTAGAGAGTTTACACACTGGGGCATATTGGGGCATTGAATATGTGCCCACAATTGCCCTATTTTCTCATCAAAATCAACTTTAGGCTCATAATTTGCAAGCAGTGTTGCCTATACTTAGTAGATGGTGGTGAAAAAGAGTTTGTTCAGACCTGCATTCACATCGTCCAGTGGAGCAAAGCCAGGCACAACCTCAGCAAGTGCGGTGTGGTAAAAATGGATACAACCATGTCTAAGTACAAACAATGGTTAATCTAATATTCTGTTATTTAATAAAAAAATAGGGCACAATGGAAGGAACGAAATATGAAACTTCTTATGCAACACTGTTTGATAGTATATATATTTCATAAGAAGTCGAAAGAAACTATACTGTACAGGAAAAATAGAAACAAATCCATTGTCTGAAGTTGCTATATCTATCAAAGAAACTTTTTGACAATTCAATAAAGCTTTACCCAAAATTGGCTCGGTGTTGAATTAGATTTTGCCAACAAACTAGTAAAAACGAGGGTTTCTTTTGGTGTTGAAAGTTTTTAGTAGAGGCATTACTGCTGCGCGGAGTAATATATTCTTCATGTACAAGCAACGATAAAGAAAATAAATGTATATGTAATCTAACCTATTTCTGAAAATCGGAAATGTAAGGATAAATTTTCATAAAATTGGAAATGTGACTATAAAACTTACCTCAAGATGGCAACCATTGATGGAAATATCTTAAAGATTAGGATAACATAGGGGAGTTAACAAGATTGCCATCTTCCGAGAGGAACGGAATCTTAAAGAAATCCAGTCTCTTCAATACTATGAAGGATTGACAGAGAGTAAAATCCCATCTGTCGATCAATGGCCCAAATTTTAACGCCAGGTTTGTAAGTAGGATTTTAAGGGGCGGGTTATGCACAATTTTAATGTGAAAATTGAAAATAAATCATTTAAAATCCCTTCGAGATATTAATGGTGAAAATGGCGCACCTACGCCCTTTGCCTTATATTAGTTCTGCCGCAGGCAGAAACTCTATGCATTCATTCAATACAATTTCTTTGGGCTGACCTGATATGCCACCAATGAGAAAACAGAATTTAAAAGTTGAGTACCAAATTGTATATAGTCTATATTAAATTCCCTTTATTTCAAATAAATAAAATATGTTGTATCTTTTTCTATTGGTTGGTTTTGCTAATAGTCACTGCAAAAATAAGTAATTTTATTTTACAAAACAAATTTGAAGTCTATTAATCTTTAATGACATCGCGGACTATTCATTGACATCATAATATCATTCTGGTGCTGGGAATGTTCATATCATAAATTTGCAAGCAATTAGTTCAGCTTGTATTTACTCAGCTCTCACCCTGCTCATCTTCCAAGGAACTGTGGTACGTCTCTTCATTTATTCCATATGGCAAGATAAATAGAAGGCAACACTCAACTACCGAAGTTCAATTTATCCCCATATGGAATAAATGAACACATCATAATACTGGCAGCGTTGGGAATGTTCATCATAAATTTGCAGGCAATTAATTCAGTTGCATTTTTACTTGCTTCACCTCGGTTCATCTTCCAAGGAACTACAATGAGATTTGGGGAAATTAGATCTCTGGAAGTTGTGACATAATACGGCAAAGTCTTCATTTATTCCATATGGCAGGATAAATCGAAGGCAACACTCAACTGCCTGTCCTGAGTTCAATTTATTATTCCATATGGAATAAATGAAGACTTCACCATATTCTGTCACATTTTCACAAGATGTCAACTGTAATAATTCATGCAATTGTAATTGACTATCTCAAAAGCAAAAACAAAATCTTTTATTTTTCACTTTACTATAAGTTGTATCATGCTAGTGAAAATTGTATGCCCATATTCTCAAGCGTATCAAATAATGGTAAAATATTTATTTTCTTTTTATATAATTTTGTATTAATTTAAAGAAGATTGTTTGAGCATTTTTATATAATAATTTTAATGATGAAATTATATATTTATATTTTTTTTATTTAATTTTTTATAGTATTTTCTCTCAAACACACACATTATAAATGATATAATCTTATGTAAAGTCAATTTTTGGTCTTATGCTATGCATCTATCTCATTACACTTTTTTTATGGACTTACCACTTAATCTCTTTTCCATGTTCAATATGTTACAGTAAGATTCATCTACTCATATTAAATATAACACTTCCAATTTCAACACTTTATTTCATCTATGCCAACTTTGTCAATGGTAAAAATGAATAAATGTACAAGCATTTCAACTCTTTATTTCATCTGTGCCAACTTTGTCAATGGTAAATAACAATAATGTACAAGCATTTTATTTTAGCATTCAATGGGAGACAAAAGAGGGTATGATGCAGTGAAATAAATATCATAGTTTCTATCAGACAATAATGCAGAGTACAATTTCGACAGCCCCTAAATTGCAAAAATTGGATGAAGATGTATTGCAAGGCCTCAAAATTGCAGTTCTGAGAGAGTGAAGAAGTTTTCCAGGTTTTCAATAAGCTCGACAACATTTTCCAAACACTGCATGTGCGATTCTAAGAGCACTGAAGCGCCATTCTCAAAGTATTGAAGAGCATTCTGACTGCTGGTTGTGCATTGTGATTGTTGACTGTAGGTGGTCTAATCTTTTACCTTCATTCTAAAAGCACTACCGCCATTCTAAAGCACTGAAAGCACTGAAGAAGATTCTAACTGTTCAAGGTCTAATCTTATGTGTTTTTGTCTGATCTTATGTCTTTTGCATGTGATTTTTTGTCTCGGATTTTCCTACTGTCTTCTTTCTTTAGATCCTAGTGTCTTCCTTCTTTAGATCCTCTTGTGATCAGCTTGTATTCTATAGATTCTTGGTTTGGACTTCTCTCAAACTAGTTTCATGATTTATTTCATGATTTATGTCGTGTATTTTTTTTCTTGGGACTGGCACTGTCTGTGTTACTTGTCAATGCACTCTTACTTGTCTGTGTTACTTGTCAATGCACTCTTACTTTGTTGATCTGTTCCGGCCATCTACATGCATAAATTATACAGCTTCTCAGTTGTTTGATACTGAGAAGCTTACAACTTTCTTTCATTTTACCAGTCACATGTCTTGCTGTAGAAATTTTCAAATTCTGTTGTTTCCAATTTATTTTTCTCATTAATAAAACCCACAAAAATTCAGGGAGGGAGATGTGATCAATCAAACATCAACTATGGTACTAGGTTCAAGGAGCTAAAGAGCAGATTCCTGTCAAGGCCATCATGGTGCTCAAAAGAAAACTACCAATATGGGGAGCTTCAACATTGGAAACTCCTCTGATTGGCTTTATTTATTGCACCTGTGGCTGCTCAATTAAATTTTAATTCAGCCTAAATTCACACTTAACAATCATGATTGCATAAATTTTATTGTGTTAAGCTATAGCGCCCAAGTAGAAATTGTAGTTGTGCAGATTATGTTAAATACAAACATAGATATTAAGATGACTTAGAGCAGTCATGATTTTCATATTTAAGTTGATGTACAATGCTAAGATTTTTGAAATTGCCTTCTGATCAATATTAGACAGGGAGAGTAGATTATATCTTTTATTAAAAATGCTTAGCAAGCCCAAAAAAACATTTAAGACTTCTTAAAGCACATTCTTCTGCTCTTTCCCATATAGACAATCACTTGATTTTAAAAGTCCCCATTAGTCGAGTCCCCTTGAAGTTTCTTGTCTTGTACTATTTGCTTTTGGATGTTTTCTGTATTCTTGCCTGTCACTTGTACATTTTGAAGTTCAGACAATTTTCAAGTCACTTTTTGAAATTTGTTTGATTCTATATAAAATGGCTATGACTAAACACTTTGTTTTCTTCTAAGTTTCTAATTTGTTTTGACACTAGCCGCTTCTTTTCTTTGAAGTTTCATTTTGTTTTCATTTTTTATTAACTTTATTAGATGAATGTTACTTGTAGGCCTTCACATTTATACACAATGGATTGCAAGGGATTAACCGAAATCAATCCATTCTACTACCTTCACCGGTATGGTTACTTTGTTTCTTCCCAGACCACTCATTCTCTGCAGAATTCACCTTATCTCAGTTGCCTAGTTGTGCTATTGTTTGAAACAGATAGGTGCACATTGTAAAGCTTACTTTGCTAAAATATTTCTTACATATATTATCAATTCTCATTAACTTGCTATAACACAATTTTTGGTTCCTAATTTACAGAGCAATCAACTGGACGATCTACTGATCCTAACATCGTCATTGGTAAGGGTTGCTACCTTTGTGTGTACTCGATTCATCCAGTTTCCTTAGGCTGCTAGTGTTGTAGCTTTGGATTGTAGGTGCACGATCTTTTGCTATTGCTAAGATATTTTGTAGATTTACTGACTTTTGATTAACTTACTAAAACATAGTTTTTGTCCCCAAATTATAGCTTGCGCAGTTGAAAGGACCAGTTAGGTTTAGAGATTGTGCACACATAGGAAATACGTATTACAAATCCTTGCTTCATTGGTAAATAGGTATGTATCACTTACTGGAATATGTTTCACCTGGGTAGTAAATAGGAGTGAATAGCCAATTTTTTTAAAAAAGTTTGTTCCTTTTTCCTTTTTCACTATGTACAGCTGCCTCTATTGAGGTATTTTACTCATGTTAGTAATATTTTTTAAAGATTTCTTATTACAAAAGACAATGTTATTAGTTTTGAGTAAGTTAAATTTGCTTCAACAAATATACATAATTTATATTATAAAAATAGAGAATTATATTTTTGAATAATATACTAATTTTATAAATAGATAATTATGTTATAAAATAATTATATTTCTCAAAAATTGAGAATTTTATAATATGCTAATTATATTTTATAAAAATCCAAACAAAAATAATATACAATAATTATATTTAGACAACAATTATATTATGTAATCAGTTATTAGGCCACACCCATCTCTAGACATTTTATCTTGAAGCATTGACGGGAAATAAAGCACTAGTTGAAAAATTGTAAATAGTAAGTAGACTGCCATTATCTTTATTGTCAACCTAGAGCAATGATATCCTTATCTTTAGGAAGCGTATAAGATTTACTATTTCAATGATCAAAGCATTCCACTTGTACAATCTACATTATGGTCAAAGCATTCCACTTGTAGAGCATGCTCCTTGACTATGGTCAATCTAGAGCAATGGTAAGCTTATCATAAGATTATCAATCTAGAGCAATGGTAAGCTTATCTTTAGGCAACTCATAAGATTTACTATTTCAATGATTACCTCAAAAGCAAAGGAGCAAGCTACATTTTAGGGGGTATACAACCCTCTACCTATTCGGGCTCATAAAGTCTTTTACTCCAACTATCATGTGTTGGTATAGAAGTTGGATCCTATATCTAGCTTAGGTCTACAAGTTCAAAAAGTCCTTTTACAATGAGATGTGCAAAAGCAAAGTCTTATGATTAGTCATAGAAAAATAATTAATGTTGAGAAAGATATTTCATACATAGACTTTCTAGTTTGAAAAAGCTTCAGGAAACTACTCTGCCATGATCTCCATAGCTCCGTCAAAGGAAACTACCTGAAGAAATAGCAACAAACTATTAAAATTCCATGACATAAATGATGTAAAAAAAAATCTACTGCATTGGACTGACTGTGGAATCTAGAATACAAATTCTAGTGCGAGATTTGGAACCTGAAAAATGTGAACCAAAAAAGACAAACTATTTATTAAACATGAAATAGTTAGAAAGAAGAGTAAATTGACCCTTAATTTGTTTCAACTTACATAAATGAACAAATATAGAATTATTTAAATTAACTTGGACATATGAATCAATACTAATCAGTATAATAGTCTATGCTTTCAACATTTCAATAATTCAAAATGAATGTATTTTGGGCACATATTTGCCTTTACCAAATACAAATATTCAATTTATAAAATATGAAATTAATAAAATAATGCAAAGGGCTTCAGTGTAGTAAGCAAAAAACCACATACCTTACTCTTAGGCTTGTATAACTCGCAAAGCCAATCAAAGCGTTCACTTGGAAGATTTTCACGTGCTTCATTGGGCTCAATTGTGCAGAAGGGGAAATTCTTTGCCGGTATTGAAAGCTTTATCAAAGTATTAAACACTGTCAACTTCCCCACATTTGGCATTCCAACCTTTAATAAAATATAAATTAATATGATCAAATACCTTAGAAAATAATCCAAGGCTGAAATTGACAAAATCTTAGTTATAGTTCTCAATTCAAAACTAAAACCACAAAACTGTAATATGGAATGAGAGCTTCATAATGAAGTGCTATTATTTAATTCTAAGCTATGTGATAAAATTTTGAATGGGCTGCTGTATACAATTATAAATCTTTAGTTAGAAATCTCAATTCAATACTAATGGAACCGCGAGATCAACCCCTGCACAGGTTTTGGATCTTAGGAGAAATGACAATGCATTATAACTCATGGTTTAAAACAATTAAATTTAGTTCTAAATCTCAATTCAATACCAAAAGAAAAAAATGGTCAAGAGTAGTAAAAGTATTGGGGCTTTTGTACAGAGCCCCAAGTCCAATTACTGAGACGGGTTCAAACTTCAAATCCTAGAAGACATGATTGAAGTGTTAAAACTTGTAGCAAAAAAGTTAAAACAATTAAAATGTTTGTTTTGAATGTCAATCCAATACTAAAAAGGAAGAGAAGTCAAATACAATAGAATTATAAAAGCATATCCAAGTTCTGTCCTGGCTTCCAACCATCTAACAAGTGATGAAGTGCTCGATTCATGGCTAAAAGCAGTTAGAATTTAGTTTTGAACCTCAATTCAAAACCTAGAGCCAAAAAATATCTAATGTGATGAAGGGATAATCTCAGCTCCAACCCTAGCAGACATGATAAAGTGTTCGAATTCATGGCTAAAAATACATCGAATATAGTTCTCAATTTTAACTCAACATTTGAAGCAAATAAAGCCTCCGGTTGAAACCCTGGGAAACATAATTAATTGTTTGAATTCATGGCCAAATATAATTCAATACTACAAGCAAAAAATTGTCAAATGCAATGAGCCCACGCCCAGTCTGAAATCATAAGAATGTGATAATTAAGGCATTTTTGTTCAAAATGGGTTAAACTTTTGAGAAACAGTCAAGAGGTTTTTTAATTGAATAAATTAGGTTAAACTCATAACGGACAAATTAAATAAGCATGCCAAAGAAAACCAGAGAGTTAATAATCTGATTATACACAAATTGGCTTTGCTATTATTCGTTGCACAAATCATGGTAATTCTCCAACTCCAAATTCAAACAGGCAAAGAGGAAAACATAAATACGTACGCTTCAATGCATTTTCAATATCTCATCAAATCATTACAAGAGAAGTTGAATATAGATAGATTTGTCACAGGCTAGGGGAGTGCATATTAATACAAGAATCACGGAATACATGGTTAGAATTTTATAGTTCATGCATGACATGCGTAGAACTAAAATTTTGAAAATGGTGAAGGATACCACTTGTTTGTATATCTGAGAACCATTTAACCAACAAAAGCCAAGTATCAGCCTGAGTTTACCCAGAATTTTCTTTGGAATCATGCTTTCATCATACAGCAATGATAAAGATTTTGCACACAAAACTTCATCATATACTGCTCATCAATTGGCTAATGTTATGACTTATGACACTTAATTTTTAAGAAGTTGCTATTTATATAATTTCCACAAAACGTCATCAGAAGTTTTAAAACAAGTACAACTAAAGTGAAGGAAAAATTCACTAGTAAGATCTACACTTTTTTCCTCATTGTATAATATGATGTGCCAAATATTATAAGATTTGTACTATTAGTACAATTTCTACGCTATTTCCTTCAATATTAGCATATAATGTTCTTATTTCTTGAAAGAAACTGAATCCACAAAATATAATGTAATTTGTGAAATGGAATTTGGAGATGGTAAAATATCATATTAAGTAGAAATATTAATAAGCTTAGACTATAATTATAGGACATGGTCCTATTCCTCAGATTAGCCCTCAGTTTGTCTGAACCAAAAGGGTCAATATTCATATTCATGTTCCACGAGATTGTGTACAATGAGATATAGTAACTCCATATAAATTGACACTCCAATTAAAGTTGTAAATCCACATACATGCAAAACGGGATGTGAAAATCATAACTCAGTAAAAGGCATGGCAACTCATGACTCTGTAGTGCAAAGAGAGGTTGAAGACCTCTCAGACTGTATCTATTCTAAACTAGCATTGAAATTGTCAAAGTGGCCATGGTTTAGATGATTGAATCATAGAATTGACCACAGTTCCTAGAACTTGGAAACTCAGCTTAATGAGGCCTGTTATTTGTGGGAAAATCTAAGGACCACTTATAGCTTACCCAGCTTAGTCCAATGAGACCAATCATTCATGATATCCAAATTATATAGGCTATTTCAAACCTCAAATAAAAACCAAAAATTGAGTTTTTGAATGGAAAAAATAATGTTACTCATTCTATTACTTGGAATTTCTAAAATGATCTGGCATGCCCTATTTTTCCTTTATGAAATGATGCAGATGCACGGTTGAAGCATAGTCATACATTTGGTTATTTCTTGAGGTACCATAGCATTATATTAGTTGATACGGTATAAGCAATAATACAAGAACAAGAGGAATCATGAAGTTTGGTAAGTGCCTTCAAATCCAGATGGAGGAAACTCTCCCTAAGTGGCGAGATAAGTTTTTGTCTTACAAGCCTCTCAAGAAGAGGCTCAAGCAGCTCTTAGCTCCTGAGTATTTGGCAACTGTTATGTTCTGTGCACCTAGCTCTCCACTCCATGGGAGCTCTACAATGCAACGAGTACTCTCATTATAGGATATTCCTTGTGTTCTAGCCTTCTTGCACTTAAACAATAAGTATACAATCACCAAGTTCAACTATCTAGGCCTTTTGACTGCCCTGCAGTATTTGACTAGTGCAATAGGTGTTTGGGTTTTTGGTAAATTGGGTTTGTTGTATCATGATCTATTTGTGTAGGACACTGCTAAGAAATTCCTGCCTCTTGCTTTTGTTTTTTTCTTAGCAATTTTCCCTAATATAAGCCTTCTCAAGCATGCCAATGTGGATACCTTTATCACATTCAGATCTTTAACCCCACTTCTAGTAACAATTTCTCATACTGCATTTAGAAAGCAACCTTGGCCTAATAAGTATGCCCGCATAAGCTTATTGATCATATTGTGGGGTGCAGTTGGGTATGTAGCAACTGATTCTACATTTACGCTGCCTACCTATTCATGGTATTTTGCTTATCTGATTACTATTACTATGGAGATGGTCTACATTAAGCACATGGTTACCAATCTAGGGTTGAATACATGGGGTTTTGTGATTTATAACAATTTGTTGTCCTTGATTATGGATACTACAACTTGCAAAAATGGTTTTTCAATGCTTTGTAAATATGCTTGTGTGTTATGATCAAATTGCTAAAGCACAATGTATTCAAATGTAGTAGAGAGAGTGAAAATATTAAGTCTAATGCATTTTTGTTGTAGGCAAGAGCCTAAAAGAACCTAAACATTAAAACTTATCATTGAACTATAGTCCACATGGCAAACAATTACGAAGCTTTTAAAATCTTTTTTAGTTCATCCATAAACCCCAACGAAGTGAATCTCTTACCTTCAGAGACATGACAAGCAAAGCCTCTCTATCCATCAAAAGATTGTCAACACTGACAGTCTCACCAGAATCTGAAAAACAACCCAAATCTAATAGAAAACCTAGCCACATAAAACTGTAACAGAAAACTTTAACTAAAAATAAAACTATTCTAAGACAACCAAGAAAAATCCACTATCCATCCACGCCGTCAGCAATGACCATTTCTATGGTAGCAGTTTTGTCACAACCATCGATTATATTGACCTAGATCATCTTATACAGAGCCAATGTAGCCTCAGGAACCATCCCTCTACCCATTTTGTTGCCTAAGTCATCGAAACTCAGTCCTCCCACTTTCGACACCACTAGCAGGAAAACCAGTCTTTTCTGAGCAAAAATCATGATTTTAGACAAGGTAGAAAAAGGTATGCAAAAAATTCCATTGCGTTTGAATCCTACTGATCAGTGCCATTAGGAAATACACAGCGATCAAATGCTTCTCAGTGTTCCAAAGTACCTGAAATTAAATGCAACTAATTCTAAATTAACACAATTAATATTCAATGCAAATAAAATGATTCTCTAACATATAAAAGATGTTAATAAGTACTCTGATACAAAGAGCATTTATTCTCAAAATGAAAGCAAATGCATTCAAATGATGTGAAATCAAAGCAAATGACGCGTTTTCACAGTTCATGTGACACAAAATGATTCAAATGCAATGAAATTAAATGTGTCAAATGTACATATGGAGGTAATTATTCTTCTCTTGAAAAATAACTTTCCACCACATTAAATCTTTCCTACAGCTTGCTCCACGTGTTTCAAAATAATGCCATTCTTGTATTCGATGTATTTTTAGCCATGAATTCAAACACTTTATCATGTCTACTAGGGTTGGAGCTGAGGTTATCCCTTAATCACATTAGACATTTTTTGGCTCTAGGTTTTGAATTGAGGTTCACAACTAAATTCTAACTACTTTTAGCCATGGATCGAGCACTTTATCACTTGTTACATGATTGGAACCCAGGACAAAACTTGGATATGCTTTTATAATTTTATTGTATTTGACTTCTTTTTCTTTTTAGTATTGGATTGACATTCAAAACAAACATTTTAATTGTTTTTAAATTTTTTGCTACAAGTTTCAACACTTCAATCATGTCTTCTAGGATTTTAAGTTTTTTTGTATTGAATTGAGATTTACAACTAAATTTAATTGTTTTGAACCATGAGTTATAATACATTGTCATTTCTCCTAAGATCCAAAACCTGTGTATGGATTGATCTCGAGCTAGATGATCCTTGTAGCAACCCACATCTGAGTATCACAAAATTTTCTATGAAGAGTGACCTTAATCTGTAATTGGCTCTTCTAAGAATAATCATAATTCACCATAACAAATAATTGTCATATGTTTAAAAATAAAATTCAATTTTCATGGTTCCAATTATTTATATTTTCTACATAATGATAAAAGTAAAGAAATAACATAATTCCTACCTTGGGGTATGCATTTAAAAGCATCTAGTTATAAGGTTGTTAGAGGAAGTATTTTGACTTAGCATGACCAAGATATACGTGCAATACTTACTCAACACCAAGCTTTCTGGAGAAAGACAAGATGCACTATAATGTCTAATGCAAGAAGTGATTTAAAAACTAAAAAAGATTTTTATTTCCTTGCCTATTGTCTGATAGGGGTGCGATGCTACTAAAATATATCCCACTAAACAACAAAAAATGTCTACTCATCTTGCAACCAGTCAATTGCTTGCGGATGCAAGATGTTGTTCATGTTCTTACTAATTATGCTTCTAAATTTCTTGCATAGTTCTAAAGGACTTTGTGAAATTTATATGGGACAATTGAATTGTGTTATTTTCTACACATTTGATCTCCATTCAATTGCAATAACCAACATCAAGTCTGCCTAACATAGTATATGGTATTGATGTTTAACTGCTACGATTGCAATAACCAACATCGAGTCTGCCTAACATAGTACTTGATTTATATTCAAGAATTTAGAATTTTACTTGATCAAAATTTTGTAGACAAGTAGATGGTATTGATGTTTAACTGCTATGATTGAAATAACCAACATCAAGTCTACCTAACATAGTACTTGATTTATATTCAAGAATTTAGAATTTTAATTGATATAAACTCATTACTAAGATCAATTGTATAGGGATTACTAAAATAAAATGTCCTACATTGTATAAAATATGTCATGAAGGTTAAGAAAGGCCCAAAATGTCATATGATTAAAACACCAGGAAATTGATTCCAGACAAGATATACCCTTTGAAGAGTTGCAATTGAATTCATTAACATATCTGTGTGAAGAGATATAGTAAGCCCCTACTCTTTCTGGGGACTTCGGGAGTACAAGTATAGAGAACATCAAACCAGTGCACTTCCAAGTGCATTGCCCAGTGGCCCTAAAGCTATACAACATGGAACAAATAGAAGCTACGTACAAATGGTTTTCCCATATGAAAACTTTTATAAATTGTATACTCTATTTTAGCAAACAATGGCTTCTTTTTTCTATCAAAATTATATGGTATTCCCATTTATTGTCCTATTTGTCAAAATGTGCCTACTGATATTGTTGTTAATCTTAGTAAAACATACCCCTCAATTTCTTATCCTATTGCTATGCAATGTAGTAGTCTTCTTGTACTTCTTTGCATAGATTATTGCCAAATGCTTTCATTCCAAACTATAAGTAGTTAGCCTCCATATCTAAACCCAACAAACTGGAGACACAGTAAAGTTAACCTTAATGTGTCATGATAACATTCTTTAGTAGAAGTAGATAATGCAAAGAAGAAATGGATACAGTGCCAAGCCATTCAAGTTCTAAGGAGCTTGCAAAAGCAATTGAAGAAAGTGAACTTAAATTGAATCAAAAGGGATTCAAGTACCGTAAGAAGCAAAAAAAATATAAAAGTGTTAGGAGAAGCCCATGAATTCATTTTGCTACAAAAATTAGGGAGCCTAGATCTATGAAATTTCAATGGCTTGGAACATTTCATATGATTGAAGAGGCTGCAAATTCCCATGAAACAGTTGGTAAGTGCATGGAAGTAACTAAGGCAAGTACAAATTCCAATTATATCATTTCAAGTCAATGGAATCTAGCTAAAGATGCTTTGTGCTCATCTTACAAAGAGGACTCTACAGTCAAAGCACATCAATTTTTTGTTCAAACTTCCAGATTAACACAACATCAACCATCTGATTATATGTGTAGTAATTCAACACATATGATACAAAATTTTTAATCCAAAGAAGCAACACAAAATGATGTTCATTCAAATAATGTTCTATTGGATGAAGTAATCTGCAAATACTTTTCAAATTTACATTACACAAGTGCTATTGAAGACAACTAGAAGAATGGTGGTACATATCAAGTGCCAAGTGGAAAAGTTGACAACTTCATAGACACAAATTATGACTCTCTTTACATGAACCATGTCAAGGGTCGATTCTTAACAACAAATTTAGATATCAATTTCTATTCATAGCAGTTCTACATCGTACTAGTATGAAACAATAGATTATGTCATTGCATATTGACATTTTGTGCTATTTTTACTAATATTATTTCTTACTAATTAAGTTCCTTTTGCACAATTTATGCAGATGATGCAACAACTGTTGGCAGTTTTGTCAACCAATCTCCAATGTTGTTTGAATGTGGTAGTGTTTCCAATGAGATGAACAAAGTTGAATTCAAGTCAAGTATTGAACATGTCCTTCAGCATCCCCATGTGGATACTAAGAACATGAATGAGAACATTGATAATGGATGTTGTTCTCTCACCAAGGAACCTGCCAGTTCCATTGCAATACAACAACTGAGCCATTTTGAGATCTCTTCACAAACTATGTAATCGAACTACAAAAAATAAAGAATACACTCCAACATATGGAGAAAATCATAAAGTTACTGATGGAATGTGATGCAAAAAACATGCACAATTTTCCAACCATACTAACCCTTTTTTAGAATTTCAATTTCAACAAACATGCAAGAATGTATATAATTTTGAAAACTTTGAAAATGTGTATAATTCCCATGATGTCACTTTCTATTTCAAATTAAAATTCTAAAACCAAAATTGAGTTTAACATAGTTTTCAAATTTGATTTTTGTAATTTTCCATTTTCTTATGTTTACAGTTCCTTCTATATGCATGTGTTCATATACTAAGAATGCAAATTAATGTAATATTTTGTTGTCTACTTCTTAGTTTTCAAATGTAATCTTATTCTTCCTAAAAACTAGAAATCAAATATCATTTGACTCAATATTTGTTACTCTTATAAAATGTCCACTTGCATTATACTCTTTTATGAAATTTATGCACTTATGCTTAACTCTTTTCCAACTTAGATTTATGAAAATATATTGAAGTACTACAAATATTTATACATTTTCCTACAATTAGAAATCAAAAAAATAAGAAAAGTAATTTACAATGATTATAAAATTCAAATATATTGTAATGACATTTGGGAATTATCTGTTGCAGAAGTGGAAGAGGTACATAACTAACAAAACAACATAACAAAACATTGAAAGCGAAGCGAGTACAAAAATCAAAGATACTACTAGACATGGAAAAACAACAAGTTATAGATTTAGATAATTACCATTTCAAAAGTCATAGTAAGCCTTTCAATATTGATATTGCACTAAAACGTGAAGGACTATATAGAATGAAAAAATTTGCATACAATGTAGGTGATTGTTTATTTGACTCAATAGAATTTCTACTCAACTATCGTTACACATCAAACCAACTATGAAATGGGACTATTGATTATTTCCTCACTTGTCTTGCAAAAAATGAAAAAGTAGCAAGAGAGTCATATAACTACGAATTGGACCCAACACATCTATGCCAATTACATGGAGTACATGATTGTACAACATACTTCATACAAAGTGATTATCTACAAAACCAAGTTCTCCTACCAAAGAAATTGGACTCTAGGGAGATGTATTTTGCATTCAATGGCTATCAAAATGTCTAGATATACAAATATGTCTCTGGTCAATGACAATAACAAAAAAAATTTACAATTCAACAAATCAGCCCTTGGAGAGTCATTCTCCGTTCTCTTCACGATGCAAATGCTTTAAATGGACACTTCGAGCCACTTTTAAGAAACCAAAGCCAATCTCTGAACTACCAATCACCAACAAAACTTCATCAACTCAAACAACTGATCAGAAATAATAAGCAAAATCAAATTACAAAACATTTTAAACAAAACAAAATATTAAAATAACTACCACATATGGGAAAATCAAAATTGATAGATGTAGATAGTTATCAAATCAAAGGCCAAACTCCCATTTTTGACATTGAGATTGTACTTCAGAATCAAGGACTATTTAGAATGAACATTTTTAAGTACAATATTGGAGATTTCTTGTTTGACTCATTAGAACTCTTACTCAATTTTTCAGTACACATCAATCCAACTATGAAATGGAACCATTGATCACTTCTTAAACTGTCTTAAAAAATGTGAAAAAGAGGCAATTATATCATTCAATCATGACTTGAACCCTCAAACTCTATATGATTTACACAAAGTATCAGAGTGAAACATATTTATGTAGAATGTGACTATCAGCTAAACCAACCACAATGGACACAAAAATTGGACTATGGGGAGATATTTTTTATATTCTATGGATATCCAAATGGCTAAATATATAAATATGTATTTGGTCAAAGACAACAGGTAAAAAGTACTTGCACTTTAATGAATCAAATGATACAGACTCATACTCTATTCTTTTCCATGACGCAAATCCTCGTGATGGCCATTTTGAACCACTCCTACCGTACCAATCACACAATCTAAACTATGAGTCACGAACAAAAAACTTAAAAAGTAAACAATTGAGAACAAAAAATAATCATAATCAAATAATACATCCAATGAAAAGGAAAAACCCAAAAAATTTGACCCCCACTTCCCTCCACAAAATCAAAAAAAAATATGTAGTAACCAATCACTAACATCTACAATGTCAAAATAGAAGTCCTCACTCTCACCAATAGCAATATTTGAAAAAACAATCCGAGACACACCAAAAAATGCATGTGCAATCTGCCAAATGTTGTATTTCAACAAAGATATTAAGGGTTTCAAAGAAAAATACAAAAAAGCCTACTACAAATTAATACAATCTAATGATCCAATATTGGCACATTCTATTTGTCAAAAATTCCATACTTCATTGAAACAATCCATGCTTCCTAAATATGCTACACCACATAATATTCAAACAAACAAACCCTTGAAATATGTGCAAACTCTATCACAATTAGAAGAATGACTTGTCTCACTTAGAATTGCATTTGTTCAAATTTGGGAACTAGGATACAAAAGATCGCAACTAGGATTAACTGGTTCAATCATTAATGTGCCAGTCAACATGGCCATTATACAGAAGGCACTACCACAATCTATTGATGAAACGCCAACAATTGTTGTTTCTCTTAAAAGACGATTGGAATACAAAAATGCATTCCAAAAAGGCATGGTGCGACCAAATAATATCATGGATGCATTGTCCCAACTAAGCAAAACAACGCTTTAAAAACTAGAAAAGGTTGAAATAAAAAAGATTGGGAAGAATCATTCCAAATCAATGATCAAAATGAAAAAATTAATGAACAAAGTACAATAGAAACTGAATCAGAAAGTGATACAGACCATCAATACCCCTCTAAATCTTTAATCCATGGACTCACTAAATCTAGATCTATACATACAATGCAAGAAAAAATTATCGAAATAGCACCTGCATAAGATAATTCTCCTATTGGAATATTCAAAGATAAGTATTCTGAAGAGATGAATTTGCCTACACTATTTTATGGCAATCCACGTGATGATGACATTGTCAAAAAATTCATATACCAAAAAACTGCACAATGGGAGTTGCTACATTCAAATAGACAATTTTCCTATCACATAACAAATTTATTTTTCAAGACCATTAAAATACTCATACAACAGGTAATGTCTACAATGTGGATAAGAATTCGTAAAGGTCAATTACAAGGAACAAAGCTAGTAGCTAAAGATGTCAAAGACAAACCTAACCTAGAGAAGATACTGAAATCAAATATTGGCTATATTGATTTCAAAAGGATAAGAACATCCCCAAATTATTTACAACTTAAAAAAAATGTATTTGCAATGATACAACAAATAGGACCTCCTACTTTTTTCCTTACATTTACTAGTGCAGAACAAAATTGGGATCCTCTATGTAATACACTTGAACTATTACATAGTACACATCAATCAAGATCACAACAACATGAAGCTTATAGCCAAAATCAAAATCATAAATTCAACCTCATCCAAAAAGATCCAATTACTTGTACATGGTACTATAGACATAGAATAAATGCAATCAAAAGATTAATATTTACAAATGATTCTTTTTTGGAAATGTCTTAGACTATTTCTCAGTAAGTTCTGAATTCTAAAATCATGGAAACAAAGATGATCACTTCCTTCTATGGACTAAAAATGCACCTATCTATGGCAAAGATAACAATGCAAATATTATAGACTTTATAGATAAGTACATAACTTGTAGCACAAAACATCTGCAACCTCATATAGCTATATTACACAAGCATCATCATACAAAGAAATTTAGAAAAACAAAAAAATCCATGTGCAAATACAATTTCCCATTCCCACCAATGGAGAAAACTATAATACTCAATCCACTGGAAGAGAGAAATGAAAATATAATTTCAATTGCCAAAAAAATATTCTCAAACTTGGAGAAAGCAACATATGAAATAACATTCTCTTTTCAAATGTTCCTAGATGAAATGGATATCGATGAGGAGAACTATATCATGGCTATCAGATCAACACTCCGTAGACCCACACTACTATTACAAAGAAAACCATCGCAAATATGGAACAATCGTTTTGCAAAGAAAATTCCACAATTATGGAAAGAAAATACAGACGCACAATTTTTTCTGAATGCATATGTAGCAGCAATGTATTGTAGCTCTTACATGACAAAGATTGACAAATAAATGACATGGGAATTGAAAAGAATACGTATAGACCACCAGCACAACAATATAGATGTAATAAAAATCATAACCAGAATCGGAAATGCTTTACTTAATTTGCAACAAATGTCCTCACAACAAGCAACTCACATTGCCTTATCCCTCCCACTAGACTATAGCTCAAGGAAATGTGTATTTATTGATACAAGGCCCAAAAATTATCGCACCTTTGTTTTGAAATTGGTAAAACATATAGCCAAAGAACTAGATGATTTCGAAAATGTTAGTTGTAAATCTTTAATAGACTACTATGTAAAACACCCCCCACATATTTTTGGGTGTATGTCTTGTAGAATTTGTAGTAGAATACAATAAGAATGGAAACAGAATCAAACCAAAGACAAAACCAAATGTTATACAATTTATCAATTTCAATAAACATGTTGTTCTAGAAAATCATTCTAGAGAGCAATTACTACTCTATGTCCCCTTCACAATACATGAGAATACATTGAAACATAATTTTAGTACATGGAAAAATGCTTACATACACCATGAGAAAACAATTCAACTTAATTGTGCAAAGTTCAAATACAATGTCCACTTCAGATAGGGTGACATTGAAAAAGCAATAGATGAGCTAAATGCTAAAGATGACAGCAATGCCAATAACCGTTTCATTACACACAATAAGAAAGATCAAGAATAATATGACATACAAGTAGATTTTCAAACAATCAACCACATCAACTTAAATAGTAAAAGCCTTAATACAATAGAAATTATTCAACACCCTCAAATAATGGAAAACAATCAGTACTACAAGTTACGACAAATGTTAAACAAAGAGCAACAAGCAATTGTAAAGGACATTGTATTGAAAAAAATAAAAGATATCAAAACCCCACTACACTTATTCTTGACAAGTGGAGCTGGAACTGGCAAGACTTTCACTGCAAAAACCATATACCAGGCACTTCTCCGCATATACAGTAATAGCATTGACAACGACCCTGACAAGCCTACCGGACTAGTTACTGCTTATACAGGAAAAGAAACGTATAGCATAGGTGGAGTAACATTACACTCAACATTCCACATACCTTTTAGCAAATCAGAATTCATTCCATTGAATACTGAAACTTTGGATACAATGTCAAAGCACTATCAACAACTATGATTCCTTCTCATAGATGAAATTTCATTGGTGGGTTCAACATTTCTACGCTATATTGACAAGTGCCTAAGAGATATAATGTAAATGCCAATTGCATACTTTGAAAACCTTGATACAATCTTTTGTGGAGACCTTTACCAAGCACAACCGGTACTCAACTCTATTGTATTCAAAAATAAACCAACAACTTCAGAACTTATGCCATATAATTTCTGGAATGATAATAAGAAGTTTTATTCTTTGATCTCCACCATGCGACAAATAGATCACAAATTCATAGCAATTCTGAATAGAATTCATGTCGGATCACATACAATTGATGATTTAAATTATCTTAACCACAATTTTTTATGTCCACCACCAATGGACCCAACATTCCCTTTCCTCTTCTATAGAAGAAAGGATGTTGACGAACACAACAAGAAAATGCTATCAACCATTCCTAGAGATACCATTGTATTATATACAAAGGATGAACATGAAGATAAATATGAAGGAGTAAGATCATATACTCATACAATAATTCTACCAACTCAAATATGCATTAAACCAAACATACTTGTTGAAATATATGCTGGAAACTACAATACACAAGATGGTCTAGTGAATGGATTAGATGGAATATTCAAAGCATATACAAAACACAATGAATTAGATATAGTTTGGATCAAATTTAATGACTCTAAAATTGGGCAACAAAAAATCAAAAAACTGGCACACTATTATATAGAAAACATTGACAAAGATTGGGTACACATACTTCACATTTCTAGGCCCCTCCACCCATCAATCAATAAAAGAAAAATTTCAATTAGAAAACAATTCCCAATACAGTTAGCATGTGCAAGAACTATACATCGATCTCAAGGACTTACAATGGATGGTGTAGCTTTTGATCCAACAGGTATTAGACAACATGGAATAACCTACACAACACTATCATGAACAAAATCAATCAAATCTTTGTTCTTGCTCAAACCTCTAAATGTTAAAAAATTTAAAGAGAATAAAAAAATAGTCCTTGAAATGCAACGCCTTGAAACAATGCACAATGGATATTTGAAAATGAAAAAAAACTTGCTAATAACATCCCACAAATTCGTATGTGCACATTGAACTCTTGTAGCTTACATGCATATATAACTGGCATTCTAAATGACCATGGCATAATGGAATCTAATATCTTATGCTTGTAAGAAACACACATGCATCCATCTTAAACTAAAAATATATTTCAAGATTTCAATTCCTTTGGTCTATGGAACATACATGGCATACTCACTTTAGCTTTAAAAAAATTAACTATATCTAAAACAAAGCAACATACAACAACAAACATTGAAGCATTCACAATAACAATAACTCAAATTGGCTTTGACTTGAATGTTTGTAACATCTATGCAAGACCAAACACTCCAATATCAAAATTCCTAACAATGCTCGATACAATACTTACACATATAACCACACCAAACATCATTTATATTATAGGCGACTTCAACATTGACATGAATATAGAAACAAAAAAGAAAAAAATACTATTTGACCATATGCAAAAGAAAAAAATACAATTCATAATAAACCAAACACACACTATAAACGAACCACTAATCAACCATGTCTGGTGTAATTCAAACAAACATGCATCTTCCACCTACAAATTGGAAGCATACTAGAATGATCACCTTGCCACTTTCGTAAATCTTTATCCTAATGAAAAAAATTACTATAGTCCTCATTCTCATTGACCATGTATAAATATTCGTCACCTTCTAAACCATCACTACATTTCAATCATTATTTCTAATATACACTACCTATCTAAACTAAAATCCTTCATTGAAAATTGTATGCTTCTTTCAAAATGTATAACTAATATAGTAATACATCTCTACAAAGACCAAACAATCTTTTTCCAAATTGCAAGAAAAACCAATTATTCCCTTATTGTTCAAAAATATTATTCTAGATTATATGTAACAAAGATCACTACAATTTCATTGGTTACAATCCAACACCCTTAAATTTTACTATAGGACAACAATGTAAAGTAGCAAGAGGACAACCAAAAAAGAAACAAAAACATAGGCAGAAACACCCAAAAGGTATTCAAAAGACATATAATCAATTTCCACTATGCTAATTCACTTCTCAAATGCTCAAGCTTTTTTTTAATATTTTGTACAGATGAAAAATTGGAAGTCCCCATTCCATATCCATTGAGGATCTAAATGCCTGAAAAATTGGAAACACTTTTGAAAGTGACATTATTGTGGTGTACAAATCCAACCTCGACAAAGCCAACCAATCATGAAAATTGCTTCGTGAAAATTTGACAGATGATAAAGCTAAAATGACAATTACTCTAAATGTTACTGTCCATCTTATCAAAGAACATGAAGAAAAAATCATTCCAGGCTCTACAATACGTATATCAAATTTCCAAATTGTACACAAAACATATTATGATCGTGGTGACTGTGACTATATTATAATTTTGCAGGATACAAGCATGGTTGACATCATTCCCCGCCTATGTGAAGAATATAAGTTCATACCAGAGATGAAAATTCAACAGCTACTTACAACAACAAATAACTATCCCATTGGGATGGTTGCTGCACTTGTTATCTCCACAAAAAGAACGACATCACACTTCCTACTTGAAATCAAAGATGGTGATTCAGACATGGACAAAGCATAGGTACATAAATACTTCATACACTTCTCCTAAACAACTTTACAATAATTTCTTACTTCTCTCTACCATTACAATCCATAGATTAATATCTAATTTACAAACCATTACTAAATAGTTACAGTTACATGAGAGTTTCACCCACTAGTTCTTAGAAAAAGAAAACCAAGTGCGAGAAGACAAGTTCCTGCCAATGTTATTCAAAAGTATTGTAAGACAAAAAGAGCTAGACAAAACATTCAAAACCATCAAAGCAACATATATCTGTAAACTAAACAACAAAAGAACAATGGAAAGGCTACAAAGACTCCTCCAATCAACATTTCAGGTAATCATTTCAAAATTGTAACATTGCAATTTTTTTTAATAAATTATCTCCCATACGTAACAATATTGTTTCCATAAATGTTTCAGATACAAGGAATTTTAAAAGTTTCCAACCCCTTGTCCAATCCCTTCCATGCATTTTCTGCCAAGTGCAACTTCAAGTTTGAAAATTATGGAACACTAGAAGACCAAGTTTCCTTTTGTGCTAGGTGCAATGATGACGTGCACTATATATTCTGCCCTTTCTTAAAAACCATCTTGATATCTGAAAACAAAAAAATAATGCATTGCTTTGTGGATAAATCCATTGTGAAAATGTTACTACCTGACTTACACAACACCACCTATGAAGAATAAATTGAAGACAAATCAGGCATAATCTTCATGTTACGAGATTACTCAACAAGGGGGCGCTTCACATTGAACCATAACAACATGATCATTAATGTCAACAATCTTCAAGAATAAACAACAAATCTTTTAAAGGAAGGTAAAATATTTGCCTATACTCTATAACTCTAACCATGTTACTATTAAGTCAATACTCTAATATAAACAAATATTCCTTTTCTAATATCCACATTTTCTTTTTATAGGCAACAAATGAGCATGAAATGGAGACACTAATGCACATCTTCAATCTGCATACCACATATAAAAAACAATAGAATACTTATTTATAGTAGTCAATATTTAGTATTAATAGTACATATCAAATGGTACAAGGACACTTCTTCCTTAAATGTTTCATGTCATATGATACATATGACATTCTGAAAACTCTAAAAATGTATATTTGTATTTCTAAATATACTGCATCCTGATTAATGGGATTGAACAAAATATTTCTATTATGTCATGCATGAAAAAATAATATTCCAAAGTTTATTATATTTCTATTATGTTGTTTTGTATCAGCCTGTAGATGTTTCTCTTTGGACTTGTCTACTCTTGTTTTTTAATAGCATTGATGCTCGATTCCTGATTAGATATTTTCTAAATATACTACATCCTGATTAATGGGATTGAACAACATATTTCTATTATTTCGTGCATGAAAACATAATATTCCAAAGTTTATTATATTTCTATTATGCTGTTTTGTATTAGCCTGTAGATGTTTCTCTCTGGACTTGTCTGCTGTTGTTTTTTAATAGCATTGCTGCTAAATTCCCTACGGTTGTTCCTTAACAACATTGTTGTTGTATGTTTTCAGAATTATTGTTGCTTGTTATTTTGTTTTTCTTATTCCAATAAAATGTCATCTATCAAAAACTACATCAAAATGACGATTACATATCTCTTTATTCCTACAACCTCTACCCACCAACCAAACACAATTTAACAATCGACAGGAACGTGACGCAACTGCGTCTCTTGTTTTAATGTATTATTATATTTAAATTTCTTATAATGTTTAAATGTAATGAATTTGTATTATCATTTTCAATAATTTTTATTATATTGTATTATATTTTATTATAATATACTTATATTATATAAATAAATTTATATTATTATTTTATAATTAATATTAAATTTAATTATAAATTATAAATTAGTTTTAGAATATTGCAATTATTAACTTATTTTATTATTATATTATTATTATATTATTTTGTTATATATAATTTATTTTTCCCTCTTTTTTTTTATGTATTGTTATATTTAAATTTCTTATAATGTTTCAATGTAATTGAATTTGTATTATTATTTTATATTTTTATTATATTGTATTATTATATATTTATGTTATATAAATAAATTAATATTAATATTTAATAATTAATAATATATTAAATTATAATTATATATTAGTTTTAGAATATTTTAATCATTAAATCATTTTATTATTATTAATATTATATTATATTTTTAATTTTTTTAGTAGAGCTATGAGAGCTATGAACATCACAAATGCAAGACCTCATCCCTAATTTAAACATTTAACAATTGCATCCAAGTGGGGTTTGAACCTTGATGGCAAGACAAAACCACAACAACTTAACCATCATACCATGCCACTATTAACATATTATTTTATTATATTGTTATAATATTAATATGATCTTATTATTATTATTATTAATTTTATAATGTAATTAAATAAATTATATTATATTATTATCTTATTATAATATTAATAATAAATTATATTTATATATCATTATTATAATGATTATAATAATTATGTCTATATAGTTATAACTTATAATATAAATATATTTTAATTATATTTACTTATATTTTTTAATAATAGTATAGTAATATTAATATATTAATTAAATTATTATCTATATTTCTACTTTGAAGATTTATCTCATTTAACTAGAAAAATTATTTTATTGACTATAATCAATTTATTACTTAAAAATATGCTATTTTAATTTAGAATTATTTATTGCATAATAGCCTTTAACTTTTAAAATCATGTTATATTTTTTATTAAACATTTATATTTTACTTGAATGAACATAAGATATTCCGAACTATACTTATTTATCCCTTGTTTACATATGCATTTTAAATAATAATAGCATTTCAATATGAAATGATGTAAAAATGGTATGGTCCTATCATATGGTTTTAGGACATAGAGCACACCCACTTCAATTTGATTCAAGGATAACCCTTGAGATCTTGATGACTTTTTCTTTAGTGTGGTGTGTATGAAAACCTATGCATGATTTGATGCTACTCTTATTTGAAAGGAAACGGTGTTGGTAGATACTCATATACTTATGCCATACTAGTGGGTCATGATGTGTTACTAATACTTCTTGCTAAGGTTAGGTGGTATACCCCCCCTTATCAAATTATAGGAGGAAGTTTACTCTTAGGGGGCGAGGATGTGAAGCCCCACCTATAGATGGGCACGTAATGGTGTCAGTTACTCCTATGTAGTTTTTGGAATAAGCCATGTATATGCCTTACTTGGGTTATGACTGAAAGTCATTCTATTATTCATCATTGGTTTCATTAATTTATTGATGTTCTTTGTTTACCTAGTTCAAGATTACCCCAACCTTATGCCTTGATGTCAATAATAACTCATTGAAGGAACTTAAACCACAAATATTGATCACTTATAATGATAGGAACCAACTAAGGAATTGCTCACTTGATCTCTTTATGTGATCCTCCTACAAGGAAAGTGGTGTTGAAATACTTCACATTGTCATATTAGTAGTAATATTGTATGTCATGTTAGGTACCTCCATGTCATGTAATCAAGATCCATTTGATCATGATGGTGATTCAATGTGTATCATGAGTCACTAATTGATATATCAATATAAGAATGTTATTGAAAATATGTACCCCCTTCAATTAGTTGCATCCATCAATTGTGAGGGAAAAGAGAAGGAAAATTAATACATAAAACTTAAATACAATCACTTGATATGAAATAATTCAAGTACATAATCTTATAAAGTGTCATAAATGCATCATGTGATATGAAAGTAAGACATATAGTTTGATGGGAATGAAATCTTATCGATTGGATATAATCATTAAGGTATAGGTTTGCCTCTAGTATGGGGAAATCATAAGGTGAAAAATAGCCCTACAGGAACAATGCAAGTGGTACAAGGAAAGCATGTTGTCCCCAATGTGGCTCTTAGAACATGATAAGTCATGCTAGCACACATTGTAGGATATGGAAAGGAAAGATGCCCCAATATGGTAAGATATTTCTAGGAACATAACCAAGAATGTGAACAAAAAAATGTTGTGGGGAAGTATGATTCCATCAATTTAATAACGATAAGATATGATATCACAATAGAGCATCTAAAAATCAAGATGAACCCAATAAAATGAGAGTTCTCTAGAATATGAGACAATGAAGACATATATATGGAATGAGAAAGACATGGTGATCCAAATTCAATATGACAATATGTAATGAAAGTACAGTGTGACAACATCTTACATAAGCAATGAGTGTAGGAGTAGTCTAGGCATAAGGTAATGACATGGTGAGGTTCACAATATCAATATATTACAAGCATGTGATCAAATTATAATAATCCTAATGATAATGTGAGGATAAACATAAGGTTTGGAACATAGATTCATAAGTAAAAAGAATAATTAAACTATCTTGATAAAGAAAATAGTAAGGATGCATAAGAAAAATCAAGTATAAAAGTAGAATGCAATAAGAAAATGACCAATTTGGTAGATACGAGAAAGAATAAAGAATACAAGGAAATGATAAAAATAATAAATAATATTAATGTAAATAAATTGTGTTTTCTACTATTGTTGCACGAGACAAACAAAATAATGATGTTAATATATAATATCGATATTTTCCTAAGACCTAATCGTTAATTGAATAACAAAATTATCTTTTAATAGTGATGGTTAAATAATAATAATTTTATTACCACATTATTTTAGAGTTATCAATGATAATATTATTGATGGTTTATGGATTTAATACTAATAATATTATTAATTAATAATATCAAAACTCTCCTAAAAATTAATAAATAAAATAAAACAATATCTATAGGCATGACATAGGGAAAATAAAATAAAATAAGTTGTGGTAGCTAAGGAATTAAAGGAGGAACACACACAGGGGAGCCACTTGGGGGGTACTCTAAATAAATTCAAATTCCTACTACTCCATGAAGGAGTATGGCACCCCTCTTCTATGGAACGGCCCCATTCTAATGAGGGGGGGAAGCTTCTAAATAGAATGGGGGGAGCTATGAATCTTGAAAACTAGTATAGGTGCTCCTTCTCTTCTCACCATCAATGCCATGTTGAAGAGGAAGAGTAATGGTGGGGAGCATGACAAGACTAGTGCAAAATCTTGAGGTAAGTACTCGCCATGGTTTTAGCAACTTGGTTGGTTTGCTTTTAGGATCTACACACAGCTAGGCCGCTTTTCTACGGTGTTTTACTTCATTCTAAAAAAAAATTGTTGTTATCTTTTAATAGGAAGCATTGGTTCTATGGTTTTGAGTTTTGGTCATTATCTTGTGTGGACAATGGAAATGGAGTCATAACTTCTCTTATCCACAACTAAAAGGGGAATGAAGGAAGAGGAATCTGATTTTGCAATGTTCACACTCAAGAATAATTCTGTGAGATTCTAATGCAATAAAGATTGAAATTTTTCAAAGGAGATTGTTCCTAAGGCTGGAAGTGGATAAAGAAGATAAACTATGAATACAAAACTCAGAAAATGCAAGTTGTTTGAAAACACATTCTGATATGTAGAAAGATAAATTAAGTGTAATAAAGAACAAGATAAAGATGCTAAACATAAATTGTGCACCTAGAAACTGATGATGCTTGAAATGAAGATTGCAAATTCCAATGAAATTATGGAAAATCTAATTTCCTAGCCAACTGGGACACTTACACCAAGTTGGGTGACTTAGTCCCAGATGAGGGAAACTGCTTAGGAACTTGTTTCTGTCAAATGGTTATCCAAATCTACAATTTTTTTTGACAAACTAGTGCAGTGGGACTAAGTCGCCACTATTGGTGACTTAACCCACTTTGGATTATCTATAAATCTGAAAGTGGAAATGGAAGCCCACAGTCTACACTTTGTTTTCTAACAGAAACCTAGATCTGAACCTATGAAAATACTTACAAAATAGAGTATAAATTGGTTTCTAATGGGGGGTTTTCCTTAGTAAAACCCCTAGTTTGTATTTAAACCTTGAAAGAGATAAAATCTACATAAAACCCTAGTCCTAAGTCTGTCTAAGACTAGGACGTCTAAAAATAAGATGCAACCCTATTCTAACATGCAAGAATAAGATGCATAAATGGAATTAGAAATATGAAAGACTCAATCTAAAAGACACTAAATCACAATAGAAATGAATCTTAATGACATGCAAACCTTCCTTAGGCTAAAGATAGAGAGAAAATGTAAGATGGAATCACTTTGAAAATAAGTCCTTAAGATTGATTTGATGGCTAGTTGCATCTCCTCAACCTAGATTTCTACATGATTCTCCATAGGTATCCATGATCAACCCTTTGCAATGTGAGATGTTGGACAAAAAGTGATCTTGAAGACTTGCAAAAACCATAACTTGTCCTAAAGCTTCAACTTTGTTGTAGATACACTAATGAATCTTCTTTTCAAACATATTTGACACTTGACTCTTGAATTTGCTTGTTGAAAATGACTTAATGTTGAGAAAAATGACCTAAAAAACATATATTTATAGCCATCAACACCTAATTATTCATTATTTTAACTTCACAAGCTGACATCCATTAGGGATTTGAATTAGGTAGGTGATTTTCCTAATCAAAAGTGAAAAATACCTCAAAAGGGACTAAGTCGTCCCCTTAGTCCCACCAGGGATTTTTGAGGTGGGTTTTCTAGAATTTGAATTATTTGAATGTTTCTAGTCAAGATTTGTATAATTTGTGAGTGGAATAAGCCTTAAAGTCCAAAATAATGAGTCTTAGGGCCCTATAAATGTAGATTTTAAGGGGTGATTAATGCAAGGGTGTCTAAAATAGGACTAAATTAGACCATGGATTGTACTATCTCCAAAGGAGTACAATTTATGTGTCCATAATTAGCCCCCACTTTAGCGCCCATATGAATCTACATGCATATGTAAGCTAAAGGACTCTAAAGAGTGCACTTTACTTCATAAAAGGATACTCATTCAAAAGACGGGAGAATGAAGCCCCCAATGTGGTTATCTACAAAACAACAACATTATGAACTACATCCTACAACAAAAATTTGTTATTTGTCCAATAATCCTTTTATACCACTTCTAGAAATCAAATTTTAGGGTAGATGTATGCTCCCCCTTGATTCCACATGATTTACGAAGGTGAAATCAAAGTAGAAAACTAGGAACATCGAATAAGGAAGAACATATCGTAGGACATATCCAAGTACCATGCCTCATAATGATAGAAAATTAATGATATTGAGTGTGGAATCATGATTCCAACGCATCAAATGAAATTGAAAATGGAGTTCCCTAGCACCTATTATGGTGTTTTGATAGAAAGTACTTTATTAACTCTTAAGATAGAAAAAAACCTATTTTTATAGATAAGAGTAAAAAAGAATGGAAAGAGTTAAAAGAGGTAAAATTTAAGTAATTTTTCACTTAATATTTCATTTTTCCTTCTTTTAGTGTGAGAGTGATGAGTGAAGATGGAAAGATGTTGAGCAGACAAGACTACATGCCTGCACGATTGGACATTCTATGGGACCAAGTGACGCATGACGAGCATCATCACAAGGTGAGTTGATTCTACTACCTATGTTGTGTCTTAATGCAATTATTTAATGATTTTTATGCATTTCTAGGTTAATTTAGGATCTTGGAATTTTTTTTTGCAGAGTGTCCCATTTGTTCGCAAAGTGTCCCATTTGTTCACAAATGGTCCCACTTTTTCACAAAATGTCTCATTTCTTCGTGAAGTGTCCCAAAAGGGTTGTAAAGTGTCTAGGGCCTTTAGGAAAGCACACTAGATGAAATTTAGTACACTTGCAGGATGAATAAAGTAAAAATTAAATATATTAGATGATTTTTAGAGCATATTTTTGTGGTTTTGATAGGTACTCACCCATTTGCAGTAGCATCTAGGGTGTAGGTAGCTAAGCTTTTTCAAAGATTTAGCCCCATCACTTTCAGAAGAGGAGACAAAGCACTTGTAGGCCATAGGTATCTACTTTTTGTACCTTATGCCCCCCACAAGGTACCATGATGCTATGCTTATGGCGCTCTGCAAGAGCTGCAACGTAGACACATGCACATTCCACCTACCGACAGGTAAGATAACGATTACCCTAGAGGACGTACACCACATTCTCCATGTTCCTATTTGGGGAGAGTAGGTACATTTCGAGAGGGATCCCACCTTCTATGAGTAGAAGGAAAATATGCAGTATTGTTTGGGTGGTCCAGTGCATGATGAGTGAGTAAGAGGGTAGATAGACCTGGCGATGTTACTGTATTCATGAGCATCAATGGTGAGACAAATCATGATGCATATAGTGGCACTAGTTCTCATCCTTGATGGGTGGGAAATTCACCTTGAGGGAGGACTAAGGGTATGCACATGATCATCATAGAAAAAAAAGCCCTTAGGTGGTGATGAAAATTCAAAAAAATCAGAGTTAGGAAACTTGACATAAAAATTTGAATAAGTTATCTATATTATTTCAAAAATATGTAACAATAGAATCTGTAGAAAATTGAATGTAGGTTCTAAACTACTAGGTTTATTTAAAAGAAATAATCTAATTGGTCAAAATTTGAAATTTCAATGCAGTAACACTTAAATTTCAGGGAAAAAGTAAGAAGTAGGTGTTTGTTTGACCACCCTAACCACAATAGAATGATAATATTTTTAAAAATATTTTAGATATAAGTAGAGGAATCATGTCCTGATGTGATGCATATATTTTTGTGATTTTTTTCCATGTAAATAATTAATTATGAATTTTTTATTACAACTTTAAAAAAAAAAAACTCGTATGTTTGATCAACCTAACTTGGTCAAAACTTCATGAAATTCAATTTATTTATTTTTAATCCTATAGTATGTGAAGCATAGAATGTGACACATGTTTCAAATTTAAAAAATATGATACCATTTGAAAGCTATAGATGTTTTTCAATTAGCCTATCAATCAGGACTTTAGTCATAATTCAAATAGAAATGAATAATAATTATTTATTAAATTCAAACTAAAGAATAATTTAAATTGGTGGAAAGCTGAGAATATCCTTTAGAAACCCTTTTCATTTCATCAATTTTGGGTACAAAAAAGTCCTCAGCCACATACCCTCCACATATGCATCCTATTTCCACTTTTTGGCCCATCATGATCCTGCACATACCCCTAGTTCATTTGATATGCAGGATGGTGGAGCATCAGAAAGTATACACTTGGGGGCATTGTATCTTGGCACATTTGTATTGTGATCTTGGTTGATTTGTCTTTTGGGAGGTAGACAGTGTGGTGCACCGAACGCTTCTATAGGTTTAGTTCCTAGAGCATATCATCTGTACTAGACCAGTCGGCTTCCCATGTGCTATAATAGTAGGGTATCCTCGAGCCTTTAGCTATCCTCTATGATGGTTATGGTATTATGGGGATTTACATTTTTGGAGAGTGAGATTTGAATGAATAGATGAGGATGAGATCTTGTGGAGACCTTATCAGTTGACGCTACAGTGGGTAGATCACACAAGATAGTTGAGGAGATTGTAGTTAGAAAGATTTTTGGTTGGCTGACATGATATCACATAGTATGTCCTTTCTACTACAATTGAGTCATGCATAAATTCAGACATTTTCAAAGACCACCCTAGGCATGATCCTTTTTCAGGAGGTTGGTGTAGAGTTCCTGAAGAGCAAGTGATATAGTGTGGCTCACTCTAGACCATATTATTGTTGAGAGTGGCCTCGATTTCTCATATCATGACCAACCTCTAGTCTCCAATGCAAACAATGTCGGTGTCACATGGGATTATGAGGAGTGGCTAAAAGTATCATGACCAACTCCTGTATATTTGATGGATGAGCCTATAGGGGATGTAGGACCATTTCTAGATGAGGGATATGATAGAAGGATATGGCCAAGGAGAAATGATACAAAGTTGCAAACATATTTACTGATGTAATTGATGATGACTACGATGAGGATGCAGATCCGAACTATGATTCCCTAGAGGGAGAGGAGGATGATAATGAGGAGGAGGAGTCACCCCTGAGTGAGAGTGATGAGGAAGTAGTTGGGGATCAACACGAGTGGGGAGAGCTTTCTCACATTCATATGACGACATCATGAGCAGTAGCTATAGCAGGTATCAATACCCATAGTCATGCAGAGGCTAGCACATCCTCCATGCCCCCTACACATGATGATGTTGATATTGCTCAGCCTACCAAAGATATAGGTGATGATATTTGATTTTATGCATGTAATTTAGTGTTTATGCTCTTTATATATATATATATATATATATCATGATGATGTGTACTGATTGTGTATTGTTTCTATCTTGCAAAAGTGATGAGAGATTGGTGGGCACTCTTCCATCAAGCATCTATAGAGATAGTGCTAGAATCCATCAACAATGAGGAGATGGACTCCTATTATGTTCCCCCACCGATTGTGGAGTAGGATCTAGAGTCACTTAGGCCATTTGTGAGATTATGAGCAGCATATGAGAGGGGTATGTGCAGGATCATGATGGGCCAAAAAGTGGCGATATGATGGGTATGTGTAGGGTATGTGGCTGACGACTATTTTTTTACCCAAATTTGATTAAATGAAAAGGGATTTTAAAGGATATTTTCAATGTTCCAAAAAAATAAATTATGCTTTAATTTGAATTTAATAAATAATTATTATTCATTTTCTATATGAATTACAACTAAAGTCCTAATTGATAGGTTGATTGAAAAACATCTATAGCTTTCAAACGGTATCACATTTTTTGAATCCAAAACATGTGTCACATTCTATGCTTCACATACTATAGGATTAAGAAAAAAAGAATTGAATTTCATGAAGTTTTGACCAAGTTAAGGTGGTTAGTAATACAAGGTTTTATATTTTTAAAAGTTGTAATAAAAAAATCAGAATTAATTATCTACTTGGAAAAAAATTAAAAAAAGTATGCATCACATGGAGACATGAGTCCTCTACTTATATCTAAAATCTTATAAAAAAATATTATCACTTAATTGTGGTTAGGGTGGTCAAATAGACACCTACTTCTTATTTCTCCTTGAAATTTAAGTACCATTGCATTGCATTTTTAAATTTTCACCAAATATATATTTTTTAAATAAACCTAGTAGTTTAGAAACTACATTCAATTTGTTAAAAATTCTATTTTACATACTTTTTAAATAATATGGATAAATTATTCAAATTTGTACGTAAAGTTTCCTAACTCTGAGTTTTCTGAATTTTTCATACTTAAGGCCTAGTTTTTTCCATGACGATCCTGCACATACCTAGAGTCTAAGGAGATGACTTCACCGAGTTGGGACTGTAGGATAGTCATCCCAGACTCTAGCAAAGGTTGAGATACTAGAGGTAGAGGTAGCACAACTACAAGTGGAGATGAAGTAGATAGAAGGGGAGCATCAGGTGGCCCTTGGACGAATACATGGCTTAGAGTTTTTACTTAGATTTGGTAGATCACAATCATGATCACATACAATTGTCTCCTGATGTCCTACTACCGGATCATGAGTACTAGATCTCGAGGGGTTGAATACCCACATACCTTAGTGATATTGTATATTGTGATGATATGTACATAAAACTTTGGATATATATATATATATATATATATATGAGCATTTGATGTTTTATTACTTGTCTTAATGTGTTTGAATGTTAAATATCAATGTGGCAAATTGGTCTAGTTAGGGTTTTCTAAAGCTTCAAATTCTGATACTTTTCTTCTCTGTCTACTATGTCCTTGATTGATTTATGGATCTGAAACCATGGTTTGCAACTTTTAGGTCTTCTCCAATGTTCTCTGAGGCATGATGACAACTTTGAATGATTTGACAACTTTTCTCCAATCTTGCTCCTTAGGAAATCTACAACCTAGACCTGCAAATCACACATAAGGAGAGGGAAAAATTGTGTTGGGTTAGTGGATAGGGGTCTACCTTAGTTAGACCCCATTTTGGCAATCAAAGCTTGAAATAGAATGAAATATGAATGGATAATGATGAATGAACAAAATAAGATGTTGCAACTCACAAAACCCTATCAATGAAGTGCTACATACATGTAAGAGATGGTTCGAATGGATGTAGACCTTGACTTTTGCTTGAAGATGATAGATATTGAATTGAACACTTTCTTGGATCATAATTTACCCTACACCATAATTGTTAGCACCAAAATAAATGTGATGCATGAAGTCCTTCACATGATGATTGATTCTAGAATGTTGCTCTAAAATGCTTGAAAATTTTCTCTTGAAGATACTTGAATGCTCTTGAATGCTCTTGTGAACTCGACTTGCGATTAGGAATGCTCTCACAAAAGTCTTAGGTGAAAATGAATGAAAGAACCATATATTTATACTCAATTATGTAAGAATTCTCGAAATTACAACACTACAAGTTGACATCAAATCTAGAAGGATAAAATCTTGCCAAGAATTTGAATTCATTTTGATTTTGGGCCACACGGGACTCATTTTCCCAAGGTGTAAAATGAGTCCCACCAAGCCTAAATTTTGGGACCATTTTTCAAAATTCTTAGAAATGTGTGAAATGAGGTTCGGGGCCCAAAAATCTAGGTGGGACTCATTTGCTCAAGGTGGTGAATGAGCCCCAGATCACTAAATCTGGGCCATTCAAGACTGAAACACTTGAATTATGATTGGCTGATGATTTGTGTCAAGATTAACCTCAAAAAGATACATTAAATGGGGCTTGTGGATGTAAAATAATAAAAATTAAAGCATAAGAAATCCCAATTATTAAATAAAACTAGGCTAAAAAAGTGTGAAAGTGTGTTACAACACTTTACAACACTCCACACAATGCACCAATAAGCTTATTTAGTTCAGAAGGGCCTAATACCTAATTTGAATATGTTAGACATATTACAACACTAAATCAATGCCAAATTAGGGTGACCTAAGTTTTTTGTCATTACAAAATACAATGTGCTTGGGTATGACAAAGTGTAGGTTATAAAAAAAAGGTATTTTGAAGCATGCAATTTTTTATAATAGGTAATGTGTTGTTGAAATTTATTAAAATGTTTTTGATTAGATAAGTAGGGGATGGTCCTTGATCCCAAACAAAGAAAAATAGAGTTGAACAACCCAACAAAATAGACTGGCCAAACACATCAACTAGTCATAAACAACAAGAAAAGAATAGAAAGGGAAAATAAACTAGTAGTAAGAATAGAGCCACCAACCAAAGGAAGAAAAGGGAGGAAAAAAAGAGGGGAACAACTAAAGCACCAAAGAAAGGACCCAACAACCTTGCCTCCAAGGGCTTGTCAATCGAAATCGATACGCTCTTAGAAGAACATTTCTTTTTACATTGCACTATCGTCGAAGAGGAATAAATTAGAAACATTTAAATCAAAGGGGGAGAGTCCCATCCAGAGTAACTTACAAGATGAACAATAGATTCTTCAAGAGAAGCATCCAAATCCAATCCAAAAGCAACATGATTTGAAGATGAAATAATCTCTTTTCAAAATGGGGGTAGTAGGATTCTTAAAGGAAGCAACATGCTCAGCAGTAGGAATTTCCTTGTCTAGAATTAGTGCTTTAGAAACACTAGGAGAAGTTGCACCATCAATAATAGGATTATTCTATTGCATAGAAGGAGAAGGGGGGCAAGAATCATCATAATCAGAAGAAGAATCGACATCAGGGCACACTATTAAATGTTCTTGGAGGGAATTCTTCCACCAATTTGAGGAAGAAATTGGATGTGAGCCATGAGGGAAATCTCGAGCCAAGTGACCAATATCAAAATAGCATTTGCAGTGAAAAGGGGTGCCTTCATAATCCACCAGTCGAGACCATGGCCATCCATTAACTTAAAGCACAACCTCACCAAGTAATGCTTGAGATAAATTAACCTTCACCAAGGTCCTAGAAAAAGAGGTGTGGGTAAAGTTCTTGGAAGTAATATCCACTTTTAGAAATGACCCAGAGCATTTCCAATGCCCTCAAAAGTAGAGGGGCACCAAAAATGTAAGGGGAGATACAATAATCTCACCCAAATAGGCATAACATTAAGGGGTTCTTTCAAATGGTTGAAAGAATGAACCCAAGGCCTCATGGAAAGGGGATGACAGTCCTAATCACACACACCATGATCGAAGATAGTCTGTCTATCCTCAACAGAATTAAAACAAACAATAAAGAAAGCTCTAATCAAAGGATAAATTTTAATCTTACCCTCCACCAAAGGTTTCCAATGCTTTGAAATCCAAAGATGCAAATCTAAAAGAGAAGGCCAAAATCTACAAAATCTATCGATAAGAACCAACTTAGAAAATTACTCAATGCATTTTGAAGCCTCTTGAGCTTGAGGGAAATCACAAGAGTATAAAATGAACATAGAAGAGGGTGCCCCTCACCAATAGAACCTAATCGCATAGCCTCAAAAAAAGATCCAATAGCTCAAGTAGAACTAGATCCCACAATAGGGGAGAACCCCAAAGCACACACAACAACAACAGGCACATCTACACCTTGCAAAGCACCATCTACAAAGAGGTTCATAACTAGGTCGCACATAGGGGATACAAGTGACAAACGATTTGACCCAGGCTGCAAGCGAGTAGAGGATCCAAAGAGGAAAGATGGTGAAGAGTTCAAAAATGAAGGATTCATTGAAACAAGAGTGTCAATCCATTGAGCGGGAATTCTAACTTCATTAGAATGTTGTTGTCTATGGCTACATATTTTTATTTTGAAGTGGAAAAAATAAATTTTTATACAACATTATCCTATGGAGATTTAGATGAGAAAATCTATATTTTTCAATCTAAAGAATTTTAGATAAGGGGTATATAATATAGGGTTTCTAAACTAAAAGGGTCTTTATATGGATTAAAGTACTACCACATATGTTGTATCAAAAATTTGATACATATGCATTAGAATTGGGTTTTCCAAGGAATTCAGTTGAGTTAATCACAATTTTACATGTGGATGATATGTTAATCATTGGGACTAATGAAGTGTTGGTTAGATAACTCAAGGTTTAATTGGTTAATAGGTTTGATATGAAATATCTAGGAGCTATCAAATACATCCTTTGTATATTTATACATAGAAATATGGCTATTAAGTTCAACTATGGTTAAACTAGAGGAAGAATCTTGAGACTATTCTATAATGGTTCAACATGCACAATGATAATTATATTTTATGTATTCCTTTACAAATATCAACTAAGTTGAGCCTACAATAATGCCCTAAATCTATGGATATTTTTAGGGAAATCAGGAAGATTTCTTATCCAATTGTAATTGATAGGTGTATGTATTCTTTAATATGTATAATGCTTAAAAATTACTTTACAAAGGGGAGTTCTAAGTTGACTTATGTCAATTTTTTTTAGAGCATTAGCTGTAGATTCCACAATAGAGGTTACAATACATAGTTTCTTTTGGGTACCATGTGAAGTGCATGTTACAAATCATGGTGTGTTTTGAAGCCTATAATTTTTCATAACCAAACAAAAAGTCATGAAATGATGTTGTTAGTTGAAATGGAGATCTAGATATGTATAGTTATGAATATAAATTATAACAAACAAGTAGTTTCAAAAGTTGTGTTTGAAAACACACTATGTTTATTAACTTGAAATTCATAATATACCCAACCCATGAGTTTTTCAAATTGTGTATTGTAGTGTAGAAAAATGTATACCTTTACATTTTCATACTTGTTTGGGACCTCCCTACTGAAATTGGGCTGCTTTATGCCTTATTTAATGCATTTCTCTAAGGATAATCCCAACACTTAACTAATGACCACTCATAATTCATGTTTTTGGGTTGTGTGTTCTGGATCTAGTAACATGTGGGACTCATACGCCACCTTGGGCATATGGGTCCCACCTAGGTTTCAGGGCCTGATCCTGAATGTTGCATTAAACTTAACATTTCTTGAAATTTGTGTCCCAAGCTTAGGCTATTGGTACTCATACACCCCAACTGGTGTATGGGTCTTGATTTAGCTTGTACCTATTTTTAGTTTAATTCTTTGTGGGATTTTATTCTCCTATATCTAATGTTAGCTTGTAGTGTAATTCCAGGAAATTTGGCATAAAAAAGTATAAATAAAAGGTTATTTCACATATGTTATCCTAGAAGTTTTATGCAAGTATTCATATAGAAATTTTATGAGATCAAGAGCATTCAAGAGCATTCAAGATTTTATTATCAAGAATTTGGAGCAATATTAAAGATCTATTCATCATGTGTGTTTTTGAGCTAACATTTATGATGTAGGTTTTCATGATTCAAGCAAGCATTCAAAGGAATAATCTCATATCAACAATCAAGAGTCAAGATCCACATCCATTGAAGCAATTTCACACAATATTGTAGCCTTTATTTTAAGGGTTAGGTGAGTTGCAACACTGTATATTGTTCATTCATCATTTCTTCATTCTATTTCATTTCATTTGAAGGTTTGATTACCAAAACAAGGTTTGATCAAGGAAAACTCATATCCACTAAAAAATCAACATTTTCCCCTTGATTCATGTGTGATTGTAAATATAGGTGTTTTGATACTTGAATATCCCTTAAAGATAAAGTTTCAAGATAGAAGAAAGTTGTCAAATTTGTCAAAAAGTTTTCATCTTCACAAAAACTCACCTATAGATCAAAATTCAAACTTTTGAACCTAAAAATTGGACAAGATGAAAGCTATAGAAGATCACTAGAGGCTACAAAAATATATGTGAAACCCTAACAATGGGACTAAATCGCCACCTTGGGCGTATGAGTCCCGATATAGGCATTTTACCAGATTTCAGTGGATTCTGACTTGTCACTGTGAGATTCTAGTTTCTGCCCAGAAACTCTAGCCTGAGACTAAATTGCCCAGTCTAGCATATGAGTCCCTATACACATAATCAACAACAAAATTTATGTTTTTAGATCTTGTTTAGTCATCTCTAGTCTTCAAAGCTCTTCTTTGTTTATCCTAAGTCTCTCATTCTAATTTCAAGTTTCATTTTCTAGGTCACATAGTTAGATTTGCATATTAATTTCATTTCTTATTTTTCTAAGCATTTGATTTATGCTAAACCCCCTTTTTTTAATCACATCTAAGGAAACCCCCCTTATATATACCCTTCCCTCAATTGAGCCACTCTAAAGTTGAGGGATCTTGGTTTCTTAATGAACTAGGAGTGAAATAGGTCCTAAACTCTAGTTCCATCTCCTAAAAGGTGAAACCCTATTTTCTATTGTTCATTTTGGTGAACCTGACATGAACACTTACATTTATGATTTGGAGAAAATTACAATACTTGATCTAGGATAACTTTGTATTAGATCTTTCATTAGTTAAATTGCATTTAGGCTCCTAAATCTTGCATTAGTGGAAAAGTGCATCTTGCATCTTGCATCATTTAATTTTATTGAAAATTTGTAATTGCAAATAGTCAAGTAAACATACAAGTTAGAAACCTTAGAAAAAACTCTGAATTTGGTGTAAAAATCCTAATCTAGAACTCATTCACCCACCTAGGTGATTTATTCCCTGTACAAGTTATTTTACCTGATTTCTAGGAATTTTGTGTTGAGTGTTTTTCACTAACTAAAATTGTAAAAAACCCTAACTAGGACCCGTTCACCCCTCTAGGTAATTTAGTCTTGTATCAGACCTAAATCTACATTTTACAACATTTAAAACTTTATTTATGTGTTGTTGTTGTTGTCAGATGCTTGTTTCAGTTTGTTGAGTTTCTATTGCATTCATTTCATTATATCTAGCTTAACAGGCTTGATTTGTGCATTACTTAATTTCAAAATTGCAATTTTATCATGGATATGTGCTTTGGTAAGATTTGGATTTCTTTGAAATCATTTATGGATGTGTCAAGTTGTGCTTTTCAAAATGATCCTAATGAAATTGAACTCACTCACGCTTAATCAAATCCTAATACATGTCCACCTCGTGAAGTTGACATCATTGGAGAAGATGATGATAACATGAAAAGCTTCAGAAATAATTACCTTAACAACCTTGAGACTAATGCATCCTTTTATCCTTCCATGAAACAACCAACACCTCCTACCATCCCACCACTTGAGATGTTTTTCATTTTACATATTGAAAATGAATCACAAGATAAACCTAAAATTCCTACAATAAGTGGTCCTATTTCTTCTAATCAAGTGCATCAATTCTATGTTAACAAAGTGACCAACACTCCCATCAAATTAGAAAAAAAACTATGGCCAAGGCTTGAATATATTAACTAAGAAAGGATGTGACATAACAAATGAACATAAAATTCATCAACTTAGAATAAATACCAATTGAAGATACCAAAGGGATAGGACACCAAGATCCTCCTTGTTAGCTAACAAATTTATCACTTAACTCTATATTCTTATACCCACAAAGGTGATAAATGTAACTATAGTTGAATCGATAACAGTACAATTTTTGAAACTGGTTCTCTGCTTGTTTTAAAAGGTGGCAACTACCTTTATCTAATATTCAATGAATTATTTTTAAACTAGTGTTGATTTTAACCAAAAAGAAAATAAAGGATGGGGCTTTTAACCAGAAACCTTTAAAGGTATCTATCAACTTCATACAGTAAGAAATGAAACTTCTTAAAAAAATATAAAGACTAAACCAATATTATCACATAATCCTTATTCACAGACAATAATACAAAAAAAAAAATTATCTATCATCCCAATAATAGATAACACACTAGCAAATATTTAGTATAAACAAAATGAATCCATACACCATAATTCAAAGAATATGCATGCATAAACTTCACCAATATCTTCTATATCAGAATAATGTAGATAATAGCCAAAATAATAGAGTTTTCTCTAATGAGTATATAATTTTTTTCCCAAAAGATCTGAATCACATAATTCGAGCCCATATTTAAACATAGTAAATGTCTTTGGTAACGGTTTCTTAAAATTAACCGTACCAAAAATTAAAAAAACTTTTTAACTTAAAAGAGCCAGCTTAAAATAAAGTATTTGAAATACTAAAAATAAACTATGCATCAGTCTCGACCACTTCAACTTCTTCAACTTTTGGTTCCTCGACCTCTTCTTGTTCCAACAACTTTTCCCTCGCCTTCATTTTGGACATGTATTCCTGTACTTGGTAATTGTTGCAAAGATCTCTTTGTTGCCTGGTGTTAGTGTGATCTGAAGCATATTTCTCCATTTTCTAAGGGCAACCTCAGACTCATTCAGAATATTAGACCTTCTCTCAACTTGAGTTTTAAAGTTTTTAAGATAGAGCTCTAGCCTTCCAAGCTCAGAGAAAGGTTCTTTAGTCATTGTAGTAGGATATGCTATTATCCTATTGAATACTTCTTTGAATTTCGAGCAAATTTCCTTTGTGTCTAGAATCTTCTCATTGAACTCATCAGTTATCTTCACCTACAGATCATAAAAATTTCCTTTGATTTATCCTAGCATATCCAAATAATTTTCTGGTGCTTCAATAATTTCTTTTACCAAGTTATCATATATGTTTAATTTCCATTCAAGTGAGTTAGGCCATGAAGGGTCTAACTCCTTTGGATCACTAACAATATGTTCACTGATTAACTTCAATCTATCCATGGAAATAAATTATTTCATTTCTTCTGAAAGCACATAAAGATTGGTCTGATCCTTCCTAATTTGTTGTAGCTCCACTATCAATCCTTTTCTTTTTAGATCAACAATATGAGTGTAGTAAATCATAGATTTACCAATGAAAAATATAGTTTCTTGAGACATTTCATCAATCCACTCACTGGCACCTTTGGAGTAACTTAGGTTCTTTCTAACCAACTGCATTGTAGACTCATCAATGACTCTCTCTTGATAACTCAAGGCTTCAATAGAAAAAAAGGGGGAAACTATAGAAGAGATGAAGTTTTTGAAATCCAAAACCTGAGATTGCAATTTTACTCTTTCCTTCCTTTCTTCCTTTACCCACTTGGCTAAGGAATTGACTTAATAAATGGCATGATATACATCACCCTCAAGTGTCTAGGGACCCATGTCAACATGTATAATTTTATAATTAGTCACGATTATCAAGTATCATCATCCAAATATTTTAAAGGCTCAACAATCTCTAGTATCTGATTACTAGAAACAAAATCATCCAGTATTCTTGACATTTTTTGAGCTTTCTTTGGCCTTGAAGAAGATTGGAGTAATTTTTCCACTGTGTCTACTCTTATAGATGTTGTGGGAGTGTATTTTCTCTTCTTTTCTACTACCGTCTTTAGCCATACTGGAGATTTTTCCATCAAAATAAAACATTTATAACTTTGAACAACCTCCCTGGACTCCCTAAAAATAATTGATATATTTTCCATAGGAAGAGAAGGTATTACAGATAAGGGTATGAAATTATTATCTTCAACAATCTGCCTAAAAATGTTATCTGAATCTTCAGGTGCAAGTTTTGTTTGGGCAATCTTCTTTGTAGGAGCAGGGGTAGATGGGCTGTCTTGTTCACATATTGACTTCAACTTGGCTAATTCTTCAAGTTTTTGACCATCACCCCTATATTGTGAATTTGCACTTGAAGACTTGGTAGCTATTCTTGCTGATGATGTACTTCCTGCAACTACCTAACTAGATCCTTGTTCATTTTTCTAAGATGATTTTGGTTCGTGAACGAAACCAACATCCTTGTGCCATTTTCCATCTAACCAATCTTGAGTCCTTTTGAATATTAGTGTAACCCATGCACTCATATACAAAACTTCATTTTTACCCTGGTCAACCCTAGGATGAGATTTGTCACACAAATTCATATATTTAGGATCAAGGACCACTGAATCTTAAGTCACATTTTCAAGAATTTGGAAAGAAAAACCAAAAGCTTGTATCTGCTCAAGGGTTAACCTCATACGATCTATTTTGAATACTTCATTTTCATCAATAAAATCCTCCCAGAAATCCTCAATAGAAGGTTGATGTTGATACGAGCCTGAAGCGTACAAGTTTTGTCTTACAAATCCCTTACTGTCAAAATTGGTTCTCACAAACAAGTACTAGAGATTGTATTCCTTAAGAATATTTTCAACACCTTTAGCCATTTTATTTTTTTTGCATGTGAAGGAATCACTAATAGGAAAACATACCCTCATTTTCCCATATTCATGTATTTTATATTCAATATTCCCATTTTTCTACAAACCTCCAAAAATACCAACAAATCTTCAGGATACTTGGGAAATTTTAGTGGGGCCTTTACATAACCTCCTACCCTCAAATAAGAAAATCTATCAAACTGGATATAAAAACTTCCAAACTTCAACACTAGAGATTTTGATTGAGGGGAAAAACATATTTCAAGGTTTCCATCCAATTTCCTCACAACTTCCATAAAAAATGTATCATTAACAAGAAAATATTCTCCCATTCCAACTTGCTTGGTAAACTATGGATAACATTTATATGTGGGCATGCCAAAAGTCAGTAATACCTGTGGTTTCAACCATGGCCAAAAATATCTCTGACTAGCAATGATATATATCAAGCAAGAACATAGATGGAAAGTGGCAGTCTTTTGAAAATTGACTAATTGTTCATGCAGGTGGAAGCAAATTATTTTATCCCAATTGATAAATACATCATCATCATCATAAATAACCAAAATAAACTGACACATCCAATCTTCAAATAATTCAATTTGTGCATTCCTGAAAATGCAGTGAAGTAAAGTGATGGCATCAACAATTTCCACTTTAAAATGTACCCTTTTAAGTTTACTAGGTAATTGGGCTTACCTCTTTTCTCTGACGTTAACCACCCTTTGCCCATAAATTTTTTACACTAGGATTCATTAGCCCTGAAAAATTCATTAGCTGCTACAGCAGACATATATCTTTTAGAGGTTCCTTGTCTGGAATTTTTAATGCTTGGGAAATGACTTTAGGGGAAATTTTAGCAACAATTGCCTCGACCACAACCTTGATTTCTCAGGTTTCAGGAATGTATCTTCTTGCACATGCAACAATTAGGTCTACACTCAGCAAAACTTCTAGAAAACCCCTGGCATGAGCTAATCCACTTTCAAGAACCTTTACATCTACAACATACTTTTTTTTACTCTCTAAATGTGCCTAGAATTCTTCCAATTTAAAAATTCCTAGCTCTATAACTCTCACACCGAGCCAACAATTTTCAATTTCAAACTACATGAGCTCACTATGCTTAAGGAAATTCTTGAATTCCTAAATAAATAATAGTATTAGGTATAAGTACAACCAAAGCTTTAACAAATAAGTTCTCACCACCTTAAGCCATGTAAAATGACAAGACATTCATTTGGTATTGAATTAATATGACACTTTATTTTATTTTGTAGTAATGAAAACCCTAAAGTTTGCGTTCCTTGTAAAAATATTGATAAGACATCTCCTGGTTGTACCGTACACCTTATTAAATGCAAGAATGGTGTCTCAAAACCTATGGAACTAACAAAAAACTCTTTTGTCGTGGAAAATTGAAACTTAATAACCCAAAGTCGGGAGTTATGAAGTTTTGAGAACCTATGAGTCACCGACTGCACACTTGACATTACAAAGGATAATAAGTTAGGCCATCAAAAATTTAAGAAAAAAATAAACCCGATGAAATGAGCAAAAAAAAAGGAACACCAAATAACTAAGTTTTGAAACTTGAAGAAAACCACAACAAAGGAATAAAATGAATATAAAGGCCTTTAACTTAAGGAGGAAACACGAATAAGAGGACACAATTTAACCATATGATACATAGTATATTTATGGGTAACATTGGCTCTGAATGAGGACTAGGACTGATAGGACACAAAGAATCTAGAAACATGACATAAAGCCTTATTCATTGGGCAATAGAGTCAAAAATTAGACAAGCCAAAACTAAACCAACAAAAAAAGAGAGGAAAAACTATGTATAGGGATGGACCCAACAAATGATTAATCAAGTAATTTCAAATCTTTCCCATTATAGGAAAGAGGCAGAACGATACCATTAGGATAAGACAATTGGAAGGCATGATCACTAACTAGCTCCTTGATCAAAATAGGTCGTCTCCATAGAGAATCAAATTTCTTACATGCTCCCTTTGGCTCTGTTCTCCTATTCCAAAGAAGAACTGAACCACCAACAATAAAGTCTCTTTGTCTAGCTTTTCTATCAAACACCTTTTTTACCATCTATTGATGTTTAGTAATTCTATCTACCACAATCTCCCTCTCCTCTATCAACTTGTTCAAATACATGATTCATTTTTCTAAGGCATCCTGAAATTTCCCATCTTCAATAACCTTCTGCAAATCAAGTGCCAAAATATCAAATGGTGTGGGTAGAGTACTATCAATGCCATATACTAATTGGAAAGGAGACATTCCAATACCTCTTTTTCATGTAATTCTATCAACCCATAATGCATCATATAAATTTTTATGCCACCCTCTTTGATTTTCATTGACCAATTTATTAATAATGGAGATTTGGTTTTTATTGCTTGACTTGGATTTCCCGTTGCCTTGTGGATATTAATCATATGAATGAGCAAGGATAATACCATATTCATAATAGAAAAGAGTGATCTTAGTAGAAGAGAATGAGCTAGCATTATCAGCACCAATCTTCTTAGGAACTCCAAATCTTACCAAAATATTATCCTTCAAAAAATTACACATGACCTCAGTGGTAGTGCTTTTCACTAGGATAGATTCCACCCACTAGTGAAATAATCTGCAGTATTCAATATTTGTGTATGTCCTATGTTAGAGCTAGGATTAATTGGCCCAATAAAATCTAGACCCCATTGTTGAAAGGGTTCATCAATTACAACAAGTATCAAAGGTAGAGCAACAAGTTGTGGCCTACCAATGAACTTTAAACACTTTTCACATTTTGATACCCAATTATATGCATCCTTGAACATACTTGGCCAATAAAATCTAGGACAAAGGATTTTAAAAGTTGTCACAGAGGCTGAAAAATGTCCTTCACATGCTTCACCATGACAAACCTCCAATAATCTTTTTTGCTACTCTTTATCAACACATCTCAGAAAGGTTCCATCCGCACCTTTTTTATACAGGTTCCCTTCCAAAGTACATACCTATTCACCTTAAGCTTCACATTTCTCTTCTCTTTTGTTGATAGGTGTGATGGACAGTCCCCATAAGTTAAGAAGTAAGAAATATTAGAAAACCAACTATCTGTTGTGCTCGTGAATAACACCAATGGTAAAGTGTGCTCGGAGGCATAACTATATATAATGAAATTTTTAGTAAAATCAGGATGGACCAAGGTAGGAGTGTTTGCAATTGCTGTCTTAATATTTGTAAAATATTGCTTTCCTTCATTTCTCCACTTGAATATTGGTTGATCCTTCATCATATCAGAAATGGGCTTAGTCATCTCAACAAAATTGGGAACAAACCTCCTCAAAAAATTCACTTGACCAAAGAAAGACCTGGTACCATCTTTTTTAGTAGGTAGCCCTAGCTGCATAATTGCTTTCACTCTTTCTGGATCTATTTTAATTCCATCTTTCAAAACAATATGACCTAAAAGTTTTCCCTCAGTTACAACAAAGATAGACTTCTTAGGGTTTAAAGAGATGCCTTCATCTCTGCAACGTTGTAATACAAATTCCAAGTCATGTAGATGATTGGCTCTTTTCTTAGAAAAAATTGTTAAGTCATCCAGATAGATCACTATAATTTTATTCTTGAGGTCTCCAAAAGATAAGTCCATAGCCCTTTGAAAGGTTTCCCCAATATTAATAAGTCTGAATGGCATTCTGTTACAAGAAAAAAAATCAATGGGTGTGGTGAAAGTTGTCTTATGTTGGTCTTCTGGAGCTACTTCCACCTAATTATATCCTAAGAAACCATTGAGCATAGACATCATTTCAGAGCCAAGAACTATTTACAAAATATGATCCATCATAGGTAGTGGATAATTATATTTTAGGGATGCCTGATTTAAATATTGGAAGTATACGCATATCCTTATTTCTCCATTTTTCTTCCTTACAGGGACTATATTAGCTACCTGTGTGGAATGATGGATGGGGTAGATAACTTTTGCTTTAAGAATTTTATCAATCTCATTAAAAATAGCTTCTGCAACTTTGGGATTATAAGTCCATTTTTTCTGCCAGTAAGGTGTGGCACCAGGTTTTAGTGGAATATTGTGATGAAATTATCCATTTCTAAATTTATTTAAATCTACATAACACCATGCAAAGACATCCTTATATTGTGTCAACAGGGAAATCAATCTCTTTATTTCCTCTTGGGAACAAAACTTTCTAATACAGATGATCTTAGGATCATCATTTGTACCAATGTTCACCTTGTCATATTCAATAGATGCTTCAACTAAGACTTTATTTTTCTATTTCAAATACTAGTCATGTGTACCAAATAAATGTTCAAGGGACACTAATCCTTTTAGACTTTTATTACACTTTAACTGGACAATATTTGTCTCTTTTCCATCAGGGGTAGTGATACCACCTTCTAAAACATCACCACTTTTATCATCACTACCTTCAAAATAAATGTGAGCAAAGGCTTCAGCCTTCTCTAAAAACTCAATAATTTTTTGATCATTATTGAACACTTGCCAATGATTGATATTATCAAGAACACTAGGTCTGTATACAATTTCAATTATATATGACTCATCTTTGAAATTTGGATGAGGCAAGAGTAATGACACTAAGATTGCTAAAGAATCAACCCTAGTATTTTGCTCCCTTGGAACAAACTCTATAGAAAAAGCATCAAAATCCTCTATACAATCTCAAACTCTATTCCTATAGTGTTTAAGCCGTTTTTTTTTCACATTGTAAATTTTTCTCACCTGTTTCACCACTAATTCTACATCTCCTACAACCCTCAACTATTTGATACCTTTTTCCTTAGCCACACTTAGAACAATCAATAGAGATTCATACTTAGCTATGTTATTAGTATTGGAAAACTCTAGTTTGAAAACAAAAGGAAATTTATAAGTATCAAGAGAAATCAGAGCTACACCAGCGCCTGATCATATATTAGCATAAGTTCCATTAAATTCTAATGTCCACAATTCATTAATTAAATCAAGGTTGATAGAATTTGAACCTTCTCCATGATTAGAAGTACACATGTAAGTTCTTGGTCCTATTTCAACAAACAAAATGTCTACTCTTGGATCACCAAATTTTAAGATAGTGAATGTTTCTCTAGGTTCAGGATTCAGACGTATTTTCATTCCCTCTAGAGGTATGAGGGTATGAGACCAATCCATTTGTATTTCTCCACCTAAATCCTTACAAAAACTTCTGCTCAAAAGCATGCCATAACTTGTTGGGATGTCAACAACTAATATGGCCAGTTTTAATCTCTTTTTGGGAAAAGCTGCTAGAGCTACTTGAGCATCTTTGATTTTGCATATGATAGGGACCGGTGACCCATCCATGGAAAATAATTTTCCTTGAAAGGAAGTATAAGACAACCTTAAAGCTTTAGCTATCTAGGTAGGCATCACATTTTTGAAAGCTTCAGAATCAATAATACAATTACTTAACCTGAAACTAGCAATGTCTAATGATATATAAAAAGGTTCAGGTTTCATGAATGGGTTTTGTGAACTTGAAAATTTATCAATAGCGTTGGAATAGATTTGGTTCTCAAGGAAAAGTTCATTTTCACTAGAGGTTTTAGCATTACACTAAGGTGGTGAGGAATGTTGTTTAACATATCTGACCAACCTATCCAATTATGAGGGATTGAGTCTCAAATATTCAACCTGTGAAATTTGGATTTTGATATTCTTACAAGACTCAACTATATCAAATGAACTAGAAGGGATATTTTTAGAGAATGAAGAAGATGGTACCTCTTCTAGCACACTCTTAGGAGTTGTTTTCTCTTGCCTTTTATACTTGGTCAAAATGTTCTTCGGAGCTAAGGATGAACCACTTTGATCAACTTTGGCATGTTGTGCTCTAGTGAAAACATCACAATTAGGATCATCAACTCTAACATATACATCTTCTCTAGCTTCTGTTTTCGATACAAATTCAAAGAAATTCATGCCAACATCATTGGATGAACTAGGTTCCTCTACATATGGTTCCAAAATATGTTAATTGGTCAAAAGAGTTTTCATGTACCTAATCATCTCTAGATAGGTAGCTCCATCATGGTCCGAAGTTAAATGAAAATTATAGTGATTTCCTTTATTTAGAGGAGGATCTTCAATTTCCAACCTTTGATGAGGAGCCACCAATAATGGGGTTTTTTTAGGAACTTGATAATTCCTTGACATATCTTGATAAGGTGTTTGCAAAGGACCCATAGGCATCTGTCTCTTAAGATTGATTATATCAATAGCCATTCTCTAAATGACTGGGTCAGTAGAATTCACTAGTAATGGTCTCCCAATTTGTAATTCTTTCTTCCATTTCCTAGAAATGATCAAATCATCATTTATTGATATGGACCTAGTTTGGGAAGTGGCTACATCGGTGACACCTTCCCTTTTGATAATGAAACACACATCTGGTGGAAGAGTGTTTATGAACATTTCTTTCAACAATTTGACACTAGGTCTCATATTAGCAGAAATTCTATTATATAACTTATCAAATTTGGCTACAAAATATCTCATTGATTCATGAACTTCCTTTTTCATTGAACCTAGTTGAGCAACCAATACTTGATCATCTTCTATAGACTTAAATCTGTTCTTGAACCTTGTTCTTAAGGTAGCCCAATTATTAATAGTACCATTTGGAAGGGAATAAAACCAATCACCAACAACATTTGTCAAAGATTCTGTAAAGAGCCTCATGGCAATATCTTCATGTTGTATTGCAAGAATGGAAGAAGCCGCAAAGAAAGCCCTCATGTGATCATCAGGAGAAACTTTCCCATCTCTAGTAAACTTGGGTATGATATTTCCTTTACCTTTATGTAGGTTATGTAGTTGTGTACCTACTCCAAAAGTTAGGGGACCTATCGCAGCTCCCCATAGAACTGGTTGCGTCATCACTGGAGGAACTAAAGGAAAATTTACTTGTGTAGGAGAGTAGTACTGTACAAAAGAAGACTTTGGTAAGATATCTTTTGGAATCCAGATACAGTAGGTTTTGGAAGAGGATGGGAAGATGGTCTATTGATATTCTTGACCTTTTGGGTAGGAAAAAAATATGAGAAATCACTAGTTTCTAGGAACTTGAAATGGTCGTCTATAATCTCCTTTTTCTTATCACCCCTAGTGTATATTTTTGAAGCCAGATTTCACATAGGATACTGATAGGCCAATGGAGTCACCAACTTTCATTTATTGATGATTTCGAGGGGGATTTCACCTATTATTCACTTGATTCCTAGGAGCTTGAGTGACAAGAGCTTTTACTCTTTTGACTGGAGGAGGGATATTTTCTACAAACACAATCTCTTGTGCATTCTCAAAATGCAGTGCATTTTCTCTAATAATATCTCTAAGTTCTTCCTCTTCTACTAATACATCTTTCACTTGGTGATATTTATAATTGGTTCTTCTTTATTACTAAGAAACTAACCTGAGACCAGTAATTATATCTTATTTATCTCCAACTAACCAATCTACATTAGGTTGAAGGACAAAAGCATTACACCGTTGAAGAACCATTATTATTAACTGTTGATGCCAAAATTTGACAAGGTAATAGTGTCTTATGGGAAACTTAGTTTATGGGGGACCTTTTGCAAGCTAAAATAAGTAACCTCTGGGGTTTTAGAGAAGCCAACCTTTCTATAATGGGGTTTTAGAAAGGGAAAATAAAATAGATATGATAAAATAAAGTCTAATCTAAGGCAATGTGTTGAGACTTAAAGATAGGCATGATAAATCAAGATCTAAGGGCTTGATTGGTATTTGTAGTGTTCGAGATAGGTAGAAACTAAATATTAAAGTATAGATAATCCATTCATTGACATAAAATAACATTTCATACACCCCTACTACCAAGAAGAGTCATTAGACATGATCTAGATCAGCAAAATTGCATTCAACATATATAGAAGTTATCAAATGAATTATCCAGACAATAGCAACACAATTTAAATTTTAATTGAAAATAGCATGAAAGAATAGAGAGGCCGAACAATTGGCACAGACTGAAAGTATTTTGCAATAAAATAAAACAATAATAAAGGCTTGGCATCTTTTTCTAAAATCAATGTTCCTTCAAAATCCAGACCTCTCACTCCAAATAGAGAGAAGTATATGTATTAGAAAACTCCCACTGCCTCAGAGAGCAATAACAAGAAAATATTTCACAATCTCTGGTATTGATGTAGAAATGGGTATATTCCCCAAGCCATTGCAACAGGAAAGATTCAAAACCAAGCATCCAGCCATTCTAGGCCTAGTTGAATCCCTTGCAAATGATGGCAGTGGTCCCGACAAGGTTAAACATACAAGTGTCAGCATCCCATGAGGTAGTTATGACACGCGGCAACCAGTCATAGCATTTGCTTCACTTGATTCATTGCTTCAATACAAGACCTGTCGAAGAGACACATGGTGGCATAGCACTACCCATGTGAACCTTTATCTTTCACCACTAAACACTTTCACCAAGATGAAATGTTCTGAGTGGGTAGAGCTCTATCCAAAAGTGGAGGAAATCGATCATCGGTTGTGTGCAAAAGAGATGCCTAGTAGCATCTCGCTGCCCAAAGTTGTTATTCCATCCTTTCGCTAAAAAATTGAATGGTGCAGACAAGTAGAAAAATTCATAGCAAACACCAATCATGGAGCCTGCCAAACCTCCTTGGGAATGATAGCTATGTGGCATTTGAGTGGGGACCGATGAGGAAGCAAAATAAATGATCAAGAATCCCTGTAGCTACGACACATGGCAGTCTGGCGAGGATTTCACAAATGTGAAGGAAAGGAAAAGTCTGGGGAGCACAAAGTAGACATGTGGAAGGAGCCACAAACTTTTACAAAAGGTTGAGGAGGCAAATTTGTGACATGTGGGTCAATACTTAGATGGTGTTGCCACAATAGTGGTTTAGAATTTCTGGGAGGAACTAATTTTTGCTGAAATCACATATTTTTAGAAAATATAATGATTTAATCCTTGAAAATTTCCATCTAAAGAATTCCAATTGAAGAGGGTTTCATCAGACTACCTTAAATCAAACCCCCTTGGATAGAACCCCGCTAGTTTTAAACCATACCTATAACAGAGTCTCCTTTACACCTATCAAAATGCTAATAAAAAACCACTTTGATTTGACTTTTGGGGGATCAAATGAATTCATTTAAAATTTATTTTTTTCAAGTATGTAATCCTTATTATAAGCTTCCCAAAAATTATAATTTTAAATAAATTTAATTTGATTATTATATTTAATTTTTATTTCTCGTGAATGTAGGTTTTTCACCGAAAATCAAGCTCTCTATTTTGCACATGTGGAAAAATAGAAAATTATTAAAAAAAAATTAAAAATATTAGTGCACTAGATATTGATGTCCTTGATCCAACAAATAAAAAAAAATTTAATTTCGATACATACAAAAAAAATTACGCATTATACGGTCGTGCTATGTCTGAATTATAATTAGTTTGAATTGAAAACTTGATTAAAGAAAAAATATTCAATAAAAAACTATCTAACCAAGTGGAAGCACTAGATATCAGAGTTACAAAAATAAATTCAAAAGAATTAGAATTTTATCTTTTGTGGAAAAAAAATTATGCGTGATACAGTGAGCATCACTTTTTAAAATGTTGTTTTCTGAAAAAAACTAGTTTTCGAGGGAGATGGAAAAAGAAGTGCAATCTGATTCTAAAAATTTTGAAAAAAATATATTTAGAATCTATAGACAAAATTTCACGAAACTCTAGTTTGCATCATCTTCAAATTCTTCATGGTTTAGCTGCTATAGGTGCCCAAAAGTGAAGATTTAGTTAAAAAAAAATATTTCAGTGTCCAGTTTGGCCAAAAATTGTAAACCACTATTGTGGGATCACCAATAATTTGCAAGATATACCCAAAGGGAGCATGTTGAATATTTATTCACAGCTTTTGGTGATTACCAGGAGAATTTCATTTGAGGAAAGGAGAACCCAAAATTTCTCTAGTTTACAGACCAGAGCACCATTCACTAGGTGACAGATTGAGAGTTTGGAAAGAGCTACCTGTAGAGGTGACCATTCATCCTCGGATGGCCTTACTATGTTGCACAAATTATCCTATGCTCTACTTAGGTCAATCGTTTCATTATGAGGTAGCACATTAGGTAAGTCGGCCCCTACTTCATAATGGAACAATAGTTGCGCAAGTGAATGAATGAATCCTTCAATGTTCACTGTGGTGGAAGCATGACTGAAATCCTTGAAAGCATCTGGATCTCTCTCCTTCTCTATTCTTTCTGCAATATGTTCAGCTATAGCGATGGAGCCATCCTCAAGAAACAAGGATGGTATACCCATCTCATTTAACTTGGAAAAACTCTCCCGTACATTGTCCATTGTCTTGTTTAGAGTAGCTATGGCCGCTTTGGTGCATTAGAAGGAAGAGTGGCAATGGATAAACTTATTTTCTATCTCGGTAGCTACATCTCGATCTTCAATTCCTACCTTGGTAAGGTCTTCATTAGAGACCGAATATAGCTCGATGAGAAAATATTTTTCTTTCCAAACCTTTTCCAAGATAAACCATGGGAATTGCTCAATTGTATCATGAGCCTCCTGGCTCAGCCTTATGCTTTGGCAATGAACCAGAGCATGGGCTATAATGCTAGGAATTCTTTTTTAATCTTTTCATAATGAGAAATGTACAACTTCCTAACCAATGGAATAATATCAGGCTACGTAGAGGAGGACAGGAGAGAGATTTTAAGAGAAGTGAACTCCATGTCTTTTGAGTTAATGGCCTCAGTCAACTCTACACTTTTTCTTTTTTTGGATGCCAGTTGCTCTATGGAGCTGCTCATATCTTTCTTCTAGTTTTTGCCGAATGCATGTTAAGAGTCGACTTTGTCTCTTGAAGTTTTTTTCTAGTTGAGCCTTTAGCCCCTCAAATTTAGCCTCTTTTTCTTATAACTTCTGCTCATATTGAGCTTGGTAGTGCTCCAAAGCCTCATTCTTTTGTGTTATCCCTTGATTATACTCAATGTGAATCCACTCCAATTCCTTGTTCCTTAGCTGCAAATTTTGCTCTGCCTCCAGATTCTTAGTGCACAACCCATTAACCATAGTAGGGTTGATAGTCTGAACCTTTGCAAGCTTGCCCTAAAGTCTATTTCTTTCATTCTTTGTTGTCAGTTCCCTTTCTGTCAAATGTGCAACATCCACTTCTAGGGATTTCTCCTTTTTCTCCAAAAAGCTAGCCTTTTCCTTTACTAATTTAAGCTTCTCATCTCCCTTTTTCAGTTGGCAACCAGTTTCTAGGAATGTAGAGGTGACCACCCATTGTTTTTCCTCCATAAGATCAACCTTATCTTGGGGTTGGGCCACCTTCATGTCAAGCCCTACCACATATATTTCACAGTCTTCTAGATGCATCTCCCCCTATGGCTTGGCTACCATCGGGTACATGGTTGCAAACTTTAGATCTTCTTGGGCCTCATCATAGAGAGTTTGAATTTTTGGCTTAGTAGAAGCATTATCATCCTTTTCCTTGCGCTTCTACATTCTATTTGTATGAGCTTTCTTTCTGCAGTCAATCTGCGCCATGAATTGGGCCAGTGACAAGACCAACCTTCCTACAAGAGGAGTAGCAGAACATAGGGCATATGGGTAGGTAATTTTGATAGGCTCGAGTATTTTCTTTTTCTGAAGAGTGATAGTTTGCGGGGAGAAAAGGGGCACGTTCCAAAGCTTGGTTTGAGAACTAGCAGAAGGGCTTGCCTCTTGCCATGGTTCAATTGGTGACCTGGTGGGAGGACTCATGGGATGGAATGGTGAAGGAGTTGTCATTGTGGATTCAGCCTGTTGTGGGGGAAGAGGAGGATTTACATCAATATTAGACATAGGGGTGTCGACAGTGGGTATGCCTTTAGAAAGTGAGGCAAGGAGGGCTTGAGTGGCTATAGATGGTGTAAGGTTTCACAGAGGGGTATAGGTAGGTAGAGTGACCTATGAGAACTATGAAAATCCTCCTACATGCTTTGGATGAAAACTAGGAAACAGAGGGCCAGTACTCATGGTAGGTATTGCTACGGAGACAATAGGTGATACCAAGGATTGAGAAGCAAGGGAAGAAGGAGAAAATTTACCTGTTGACTAGTCGATGGTGGCTCCAGAATCGTTAGCGAGTCTTCTTCATCTTTAGGCTCCTGGCTAGTTGCAAGCACCTATCTCCTGGCAGATTTTTGTAAACTCTCTCCAATAATGGTCTCCCTACACTGTCGTTTTGTGGGCGGGTTTTCTTTGGCCTCGATAGTCATTGTCAATGACTATTGTAGTACTTTGGCTACCTTAGTGGCCCAAGTGAGAGAATGCGAAGACCTTGATACATTAAATCACACATTGGTGGCTACAGAGATGGGTTGTCAAGAGCTTTTGTCTGGCAGTACAGGATGCAAAATTCGTTGTTTCTTCTTTTTGTTGTTCTTTAGATTAACTTCCCGAGTCATCACCTTTATTAGCACTAGATTCAGGGCTGGAATGCCCCTCATCCCACCATTTTTCAAATTCTTTGTCGTCCTTCAAGCTTTCATAAAGGGCATCCAATTGTCTTGTTTGTTGGTGATATTTCTAGAAAACTTCTATCTTCTCATCAGTCCATTCCTCATTCTTCCACAAATGGTTGTCCATGGTGCATTCCATCTAGATATTATCCTTAGCCACTGCCACAACAAAGTAAAACTTGTGCCATGACTCTTTGCTATCCTGTGTGGGAACATGTGCTAGTTCAACAAAAATCTCATCCTTGTCTATCTGCAAATTGTGCCTCTTTTCCTAGTAGGGTCAAGGAACATGAGTAACCTTCATGTGTGACTCTATCAAGTTATTGAAAGGGTTGTAATACCATTTATCACATACCAAAACCAACCCTAAATCTACCAGTTTATCTTGTAATAACTGATCTGATTGCTTCTTTATCATAGTCACCATCTTGAAATTCTTCAGACACGTGAAGAAACCTTTTCTCTTGACACTTGGGATATTGTAGAAGGTATAATCAATAATGCACACCTTCCTATACATTTCAAGCACATGCACCCTATTTGTGACATAGGCCAGGAGTAGGAAAGGTTGACCGATGAAGCCCCACATTCAGAGAATTGTGAAATCCACTCTAAAGCACCAATCACAAGCGGGAGTGAAACTCTGCATATATCCAATCTAATATGTGTTGAGCTAGACTGTGCTACCTCCTCCTTGTAAATATTGCAATACCATATTTATAAAATAACCTAAAAATACATAGTAATCATATGTTAGGGAAAGAAAGGGTGTCCATGTGGATACTAGCTTCCTTTTCTGCTTCTCATAAAAAATTGACAATTCAAAATATTTGTCAAAGAAATTAGGGTTTTGATGTAGGAACATGTGAACTAGTAAGGAGATAAATCTAAACCTTCCTTCCACAAGGTAATTTTTTATTTTCTATATCATTTCCTCCACTAGGAATTCAATAAAATCATACTAGAAGGTATCATGTTGTTTACAGAATTTGAAAGCTGACCCTAGTTGAAAATTTTCCACCATCTCATCAGATTCTTAGCTACATAGAAACACTAGCATTTACAAGGATTCCTGCATGTCCCAGTGAAATGACCCATGCGGCAATGAGATACTCAAAAGCCTAGCACCTGGGATTCCCTTCCTACCAATTTCCTCCATCAGGAAATCTGAGCTATTTTTCATCGCCTTCCATGTTTTTTCTCCTTTAGTAGGAGAGGACTCAATTTTCTTCCTTCTTTTACTGGGGTGTGGGATACACAAAATATGCCAAATGGCTAGTGGGCTGATGTGAATGCTTAAGGTTTGGCCTCCAATGTAGTGGGTGCTAGGGTTATAACGCTAAATGGTGGAATCAACTCTTTGGGAAATAATGTACCAGCGGGACCATGTATTATGGAAGACCACTGTACCAAACCTTCCTTGTTGTCGATGTGTCTCCCTTAGGTGACTTCATCCTTACACAGGCTGCTTCTCTCAAGGATTTAGGGATTTTTTGTGAGGCGTGGGTCATGAATATTATCTCATTTCTCCTCAACCCTTTTTTGGTTTTTGCAATCTTTGGGCCTATCCAGTTGTATCATACTCACCCTCTTCGACTTGCTTGGTATACCAGACATGGAATATGATGAATATTCATAGAAATACACCTCTTCTGATGACCGTATAACATTAAGCAAAACCTGGCTAGTCTCCTCCTGAATTTGTTGTGATGAACTTTGTAACATTTTTCTTCGGCTCTAGATATATTGAAAACTTCTCTTCACTTGACTTGGCATATTTCAAAAGACATTAAGCACTAAAATATTTTTCATGCAATATTTTTGATATCTTTTCTCAAGGTGGTAGAGGATAGTAAGCTTTCTGCATTTAATTTAGCATGTACCGTTAATTCCTTGGCTCATGGAAAAATGAATTACTTTCCATTTTGAGGTGGCAAAAATTCATTATTGTGTTTGGAAACCATGTGATATGCTATGATTTCCCATAAACTTGGGCCAAAAACCTACCTTCTAACCTTGCATTAGTATGTGCTAGAAATTAATATCACAGACAAAATGATTAAGCCCAAGAAAACAACCACCACCTAAAAAGATAAGAATCTTTCCTTGGGCTCTGGGAAATGCTTGTGAGGTGACATAGTAGCCCACAGTTCGTGCAACTTACTACCGATGAATGCCACCATTTTAAAGCTAATTAATTAGTTGTTATTAACTTAGCACACATTGAGTCATACTTCTGCAAATGTAACCAATCAGGAAATGCAAGCAAATGCAAGCACACCTTTCATGTTGGCACTTGGTTATCATCACATTTTCTCAAAATGGATTAACATGAATTTCCTCATTTTTCTATAAATCGGCTGTTAAGTAGTGAAGAAATCACACTTAGCAATTGAGCAAATTTTTGCGATAGGTCATTGGCACAATATTTAGCTTTAGTAAGAGAGTTTTCCCATAGGCTAGGTCATAGGAAAGTTTCAAGAGTAGTTAGAAGGTAGCAACATTGTGCCAGTGCCATGGACACTCCTATTAGGTTAGTTTCTTACAAGTCACATATAGCTTTTTTGGGAGAGATTTCAACTAGGCGTTTAAAGAGAATGACCAAAAATAAACACTCCTTGGTTTTGGTAGCCATAAAATGGGTTTTGTGTAAGGACTGCATAGAGTATAAGGACAAATACCGTGTAAACACTGATATTTTCTCACACTTTGTTGCGTCTATGTTAGACATTGGTATCCCCCAACCTCTAATTTTGAAGTTGGTTAAGGATTTTTTTTTTAAAATGTACCGAAATGGTCTAAGTGAGGTCATTGCTCATGTCGCCTATGGAGTAGTCCTACCAACAGCCAGTGACCTCTAGCGCTACATTGAGGAAGAAGTGTCCATTGTATGGCTATCGTTTCTTAGTGGATTCCACCTCCAAACATGCGACGAGCATCAATAGAGGGTTACCCAAGCCTTGCACTTTATTTTCCTTAACTACAAAGTAGTTCCATTCTACAACATTTATTGATACACTAACTTTAGGAACTTGGTGTTCCCTCCGCCAATGGTGGTTGTTCCAAATGACTGCATCTACTATTGAAGTACCGACTGATGAAGATGTGATAGACACTATTGTTAATGCATCAATTGATGTTGCCCATGTCCTTGGATAAAATTCCTCCTTGTTCTTTTGTTTTCTATTGTTAAGAATACACCACCTATTTATAGTTTTTGTATATAAGCCTGAAAAAGGCCATAGATATAGCATATATGAAAAGAATAGCATGTATAATCATATAATTTTTGAATTATGGCTATCAATTATCCATTTTTTTCCATGTAAAAATGAAATAATATATATATATAATGACATATATCTTTAATGAAATTCATGGCTCTCTCTTATTTTTGCATATTTGTTGTATGGGTTCTTTTTATTAGCATATTTGCTCATTTCCTTTGCACATGGGTGTATTTCTTAATTATTTTTGTAAAGCAATTTTTCTGCTCTATTCTCTATGATGATGGTTTGCTTCCACCAAAACATGAATGAATTTCTAAAAAGACCAACCAACACAAAGGGAAATAAAATAAAAGCATTATTCACATATGTACAATAATAAAATTCGGTGCTTAATGGAACAACTTAAGATGAATCTCATTTACAGGGATTCCCAAGGGTTCTTGTTACATGCTTTCTAACTCAAAAGTGTTATGCTCTTTGCACTGAATGATTTTAAAGGGGCCCTCCCATAGGCTATCAAATTTTCCATGCTAACCTAGATTAGCATCCTTTTCATTGTATTTAAGCACTAAGTCTCCACACTTTAGGCCTTGGTTAGAAGCCTTCTTTTCAAACCATCGCTTGACCACTCATTGGTGGTTTGTGATGGCTATTAGGGAATTCTCCCTTTTTTCATATACTTCTAACAGTTCGCAAGCTAAACCTCCATGGCACCATTCTATTCTATCTCAAGGGATTTCAACAGTTGAAGCACTAGAATCTCCATAGATATAGGCAACAGTTCCTCTTTCCCGTATACCAACTCATAAGGTGAAGTCTTAAGGACTTGCTTAGGAGTTATGTGGTTTTCCCAAAGCACTGCTCGAAGGTATTTTTGTTATTCTCTCTGGTGCTCTGACCCAATTCTTTTCAGGAGTTAGACTAGGTTCTTGTTTGTTGACTCTGCTAGGTCATTTCCCTGTGGGTAATAATTTCATGATGTCTTAAGGAATATGCCATTTGTTAATGCAAAGTGACACACCTTTGTACCTAGAAAAGATTTGGCATTATCAGAAATGATAGTCTTTAGATGACCAAACCTTGTCACCAGCTCTTCAAGGAAATCCACTATCTCTACTTCTGTTGCATTTTTAAGTTTTTAAGAAGAATGACCTTTGTCTATCTTGTAAATTAATCTGTGGTAGTCGTAATCCACTTGTGTCTAGTGCTGGAAGTGGGATTAATCATCTCGATGAAGTCCAAGTCCCATTGTGCAAATGGTTCATCCACCACTATAGGTTTAAGAGGCATTGTAGAATTCTTCCTTTTGCCTATGAAGAACTGGCATTCCTTGCAAGATTTTACCAAAAGTGGGAGTCATTGAAAAGTGTGGGCCAATAGTAACCTGCACACATAATTTTGATGAGTTATCTTAGCAAAGAAGTCTCTACCCACAACACTATTGTGGAGTGTGTCAAGGATTCTCTTCGCTTGCTCTGTAGTAACACATCGTAGGAGGAGACCATTGAAATTCCTTTTGAAAAGGACTCCCTCCACTAGTGCATATCCACAATTTTGTAGGCAATATTATCTCCTCTTTTGGGAGGAAAGACCTGGTAGATACTTCCTTTTTTGAATATACCTCACTCTATCTATTAGTCAGCAATCCTCATATCTTGGTTCATTTGTCAAAACAAGCTCCAACTACACTTCTTCGGTGGGTATTTCTTTATCGTGCACCATGTATTCACACAATCCTCTTGCTTAGATAGTTTTAGTGAATTTCACCTCAATGTAATATTCAAGGATCTTGGTGATCCAATTAGCTCTTTTTTTTGTGATTTCTCCCTCCATGATATAGTCACTCACACTAGAATGTGCAACATAGACAATTACTTTGTTGAAGGAAATTAGATGGAAATTTTTTTAAGTCCCTTGACTATTGCAAAGGCTTGTCTTTCAACAAAATTATAATTCATCTCATATTCCTTTAGGGTCTAGAAGTAGAATTCCACCAGATGTTCTCTGTTTCCTTCATTATCCTTTTGATTTAAGATAATAGCAATACTAGACTTGCTATTGAATTCATACATTATAAAATCCTTAGATAAGTCTGGATTAACCAGTACCGGTGCTGCAGAAATAGTATACTTCACTTTTTCAAAGGCTTCCAAGGCTTCCTTTGTCCACTTGAATGCTTGATAATTTTTAAGCATTAGGGTGATCGACTTAATTATTCCCACAAAGTCAAAAATAAACTTGTTAACAAAATTTACCTTGCCCAGGAAGGACTGAACACCTTTCTTGTTAACCAAAAGGGGAATTTCCTTGATGGCTTTCCCCTGCTCGGGGTTGATTGAAACTCCTTTGGACACCACATGTCCTCGTAGCTTGCCTTGCGACACTCCGAAAACACATTTTTTCAGATTCAAGGAAACCCCAAAATCCTATAATTTCTAAAAAAAAATTTCTAAGTGATCAAAATGATCATCCTTAGACTTAGAAAACATAGTAAAATCATCCAAATAAATTAGGATGATCTTATTGATCAGCTCCCTAAAAGCAATGTCCATTGCTCGCTGGAATGTTGCCCCTCCATTGGATAAACCAAAAGGAATTTTAGCATATGCAAATGCTCCCCATTTTGTGGTGAATGTGGTTTTGTGCTGATCCTCCTTTTTAACTCAAATTTGATTATAATCGAAAAAGCCATCAAGCAGGGAAAACATTTATGATCCTGCCACTGTTTGTAGGATTTCCTGCATAGAAGGCAACAAATAGTGATCTTTCAGGGATGCTCTATTCAGGTCTCGAAACTCCACACATAAGCAGATATCTCCATTCTTCTTTCAGACCGAGACCAGATTGGATACCCGTGTGCTATGCTTGATAGAGAAGATAATCCATGACTCAATTAGCTTTGTTAGTTCTTGTGCCATTAGTTCTTCAATTTTGGGGTTCACTGGCCTCTTCTTTTGTTAGACTAGTTTTGCACCCTCTATCACCTCGATGGTGTGTTGGATGATTTTAGGATTGTATCCCTTTACATCATCATAAGACCAGGCCACTACCCCTTCCTATTTCTAGCAGAAATTGATGAGCCTTTCTCTATCATTGTGTGGGACATCTTTCCCGACTTGAAGGTTTCAGCCATTTGAGACTTGAAGGTCTATGTAGTCAATTTTATTTTCCACAAACTTCCATCTATCATTTATTGCATCATCACAATCAAAAAGGTTTTCAAGAGTAACCAATCCTTTCGAAAGCTTGTTGGATTTGAGTTGCATGATTTTCCCTTCATAAGCCTCTGTGATCTTCGGTTGGACCTGATCAGTGAATTCCCCTGACTGTTGGATGAACAAAGCAATGTGTTTATCACTTTTAAACACCTACTAGCTTTGATCATTGTCAGGAACCGCTAGTTGAGCTATTACTCATACAAAGTGTTTGTTATGTATTAAGTTAGAGGCAGGATCAAACTAGGATCCAATTGACGCCATGTGGTATGCGTCTTGATTCTAGTCTCAAGAAATAGTTTGAATGATGAAGGCTTCAAGACCCTCAACCAAGTCCCAAATGTGATGTCGATAGGATCTCATGTGGAAATTCCTTGCCACTGAAATTTCCTAAACTTGGTTAACCACCAATTCAGAGTCTCTAAAAACCATAATTGCTTAATTCCCATTCGCTTTGTGGGGCTTAAACCTTGAACTACCCCTTCATATTCGGCTTCATTATTTGAACAAGTGAATTGGAAGTGGGAAGACCTTAGTATTTTTTCATTTTGTGGGGACTTCAAACATATCCCCACTCTGACACCTACTTTGCATCTTGCTCCATCAAAGTACAATGTCCATAGCTCGGGTGCTTGGTCACCTTCAAACTCTTTGGCAACTTTCGGGAGCACTTGGTCTTCATCATAAATTACATAGGTGCCTAATCCTGTAGCATGGTAATTGTTGAAAGGGTCATTGTCCATGTGTTCACTTAACACAACATCTTCTTGATCATTCTGGTCTCTAGTCACCTTTTCTTCCTCTGGTAACTCAACGCAACACATTTCTTGCTTGGTGATAGAGGTATGCATAACTTCAAAATTAATCATGGCTTCATCTGCTACATGCTCAGAATGTAACGCTTTCAATTCTATCTTCATTTTTGCACCATGCTTGGTTCTGAGAATCATTTGTGACCAATCTAGGGACAAGTATCCTCCCACCTTTGAAGTAAGTTCTCAGGATAGATAGAGGCCGAACATGGGAGGAACATTTATGATCATAGTGTCTTGCAACATAGTGATACTAGGGCAAGCAAATAGAGTTAAAGGAAGTTCTTTGATCATACCTACAGCTTCAACTTTGTTTCCATAAAATTGCATTACTCCACTTTTCATAGGTTTATAGTTGAGTCCTAAAGCTTCAACTATTTATTTAGGTATAACCATAGTGTTGGTACCGGAATCAATCATAGCATTATGCAATAACTTATTCCCTATAATGAGAGTTAAGAAGAAGGGTTGAGGCTTCAACTTACCTCTGATTTTGGTAGGGAATTATTTTGTGTTGTTCATAAGGACTTTAGCCAAAGATAGTTGATTAACAGCCTTTGCATTGGCTAATTTCTCTATTTGTGTTGCACTGATCTCTGCTTGAAGCACCTTTTGTAATAGTGTCTTTTTCTCTGGGATAGCTAGAATGTCCCATAGAGACACATTAGAAGATGATTTATTTAATTTTTCCACCACATTGAAAGGTGGAAAACTTGGAGGCTTCTACTCCTTTTCTCTTGTTATGATAATTTCCTTCCACAGCTGATATTGCAGTGACGCAATGGAAGTGCCAGTTATCTAATCAGAAGCACCTTTAAGTTGTGGATTGGCTAGTTGTAGAGCTATTGATTCACTGGTAAATATCCTTTTTGATTGAGTTTTATAGTCAAATTTCACTTGCGGTGTTTCAGATGCAGGAGTATCATTAGCAAACATTGTTTCTTCTTCTTTCATTCATGAGAAGAGTGGGTGATCGGGATCAATGTCAGATTCTTGATCTAGAGGCATCCCTTGCATTTATCTGGTAAGAACCACACTCTCCATTTCTGGTGAGGAATATACATAACCTCCTTGGTTCGGTGTCGTGCCTTGGCTATGTTGCTCCACCACCTTTTGTTGTAAGTTGCCGCACATAAAATTCTAGGGCATATCTGCATCAATGCAAAGGAAGCACCACAAATTGATATTATCAATGAGGTTATTATGTCTTGTGGTAAATTCCCTACTCAAGCTCAGTGAAGTGCTCATCAGTAGAGTAGGTACTGGCACTATTTGGTTGACTATTTAAGCAAGTGAATTAGTGTGAGAACCGCCTTGGTACTGATTCAGTTGATATGAAGATCATTTTCCTTGATAATTCTGATAGGCAGGTTTCAGAGGCATTGATTAGTTCTGCTTGAGGGTAGTTATATCATTTTCCATAGTTTTCAACATTTCTTTAAGGTCTCTCATTTCATCCTTAGAAGAACTAGATGTAGAGGTGACATTTTGTGGCACTACCACATATGTGTACATTGACTGGGGAGTTGTAGGTGTGCTAGTCAACACGACTTCCTATGCAGGCATTGATATTTTAGGAAATATTGGCATGATAGGCTAAGGAGGCAGCTTTCTGCAATCTATCAAATGATTCTTGGCTTTGATGACGATACCATAAGAATTCGATAGAGTAGCTCCCCCCAAACACTTGATCATCATAGAAATGTCAGGGTTGATGGACTTCAGATAAAAAATAAATGCCAACTCAGGAGTCAGGTGTATAGAAATGGGGATCCTCTGCCATTTTGTATGAAATTATGCATTGAAGTTCATCAAAGCCTCCTAGGGATCCCTCTTTATGATAGATAATTGATGATATAGTGAGGAACGATATCCATCATTTTAAAATCTCTCATAAAATAGATCTCTAAGCTAGTCTTAGTTGTGGATAGTGCTAGGTGGCAATGTTCGGTACCAATCCAATGCCTTGCCTTTGAAAGATGTGGTGAGGAGTCTTAGAGCTACATTTTGTGCAGTGATCCTATGGACCAAACACATGTTTTCCACATCTTGTAGATGTTCTGTGGTTATTCTTGAGCCATCTTTGGTAAACTTGGGTATAGTTTTCATAGCCAAGACTAGGATAACACCCTAGACAGCAGGTGCTACTAGAGCTGCTAGGGGGATTTTGGTATCCCATGCCACATAATTTCTATTTGCGGCTAGCAACATGGTTAGAGGAACGGGTGGTGGGAGTCGAATGGTTACCAACTGATTTGTGGTATGCACTGTTCCTAGTGGCAGTACTAGTAAAATGGGGTTGTTTGAGGTTTGGGATCTAGTTATAGGTTGATGGCTCATACACCCTTCTAAAGCACAAATTCATTTAAGCTATGTCCCATTGGGTGTGCCAGAAAAAGAACAAACTATTGATGCCAAAATTTAACAAGGTAATAGTTTCTTATGGGAAACTCAGTTTATGGGGGACCTTTTGTGCTAAACTGAGTAACCTCTGAGTTTTTAGAGAATCTAACTTCTTCTATAATGGGGTTTTATAAAGGGAAAAGGAAATAGATATAATAAAAATAAAGTATAATCTAATGCAATGTGCCTAGACTTCAAGATAGGCATGATAAATCATAGATCTAAGGGCCTGATTGGTATTTGTAGTGTTCCAGAAAGGTAGAAAATGAAGATTAAGTATAGATAATCCATTCATTGACATAAAATAACATTGCATACACCCCTACTGCCAAGAAGAGTCATTAGAAATGATCTAGATCAACAAACTTGCATTCAACATATATAGAAGTTATCAAATGAAATATCCAGACAGTAGAAACATAGTTTAAATTTTAATCAAATAGCATGAAAGAATAGAGAGGCTGAACAATTGGCACAGTCTAAAAGTATTTTGCAATAAAATAAAACAGTAATAAAGGCCTGGAATATTTTTCTAAAATCAATGTTCCTTCAAAATCTAGACCCCTCACTCCAAATAGAGAGAAGTATATATATCAGAAAACTCCCATTGCCTCAGAGAGCAATAACTTTATAAGATTTCACAATCTCTAGAAATGATGCATAAAAGAGTATATTCCCCAAGTCATTGCAACAAAAAAGATTTGAAACCAACCATCTGATCATTCTAGGCCCAAGTGAATCCCCTGCAAATGATGGTGGTGGTCCTAACAAGGCTAAACATACAAGTGTCAGCATCCCATGAGGTAGTTATGACACGTGGCGGCAAGTTGCAACATTTGGTTCACTTGATTCATCGCTCAAATATGAGACCTGCTGAAGAGAAATGTGGTGGCATAGCACTACCCATGTGAACCTTTATCTTTCACTGCTAAATACTTGCTCCAAGATGACACGTGTTGAGTGGGTAGAGCTCTATCCAAAAGTGGAGGAAAGTGATCATTGGTTGTGTGCAAAAGAGATGTGTGGCAGCATCTTGCTACCCGTGGTTGCTATTCCATCCTTTCACTAAAATATTGCATGATGTAGACAAGTAGCAAAATTCATTACAAATGTTGATTGTGGGGCCTGCCAAACCTCCTTGGGAATGAGAACTACATGGTATTTGAGCAGGGCCTAATGAGGAAGCAAAAAAATGATCAAGCATCCCCATAGCTATGACACGTGGTGGTCTAGTGGGGATTTCAAAGATGCAAAGGAAAGGAAACCTTTGGGGAGTGCATAGCAGACACGTGGAGGTAGCCACAAACTTTGAGAAAAGGTTAAGGAGGAAACTTTCCAATGCATGGGCCGATACTTAGAGCAAGATATACCTGAAGGGAGTATGTTGAATATTTATTGACATTAACTATAGAGCAACTCATTATATAAAATTTCTTTTCTGAATTACTCCCTAGTAGAGTCGCCCAAAATCTATTAGTTAATAGATTTACCACCTAATGCTATATTCTTATGCCCACAATGGTGATAAATGTAACTACAATTGAATCAATAATAGTATAATTTTTCAAACTAATTCTTTGGTTGTTTTAAAAGGTGGTAGCTAGCTTTATCTGATATTCAATGAATGATTTTTAAACTAGTGTTGATTTTAACCAGAAAGAAAATAAAGGGGCTTTTAACTAGAAATATTTAAAGGTATCTATCAACTTCATATAGTAAGAAATGAAACTTCTTAAGAAAAGATAAAGACTAAACCAATATCATTACATAATCCTTATTCACAGATAATAATACCACAACAATATACCAAAATATATCATCTATCATCCCAAAAATAGATAATGCACTATTAAATATTCAGTATAAACATAATGAATCCATACAAAATAATTCTAAGATTATGCATGCATAAACTTCACCAATGTCTTCTATATCAGAATAACAGATAATAGCCAGCTTAAAAGAAAGAATTTGAAATACTTAAAAAAAACTATGCATCGGTCCTGACCAGTTCAACTTTTTTAGCTTCTGGTTCCTCGACCTCTTCTTGTTGCAACAACTTTTTTTGTGCCTTCATTCTGGACTTGTATTCCCTGTACCTGGAAATGATTGCAAAACTCTCTCTATTGCTTAGTGTTAGTGGGATTTGAAGCCTAGTTCTCCATTTTCTAAGGGGAACCTTAGACTCATTCAGAATGTCATTCATTCTCTCAGCTTGAGTTTGAAAGGTTTTAAGATAGAGCTCTAGCCTTCCAAGCTTAGATAAATATTATTTAGTCATTGTAGTAGGATTTGCTATTTCCCCGTTGAATACTTCTTTGAATTTTGAGAAAATTTCATTTGTGTCTAGAATCTTCTCATCAAACTCATCAGTTATCTTCACCTAAAAATCATGACAATTTCCTTTGATTTCTCCTAGCATATCTAGATACTTTTCTAGTGCTTCAATAATTTCTTTTACCAAGTTATCATATATGTTTAATTTCCATTCAAGTGAGTCATGCCATGAAGGGTCTAACTCCTTTGGATCACTAACAATTTGTTCATTGATTAACTTCAATCTATCCATGGAAATTAATTCTTTCATTTCTTCTGAAAGCACATAAAGACTGGTTTGATCTTTCCTAATTTGTTGTAGCTCCACTATCAATATTTTTCTTTTATCAATAATATGTGTGTAGGAAATCATAGATTTACCAATGAAAAATATAGTTTCCTAAGACATTTCTTCAATCCACTCACTAGCAGCCTTGGAGTAACTTAGGTTCTTTCTAATCAACTACATTGTAGACTCATCAATGACTCTATCTTGAGAACTCAAGGCTTCAACAGAAAAAAATGGGGAAACTATTGAAGAGAAATTTTTTGAAATAAAAAAACTTGAGATTGCAATTTTATTCGTTCCTTCCTTTCTTCCTTTACCCGCTTGGCTAAGGCACTGACTGAATACCCGGCATAATATACATCACCCTCAAGTGTCTAGAGACCCATCTCAACATCTCTAAATTTATAATCAATCGCAGTTATCTTATCATCATCCAAATATTTTAAAGTCTCAACAATCTCTAGTATCCGATTACCAAAAATAGAATCATCCAGTATTCTTGACATTTTTTGAGCTTTCTTTGGCCCTGAAGAAGATTGTAGTAATTTTTCCACTGTGTCTACTCCAACAGATGTTGTGGGAGTGTATTTTCTCTTCTTTTCTACTTCCTTCTTCAGCCATACTGGAGAGTTTTCCATAGAAATAGAACTTTTATCACTTTGAACAACCTCCCTAGACTCACTAGGAATAATTGATATATTTTCTACATGAAGAGAAGGCATTTTAGATAAGGGTGGGAAAGTATTATCTTCAACAATCTGCTTGAAAATCTTATTTGAATCTTCAAGTGCAGGTTTCGTTTGGGTTGTCTTCATTTTAGGAGTAGGGGTAGATGGGCTGTCTTGTTCACATAATTACTTCAACTTGGTTGATTCTTTAGGTTTTTCACCATCACCCCCAGATTGTGAATTTTCACTAGAAGACCTAATAGCTATTCTTGTTGATTATGTACTTCCTACAACTACCTAACTAGATCCCTATTCATTTTTGTGAGATGATTTTGGTTCATGAACGAAACCAACAACCATACACCATTTTCTCTCTAGTCAAACTTGAGTCCTTTTGAATATTGGTGCAACCCACGCACTCATATACAAAACTTCATTTTTACCCCAGTCAACCCTAGGATGAGATTTTTCAAGAAAATTCTCATATTCGGGATCAAGGACCACTGAATCTTCAGTCACATTTTCAGGAATTTGGAAAGAAAGACCAAAATTTTGTATTTGCTTGAGGGTTAACCTCATATGATCTCTTTTGAATACTTCATTTTCATCAATACAATCCTCCAATAAATCCACATTACAAGGTTGTTGATACGCACTTGAAGCATATAGGTTTCATCTTACAAACCTCTTACTGTCAAAATTGGTTCTAACAAACAAGTACTGGAGATTCAATTCCTTAATAATATTTTCAATACCTTTAGCCATTTGATTGTTTTTGCATGTGAAGGAAGGAGTCACTAATGGGAAATCATACCCCCATTTTCCCATATTCATGTATTTTATATTCACTATGGCCATTTGTCTACAAACCTCCAAAAATACTAGCAAATCTTCAGGATACTTGGGCAATTTTAGTGGGGACTTTTCATAACCTCCTACCCTCAAATAAGAAAATCTATCAAATTGAATATAAAAACTTCCAAACTTCAACACCAAAGATTTTGATTCAAGCGAAAAAATATTTCAAGGTTTCCATCTAGTTTCCTCATAGCTTCCATAAAAAATGCATCATTAACAAGGAAATATTCTCCCATTCCAACTTGCTTGGTAAACTGTGGATAAAATTTATATGTGGGCATGCCAGAATTCAGCGATACCTATGGTTTCAGCCCTGGCCAAAAAGATCTCTGACTAGCAATGATATGTATCAAGCAAGAACGTAGATGGAAAGTGGCAGTCTTTTGAAAATTGACTAATTGTTCATGCAAGTGGAAGCAAATTATTTTAGCCTAATCGATAAATACATTATCATCACAGAGAACAAAAATAAACAGACACATCTAGTCTTCAAATAATTCAATTTGTGCATTCCTAACAATATGGTGAAGTAAAGTGATGGCATCAACAATTTCCACTTTAAAATGCACCCTTTTAAGTTTACTAGGTAACTGGGACTTAGATCTTTTCTCTGACTTTAACCACCCTTTGGCCATAAAATTTTTACACCAAGCTTCATTAGTCCTGAAAATTTTTTTAGCTACTACAATAGACATATATTTTATAGCTACCTTGTCTGGAATTCTTAATGCCTTGGAAATGACTTCAGGGGAAATTTTAGCAATAATGGTCTTGTCCATAGCCTTGATTTCTCAGGTTTCAAGAATCTATCTTCTTGCACATGCAACAATTAGGTATACGCTCAACACAACTTCTGGAAAACCCTTGGCATGAACTAATCCACTTTTGGGAACCTTTGGATGTATGGCGGATGTTTCTTTACTCTCCAAACATGCCCAAAATTCTTCCAATTTAAAAATTCCTAGCTCCGTATCTCTCACACCAAGCCAACAATTTTCAATTTCAGATTGCATGAGCTCACTATGCTTAAGGAAATGCTTGAATTCCTAAAGAAATAATAGTAGCAGTTAGAAGTACAACTAAATCTTTAACAAATAAGTTCTCACCACGTTAAGCCATGTAAAATGACAAGACGTGCATTTGGTGTTGAATTAATATGACACTTTATTTTATTTTGTAGTAATGAAAACCCTAAGGTTTGCATGCCTTGTAAAAATATTGATAAGACATCTCTTGGCCATACCATAGGCCTTATTGAATGCAAGAATGGTGTCTTGAAACGTATGGAACAAACACCAAACTCTTTTGTCATGACAAACTGAAACTTAATAACCCAAAGTCAGGAATTATGACTTTTTAAGAACCTACGACTCACCGACTATACACTTGACATTACAAAGGATAATAAGTCGGGCCATCAGAAAGTTAAGAAAAACACAAACCTGATGACAGAAAACAAACAAGGAACTCCAAAGAACTAAGTTTTAAAACTTGGATAACACATGACAAAGAGTTAAAAACTTGGAGAAAACTGCTACAAAGGAATAAAATGAATATGAAGGCCTTTAACATAAGCGGGAAATACAAACAAGAGGACATAAATTAAACATATGATACATAGTATATTTATGGGTAACACTCCTCTTGACATAAGTGTCCTCCTTCCTAAGGAATAATAAATTCCTCGTAATGATGATAAGGATGATAGGATCATCTTAGGTCCTCCTCAACAATTTGGTGAATCTAGCAAGAAACAAAGGCCTTACAAAATAAAGAAGCTAAAATTCCCTTGTCCTCCATCTGCAATTGAAATAAATCTACACATACTTCTAATTCAAGGACTTATCACATTACCACCTATGTGAGAAAATAAAAAACCAAATCCTAAGAACACAAACATGTCTCATTGTTGATACCATAGAGTTCTTGGAAATATTATTGATGAGTTTCATGATTTAAAAAGAATATTCAAAAGGTTTGATATCATAGAGATAGTCCCTTAAAAGGGTACCCTTCTACTCCTTGCCATGTAATATTTGTAGGATATTAATATTCTCACTATTACATGTTTTATATTCAATGCAAATCATTTGAAAATGCAAGGATCTCTTTCTCATCACATACCTTGGCTCATTCTTGTCTTGCACATAGTGGATCCAAGAATTAGATAGCTTTGAACCTAGTACTACACTCATTGTTGTCCCTTTGGCTAGTTTTCCACCTTCCATATACAATGAACAAGATTAGGATGTAGACGACCTACTATAGGTTGACTTGCATGTGCCTTACTAGTCTTTCCTTTTTTTTCTTTTTCATATTATATGTGTGATTGCATGTTCATAATGTGATTCCCTGCATTGTTTCATTTGATGTATCTCTCTCTTTGTGGCATTCTTTTATTTATATCTACGTTCTTCTATATGTTTTAAGTCCTTTATCTTTTCTTTGTCTTGTGTTTTCCTTTTGGGGATGACGCAAGGCATCGAGACATTTAGGTCTCTTCCATGTTGACCCAAAAATATTTTCCTTTTTCTTTTTCTTGGTATTTTGTTTTCCTTTTGGGTATGATGCAAGGCGTCAAGACATTTAGGTCACTTCCATGTTTACCCAAAAGTTTTTCCTTTATCTTCTCTTTTTCTTTTGTTTTATTTTTGGGGATGATGCAAGGCGTCGAGACATTTAGGTCTCTCCCATGTTGACTCAAAATATTTTCAAATTTTTCACTCTCTTTTTGTCATTATTCTTGTTCCATGAGTATTTTGGGAATTATGATGTTTTTCGATCTTTCTAATAACATTGTAGCAAAGACATACTGACCCTTAATCCATGGATCCCTTATGCAATTTTGGGATTTCATTTTGGGGGAAACCCATTTTCATGGCATAGCTTCATTTTGAAACATATGAATTAGAATAGGGCTTTCCAAATAATCTATCATGTCCTCTTTATTGTTACCATTTATCATTTTCTACTTTAAAGTAATTGCTCACAACATGGTGTTTAGAAATTTCTTTAAAGTGGGAGCATACATTGGTATTATTCTTTTACAACTTATGTTTCATTGTGTAGTCTTTTTACTTCATATGATTCATATTTCTCTTTGTGGTGACATTGGGTGTGATGTCCCTCAAGAGTGTGATCTCTCTTAGCATATTATATTCCTCTCAGTGGCTTGATGTGACACACTGCATCCCCTAAGTTGTGAATCTTCTATTCTTTGATTGGTACTCTCTTGGAGACATTAACGACACAATGTTCCCTAATTAAGACCTTACATGAACTAATTAAAACTCTTTTGAATGTACCTTACATTATTTTTCATTTACAATAACTGTTATATGGCCACCTTGCATAACACACTTTTCTTTCTTGTGGAGCCATCCTATTTGTTCATGGGTGTTAGAATATGAAGTTTTTCTTGCTTCACAGATCCTATTGTTCATGTTGTGTGGTGCCTTATCAAAGTTATCAATATGTATAGCTTTGGTATGGTTAGCATATGGGAGTCAAACTTAGGTGTGAATTTCTCATTGCCACTTGCTTGTCTGTGTGAGTGCATATTAGGCACGTGTGTATGTGTCTCTGGGGGATCACCTAGTGGATGTCTTGAGGTTCCACTAGCCCTTGTGAGCATGTGTTTGGTTTACATAGTGGACATCATGTTGCACTTGTAAATATTTTTTTGGAAAAACAACTTAGATCTGATCCACATCACGTTGGAAAAATAGTCGAGGCTTGATCCACCCTCTTTTTCTTTCTCTTTCTTTATTTTGTCTTTGGCAGTGTATGCTTGTATCTTTTTGTTGCTTCATACAATATTTACATATGTTTTCTTTGTGAATATGTTGGTTTGTCATAGGATCTTGATCATGGGGCCTTGATCATCTATCTTGGTCATTTTCATCCTTTCTCACTAGCATTGGTACACTTGAAGCCCACTTGATGTGAATTTTTCTACTTTAGTGTGAGTTTAAAGCAAGTTCCTCCTCTCACTAAAGTGAGGGCTAAATGTAGTGTAGAAAATGCATCTCTTTACATTTTCTCACTTGTTTGGGCACTCCATACTAAAATTGGGGTTCTTTATTCCTTATTTGGTCCTATTTTGTATCCACAATCCTTAATGAATTTCTCTAAGGATAATCCTAACACTTAACTAATGACCAATCATAATTCATGTTTTTGGGTTTTGTGTTCCAAATCTAGTGATTTGGGACATGTACACTACATTCAAAGTATGGGTCCCACCTAGGCTTTCGGACTTGATCATGAATGTTGCATTGAACTTAAAATTTCTTGAAATTTGTGTCCCGAGCTTAGGCTACTAGAACTGGTATGCCCCATCTGACATATGAGTCCCGCTTTAGCTTGGACCTATTTTGATTTTAATTCTTGGTTGGATGTTATTCTCCTAGATCAGATGTCAGCTTGAAGTGTTGTAATTTTGAGAAATTTGGCATAAACAAGTATAAACACATGGTTATTTCACATATTTTCTCCTAGAAGTTTTATGCAAGTGTTCCTAAAGAAATTTTATGAGATCAAGAGCATTCAAGAGCATTCAAGAGTTGATTATCAAAAATTTGGAGCAATATTCAAGATTCAATCATCATGTCAAAGTCATCATGCATCATGTGTGTTTTTGAGATAACATTTATGATGTAGGTTTTCATGATTCAAACAAGAATTCAAAGTTATAATCTCATATGAACAATCAAGAGGAAAGATCAACATCCATTAGAGCCATTTCACAGAAGATTGTAGCCTTTATTTTAAGGGTTTGGTGAGTTGCAACATTGCATATTGTTCATTCATCATTCCTCATTCTATTTCATTTTATTTCAAGGTTTGATTACCAAAATAAGGTTTGACCAAGGCAAGGGAAAACCCCTATCCACTAACAAAGCAACATTTATCCCTCTTCATGTGTGATTACGGATCTAGGTATTTTGAGACTTGAAGATCCTTTCAAGAAAAATTTTCAAGATTGAAGAAAATTCTCAAAGTTGTCAAGAAGTTTTCTTCTTCATAGAAACTCACCTACAAATTGGAATTCAAACTTTTCAGACCTAAAAGTTGGACAAGACAAAAGCTACAAAAGATCACTAGAGACTACAAAAATATCAGCAAAACCCTAATAGCGGGACTAAATCACCACCTTGGTAATATGAGTCCCGATATAGGAATTTACCATATTTTAGTGGATTTTGACTTGTCACTGTGAGATTCCATTTTTTTCCCAGAATCCCTAGACTGGGACTAAATTATCTAGTCTAGTGTATGCTTCCTAATACACATCAACAACAACAAAATTCAAGTTTTCAGATATTTTTTAGTCATCTCTAGTCTTCCAAGTGCTTCTTTGTTTATCCTCAATCTCTTATCCTGATTTCAAGTTTCATTTTCTATGTCACACAGTTAGATTTGCATATTACTTTCATTTCTTATTTTTCTAAGAATTTTCTTAGTGGTGAAATCCCTTGTTTTAATCACACCTAAGGAAACCCCCCTTATATATACCCTTCCTTTAATTGAGTCACTTAGTTTAGGTATCTTGGTTTCCTAATTAACTAAGAGTGAAATAGGTCCTAAACCCTAGTTTCATCACTAAAAAGTTGGAACCCTATTTCCCATGGTTAATGTATATCTAGGTTTGCATTTGAAATAGAAACTATACAATTGTTCTTGTTATTACGTAAATTGGTTATACTTTTCCATAGTAGAGGTTAGAAAACATGGTGTGTTTTGGGTACCAAGTGAAGTGCAGGGTACAAATCAAGGTGTGTTTTGGAACTGGACATTTTTCATACCCAAACACACTATCATGAAATAAATTTAAAGATAAGGAAGTTCATATGTGCTCAAGATATTGGCATGGCCTTGGTAAGTCTATGCAAAGAAAAACCATCATACATAAACACATTTCTACAGATACAAGGTTGAAATCAACCTTAGTGGGTAATGTAAGGAATATACAAAAAAATTGAGATATGAAAAATAAAATACTATGCCCCATTATATACCAATCAAAGCACAATAGATAATCAAAAGATCTAGGTGGCCATGAGTAGGAATAGTCTGGGTAAAAAAGATAAATCAAATAAAAGAGCAATTGGAAAAAAAATTACTCAACCATCATTTATTTCTCTAAATTAGGAAAAATGATATATGATTGGATTATGGTTGATATGGTAAGTATGTATCTTGAAAGGAATGGTTGTGATGTAGATGGAGATAGTAGGAAATAGATATGTTAACTATTTATTATTCAAGAGTTGTACCTATGATTTTTTTTCTAGATTGCACAATGTTCAATGTGTATTTTGTCTTGTTTGAAATCAAGTCTAGAAAGCTCAATATTATTAGATGTGTGGTGTTACAAGATGTATAATGTAGTAGGATTCATAATGATATGAGAGTTATGATGTGATGGAATCTATGATGGGATGAAATTTGTGATGTATGAAATTAATTTGTTTGAAAGCTCACCCAACAAATTTTGGATGTGATAAGATCCAATTCAAAAAGTTAGATGTAGGGATTATGGGATGAGGGGATGAGGTAGTAGGATGGAGTGATGGATAATAAAAGATATGAATAAGAAGTTAGAAGATTATCAACATCAACATAAATAGGTAAGAGTAGTGGGGACAAGGGAAAATATCTTGGTGATTAACCTGTAGATTAATAAATTTATATTAGCCTAAAATGAACCTAATGGATTAATGCAGCAATGTTGGATGCTAGTTTAGGGCTTAGGGTTTAGGGTTTATGGTTTATGGTTTAGGAATCTAACCTAAAAAAACATGAAAAGAAGTAGACCAAAGTGAATGAGATAGATAATGTATTGACTAAAGAGATTCTTCCTACCCTTGAGAAGTCAAGGAAGGTGTGTGTGTAGTATGTGCAATAGGAAAATGGCAATATAAAAGTGGATAAAGTCAAGAGGTTTTGTATTGTATAGGAATTTTTGCAAGCAAAGAAATTGAGAGATGATGCTATAAGTGAAGTTGAAAAAATGAAGTCAAATATTATTGATATTAAGAATTTCATGGAACAAATACAATTGGAAATAAATAATAAGGAAAAGGAAAAATTGGATCTAAGTGCAGAAAAAGAGAATCAGTTGGGTGGAGACATGAAAGTATTATCTAAAAAGGTAGAAAAGTCTTGTAAAGAACTTGTTAAAATAAATATTTGAATTCTCTAAGCATAAATACACTCTAAAATTGGAGGTTGGAAAACATTGGGTGTTATGAAACCTGCAACCCACATATTGTTGTAAAAACCTCAACACATAACAACCTAATTTGTTAGTCATCCCTTAGGTCAATTGGTTATTCTTCTATTAGCAATAGTATGGGTGGAAGAAAATGGAAATGGTATATAATTTTCTTCTTTCCTTTCTTTGTTTGTGGAATTCACACCACCAAATCCATAAATTATGGGGAACCTTTGTTTGTCCATTCCATCTATCAATAGCTTCATACTCACAAGTAGAAAAAAAAGATATTTTTGTCTAACAATGTTATGTCTATCCCTTTATCACTCACTCCCTCCTTCCCTCTTTCTTCTTCCCTTCATCCCTCCCACCCCACATCTCCCTCACTCTACCTACCCCTTTCTCTCTACTTCTCCCTCCCCCCTCTCTCTCTCTCACACCACCTCTCTCTACCTCTCTCACCCTTATCTAGATCCATCTCTCTACCTATCTCTCTCTATTTCTTACCTCTATCTACCTACCTCTCCATATCTCCCTCCTTCCCTCTATCTCCCTACTTCCCACGCAACCTTTCTCCACCTACCCCTCCCTTCTCCGCTCTCTCCTTGCTTCCCTCTCTCCCACTTTCTAGACCTACATGTCTCACCTTACTTATCCCTCTCTCTAACTCTCTCCCTACCTCAAGTTATCTTTCTCTCTCTCTCTCTCTATCCCTCTCTCTCCCTCTCTCTCTCTCCTTCACACACACAAAACCTCTCTCCACCTACCCCTCCCCTTATCTATCCCTCCCTTCTTCCCTCTCTCTCTCATTCTCTCTATATATACCTATCCAACCCGACCACTTCCTACAAGAAATAATTTTAGAGAGCATCAAGATCAAATAGAAGCTATGAATTATTAAAGAAGAAAGTGATAGAGAAACTAGTATTAGCATTTTTTATATTTAGATAAGGTATTTTAAGTTGATTGTGATGCAAGTGGAACTACAATTGGAGAATTACTAAGTCAACAATAAAGACTGACATCTTAAGTTTATCCACTTCTACATTACGAATTTTCCATTACACATACTCCACACATTCCTTCCTCACCTTCTCAACAGTAGGAAGAATCTATTCATTCATGTTCTTTTTGGTCCTTATGTTCCACAATCCATTTTGGGTCCCTATGTCCTAAAATCCACCATCACATCTCCCCCTCCTAGTAAGTCCATTTTGGGTCCTTTTGTCCCACCAACCTTACCACTACCTATCTCCCTCCTTCCCTCCCTCTCTCCCTCCTCTCCCTCACGCACACACAAAACCTCTCTTCACCTAGCCCTCCCTCTCTCCTTAACTCTCTCTATAACTATCTCTCCTAAATGTGATGATGATTTTGACTAATGGAATAAAGGGAAAGTTTCACTTGCATAATGATGTCTATATATAAGGTGGATGTTCCTCAACATAGTATGTTGAAAAATTACTCAATTAACATATTTAAAAGATATCTTGGAATTAATGTGTACATTTTTTTATGACAATTACTACACCCATGGGTTCCACCTTGGACTTGAAAGTGGGTGTCAGTAATTATCTTGCATTTAATGTTGTTGGTTGGGTTTACATTAAAAAACACACTTAATTAAGCCTTATGAGTGCATAAAGGGGTCAAATAAACCATAAGAAAGGTGTAAATAGTGAAATTGAGCCTAGAAAACCATGAAATCTTGTTACAATACTTTACAACACTTTAGAATAGGACATGATAAGTGATAAAAAGGTGATTTTTAGGTGAATTGTAATGAATAGAATCTAGAAAAGTGTAGAAATGTTTTACAATACTTCACAACACCTTTACAAGATGCTATAATTTGAATTTTAAGGACCTAATGTGATTCTTTAAGCCACATTGCAACATTAAATCAAAGCAAAGGATGAAGCATCGTGAAGAAAGACCTAAAAGACTATGAAAATGTCAAAGGGGCATTTTTATATAGCACATTGAGCTTGGTTCCTTCTGAGAAGCCTAAAAACTCAAGAAGGATCTTTGAATTTGAATACATTTCCAATTAAAGTTGCTTTATTCCTCCAAAAAAAATTCTTGCAATTGAATATGTGAAAGATGATTGCCTGTTTGAAAAATCATAACTTAAAGCTTCTCTTGAAGAACTTGACTGAGTGGAAAGTGAAAACAAATTTCTGAAGGAAACCCTAGAGGAGTCAAATGAATGTATCAAAAGTCTTAAGGAACAAGTCAAGAAGTCCAGATAAAGGCATAGAGAAGTCAATAGACAATTGAAGAAGGAAAATCAATACATCGTTGGAGTAAAAGTCCAAGTGGAAGAAAAAAGAAAAATTGAAGACTTTCTAAATGCATCTATATAAAGAAAGATTGATGAATGTACATGACTTTAACAAGAAGTAGAAATCCTAAGATCATATTTGGAGAAAGAAAGAGATCATGAAAATAAATTCAAAACAAGTACTACAATGCTTGATGAACTAATTTCTGGAAAAAAAATCCTCTAAGGACAAAGGTGGTTTGGCACTCAAAGAAGGAGAAATCTTAAAGGAAAATCAGACACCTAACATGGTTGAAAATAAAAGGAAGACTCAAAGCAATAACAAACAATTTAGAAATCAAAGTGGTAATATTGAAAGACCTCCTATCAAACAACCTAATGTACAAAGGTACACATCCTTTAATGGTATTTATTTTTCATGTAATAAATTTGGACATAAGGCATTAGTGTTAGAGTAAGGGTTTTAACTTAATTATGCTAATTAAGTTACCTTTATTCCTCTCTTAAGATTTCACTTTAGTTTGCATATTGTGACATTTAATAATTATATTAATTTTTAAATGTCTACCTATTAGGGTTACTTTTTAGGTTTTACCTGATCTCCTTTTAAGGATTGATCTTTGTAAATATTTCATTCTATTGTTCTGATAATATATCTCTCATATTACAAAGCTTCAAAACCCTCTCTTGCTTTTTTCTCCATTCTCTTCCTTGTGACATGTATCTCTTTCCATGCAGGTGTTCTTGGACTCTGAAGTTGATTTCGACAACTTCTACATGGTATCAGAGCAGACCTACTGTAGCCTATTCTTATTTTGAAGAATTTGGAGCTATGAGGGTTTGATCAAGCTTTCACAAGTTTTCAAGTTTTTTTTTGTGGATCTAGCATACTTCATTCTTTGGGTTCATTTTGGGCCCAAATGAACCTTGTCGTTGGATTCACAGTGCCTGAAAACCCCTATTTTCATGTAAAGCTTGTTTGGTTTGGCCACAGTTGATCAGGGAGGAAAAAAAATTGGCCCCAAGGCCGTACAGCCTCAAGGCACGATCTACAAGGGAAAAAATTTCAAAAATTTCAAAATAAATTTAAAAAAATAAAGCTTTTTTGAAAAAATTTTATGCCTCTCATGTAAAAATTTTATGCCTCTCATGTAAATGAAAGATATTCTCGCGCTCTATTCAGGTCTTCTATTATGTTTTTGGAAAAATCAATAGGTACCCAAGATTCAGTATGAAGCCTTTTTTGTTTTTTTTCCTTCTTTTTAGCTAAAAAATCACTACTGGGGTTTGGTTTCTTGCATTGGGGTTTTCTTGCTTTATGTCATTTACTTCAAAAAACTAGAAACCCTTCACATTAAACATTCATTAAACCTTTCCAAACATGGCCGAAAACCCTTCTACTATTAAAATTCTCACACCTCATAACTATCACACTTAGAAGGCAAATATGGCACGTCTTCTTAGATCAAAGGGGTTGTGGTCCTATTTAGATACAGTTCAACTAGTTTTGACATGGCTGTTTGAGGTTATGCAACATAAAAATAAGATGGATGAGGCTATGGGTTTGATTTCCTTACATGTTTCAGACAACTTTTTGTTTCATCTTGATGGGTGTAACAGTCCTCTTGAAATGTGGACCAAGTTCAATGATTTATTTGGTACCATCAATCAGTTCCATGCAATACAGATTGAGGTAGAGTTGACTTCACTTGTACCTGATTCTTTTCCCTCTATTGAGGACTTTATGATGAAATTCAAACAACAAAGATCTCTTCTACAGGGTTGTGGTAAGAACAAAACAAATGAGTGTATTTATCTGATTATTTCTAAGCTTCAAGGTCCTTTTCAGATATTCTCTTCAACATTTTATTCCACCATGGATGCATTGGGAAATTGCTTTACCATGCCTACTTTTGAGGTGTTCTATGATTGGTTGACATGAGATCAGGCCAAGATATCACAATTGGATGCTCTCACAGGATCAGAACACCAAGCATTGGTAGCACAGTCATCTAAGGGGGAGCGAAAGTAGAAGTAGAAGCAAAAACCAAAGACCACGGAGCATTGGAAGGATTCCAGTTCACATAACACCTCTGATTCACCTTATCATAAGGGGGAATCTTTGAAGAAAGAAAAACCTAAGTGTGCTTATTGTACTAAGCCAGGACATGATGAGTCCAAATGTTATGATAAGAAGATAGATGGATATGCAAAACAAGTTTCAGATTTGACAACTCTTCTTGAGAGGAACAAAATTCATCACTCTTCTTCATCTACATCAGGAAGGTATTCTCCTTCACCATCATTCCAGATAGATGGACAAGCCCCACATAAGGGTCATGCATTATGTACAACCACCAGTTCACATTCATCTAGATGGCTACTAGATTCAGGTACTGCACACCATATGGCATCTTCTCAGGACATGTTCTCATCTTTTGAGGCTGCATCTTCACCACACATATTGATGGGTAATAACACTTATATGAGTGTATGTGGGAAAGGTTCTATTATCATTGATAATGGTAAATTCAATGATGTACTATGTGTACCATCTTTTTCCACTAACCTTCTCTCCATCTATCAGATTGCTCATAGTGGGACAGAGAAGATAGTTGAATTCACACCTTATTCAATGCACATCAGAGACTTTCATATTGGAAACATTGTTGCAACAGGGACAATTGATCATTCTTCTCGATTGTATGCATTCACACACTTTGGTCCACCATATCCACTGTTTGATTTTTCCTCTCTTTCTACAAGAGAGCATGTAGTATTTGAGGTGAAGTTTGGTCACTTGAACTTATGTGTTCTTCCATCTGTTCATGATACTAGTGTTGAGACTTCTACACCTCTACCTCTTGTTGAGATCACATCTGCTCAACAAGATTCCTCTTCAGCTCTGACTGACATTATAGCTCCACTCATCAAGCCATCAAGTGAAGTTGTTGAGGCCATAGTAGAGGATATTCCTTTCCTCATAGATGATAGTTTCAACACACCTGTTATCCCATCTTTAGTGGAGATTCCATTTTAGGATCATCTTGAGTTATTTGATTCACCATCTTGTTATTCAAACACTCATAATGTAGTTTAGTTCTTCAGTGAGCATCATCCAAGACTTCCATTTTCACCTCATATCCAGGGATTTCCTCTTCTTCGATCATTGCATTTGTTTTTTCCTCTGAGGAGACAGATTGGTTTGATCATTGGCACAGGGGTTCTCTCATTTTGGGGGGTCTTTGGAGTCTCTTCTCTCTCCTATGGGGGGAACATATTTTGTACTTGTGTGATAGATGCAGTTCTTGGGGGTCATGTTGAGTCCTCCTATCTCTCTTCTTCTTTCACTCTTGTTTTTCATCTCTTTTTGGAGAGGATTTTTTTCCCACTAGGTTTTCTCCTATACTCTTTACAGAGATTTGGTTGTATTTGGGTACCTAATCAGGCCTAGTTGTTGGGACCCTTGTTTCATTTCATGCATTGTTGTTAAATTTGATTTCTTGCTCATCTTAAGGTGGGGTGTTAGAGTAAAGGTTTTAACTTAATTATGTTAATTAAGTTACCTTTATTCATCTCTTAAGATTTCACTTTAGTTTTCATATTGTGACATTTAATAATTATATTAATTATTAAATGTCTACCTATTAGGGTTATTTTTTAGGTTTTGCTTGATCTCTTTTTAAGGATTGATCTTTGTAAATATTTCATTCTATTGTTCTGATAATATATCTCTCATATTATAGAGCTTTAAAACCCTCTCTTTCTTTTTTCTCCATTCTCTTCCATGTGACATGTATCTCTTTACATACATGTGTTCTTGGACTCTGAAGTTGATTTTGAAAACTTCTACAATTAGAATATAGAAGTAGAATGAATTGGAATGTTAGATCATTTTTTGGACCTTGTTTTGCATGCAAGAAATTTTGACATAGAGTTGTTGAATCTAGAAATCAAATGACAAATAGATTTAATAATGGTAAAATTATTGAATCTTTTCATGGCTTCCATTATACATGCAATGTATTTGGATATAAGGCTAACCAATACAGACCAAGATTGAATAAAAGTCAGTTTCATTAGAAAAAAAATATATGCTATTGAAAGGTGGAAAATTGGCTTCCTTCTTTACTCCACCCTAGATTTGGGGGCTAGAAAGGGAAATTTTCACAAAATTTCACTCAAGAACAAACCCTTGATATTTCTTTGCAAAGGAGAAGTAAATATTGCAAGAGGGTTGTTCTAAGGACTAGAAATGATCTAATGAGGGGTTCACCACCAAGTGTAAACATGGGAAAGATAAAGAAATGCAATATGAAATGTAAAACCCCAATTGAATGCAAACTAACTCTCAATGACCTTGAAAGATGGAAAAAATGCAATAGAAAAATATTAAATATAAATTGTTCACCTGGACTAAAGAAGGAAAAAAGGAGGTATGGATCATAGAAAAATCTATTGTTGAGGATGACTAGGACTCATTCGCCAAGCTAGGTGAATTAGTTTAGTTTCTAGGAAAATGTGCCAGAATAGGTTTCTACCAAAAGGGTTTCTAGATCTATAAAAATATCTATTAGGCATGTATAGTGGGACTCATTCACCAATACTGGAATCAATCCACTTCTACTTTTCTAAAAATTTTGAACTAGATTTTCTTCCAAAACTATAAATTTCCACCTGTAAGTCTTCTCCAAGTCTCTCCAAGGCTCAATGACAACTTTGAATACTGGTAAACTTTTCTCCAATATTTATCATGAAATATGCAACCTAAATATGCAAATCACACACAAAGGAGAAGGAAATTTTTTTATGGGGTTAGTGAATAGGGGTTTTCCTTAGTCAAATCCCTTGTTGGTAATGAAACCTTGAAATAAAAGAAAAAATGAATGGAGAATGATGAATGAACAAATAGCAGTATTGTAACTCACCAAACCCTAGCAATAATGTTCTACAATTATGATTGAAATGGATACAATGGATGTGGTTCTTGAATCTTGCTTGAATGATGTTGATATTTCTTGAAACACTTGCTTGGATCATGAACTCTACATCACAATTGTTAGCACAATAAAAAACATGATGAATGCAATCTTTGACATGATGATTGGAACTTGAAGAATGCTCTGGTGGAAGTTGAAGAATGATTGAAACGGGACTCATTCGCCTAAGGTGGCATTTAAGTCCCACTACACATAATGTATGGGACCAAAAATGAAAAGTTCTTAGAAATGTGTGAAAACCGGTTTGGGGCCAAAAGATATGGGTGGAACCCATTTTCCCAAGGTGGAAAATGAGTCCCACATCCCTAAATCTAGGCCACATAAGCCAAAAACACATAAATAATGATTGGATACTAATTGGTGCCAGGATTATCCTTGAAAAGATGCAATAAATGAGGCTTGTGGATGCAAAATAGGGCCAATTAAAGCATAAGAAAGTCCAATTATTAATGAAAATCGTAGAGGAATGTGAAAGTGTGTTACAACACTTTACAACACACCAAACAAGGAAATAATAATGGTGATTTTAATTAAAAATAGATTTATTATGCTTAGTTATGTGATAAAACCATAAAAAAGTGTGAAAGTGAGTTACAACACTTTACAACACTTTATCAAGGTTCCATTGAAATCCATTAGTTCACAAGGTTCCAAGATCTAATGTGAATGTGTCATTCACATTACAACACTAAATCAAGGCAACATTAAGCTGAAAATCCTCAAGGAGGGCCCAAACAAGCGTTAAAATGTAAAGGGATCCATTTTTCTACACTACATTTAGCCCTCACTTTAATGAGAGGATGAGCTTGCTTAATTCACACTAAAGTAGACATTCATGCATCAAGAGGGGGTTCAAATGTACCCATGTTAATAAGATGAGACAACAATGATCAAGAGCAGTGATCAAGCCCCTAGGATCAAGATCCCATGACAAACCAACAAAGGAACAAAAGAACACACATTAGAATAATGTAAAGAACAACAAAAAGGAACAAGCATGCACTACCAAAGATGAAGAAGAGAGAATGTAAAAGATAAAAGAGAACTAGATCAAGATTTGACCATTTTTCCATCCTGATGTGGATTATATCTAGGTTGTTTGTCTGAATAAAAAGCATACTCACTATGAGGTGACAAAACTTCAAGTTGTCCACTAGGTGAGAATTCCTAAAAGATGAGAAACATACACTCATGGCTGGTATGCACTCATACACACACAAATGGTGATGGAGAAATATATGCCTCAGTTGGTCTTAGTTATACCCCCTAATAAGTTTAATAAGGCACCACACAAAAAATGAGTTTTGAGCTTCATAAGACAAGCAAAACTTCATATTATTGGGGCTCATGAATAGACAAGATGGCTCCACAAGCATGCAAGTTATGCTATGAAAGGTTTCCATATAGTCAACAAATGCAAAAATGAAACATGTAAATAATGTTCAAAGTAGCCTTGCTTAGTTCATGTGAGGTATTTAACTTAGGGAACATTGTACATAATCTCTCCAAGAGAGGACCAATCAAAGAACACAAGATTCACATCTTAGGGGATGCAATGTGTAGCATAAAGCCACTAAGAGGAATGCAATATGCTAAGAGAAATCGTGCTCTTGAAATATATTACACCCAATGTCATCCACAAAGTAAGAAACACATCGTATGAAGTAAGAGGACTACACCAAGAACCAAGAAAATGCAAATGAATAATGCCAATGTATCTTCCCACTTTAAAGAAATTTCTAAATGCCATGGTGTGAGAAATTACTTTAAAGTATAATATGATAAATGCAAACAAAAAGACATGAGAGACAAATTGGAAATCCCTATGCCAAGTCATATGTTTCCAAAGAAGGCTACGCCATGCAAGAGAAAAGAAAAAGAGCACGATTTCCCCCAAAATGAGAAACACCAAACACATAAGGGATCTATGAATTTAAGGCTAGTATGTTCTTTGCTACAATGTTTTTAAGAGAGCTTTGAACTATCATCATCCCCTAATACATAGAACTAGAAGAATGACACAAAGAAAGTGAAAACAAAGAAATTTTTTTTGGGTCAACATGGAAGAGATATAAATTTCCTGACACCTTGCATCATTTCCAAAAGGAAAACACAAGACAAGAAAAAGAGAAAGAAAAAGTAAAGGAAAATCATTTTGGGTCAACATGGAAGAGACATGAATGTATTTATGCCTTGCATAATCCCCAAAAGGAAAAATGAAAGACAAAATGAAAAAGAGATAGAAAGAAAAAAGATTTATGCAATAGAGAAGAATGAAGGTACAAATAGAGGAATGCCACAAAGAGAGAGATAACATCAAGCATAACATCACATACGATCACATCATGCACATGAAATCACTCAAAAGAAAATAAAAATTAAATAATGCAAAATACTAGTAAGGCATAAGTGAGCCAACCTATGAGTAGGTCATCCGCCTCCGAGTCTTAGTCTAAATATGTGGAAGGTAGAAAACAAGCCTAAGAGACAATGACAAATGGAATACTAGGAAAAGGCTATCTAATTCTCCCACTGAGTGTAAGATAAGAATGAGCCAAGGTAGGTTATGGAAAGGGTCATGTAATACTGAGAATAGAATATTCTACAACTATTACATGAAAATGAGTGGAGAAAGATTATGCTATGGAATCACTCGATGGAAATCATTATCATCAAACTAAAAGTTTTGCAATACTAACTTAAATTCATGACACTCATTAGTACTATGTCCAAGAGTTTTGTGGTATTGGAAATATGGAAATTTTGCATCTTTAGGATATAGTATAAATCTATTTTTTTATGGTGGTAATGTTATTAGTTCCTTGTTTATAAGTATTTGTAATTTCCTTTCACTTTCGGGTGGCGGGCAAGGGAACTTTAGTTTTTGTAGCTTGTAGGGCCACTTACACTTGATATATTCACCAACTTCTCTAATTGAATGTGGAGGAGGAGGACCTAAGGTGATGCTATCATCATTTTCATTGTTATTAGTCATTGGTTGTTCTTTAGGAAGAAGGACATTCATATCAGGAGGAGAATCTAAGATTAGCACACCATCGCTACAAATTCTTAGGTATTCTTTAGGTCTTATGTTATGATGGGGATCTTGATATCCTAACCCTTATGTGTTTTCATTAGTTGGTATTTGTTCAAGGATTTGGTAGGTTTCATGTTCACTTGTTGTGTCACATCCTTTTTTGCTAAATATTGTGAATCTTTTTCCATATGTGTCTTCAAGATTGATGGGATTGTTTATTACATTTTTATCATAGAATGGTTGAATATTTGCTTGTTTAGAGGAACTAGGTTCACATATTATAGGGAACTTAGGTTCAAATTTTGTTTTAGGATGTAAGTAACCAAAAATATTAAGAGGAAGTATGGTGGGAGGATTTGGTTGTTTCATGGATGGGTAAAAGGATCCATTAGGTTCAAGTTTATCAAGAAACTCATTTAGGAACCTATTAATGTTGTCATCATCTTCTCCAATTATGTCAACATCATGAGGAGGACATGCATTAGGAGTTGAGTGATCATTAGTAAGATCAATGTCATTAGGAGAATTTCCAAAGGAACAACTTGACACATCCACTAAGGGTCTTAATGATATCCAAAGCTTGTTAAAGGATATATCCATGATGCAAATTTCAAATTGTAAACTATGAAATAATGGTGTAAATGCAATTTTTATTTGAAGCAATGCACAAGATGAATGGATTTAAACTAAATACAAGTAATGGAGTAAAATAGAAGATCTGCAAACTGAAATAGAAAGTTAACAAAAAATAGAGGCTTAGAAACTGAACTTTAAATCCCAAAAAATGCAATGCAGAATATGCAAAGGGACTAATTCACCCAAGGTGGTGAATGAGTCCCAATAACATTTTTTGGAAATTTTTTATAATTTTTGAATTGAATTTTATGAATTTTTATGTTTTATTATCTTTATCTAAGATGGAAATGCAGATTTTAAATTATTTTTAGTAAAATTAAATGCAAAAATGCAAGCTAAATGAGCTTTCACTAATGCACAATTTGAAACCCTAAAATGTAAGTTAACCAATGTAACTCCTAATGCAATGTTAATGAAAACAAGATAATGCACTCCAAATCAAAAAAGAAGGTATTCTAAATGTAGGTTCACCAAAATGAAAGTTGGAAAATTGGCTTCCTTCCTTACTCCACCCTAGATTTGGGGCCTAGAAAGGGAAATTTTCACAAACTTTCACTCAAGAACAAATCCTTGAGATTTATTTGCAAAGGAGAAGTAAATCTTGTAAGAGGTTGTTTTAAGGATTGGAAATGATCTCATGAGTGGTTCACCACCAATTGTAAACTTGGAAATGATAATGAAATGCAATGTTTAATGTAAACCCTAATTGAATGCAAACTAACTCTCAATGACGTAGAAAGATGGAAAAAATGCAACAAAGAACTATAAAACAGAAAGTGTGCACCTCGGAAATTGAAGAAGGCGGGATGGAGGTCTGGTTCATTGAAATATATGTTGTCAAGGCTAATTGGAACTCATTCGCTAAGTTGGGCGAATTGGTCCAATTTCTAAGAAAATGTGTGGGAATAGGTTTCTACCAAAAGGGTGTCCAGATCTGTAAAAATATTTGTCAGACCTATATAGTGGGACTCATTCACCAATAGTGGTGAATCAATCCACTTCTACTTTTCTAGAAATTCTAAATTGGATTATGTTTCTTTCAGTTTGATCTACTCTTCTTGATTGGTTTCCAGATCCAAAACTATAAATTGCCACCTATAAGTATTCTCCAAGTCTCTCCCAGGCTCAATGACAACTTTGACAACTTTTATTACTTGACAAGTTCTATCCAATCTTGCTCCGTATGAAATATGAAACCTAAATTTGCAAATCACACGCAAAGGAGAGGGGAAAATGATGTGGGGTTAGTGAATAGGGGTTTTCCTTGTTCAAATCCCTTGGTTGTAATTAAACCTTGAAATAAAAGAAAATATGAATAGATAATGATGAATGAACAAATAGAAATGTTGCAACTCACCAAACCCTAGCAATTAGGTGCTGCAATTATGCTTGGAATGGCTACAATGGATGTGGTTCTTGACTCTTGCTTGAATGATGTTGATCTTGCTTGAAACACTTGCTTGGATCATGAACTCTACATCACAATTGTTAACACAATAACAAACATGATGAATGCAATCTTTGACATGATGATTAGCACTTGAAGAATGCTCGAGAATGCTTGATAATATTCCCTTGAAATGCTCTTTAATGCTCTTGTAAACACTTGAATTCTCTTGTGAACTCTCTTGAATGCAAGGTGTTGAATATGAGTGAAAGAACCTTGTATTTATACTCCATTATGCAAGAATTCCAAAAATTACAACACTACAAGCCAACATCAGATCTAGGAGAATAAAATACCACTAGAAATTTTAATTTGGGCCACATGGGACTCATTCTCCCAAGGTGGCGAATGAGTCCCACCAGACATAATATATGGGACCAAAAATGAAAAGTTCTTAGAAATGTGTGAAAACTGATTTGGGGCCAAAAGATCTGAGTGGGACCCATTGACTCAAGGTGATGAATAAGTCCTAGATCCTTAAATTTGGGCCACAAAAGTCAAAAGCACTTGAATTATTATTGGCTACTAATCTGCATTGGGATTATCCTAAAAAAATGCAATAAATGAGGCTTGTAGATGAAAAATAGGGCCAATTAAAGCATAAGAAATCCCAATTATTAATGACAAGCATAGATGAATGTTAAAGTGTGCTACAACACTTTACAACACACCAAACAAGGCATGGTTAATGCTGATTTTCATTAAAGATAGATTTATTATGCTTAGTTATGTAATAAAACCCTAGAAAAGTGTGAAAGTGAGTTACAACACTTTACAACACATTAGCAAGGTGTCATTGAAATCCATTAGTTCACAAGGGTCCAAGACCTAATGTAAATGTGTCATCCACAACACTAAATCAAGGCAACATTAAGCCAAAAATCCACAAGGAGGGCCCAAAAAGGTGTGAAATATGGGAATGACATATCCCAAAACAACATGAGTATTGGGAAAGACATATCTTGTTGATGGTAATGTAACTGAAGGATCAAGGTATGTAGCAAGGCTAGGAACAAAGCTAATTAATTTTTTGGATGATGTGCTAGGATGCATAGCAAGATTATATGTATTAGGCTTATTGCATTTGGAATGACTAACATTAGGACTAGATGGGATTATGGAGGGACCTTGGATAAGTGGATTAGAATCCTTAAACCAATGAAAAGGGAAAATCAAACCTAGTGATAGGTATGAAAGAATAATGGATTGATTTTGGCAAAGGATAGGAGACATGAGGATTATTGGTTGAAAGAATTAGCATATGATCTCCAAGGACTACATCACATAGGAATAATTTGTTTTCTCTGAGGTATGCATTTGGATAAATTCTATGAAGGAAATGACATGATATTTGATGGATAGTGTATGACCAAAGGATATACATGTCAAGTTTTTCCAAAGCATGATTTATGTTTGTGCCCCATTTCTTATCAAGATCAAGGTAGGTGGGAAAAGTGGATGGAAATGATATAGATTTGATAGATGTAACTTTTATGAGAAATGCATGGGATATGAGACAAGTTGCCTCCAAGTGTAATGGTCCATAGATAATTTCTCTTACACATGACACATGTTTTGTAGGTTTTCATCATGGTAGTTATCCAAAGTGACATAAAAATGGTTTTCACTATTGGACAAAAATTTTCTCTGTACTTTTTTTTTCTTTTTCTCTTTTTTATTTTTTTCTTATTTTTGATGTCACACAAGACGCCTATCTTTTGGTGTTCATTAGGGTGACAATTTTTTTTATTTTTTTATATTGACTTGATGTTCTGGATGATTGTTTATTGGTTTGAATCCTTTGGTGGTGTTGATGTTGATACTAGCATCATGATATCCCAATAATGACGTTTATGAAGCATTTTCCTTGTAAGGATCATAGCACTTACATACAACTGATCGATGTCATTGTGATCCTTGTTGATACTACAGTTGACTTTATCAGAATATGGACATGATGATAAAGTTCCATTTGAGTCCTTATAATAAAGAGTTGTTGCCAAGATGCGATGAATTTGTGATGACAGTTTCTTAGACTTTAGGCGACATGTAGGATTATGATGGATGATGGTAGGTGAGGACAAACTATCCGGTGTTTTATATGTAGCAATTTTTATTTTCCAAACTTGGGATGGTGGATGACAGAGTTTTGAATTTTGATTGGGATAGTGTTTGGAACCAACACTTTTATATGCCTTGCTTGATGACCATTTTGAAGGAGGTGGACATTTATTATATGTGGGAGTCTTCTTTTCTTGTGGCTCCACATTTTGATTGATTTTTACTTTTGAACTATTTTATTTTCTTGATCCATTTTTCTTTGGGATCCATTTTAACTTCATTTGTCCACTTGGATTTTTGTTTGATTCAATGGCCTTTGACATTTGATAATTTTTAACTTTGGATTTTTAATAAATTTTTTTTTGTTGGTTCCAATGGGTAGATTTAATGAATTGGGAATGATGGTTTATGGTGTGGATAGAAGGAATTTTGGCATTAAACTTATGACAAGGACTACTCATGGCCTCCATTTTGATGTTTGTATTAGATAGAGTTGCCCCCAATATCAAGGAGGTACCACTAACATCATTTGATTATTTGACTAAAGAATAACCAATACCTTGTTGTCAAGAATTTTACTAAAACTTTATTGGTTCTAGATTTCCCTTCTCATGTAGGCCTAGTCCTTTTCCCTGATACCACATGCTCTGACTGATTTTGTTTGTGATTGGGTATTTTTTATTTTGAAAACAAGATGTGAAACCATCATTATTTAGCTGGAAACCATTACTCAAATTTTCCTCATATGCAAGAAAGCCTTCTTTGATGAAGGTGGATGATCCTATTTGATAGGATATTTTGGTGTTATCATTCGTCATGCTTGTTTCTTCTTGATCATTTGGGATGTCGATTTGATCCATGGTAGATATTGTATCTTCTTCTTTGACTTGATCAATGGTAGCTTCTCTATGTTCTTCTTGATTCGTAGTAGCCTTTTTGTGTTCTTGTTTGACTTGATCCATGTTATTTGTTTGATTATGTGTGTCTAAAGGAGACAAGTGAATCATCTTGGGAAATGGAGGTGTTTGGATTTTGGATAGGACCAACTTCAAATGTTTGATCATGGATGGTATAAAGGTTGATGAGAGGATCATTTTGGATTTCTTGTTCAATGGTAGGATCTTGGTAAAAAATAGGTTTTTATTGGATGACATAATTGGGAACAGGATCTTGATCAAGGATAGGTGCATTTTGGATGTCATTATTATCTAGAAGGACTTCTTGGATGGTCTTAAGGATGGGTTCATGAGATTGACTACTTCGATCTTGACATGAAGGTTAATCCATGATGTCATGCTTTGGACTTTTCTTTTGACATGTTTCCTAAGGTGTAGGAAATGTGATGTGATTTTGGAGACCATGACCAAATGTATTTTCATGAATACATGTAGCTTGGGATGGAGTGAATAGGAATAGATTAGTGGATGATGGACTAGGATAGGATGTGGAGACTTGGAATGGGTTGAGGGATGATGGATTAGGATGGGATGTAGAGGCTTGGAATGGATTAATGGAAGGTTGGTTTCCCTTGTCAAGGTTAGGATAAGGGTGATTAATGGATGTTTTTTTTGGATTAATGTCATGGATTTCACTAAGGGAATATTAATAGTGAGGGTAGATGAATGGAGGACTAGATTTTATGGGTTGTTGGTAAGAGGGATAGATGGATGGCTAACTATGGGTTGTGGGTGCTTGGTATTTGGATTCAAGGTATTGTACTTTGAAGTCTATGGCTTGTTGGGCTTTACCAATGTGGAAAAATTGGCATTCAACTTGACTAGAAATCATATCAAGGTGAATGGAAGACATGGTGGTGGATGGTATGAAGCCTAAGAGATGCCAGTGCAATGGAAGGTATGCACCTATGCTATTGTTTTTTTTGGATTTTTTTGGATATAAGGATGCACCTAAGACAAAGATTAAGGAATGCTAGAATGATAATGACCCTATAAAAAAAATATGATATACAAGTATGATGATGACCAAATGATACGAGATTAAGCCATATTTTTGTGATTTTTGGATAGAAGGATGCAAGATGACCATGCAAGGATAATGGTGACTAAAGGATGAAGCTAAATGAAACTAATGGATTGCAAAGGATACCAAGGGTATACAAATTGATGATAATGATAAGGAGACTAAATGATGCCAAGTTAATGATTAATTGTAGTGATGCAACTAAGGCTAAGATGAAATTAAGCTATTTTTTGTATTTTAGGGTATAAAGATGCAAAATGAAAGTGCAATGTGAGTCCTAGACTAAGGATTGATGGGATAATAATGAAGCTATGGTTAAGAGGGTTATGATATGAATGATAATACTAAGGATGCATGTATGTACATGATCAGCATGGAAAATATAGGCCCTTAAGTGGCAAAAAATTCAAAAAAATCAGAGTTAGGCAACTTGACATAAAAATTTGAATAAGTTATCTATATTAATTTAAAAATATGTAAGAATAGAATCTGTAGCAAATTGAATATAGTTTCTAAACTACTAGGTTTGTTTAAAAAAATAAAAATCTATTTGGTGAAAATTTGATATTTCAATGAAGTGGTACTTAAATTTTAGGGAAAAAATAAAAAGTCTAGGTGTCTGTCTGACCACCCTAACTGTAGTAAAATGATAATATTTTTTTATAAGATTTTAGATATAAGTAGAGGACTCATGCCTCAATGTGATGCATATTTTTTTGTAATTTTTTTCCAAGTAAATAATTAATTATGAATTTTTTATTACAAATTTTTTAAAAATATAAAAACTCAGTATGTTTGACCACCTTAACTTGGTCAAAACTTCATGAAATTCAAATTTTATTTTTTAATCCTATAGTATGCAAAGCATAGAATGTGACACAAAATTTGAATAGAAAATGAATAACAATTACTTATTAAATTCAAAGTAAAGCATAATTTATATCGGTGGAAAGCTAAGAATCTCCTTTAAAAACACTTTTCGTTTGATCAATTTTGGGTAAAAAGATAGTCATCAACCACATACCCATCATATTGCCACTTTTTGGCCCATCATGATCCTACACATACCTATTATACAAATTATAAAATTTGAGACAAAGGATGGAAACCAAGCGCATGTAGGTGAACCGTAGATTTTTGGTTCCTATGGACTTCTCTTTCTCTTCTAGGGCTTTTTACCTAAAGGGAGAGAGATAGGGCCTAGAAATGCTAAGGGTTCATTCAAATTATGTTATGTGAGATGTTTTGTAAGCTAATGAAGTAATATAAATATAATTAAGTGATCTATATGATTGAATTTGAATGCATAACTAATATTTATGCTATGTTTGAAAACAAACTATGATATGCAAACAACGAACTAAAAGATGAAGTTATGCAGAACAAAAAGAAATGGGAAGAAACAGAGTGCACCTAGAGGCCTAATGAAGAATCTGGAATCTATAGAAGGCTATCTAAAGTTACTAAAATTCCACAGTGGGACTCATTCACCCAAGGTGGCGAATTAGTTTTGCTACTGGTGAAATTTGTCGGGAACAAGTTTTTGACTGTTGGGATCTAAAATTTGACATAATTCAGATTTTCATTCTTAAGGTGGGACTCATTCACCACTGGTGGCGAATTAGTCCTCTCCGAAAATTCTAGGAAATCGAGAGACAACTCTGTAACACCAGATCTGGAAATATTTGCTTGTCAAGTTGTCAAAGTCAGCTCTACAGGAAACAGACAAAAAACCTTCTCCAAACTTGATATAGAATTGATTTGACTTGAAGCACCTAGTTGACTTGTTAACCAATATTCAACACCAAATTTTTTGTTAAATCTGCATACCTAGGTCAAACCCTTGATGATGTAAATTTGAAGTAATGTCAATGGATGCTTCAAAGTGCCTGAATAATGCTTTATTTGTTGTTGTAAAGTGCTTGAATGAATGAGGAGATTTAAAATGAGGTGAAAATCACATATTTATACAATCTTAGGCCTTAGTAAACCGTTCATACCTCATCATAGGCTGACATCAAGTATTTTTTAAGAAAAACCCGAAAGGAAATTTAAAAAAAAATGAATTTGGAGCCAAGGGGACTCATTCTCCACCCATGGCAAATGGGTCCCACCTAGGACCTAAAATGGGCGTTGGGAATTAAGTTGTATTTAATGTTGTTTGTCAGGCTTATATTCAAAAATACACTTAATTAAGCCTTATAAGGGAAAAATGGGGTCAAATAAATCATAAGAAAGGGATAAATGGTTAAGTTGTGCCTAAAAAGGCATGAAATATTGTTACAAGACTTTACAACACTTCAAAATAGGACTTGATTAGTGGGGTATGTGCAGGATCATGATGGGCCAAAAAGTGGCTATATGCTGGGTATGTGGAGGGTATGTGGCTGACGACTTTTTTTTAACCCAAAATTGATGAAACAAAAAGGGTTTTTAAAGGAGATTCTCAACTTTCCACAAATATAAATTATGTTTTACTTTGAATTTAATAAATAATTATTATTCATTTTCTATTTGAATTATGAATAAAGCCCTAATTGATAGGCTGATTGAAAAACATATATAGCTTTCAAACGGTATCACATTTTTTGAATCTAAAACATGCTTCACATACTATAGGATTAAAAAAATAGAAATTGAATTTTGTGAAGTTTTGACCAAGTTAAGGTGGTTAGACATACAATTTTTTATATTTTTTAAAAGTTGAAATAAAAAAGTCATAATTAATTATTTACTTGGAAAAAAATATGCATCACATCGAGACATGAGTCCTCTACTTATATCTAAAATATTATAAAAAAATATTATTATGTTATTGTAGTTAGGATGGTCAGACAAACAACGACTTCTTATTTTTTACTTGAAATTTAAGTGCTACTGCATTGAAATTTCAAAATTTCACCAAATAGATTTAAAAAAAAAAAAAAACCTAGTAGTTTAGAAACTACATTCAATTTACTACAGATTCTATTCTTACATATTTTTGAAATAATATAGATAACTTATCCAAATTTTTACCTCCAAGTTTCCTAACTCTGATTTTTCTGAATTTTTTGCCACTTAACGACCTATTTTTCCATGATGATCCTACATATACCTAGCGATGAAAAGGTGATTTTTAGGTGAATTGTAATGAATAGAGTCTAGAAGAGTGTAGAAATGTTTTACAACACTTCACAACACCTTCACAAGACTCCATTATTTGAATTTTAGTACCTAAATATGCATGTTCAAGCCATGTTACATCATAAAATCATAGAAAAATAGATCAAACACCATGAAACAAGACCTAAAAGGCCATGAAAATGATAAGGGGCCATTTTTCTATGGCACATTTAGCCCCCACTTTAGTGATAGGATGAACCCACTTCAAACTAACACTAAAGTAGTGATGCAAGAGCATCCAGTGGTGTAAGGGCAATCTTGCATCACCCAAAAATAGGAAAATTTCAAGTTTCTTAGTTTTTAGATGTTTTTACATTTTTGGATACCCTTTTCATCATAATGAAATTCCCAATTCACGGTTTTTATTTTTGTTCCTAGGTTGAAAGATATTGTAGTTTTAGTTTCCTAGATTTGCACCTGAAAATCTTTTGAGTTAGATTTGAGGCACTTAGAGTTCCTGAACGGCCACAAAACTTTCCAAAATCAGCATAGCAAATTTTGAGCGCTTTGACTTCGAGACCTTCCAACGGTTCAAATGGTTTGCGAATCGAGTCCCGCACCAAAAGTTATAGCCCCGAAGTTGCCGACTTCTAGAAGATACAATTGCAAATGCTCTTTTGAAATTTGAACTTCATGTTGTAAATTTTCGGTGCCAAACCGCCTAAACTCAAATTTGAATGTTTTTTTGGCTCTAAACTAATGAGGAGCTCTATTTATGGGCGGGTTTCTATTTTTTTGGGTGGATTTTTGGGGACAAGCTCGCATATTGCGAAAGGATTATTCTATAGCTTTCTGTAACTTGCATTTTTTGTAGAACTTGGGGATTGAGATCCTCTAGATGTAAGAAGCTCCATTTTCTAAATAATAAAATTATTCTCTTGTTTGTGGGTTATTTTCTATGTCTCGGGCTGTGCCTTCATCAAGTAGCCATGAACATCGAGAGGAGGGTTCAAATGCACTTATGTTAGCAAGATGGAATAACCACGATCAAGAGGGATGATCAAGCCCCCAGGATGAAGACCCCATGGAAAACTAAGCATAAGAACAAAGGAACACACAAGTGTTGAAAATGAGATGAAGCTTCGATCGTCAGTCCTACTAGTTATGGATTAGATCTAGGTTGATTGAGAATATATACTCACTCTAGGGCGACTCAACACATGATGGTCCACTGGGTGAGAAGGCCAAAATTTACTCACTCTAGGGCCATGGAACTTTTGACTGCTTGTGGGGTGAGGAATCCCTGAAAGGTAAGATAGATCACTAGTTGGTATGTACTTACAAACAAAAAGGTGGCTATGGAGAAAAGTCATGCCGCTAGGTGGGCTTCTCACTCAACCATATCAAAGTTATACCTCCTGATAACTTTAAAAATGTGCCACAAGGAAAAAGAATGTTTATGAACAAAAAGTAAGGTGGCAAAAAAGTACAATATGTAAAATGCAAAAATGTAAAATTTAAAATGTGATGTGAGAGACATTCAAAGGAGTCTTGTTAAGTTCATGCAAGGTTAGTCACTTTGGGAACATTGTGCATAATGTCTCCAAGAGAGGACCAATCAAATAATAGTATATTCACAACTTAGGGGATGTAGTGCATCACATCAGGCCACCAAGAGGAATGTAATATGCTAAGATAGATCACACTTATGAAGGACACCACACCCAGTGTCACCCACAAAGTGATGAATACATCATATAAATGACAAGGCTACACTAGGAACGAAGAATGCAAATGAATTATGGTAATGTATGCCCCCCACTTTAAAGGAATTGTGGTCACACATTGTGCTGTGAGCAATGAATTTAAAGCTGTAAAGGGAAGAAAATTCAAAGGGAAATCAAGACATGAGAACCAACTTGGAAAGCCCTATGCCAAATCATATGTTTCGAAGTTAGAATGCTGCATGTTAAGGAAAATGAAAAAAAAAGAAAGGGAGTTTCCCCTAGAAATGAACACACCAAACAAATAAGGGATTTATGGATTTGGGGTTAGTATGTTTGCTGCTGCAATGTTGTTATGAAAGAGCTCAAAATTGTCATCATTCCCCAAAACACATAGAACTGGAAGAATGACACAAAGAGAGCAAAAACAAAAGAAAAAGAAAGTTTGTTTCAAATCAACATGGAAGAGACATTGCAGTCTCAATGTTTTGCATCATCCCCAAAAGGAAAGAACAAGTGAAAAGGAAACAAAAAAAGAAAAAGGCGAAAAAAATGAAAATATTTTGGGTCAACATGGAGGAAAATTTTTGGTCTCAATGCTTTGCATCATCCCCAAAAGGAAAGCACAAGAAAGAGACAAAAACAAAAAGGGATTGATCTGGTCAACATGGAAGAGACATAGGGCATCTCAATGCTTTGTATCATCCCCAAAAGGAAATCACAAAACAAAAAGAGAAAAATACAAGGACCTTTTGGGTCAACATGGAAGAGACATAGGGCATCTCAATTCTTTGGATCATTCCCAAAAGGATAACACAAAACAAAGGTGGCAAAGACAATGCATGATAAATAGAAGAAGACAGGTACAAATAGAAGAAATGGACAATGAGAGAGAAACATCAAATTCACTTTATGGGGCAACACAGTAGGGACATGAAAGATAAATGAACAAGTAATGAAAATGTATTTCAACCATTAACTTAGTTATTGGTTTCCAAATCTTAAAAATGTAAGCGTAAAATGAATAACATAGTTAAGAGACAAAGACAAGTGCATTACAAGGATAAAGGCTAACAACTACTTGTGTCTAGAAAGGGAAAAACAAGCATGAGCCAAGGGTGATGATGGAAAGGATCAAGAAATAGTGAGAATGAGAGATCCCTGCAACTATGGCATGATAAGGAAATGGTGTTCTAAGGGATGGTAGGAAAGCAGTTGGTATCAATGAAGTGATACTTGTCTAGTATCTCATTCAATGTTTGACATTCTTCAGTTCGATGTCCCAAAACATGATGATATTTGCAATATGGTATGTGAGAATCTTTAGGATGAATGACCAACCTATTTGAAGGTGGTAAGAGTATGAGGCCTTTGTTTAAAAGTAATTGAAGTCCCCTTTCACATTCAGGTAGAGGATGTGTAGGAAACTTGAGTTTCTTCAATTTGTAAGGTCATTTTCGCTTGCTAGATTCTCCTTGTTCATGAATAGGAGGAAGGGGACCTATGGGGCTCCTAGTATCCTTAAAATTAGAAGGAGAGAATGGTTGTTCATGTGGAAGGAGAATGTTCAAGTCAGGAGGAGCATCAAATATCACTGTACTAGCATCCTGAAGTCTCCTAGGTTTAAAAGGAGGTCTATTAGGATGAGAAGCATCTTGATATCCTAGTCCTGTTGTGTTTTCTTCTATTGGAGGGTAATCCTACAATAGTGGTTTACAATTTTTGGCCAAACTGGACACTAAAATAATTGTTTCTAACTAAATATTCACTTTTCAAGGGCATCTATAGTGGCTAAACCATGAAGAATTTGTCAAAGATTTTGCAAACTAGAGTTTCGTGACATTTTGTTTGTAGATTCTAAAAAAAAAAAAAATCAAAATTTTTGGAATCATATTGCACCTCTTTTTCCATATCCCCTGAAAACTATTTTTTTTAGAAAACAACATTTTAAAGGAGTGACACTCACCGTATAATGCATAACTATTTTTCCATGAAGGATAAAATTCTAATTCTTTCAAATTTAGATTTGCAACTCTGATATATAGTGATTCCACTTGGTTACATAGTGTTTTATTAATTATTTTTTCCTTAATCAAGTTTTGAAGTCAAACCAATTATAATTCAGACATAGGTAGACTGTATAATGTGTAACTTTTTTTGTATGTATCGAAATTCATTTTTTTTTGGATCAAGGAATTCAATATCTGGTGTACTCATATTTTTCAAAAAAAAATTATAATCTTCTATTTTTCCACATGTTCAGAACAAAGAGGTTGATTTTTCAGTGAGAAACCTACATTCGCAAGAAATAAAAAATAAATATAATAATTAAATTAAATTTATTTAAAATTATACTTTTTGGAAAGCTTATAATAAGGACTACATACTTAAAAAAATAAAATTAAGTGAATTCATTTGATCCCCAAAAAGATAAGTCAAAAGTGTGTTTTTATCAGCATTTTGATAGGTGTAAAGGAGACTCCGTTATAGGTATGGTTTAAAACTAGTGGGGTTTTATCCAAGGGGGTTTGATCTATGGTAGTTTCATCAAAACCTATTCAATTGGAATGATTTAATTAAAACTTGTTAATGCTTGAATCATTATATTTTCTAAAAATATGTGATTTCAGCAAAAATCAAAATCTTCTAGAAATTGTAAACTAGCTTTGTGGGATCACCCTGGTTGTTGTTCAAGAAGTTGATGAATTGCATGTTCATGTTTTGTGTCACAACCCTGTTTACTTACAATAGTAAAGCCTTTACCATATGTTTCTTCAAGGTTTATGGAAATGTTTGTGAATTTATGATTGTAAGATGTTTGTGAGTGTGTTTGTTTAGAGGAACTAGGTCCACTTGAGGGAGGAACCTTAGGTCCTTCATTGATTTCAGGATGTAAATATGAAAAGTGATCAGGAGGTGCAATAGTAGGAAGATCTTGTGATTTCATGGAGGGATAAAAGGCTACAATCGCTTCTAAGTTATCAAAAATAGTCATTGTAGAACTTGGTCATGCTAACATCATCTTCTCCAATGATGTCTACATCATGAGGAGGACAATCATGAGGAGTTGAAGGAGCATGAGGCAGCTCAATGTCATTAGGGTCATAACCAAAGGTACAATTGGACATGTCTACCAATGTTTTTAATGAATTCCAAAATGTATTGAAAGAAAATGCTATGATGCAAATAAACTAAGATGCAATAAATGATGAAAAACCGAGATTTTGGAAATTAAAATAGCATGCAAGAACAAAAAATTGTAATGTAGGAAAATGACAGAAAAATGCCAGAAATGTTGTTTAAAAAGTGCAAAGGGACTAATTCACCCAAGGTGGCAAATGAGTCCCAATATTTATTTATTTTGTGGTTTTTAGAAATTTTAAGATGATTCTAATGCTTTTCAGAATGCAATTAAGGATGTAAAATGCAGATTTTCTATTTTTTTCAATGATATGGGATGAAAAAATGAAACCTAAACAAAGATTTCACAAATTAAATATGAAAAGGCCTAGAGTGCAAAAACAAAACAATGTGCTAATTGAATTTGATGAAAATGTAATCTAGGATGCAATATGTGAATGAAATCAGAAATGCAAAGTGTTCAAAATGTGGGTTCACCAAAATGAATAGTAGATTTTTGGTTCCTATGGACTTCTCTTTCTCTTCTAGGGTTTTTCACCTAAAGGGAGATAGATAGGGCCCAAAAATGCTAAGGGTTCATTCAAATTATGTTATGTGAGATGTTTTCTAAGCTAAATAAAGTAATCTAAATGCAATCAAGTGATCTATATGATTGAATTTGAATGCAAAACTAAGATTTATGCTATGTTTAAAAACACACTATGATATGCAAACAATGAACTAAAAGATGAAATTGTGTAGAACAAAAATAAATGGGAAGAAACAGAGTACACCTGAAGGCTTGATGAAGAATCTATAATCTTTAGAAGGTTGTATGAAATGATTGAAATTCTATAGTGGGACTCATTTGGCCAGGGTGTAGAATTAGTCCTACTACTGGTGAAATCTATCGAGAACAAGTTCCTGACTGTCGAGATCCAGAATCTGAAAAAATTTAGATTTTCAATCTTAAGGTGGGACTCATTCACCACTAGTGGTGAATCAGTCCTCTCCCAAAATTCTAAGAAATTAAGAGACAACTCTACAACTCCAAATCTAGAAATATCTGCTTGTTGGGTTGTCAAAGTTAGTTTTGCAGGAAATAGACATAAAACCTTCTCCAAGCTTGAAATAGAATTTATTTGACTTTAAGCACCTAGTTGATTTGTTGACTAATCTTCAACACCAAAATTCTTGTTAAATCTGCATACCTAGGTCAAACTCTTGATGATGTAAATCTGAAATAATGTCAATGGATACTTCAAAGTTGCTTGAATAATGCTTGATTTGTTGTTGTAAAGTGCTTGCATGATTGTATGATTGTATGAGATTGCTTGAATGAATGAGGAGATGTAAAATGAAGTGAAAATCACATATTTATACAATCATGTGCCTTAGTTACCCATTCATACCTCATCAAAGGCTAACATCAAGTGTTTTTGAATAAAAACCTGTAAGGAAATTTTAAAAAAATTGAATTTGGAGCCAAGGGGGACTCATTCGCCACCCATGGCAAATGGGTCCCACCTAGGACCTGAAAATGGGTGTGGGGAATTAAGTTGTATTTAATGTTGTTTGTCCGACTTACATTCAAAATACACTTAATTAAGCCTTATAAGGGTATAAATGGGTCAAATAAGTCATAAGAAAGGGTTAAATGGTAAAGTGATTCCTAGAAAAGTGTGAAACCTTGTTACAAGACTGTACAACACTTCAAAATAGGATTTGATTAGTGATGAAAAGGTGATTTTTAGGTGAATTGTAATGAATAGAGTATAGAAGAGTGTAGAAATGTCTTACAAAACTTCACAACACCTTCACAAGACACCATTATTTGAATTTTAGCACCTAAATATGCATGTTCAAGCCATGTTACATCATAAAATCAGAGAAAATTAGATCAAACACAATGAAACAAGACCTAAAATGACATGAAAATTGCAAGGGGCCTTTTTCTATGGTACAGTAGGTCCAACATAACAAAACTAAATGTCATTGACCTGTGTGATGACCAAGATGATGGATGTGAAAAGTTGAGTCTAAACTAGGACACAAGTTTGAGACCCAGATTTTTGATCAAGATGATAAATACAAAGTTTGATAAAATGAAGGATTAAGGTCATTGACAAAATGCATAAGCAACCAACGACTGCCCAAAAGCTTAATGGTCTTTCTAAGTCCAAAATTTGGAAGGTATATGCAATCTAAGGTTTAAGATAAAGTATGGAGGGCAAAGGTGACCTAAGCTGCAATCTAAAATGTAATGCAATCCTAAATGAGGATCATGGAATGGGCTGGTAAGAATTTGCAAGTCTAAGGTTTAGATAACAAGATCCATGTCAAGATGAATTGGTTCAATTTTGGATAATGATTTTTAAAATTTTGGTAATCAAGTAGTTGTGGCTCTATTTCAAGAAAATGTGGTTTACAAAATGTTCTTTTGACAATTTTGATGTTTTTTGAATGGTTTTGATCCAAATTTTGATTGCTTCTTAAGAAATATTCAATTGGAAAACACAACTAATAGTATCAAGCACATTTTTTTGGTATGGTTTTGATGTTTGATTTCAAGAAAACAAGCATCCATTCAAGTGTTAATATGTGAGGCCAAATAACTCTGTTAATGAGGCTCCTAAAATGTATAGGTTACACCTTACAAAGTTCTATGTGCCTCACGGGAATTGGGGGAGACACTAGTATGTATATAACACATACTCACTCGTGGATGTTTTATATATACCAATTGGAAGTAGCTTGGCTTTAGCCTGCTATGAGTTGGTTTGTTCCCTTGGGGTGAGTGCTTTTTCCCACCAAGGTAGGTGATCTAATAGGTGACCACAAAGGGTATGTGCAGGATCATGATGGGCCAAAAAGTGGCGATATGATGGGTATGTGTAGGGTATGTGGCTAAGGACTTGTTTTTTACCCAAAATTAATGAAGCAAAAAGGGTTTTTAAAGGAGATTATCAACTTTCCACCAACATAAATTATTCTTTACTTTGAATTTAATAAATAATTATTATTCATTTTCTATTTGAATTATGACTAAAGTCCTAATTGATAGGCTGATTGAAAAACATCTATAGCTTTCAAACGGTATCACATTTTTGGAATCTAAAACATGTATCACATTCTATGCTTCACATACTATAAGATTAAAAAAAAAATGAATTTCATGAATTTTTGACCAAGTTAAGGTGATTAGACATACACTTTTTATATTTTTAAAAAGCTGTAATAAAAAATTCATAATTAATTATTTACTTGGAAAAAAATTACAAAAAAAAGTGCATCACATTAGGACATGAGTTCTCTACTTATGTCTAAAATCTTATAAAAAAATATTATAATTTTATTGTGGTTAGGATGGTCAGACATACATCTACTTCTTAATGTTTCCCTGAAATTAAGTACTATTGCATTGAAATTTCAAATTTTCACCAAACAGTTTTTTTTTTAAAAAATAAAACTAGTAGATTAGAAACTACATTCAATTTTCTATAGATTCTATTCTTACATATTTTTGAAATAATATAGATAACTTATTCAATTTTTTATGTCAAGTTGTCTAACTCTGATTTTTTTGAATTTTTTGCCACTTAAGGGCCTCTTTTTTCCATGATGATCCTGCACATACCCCGAAATCAGATGGATCTAGCTTTATGATCACTGAGTTTGCACAAGGTGAGAGCATAATACCTACCATCCTTCAAACATTAAGACATGTGGTTCATTTACCCCCTAATTAGATCTACACAAGAAATACTGTCATTCATTTTATATCACCAAACGAAGTGTTATCTAATCTAAAAAAAAAGATTGTGGTTTAAAAAATTAGCCTTGGACATTCGAACATACAAAAAAATGTATTAGTAGTTTCACAAAGTTATCTTGGACCAACAAAAAAGCTACAAAACCTGGTTAGCACAAAATATTAAGAGCCAGACTAAAAGTCCAGAAATCAACTAAACTAAACTAGAAAAGAAATGAAACTGAACTAAAAGCTTTAAAGGAAACTAAACTAAGAGCTCAATTTTTTTTTTCTTCAAAAGAAGTAGTTTTGGGAGCTCCACTTCAAAGCCACACACCACAAACATAGAGTTAGTAAACCAAAAAATAATTGAATGAAAACAACAATCTAAAATAGTGATAGCTTTCTCAAATTGAAAAAAAAAAAACCGTAGAAATATGTGGAAAGCTAAGACATAGACCTTCGAAACCCAGAACGAGTTTGGAAAAATTCTTCACAACAAAAGTGTTATAAACAAAATAAAAATTGAGTCTTAACAACGAAATCATAAAAATCTGCAAGAACTAAAATGGCCATAACTTTCCCAAAACATATCAAAAATTTAAACCATTTGAAGTTCCATAAAGCTAAAAGTGACCCCTACAAAACTTAGATAGTTGATTTTCAAGATTTCATATGCCCATTTTTCTATTCTCAAAATAAGATGATGCGATTTTATGTAAATTCTTGGTTGTAACTTGCAAAACATCAAAAACAAACAAAATTCTCTACAAAATTGTAAGATTCACATCAGATTCACCAATACAAGATGGGGTTAGAGAATTCCTAGCCTAGATAAAGTGACAACCAACACCTCTAAGCTATAAACCACATCTAAACAAGAGAAAACAAACAAAACATGAGTAAAATGAAAGAATCAAACCAAAATACTCCCCATGCTTGCACTTGAATCACTTCTCTTGCTCTCCTATTTCTCCTTTTGCAATCTTTTCCCTCAAATTTTGAAGTAGACTTGTGAAAATGCCTGCAAACTATAAGTAGAAAGTTAGAGACAAAATGGTTGTTAAGTTGAAAATGGGTGAGAAAGGTTGCTTTTAAAGACAACCATTTGAATGGATGGTCCAGATTAATCCTCTAGAAGGATTTTAAGATCGACGGATGAGGATGCATGAGAGGGAGGTTTCAAAATGAATGGTTGAGATCAAGCATCTAGAAAGATGCTAAGATCAATGGTCCATAATTGATCCACCAAGAATATGCCATTCTTAGAGGAATTATGATAGGTATGATGCCAACAGTTATGATTCCTGACAACTATGACAACAATTAAGGCTATGATAGGGGTTAATGATAGGGAATCTTTGAGCAGAGGAGGTGCATAAATAATTTATTTTAAATTATTTATTCAAAAATGGAGAAAATATACAAGTGGTAAATAAATTATTTATTCAGATTATTTATTTAGAGAAAATAAAAGATGGATCATTTAAATAAATTAATTAATTTAATTAAATGGAGGGAGGTAGAAATTAGTGATGGGAAAATAATTAAATAAACAATGATTTATTTAATTATTGCAAAAAGGGGGTGTATTGGTGGTGCAGTTAAGTAATTTTTATTAACCAGGATAGAATAAAGATCAGAAGGTGAATTAATTAAATAATTAAAATTATTCAATTATAGAAGGATGATGACCAAGAAAAATGATGCTCGCAGAATTAGGAAATTTTTCTGTGTCTATAGTTTGAGACCACCTTATCCCATCCCCCCTTATGTGACTTGATTAAAGTCACGAACTGATCATATTGTGAAAATTTATCTGATTTTGGACTCATAGTTGTGATTGCTAATATGATTTTATTTGATTTAAGTATCCAACAATCTTGAAATTCTTTAATTTTTTGATTAAATACATTGGAAAATTATCCTCTTGCCTCAAGGATTGGTTGTTGAGATTTTTTCTTTCAAAACTTGACTTGTTGATTGGTGGCCACCGTTGAGAATTTTATTTTTCTTTGTTGTTTTATTTGAAACTTGAAATTTCTTATTTTGAGGCTTTACCAATTTTATGTTGTTGATGGAATATGTGTAGTAATGTGGATTATGTTAGACTTTTGTACTCATGTGGAGTCACCGATAGGTTGTATGGGGGGGTTGATGTTCTGGGGATTTAATTAGAGGGGATAATGAGACCGGTATGGGACAGTTACTATCCATTTCCCCTTGATCAATCAAACATTATTTAGGAAAAGGTTCCTCAGGGAGGATCTAATAGTGATTATTTATGTGATATGGATTCTCAGAGGAGGATTTGGGGCACTAGGAATCCTCATCCCTTTTGTGTGATCCTTATGTTGTGATTCAAGTGAGTACATATTATGACAATTTGTTTGTTGGTTATATGTTGTTTGGGTGTACAAATTAGAAACCAAGTTTCAGAGAATAATAGTTAAGGAGGAAGTTTAAATAATTGCTTAAAAATCATGAATATGATATGTTATGTCATGAGGTGACATATGAATTCTTATTAAGGATATTTAGTTTGATTGAGGCACTTTTGGAAACTAGTGTTGTTTGATTACTCAAATATTTATTAGTAGTAAAATGTTGATTATGTAGTTAAGACTATAGTGGGTGTATGATATAAGTATTTGTAGGCATGTTTGGATTTTAAAAACCTTGTCTTAAGTTTGGGGTATATAAAAACCTATATATGATCCAATATTTCTCTTAATTGTAGGAAAGTTATTTTGGTGGATACTTATGTAATTGTGACATGCTATTTGGTCGTGTTGTGAATACACTTATTACTTGCTAAGAATTGTTTTGAATCTATCATTTTTTCAAATTTAGGGTGGACCCCCCTACCACCTTACCAACTTTGAGGAGGAAGTTTACTCATAGGGGGGAAGGATGTGAGGTCCCATCTATATATAGGAATTACATAGTTGCATATCATTTGTATTTTACACTTTAAATGGAGCACTAAAAGGGAAACAATATTTATATGAGCATAATTAGGATGATATACATGTTGAAAAATAAGTATTATTATTATCTTTTACATATGATTTCATGATTTGACCTAGAGCATCATATTTAATTATCTACATCTCTTAAACATTTTTAGAGAAATACTATATTCTCGAGGGTATTGTTCTTGATCATTTATTTAGTTGAAAAAAATTCAATAGATATTAGATAAAGCTCCCATTAAAATGTAAAAATATTAATGAAGATGAGATAACTATCTCAAAATTAATGAATGTTTTTATTGATTTGGATCACTTCAACAATAGTAAAATAGATTATGCAAGTACATATTTCATCTCTATTTATTTTTTACTATAAATACTTATATACAATTTAATATCCAAATATAATGCATATACACTAAATATTTATATATATAAATATTTCTTAGATAATTTTTATATATCCTAAACTATTTATAATGGATTTTCAAGAATATCACATTATTAATTGCAACATATTAAATATAAATATAAATTAAAGATTAATTACAACCATTACTTTTCACATTAATAACCACAAAATTGAAACCCTTTAATAATTTCCATGTCTAACAACTATTCACCAAATCAAAATAAAAAGAAGTCATCTCTTTTACAATCACAAATGTAAATATAATCATTAGAAGTATATCAAGTGTAAATTATAAAATTGTAAATAATTTTTTTAATGATATTTTTGTGTAAAAAATTAAGGAAAATATCAACTACTATATAATTGTATGTATGTATAAAGAGATGTATATGAATAATCCTTAAGATAAATATTTTATCATTGCATATAGTCTATAGCTTCATTGTACTAAAACACATAGAAAAATAAGAACTCATATGTAGACTATTTATAGAATATAAGAAGAAATATAAGATTATCTACGTGTATTGTTCCTCTAATTTATTATTAAAATAGGTAACAAAATAATATATTTTTCATCTTAAAATTTTATCCAACTATAGGAATTTAGGTGGGGACCTCGTGGAAGGATTTTATGCATTAAATATTAAATACGTTTGAAAGTGAAACAAATCTATCTTTAAAAAAGAACCACGAGTTTTATGAAAGGACAAACCAAGTGGATTATTAGAAGAGTTTCCAATGCTCTATGTTATTGTTTAATTGCAGACTTTCAATATGTAACTAAACCATAATTTTCTAGTATTTTGTTGAGCAATAAATGTGTTATAAAGGAGTTTGATTATAGAAAAATAAATGAAAAAATTCTTTTATTTTTTTGTTGCATGCAAATGAATGTGGTTTTGTTAAATAATGATGGATTTTAAAGAATTTTAATCCTCTGTTTGTTTAGGGGCTACAATTTTTTTTTGGTTTGATTCCTTTTAGTCATTTAGGATATAGCTCATATAATGATTGATAGATTTTTATAAAAAAATTAGAGAATAATTAATCAATTTAATATCATGTCTATCTTCAATACCATAATGGAGATCTAGTTTAGATGTTGCTCAAAAGTTGAGTCAGGGCTTAACCTAGTAATTAAATTATGTATCTATTGTTGGCATATGGCTTGGGAAGACTGTTTATGGCTTCTAGTATTGTCATTGATGGAAACTAGAGTCATTATCTTGGGCTACAGATTAGGATCTACTTATACTGATAGGAAATGTAGAAGTCAGTGTGTTACCGACAAAAAGCACGAAGAACAGGGTATCTGGTCAAATAGTCAATTTGTTTGCTTCACCGGATCGTCATTTTGTGTTGTGGACCCCCTAGGAAATTTTGTTGAGCATGTATGTTACCTTACTGGTAAGTTTTATGGTGTTGTAGTAGTTGGTGTATGAGTTAAGAGATTTGGTAGAATGATTTTCTATTTATTTGTTCATTGTGGCTGACTCAATGAATGTAGCATGTCGCAGATGTATAAGGAGTAGTTGTTTATTTATTTCTAAATTTGAGAATATTGTTTTGGGTCCTAGCTATGTGTTAGTTGACTTGTGTGGATGTGCATTAAAGATTGCTCATGATTTGAGCTGACTATTGGACAATATTTCATGTTTTGTAAAAGCCAACTTGGAGTGATGAAATATTTGTTAGCAGATACATATATGAGATCCATAATTAATTTTGGTGTTTGAATGGTGTGGTGAGAAGGTTTGTGTGTGTGTGAAAAATTGTAGAGCACTTGTATGAGCATACATTAGAAGATCTAGGAGTAATTTTTTGCTTATGCAGTTGAATGTTTTTGTGTAGTAGAGCATAGTAGAGTAGAAGTGTGAATTGGGCAGAAGTTCCAAAATATATTTTATGTGCTTCCTTGGAACTGAACCTAGGCATTTGTAGATGTTATCTTCTCAATTCAATTTTTGTTGTAATCACAAACTTCTTGTAAGGAAATAAGCCTTCTTTATTTTGAGCAGTGAGCTCTAGGCAGTGTGCTTGAATGCAAGTGTATTCCCTTTTCTTCATAATTTTCACAGAGTATAAATTGTGGATTAATCTCCACCTTGGTTTTTCCCCTAATAGGGTTTCCACATAAACTATTGGTGTTATGGTGCTTTGATTATCTTTCTCATGTGGTTGAAACTTTATTTATGTTTATGTGTTATAAATAGTTTATGATCAGAATTAAATTGTTTGAATATTGTTGAACACTGATTCACCCCCCCTCTCAATGTTCCCTAAGTTCAACAATTGGTATCAGAGCAAGGTTTCTCTGTAGAAGTTTAACAACTTGAGGTGGATCTTGAATTACAATAGACTCTGGTGGTATTCAACAACAACTTATGTTGGCACTTAATGATCTTGATTAGTCTAAAGAAGAAGTCCTGGAATTAAAAGAAAATCTTGTGGATGTTGAGAAATTCATTCAATCATTGAAGGACAATATCAATGAGCCAAGAGTAAAGAGGAAGGAACTTTGTGATCAACTAATACAGATAAAGAATAAAATTTTGGAAGATGTTCACCTGAATCAAAACCTAAAAGAGATAACTAAAGAATGTGAAAAAATTGCTAGAGTCAATGCTACTCTTAAGCTTGAAATGGAATCTGTGGCGATGAATCTAACTAAGGAGATTGAAGAAAGAAAGAAGAATGAGGAGAATCTAGCCTAGTCCTTAAAAGAAAAATTTGAGGAATGAAATCGAGTTAAAAACGGATTCATTCAAATGGAAATTGAACTACAACAATCCAGAAATAATGAATAAGAGCTTGAAAGACATATAGTTATTCTTAGAGATGAACTCACTATTGCAAATGAGTACAAGGAGAAGTTCAGGATTAGTTCTGCTAAGCTTGATGAGCTAACTAAAGGACAAAAGAATGCAAATGACAAGAGAGGTCTTGGCTATGAGAAAGGAGTAAGCTTCAGATCTAAACACAAGGATTCCAGACAAGGAAATTAGATGAGCAAAGGTAGAAGATATCTGGTAAGACAATCCAATGCTCAAATTGTTTAATGATTACTACACTATTTGCAATAAATTGGTCATATGGCTTCTTGGTGTAGAAGTAAAATAAATTTAGGTAGTCCATCATTTCCCAGTCAGTGTTTTAGTTCTAAAAAGTTTGGTCACAAGTCAATTGAATGCAGAAGTATGTTTGTTAGTGTAAGGAATGCTAAATACAACACCTATGGAAAATTTGGGCATGTTGCTAATTAATCTAGATCAGGAGGAAACCAGTGGAATGAGTGGTCTAGATAGATAAATTTGTTGTGTTACAATTGCAATAGATTTGGTCACATTGCAAGATTTTATAGGAACAAAAACATGGATAGAAGAGGTTTGGTATATAGAGGAAGAATTTCACAAAAAGATGGAAAAGGAAAAAGAAAAGTGTCTATGGAAGAAATAAGAGATTAGATGAATAAAATGTGGGAAAATAAGAGCGAATTTGATGAAGGAAATATGCCTATACCAGAAGTAGCCTCTGGTAATCCCTCTAGAAATTGATCTCAAGACTTTGGCCTAGGGGGAGTTTTTCAAAGAAAATCATTTGAACCCCTATTGGTAGTTGGCACTAGAATACAGGAAATTTCCAGTAGCTGAGATAGAAGTTTGCAAATGCATCTATGATTGCTTTTGTAGAAATATGAAAACTAAAGGATCCGCAAATGAATTTTTCTATTGTTGTTTAAGAAAAAAGAGTTACCAAAACTCCTAGGGAAAATTATTTAATGTGACTAAAGGTTAGGTGTGAAAAGTTATAAAAGGGGTGTTTGGAACACTCCTTTGTCACCTTACATCAAAGAAGAAGAGAAGGAGAACATCTATAGTGAAATTTTGAAGAAGTTAAGCAAATTTGGCAGCGAATTCACTAGGTATTTCTAATCACTTGTTGAATTCCTAATCTTGTGCTTGAAAGAAAAACCTTGTTTCAGTGTGAATGGTAAAATGAAACAAATCAAAATAACAGTGAATTTGGATGAATATAGTAGTAGGAAGATTAGGGATGTAAGAAATTTGTTGCTAGTTGATGAATTGAAGTGGCTTGAAGGTGCAAAACATAAGAATTTGGACATTTGGAATGAGTTTCCTTATTTCGTCAACAAGGAAGTGGTTTGGTTTATCTTGAATAGATCGGATGATGATATCCTCGCTCTAGATAAACCATATAAAATTTGAAAAGAAGTGATAAAAAATCTAACAGGATTATGCAATATTGGTGCAGTTCCAAAAAAGAAGTCGATTTGAAACAATGAAGTCAAAAGCCTAACTGAAGTAATCGGATATCAAAGGGCTCTAGTAATTTCAACAATCAAAGATCCAATAACAAGGTACATTGCACATGGAATTTCATATAAAATTTTCTTCAAAAATAGGGAAGGCACAACATCAGTAGGTGTAGTATATATTGCTCACAAAATGATAATGGAAGATGTAGACTTTGATCTATGTGGATTTTTGAAGGATCAGTTGATGGAAAATGTGTAATTGACAAAATATGCAGACTAAGCCTTCAATTTTGGTACCCTAGTTATATGCACTATGATGTTATTTTTGAATTTCTTTCCTTAGAATGATAATGTGGTGTGAAAGGAAAATGAACCCATTTGTAAGAAAATTTATAGGGTGTTGTCATAATAGTGGTTTACAATTCCTGAGAGGAATGAATTTTAGCTGAAATCACATATTTTTAGAAAATATAATGATTTAAGCCTTAAAAAGTTCCATTTTAAGGATTCCAATTGAAGAGGGTTTGATCAAATCACCTTAGATCAAACCCCCTTGGATAGAACCTCGCTAGTTTTAAACCATACCTATAAATGCGTCTCCTTTACACCTATCAAAATGTAAAAAAATCACTTTTGATTTAGATTTTGGGGATCAAAGGAATTCATTTAAAATTTATTTCAAATGATTATGGTATTCCTTAGAACAAGCTATCAATGAATATAATTTTAATATGTTTTGGTTTTGTTATGTATTTGTTTTTAAGTTTTATTAAACATAGGTTTTCATCGAAAATGAATTTATTTGTTCTTCACATGTGGAAAAATAGAAGATTATCAAAAAAAATTGAAAAATATGAGTGCAATAGATGTTGAAGTCCTTGATACACCAAACAAAATTAAATTAAATTTTGACATATACAAAAAGTTACGCGTTATATAGTCGCTATGTCTGAATTGTAATTTGACTTTGAAACTTGATTAAGGAAAAAATATTCAATAAAAAACTATCTAACCAAGTGGAAGCACTAGATATTATAGTTACAAATCTAAATTTGAAATAATTAGAATTTTATCCTTCATGGAAAAAGTTATGCGTTATACGTGTCACTTTTAAAAATGTTGTTTGAAAAAAATCTATTTTCGTGGGAGATGGAAAAAGAAGTGCAATTTGATTTCAAAAATTTTGAAAAAAATATTTTTAGAATCTACAGACAAAATTTGATGAGACTCTAGTTTGCACCATCTTCAAATTCCTCACAGTTTAGCCGCTATAGGTGCCCGAATGTGAAGATTTAGTTAAAAATAATAATTTCAGTGTCTAGTTTGGCCAAAAATTGTAAACCACTATTATGGGATCACCCTATAAACATTTCAATAGTCTAAAAAATGGTCAACAAGTTTATGAAAATTTCTTTAGAGAATTGTTGGGAAAGTTTGGAATAGTTGGCATCTCCCTTCTAGTAAGAGTAGTTGAAGTTGGGTCCTCTTCTGGTAAGGTGGAGAAGAAGTAGAAAAGGGATTGAGAATTTGTAGATAACATTTCCCCAACACTAAAATCTCCAAAATCTTAATATAAAGGAAAAGAGCAGGTAATTGTGGATATACTAGATGAAGATTCTAATTATTACACTCCTAGAGATGAACCAGAATTAGTGGAACCAGATGTGATAATAGCATAAGAAAGTGATGAAGAAGGTGCTCTATTCAAGAAAAATATATTGTAGATTGTTTAGGAGGAAGATGGAACACAAAAGATTGCTGAAATATGGTTAAATAGGCCTTCATATGAAAATGACATTATTGAGGACACTAGGCAGTTACTTTGTGCACAACAACATTGAATTGGAAAGTTTGTAGAATTTAATTCTAGAAGAATTGAATGCATGTATCATTGAGGCTATGGCCTTTGTGCCTCTGGATAGAAAAGAGGAAGAAGCAATTTTACATCTGAAGGAGTAGTTTAGACTATCTATCACCAAGCTAAAAAAGAAAATGAATGTGTTAAGGCAATGTATTGATTCAACAAATAAGGTTTGCAATTATTGTCTTTGGTGGCCTCATGTAGCTGGTAAATACAAGGACAAGCTCGAACAGATTGAGAGTGAGTTGATTAAAATTGGTTAGGATTACAATATGTTTTAGGATCAAGATCGAGCAGTAAAGAACATAATTCATGAGTTGCAGGTTGAGCATGCAAAGGTTCACTTTTCCAGAATCACTCTTATGGACACTTTCTGGAATGTCAAGAATTTAATTGAATATAGATTGGAGCAACAAATTGAGATTCTAAAGAAAGGAGAAAAGTTGGAAGAAGCAATTACAATTCCAGAATCCCTTATCTAGATCATTAACTGAACATCAAAAAATAATAGTTTGTTAATCATTATTGGGATTATTGTAGATGCGTAGAAGAAATTTCTTCCAAAAGTAAAAGATAAGTATAAAATAATTTTCTGATTTGTGGAATAGTTGCACTTCAAAATTTGAAATTTTGAAAAGGAGGAGTGAGAGATTAGTAAAGAATATATGTTACTGATTTCAAAGGGGGAGAAGAGTAGTGAAAAATGATTTATCATTCTAAAGGGGAGTAGTATTTTGTTGTGTTTTGAAATTTTGAGTTTTGATTCTAACACTTAGTCATTTTTCACTAAGTGTTGCCATCATTTCCAAAGGGGGAGATTGTTGGCATATGGCTTGGGAAGACTATTTATGGATTCTAGTGTTGTCATTGATGGCAATTGAAGTCATTATCTCGGTCCATAAATTAGGATCTACTTATACTGGAAGGAAATGTAAAAGTCAGTGTGTTATTGGCAAAAAGCATGAAGAACAGGGTATCCAGTCAGATAGTCAATCTGTATGCTTCACTGGATCATCATTTTGTGTTGTAGACCCCCCAAGAAATTTTTTTGAGCACGTATGTTACCTTACTAATAATTTTTATGGTGTTGCAATAGTCGGTGTATGAGTTGAGAGATTCGGTAGAATGATTTTTTGTTTATTTTTTCATTGTGGCCGACTCAATAAATGTAACATGTCACAAATGTATAAGGAGTAGTTTTTTAATTGTTTCTAAATTTGAGAATATTTTTTTGGGTCCCAACTATGGCTTATCCAACCTGTGTGGATGTACATTAAATATTTCTCATGATTTGAGCTGACTATTTAATAATAATTCATGTTTTGTAAAAGTTGACTTGAAGCGATGAAATCTTTGTTAGTGGATACATATATGAGATCAGTAATTCATTTTGGTGTGTGAATGGTGTGGTGAGAAGGTGTGTGTGTGTGTGTGTGTGTGTGTGAAAAAGTGCAGAGAATTTGTATGAGCGTACATCAAAAGATATGGGAGTAAATTTTTGCTTGTGCAACATAAGGTGTTTCTGTAGCAGAGCAGAGCAGAGTAGAAGTTTGAATTGAATAGAAGGTCTAGAATCTATTTTATGTGATTTATTGGAATTGAACCTAGGAATTTGTAGATACTATCTTTTGAGTTCAAATTTTTTTGTAATCACAAACTTCTTGTAAGGAAGTGAGCCTTCATTATTTTGAGCAGTGAGCTCTAGGAAGTGTGCCTGAATGCAAGTGCATTCCCTTTTGTTCATACTTTTAATAGAGTATAAATTATGGATTAATCTCCACCATGGTTTCTCCCCTAATAGGGTTTCCACATAAAATATTGGTGTTATGGTGCTTTGATTATCTTGCTCATGTGCTTGCATCTTTATTTATGTTAATGTGCTGCAAATAAATTATGATCAGAATTAAATTGTTTGAATATTGTTGAACACTGATTCACCCCCCCTCTTAGTTTTCCCTAAGTTGAACATCTACAACATGATATTATCATATTTTAAAATTCTTCAGTCTTTCATTGTTGCATAATTATATTATTACTATGATTTTTAATATAAAATCATTTTTTCCTTGTCATATAAATTTAAATGTATTGTTCTAGATAAAAAAATACATTCACCCTTATCATATAAATAGGATTATGTAATTATAGATCAAAGTCCTTTTTTCATTATCATAATTATGTTATTTAAGATAAAAATCCTTTCAGATTTGTCATATAAATATGACTATGTTGTTTTAGATGAAAATTTCTTTGTCCTTGCCATCTATTATCATACTTCTATAAATTATTTAATATGAGAACCCATGTCTTTCAAGTATTCTATTAATGATTCTCGTGTCCTTATGATTTTAATTTCTCCATACATGTCAATTGGCATGGTAATTAGATTTATAGTTGCCGAAGGCAACTACTAACAGTTGTCTAAAGTCTCCTAAGAAAATTTTTTTTGGTAGAGGGGGGAGTAGGGAGATCACGTTACTTTTGGGGGGAAGCATTTTTGCAAAAATAGCTCACTCACCCCTTCTATGCACACACATTCTACCAAGTAGTCCATGTCCCTTGTCTGTGTTGTACATGCTACATAGCTACCTTAGTAGTTGTAATTACAACATCTGGAAAAGAAAAAAAAGGAGATGCATGTAAAAAAAAAAAAAGGCCCCCATCGTGGGTAGGTAGAGGGGATAAGGAGGAAATAGTTGTGGAATTTGGCCTTACACCTACAAAATGGATTTTATGGGAACATTTAAAAAAAATATCTTGAGTCGATTTTCTATAGATTTTGAATAGAAGGCAAGCCAAAAATGAATAATTTGTATAGATCATTGACTTGAGCACAAAAGAAGAGAAGGAAGTGATAAGAGTCTAAAATGCAGCTTCAGGAGCCATTAGGAGATGGAAAGGTAGTGTCGAGAGCAATCAGGAGTTGGAATTATTTACAACACTTATCCTTAATTACAACTACTGTTGTTTATGATACCCAAACGATCTCTTTGATAGATGAAGTTTTCTTTTCCAAGTGCCTTTGTGAAAATATCTGCACATTGATCTTCAAAACTAAAAAATTCCAAAAAGATTTCTTGATTGTTCATTAGTTCTCTAATGAAGTGATATCTTGTGTCTATATGTTTTCTTCTCTTATGGAAAACTAGATTCTTTGATAATCTTGTGGATGAGTTGTTGTCACAATAGATCTTTTTTGCTCATTTTTGTTCTTGTTTCAATTCTTTCAACACTCTTTTCATCCAAATTTCTTGACATGATGCACTTGCGACTGCTACATACTCTGTTTCCACTTATGAGAGAGTGAAAATCAATTGTTTCTTTGAATCCCATGAAACTATACCTGTAGCAAAGTAAAAAACATAACCTAAAGTGTTATTTCTATCATCAATGCTGCCAACACAATCACTATCCATGTACCTTGTGAGGTTGAACTCATTTGAACTTGAATATTGAACTCCATACTACTTTGTTCCACTTACATATCTATGAGTTATTTTCCTAGCTCTCCAATGCGTATCTTTTGGAGTCTCCATGAATCTAGAGATTAAACTTACATAATACATTATGTCTAGCCTTATGGTTGTTAAGTACATAAGACTACCAACAATTTTTTTGTACAAGGTTGGATTTACATATGCTCCTATGTCATCTTTGCTCAATTTCAAACCTGCGATAATAGGAGTTGGGGGTGGTTTGCAATTCACCATATTAAACCTTTTTCAAAATGTCTTTTTCATATTTTGTTTGAGAAATGAATATACCATTCTCATTTTGATTCAATTTAATGCCAAGAAATTACTTCATTATACCCAAATCAATCATCTCAAATTATTTCTTCATATCTGATTAGAACAAATCAATTGATAAGTCACCCATGAATATTAAATCATCCACATATAAACATACAGTCATAATTTCACCTTTTTCATTTATCTTGGTGTACAAAGTTGGCTCACTATTGCACCTATTGAAGCCATTTTGTAAAAGATAATTGTCAATTCTGTTGTACCAAGCTCTTGGGGCTTGCTTGAGTCCATACAATGCTTTCTTGAGCTTATAAACATTGTTTTCAAGACCCAAAATCTCATACCCAGGTGGTTGTTCCACATAAACTTCTTCTTGAATATATCCATTTGATATTGTATTGTGTGAATTGTGTAATGTGAGTAAATTATTAATAAAACCACACAATCAATGAAATGCATTATATTAAGGAAATTGAATTAAAAAATAAATTTGATAAAACTATTCCTCAAAACTGTTTCATTGTTCTCTATTCTCAAGGATCCTCTAAATCATTAGTGCTCTTAGATTATGTAAATGCACTAGACTTTTTGTATGACAACCCAAGAAATGAGATGTTATCTAAAATGAAAAAATCCATTCCTACATTTACATGATTGATCTACAAATGATATGATGTTATGACGAGGGAGCAAACCCAAGACACAGAAAAACACTCACAAAACAGAGAATAATATTTTATTCATAAATATTGAACTTCTTACATGCAGAGGATCTCAAATCCCCAAGCTCTGTATTACATGCAAATTACTGACTTACAGAAAATTACCCAGATCCCCTTTCACAGCATGCGAACTTCTTTCTCCAAAAAGTTCCCCAAAAATCAGAAACAAGCCCCTAAATAGGCCCATTTCAGTTTGGAACCAAAAACAACCTTCGAGATAAGATTTTTGACGGTTTGGCGCCAAAATTACAATTTGAAATTCAAGTTAAATTCATAGTTGAAAATTAGCATATTTCTAAAATATGCACCAACTTCCGGCAGCCATGGCAGCCATAA
>VDFB02000017.1:350874299-350928805 GCA_007258455.2 Sequoia sempervirens | reverse complement strand
GAATCATGGAGATGGTTCCCTTTAAAAGAACACTTTGCCAAGTGTGAGAGAGAATAAAATGATGGAGAGAGCCAAGTATCCAAAGTTTGTTTCAGAATTGTTTGAGGATAATTCCAATATAAATATTAAGGATATTTAAATTCATGAGACACTTGATGAGGTGGTAAGAAGAAAAGTTGGAGACATGTGACTAAATTCAAATTAGGAATTATTCAAATTTAGTGAGAAGATATTAATTAAATAAAACAAACTATTGGAATTTGTTTATTTAATTAAAATTAGAAGAATGTGATTTAAGATAGAAGAATTAGAAGATGTGAACTATATAAATAAATTTAGAATTTATTTATAATTAGATGAAATAAGAGGTTTATTAATTAAATACCTTGTTTTTATTTAATTGATTATCCTGACCAATTTTAGGTGTATACATTTTTCCCCTCTTTGAAGTGATGTGTTTACACATTGCTTCAAAGAAAAATTTGGTGATGATGCTGACAAAAATTTTGATATGCCCTAGACACTAATTTTCAAGTGATAATGGATATAAGCCCCCTTAGGAGATAAATTGATGAATTTTTGAATTTTTCAAAATTTGATAACTTTTTGATGATTTGATGATGATTTTAAAAATTTATGATGTAGAGATGATTTATCTCCTAAAAAATGATATTGAACTTTCCAGGTGATGAGTTGATTAATTAAGCCCCTTTGAAAAATAAAATAAATCAATCCCATTAAAAATCCCACTTAATCACCCTTTAAAAGGTTAAAAGATGTGATTTGAAGTTCATTTGTGCATTTGCATTTTGAGAACTTGGATTGATTGAGTGAGTTGAGAAACTTTTGAGCAAGATGGTGATTCTGATCCAGACCTACCAATTCTAGTGTGTGCGACATCACAATCGCCTGACCGCATATGGACCTCCGATACGTATCCCAAAAAAACTTCCTCATAAAATTTCAATCTCGTATTTCTCTCTTTTTTCATGTTTAAATTCTACGTTTTCAAGTTTTAGCACATTAGGAACCTGATGTAGCGCATTTGGTCATTGTTATGGTGCATACAGTAGATTATTGCATAGGGTATGTTTTGTAGCACATAGGTTTAATACTTTAGCGCATCAGACAAAGTACCACATTTAGGTCAAGATTTAGTGCATCCATTGACTTTTGTAGCGCATAGTTTAATTTTGTGAATTGATGAAATGAAATAACACATTGATGAAATTTGATGGCGCATATAGAGATTTAGTGCTTTGAGACCCTATTCTAGTGCATCGGTGAAGCTTTCTATCACATCAATGTTTTTAGCACATTGAAACACTATTTCAGCACATTGAGACCAGATTGATGAATTTTAGATTAGGGTATGTGTAGGATCATGATGGGCCAAAAAGTGGCAATATGATGGGTATGTGGCTGATAAAATTTTTTTACCCAAAATTGATGAAATGAAAAGGGTTTTTAAAGGATATTCTCTGCTTTCCACCAATATAAATTATGCTTTACTTTGAATTTGAGCACCCCTAAATCTGCAAAATATCAATCTCCAACACTCATTAGTGGGGTTAGTTTATGCAAATGCAAATATATAAATACTCCTATGAAATAATTTATATCATGTTTCAAAGTGCAAGCAAATAACAAAGATGGTCAAACGATATATAGAAACATGACATATACATATTACATAGTGGATTGTTGTCACTTGTGAGAAGTGACCATTTCGCAATCCTTGAAAAGCTCAAATGATGAAGATTGTTGAAGATGCTATGAAGTGAACAAAATTAGCTCTCAATTGAAGAGAGTAACTTTGGATGAAGATTGTGGATGGATTGTCACCTTGTGAGTGGATGGAGAATGTGCCAATAAATGAGATTAGTTGGTCTTTTCAAATTTAAATTTGGCTTGTTGGAGGGAGAAAAAGGGACTTAAATTCCAAGTGGGGGACATGTAAGAGGGGAGTTAATGCCATGTTGGAAGGCACAAGTCAACTTGTTTTGAATTTCAAACTTGAGGGAATATTCTCCAAGGATGCCTTGTTGAGGAAAATGAGCATTTTATAAATGAATTAAAATGTTTTATTTGCGCAAGTGGAAAAAGCTAGAGGATGTGATGGGTTATTAGATTAGATTAATCAAGATTAGATTAATTTAGGATGATGATTAGGTGATTTGATCCATTTGACTTTATATTTAAGGATTTAAACTAAATCAAAGGGAGATGAAAGATGATTTCATATTTAATTAAATGAAGGTTTGATTTGTTTAATTAAAAGGATGATGATAGGCTTAAATTAAATAAAGTTAATTTATTCAATTTAAATGAATGACCTTAGGAGATTGAAATTAATGAACTTGATTTACTTGATGAATGGATGAATGTGAATGATGATAATTTTGTATGTCTACATTTTTCCCATCTTTAAAGCAATGTACTTGTTTTGTTGGTTCAAATAAATAAACTTTTCGTGATCAAAATTCAAAAAAATTATGATTTTTTTGGATGCCCCAGTGGAAAAAAGTACACTAGTACATTGCCCCCTCAAGAGATCAAGCGAAAAGATTCAATTTGAGGGTCGATCTCATGATAAAGAGGTTCAAGATGGACAGTTATGATGATGATGCAATTGAGATGTTTTCAAGATGCTTATAATAACCAATCTATATTATCCTAAACAACTTAAATGATGATATGATGTGATGATGGATGATGTGATAATGCCTATATGATTATGCAATGAATGTTTTATGCAAATGTATGATTTTATGAGATGCTTAGACTAACAGATCTATATTATGATGATGAACATGCATGTGAGATGATGTGCATAATGCTGATGGTTTGTGGATTTAGGATGGATGCACTAGTGATGATGATTAACTAATCATGACGTGATGTTAGTTCAGAAAAGAAGAAATGAGAAATGAGATGATGAGAAGAGGATACAACAAGCTAACTTTATGAGAGATGATGATGAGAAATTGATGATTTTCTTATCAGGGATTGGTATTTTAAAAGGATCACTTACCTTATGTTTGATAACACATGTAGATACTATAAATCAAGGTATAAAGAACTAGGATGGTGTTGTACCTATTGCGATGGACTTTGACTCAACAAATAGATAGGAGTATTCTTGTTGACACCTAATATATAGAAACCTTGCTAGGATGCACTTTAGAAGTTTCAAACACCTATCAATGCAATATTCAACAAGTTTCCCAAAACACACTCCATACATATCTAACAAAGCAAGTATTCGCCAAGTTATATTACAAGAATGTCCAACAAGAACAACAGAAAAAAGATAATGATTTTTGCCCCATTCCTATCTCTCTAAACTCATTTTTTTGGACATCATCGAGAGGTTATTAGAATGAGCACAAAGAGATAAGTCAAAAGACAAAGATAAATTAAACAAAAAAGCTAATGTTCTTCAATACCGCTAACCAAAAGGAAATGTGTTTTTTAAGGATAAGAACTGAAACTATTGCCAAAAGATAATGCCCATTGTAGGAAGGATACATCCTAGGACATGATGTTATCATATGATTGAAATGTGATTGATTAGATGAGAGGACATCGACACAAATAATTTGACCAACTTGTTTATGTACTGACTTAAACCTAAGACTTGACATTTTGAATTTTCACTTTTCACCTGCTAGACTTGTTTTTTATTGTTTCACCAATGGTTGAGGATGACGATCATTTATTATGAGTGGTGTTTATTGTGGGTGCAAGCGAGATGAGACAGATGGATTTTTTCAAATTTTTGGATGTTTTTGGAGTTTTGCAATGTTTTGAGGCTATTTTTTGGTATTTTTGAGATTTTCCAAATGTTTTGGTTTTTTGATTTTCTAATGTTTTTGGGGTTTTCCGATATTTCGACCAAGAGACTAACCTAAGGACCTATCCTAGGGGCCTCAAGGGATGATCAATAGATTATCCTTTCCTACGATATACACACAGAGACCATGTAATTTGACTGACGACTTGACCTATTTATAGATGAAGATATACATGATGAGATGTCAGTTTATTATCATGGAATCCTAAAGGATTGACCTAAGTGTCTCAGGGGATGATCAAAGATCAACCTTGCCTACATTCAAGGCCTAGAGACCCATAGTTTGACAAGACGACTTTGTTTCTAGCTTTTTTGATTGACTTTTTGACCTGTTTTTGGATTTTGATACATATTGAATGTTTTTGGATTTTGGTGATTTTTTTATGTTGTTGGATTTTTTGATTTTCTGATATTTTTGGATTTTCTAAGATTTTAGGATTACAAGAATATACAAAAATATGATCCGATGAGAACATGCCCCCAACGTGACAATAGACTACTTCGATAAAGGTAGGACAAACCGACCTTAAGGATGGGTCGAGTACTACTAGGAGGGATCATGATACGAACACATGACCAAGCTATGATGTAGATGTGAAATGGATGGGTGATGGATGGATATATGAATGTGATGGATGATGGAAATGTAATGGATTGATGATGCAGAACAAGTCATAAAGATCTTGGTGGATGGAAAGTGCTTATTTACACAAGGTGCCTATTTTCCAGGTTTTCACCAAGGTACTTGTCCAAAGTGCCACCGAAGTGGTTTTCACCATAGGACAATTTTTTTATTTACTATTTTTTATCCTTTCTCTGATTTTTTTTGGATTTTTACTTTTTCAATTTTTTTGTTGTCACCAAGATGCCTGTTTGCTAGGTTTTCATCAAGATAACTATTTTTCAGGACATTTTTTGATTTATTTGGATTTTTTGGTTCTATACCTTGAAATATTAGGCATAAATTTTTTGAGACGAGAGCTATTCATGGGCTCTTGTAGAGGTTCCCCTTTGGGTGTTGATAACTGATATGCCCTTGAATTATAGCTTGTTGTGATAAAAAATGGTCCCAACCAATTGGGCTCAAATTTTCCTTTACTATTTGGATTTGGGACATTCTTCTAACTCTTCTTTAGTACCAGTTCTCTGACTTGGAAAGTCCTAATTTTCTTGTTATAGATCCTCTTGAGTCTGTTCTGATAGACTTGCAAATGATATAAAGTGTCTATAAACTAAGCATCTAGTAGCTCCAGCTCATTCAGTCTTGATACTCGGTATTCTTCATCCTTGATGAGGTTTTGCAATGATATTCTTAGTGATGGGAGCTCAATCTCAATGGGGAGTATTTTTTCTGATTTGTAGACTAGGGAGAAGGGGGTGGCATCGGTGGGTGTGCAGATGCTAGTTTGGTAGGCCGAGAGGGCAGGATTGAGCTATAGATGCCAGTCACAACCTGTGTCATTGATTATTTTCTTAAGGATCTTTAAAATGGTTTTATTTGTGGCTTCTACTTGGCCATTGCCTTGGGGATAGTATGGGGTGGAGAAGTGATGTTGGATTTTTAATTTTTCACACAAGTCATGGACATCTTGATTCTTAAATGGTGTCCCATTATCTGAGATAATGGCTTATGAGACACCATAATGAAAAATGAGATAGTTCAGGATGAACTTTGATATTTGCTTCCTGGTTATATATGTCATGGGTATGGCTTCCACCCACTTGGTAAAGTACTTAGTGGCGGTTATGATGAACTTGTTCCTATTAGATGAAGTGGGAGTAATTTTTCCAATGAGATCAAGTCCCCATTGCGAAAAGGGTCATGGTGTGATGATGGGATGAATTTCTTGAGCTAGAGCATGGATGAGGTCCCCATGCTGCTAACATTGTAGGCACTTTCTAATATAATCATGTGCTTCTCTTTCCATTGTAGGCCAGTAATACCCCATCCTCAACAATTTCTTGGCTAAGGTCATTCCATTCGAGTGTGAACCATAGATGTCATTATGCACCTCAGTTAAAGTAGTAAATACCTCCTTAGCATTTAAATAGCATAATAAGGTTACTTCTATGCTCCTACAATGCAGGGTATCTCCTAGGATGATGAATTGGGATGCCTTTTTGACAAAGGTTCATTTTAAGGTTGAGGGTAAGTCGGTAGGTAGGAAACCTATTCACAAGTAGGTATAAATTTTATGGTACCAGGGATCACTAGGACCAACGATTTCAAACACAAATTCTGATTTTGGTACCTTGAATGTGGGTATGAGAAGCTACTCTACCAAGAATTCATATTTTGGGACATTGTGAGGGATGTCTAGTAGGGATCCAATCATTGACATGGCATCTGTTGCTCTATTGTTGGCTCTGGGTATCTACTCAAAAGTGATCTCGATAAAGGATTCCTTGAGAATCTCCACTAGTTTCTTGTATGGAGTGAGCTTATCATACTGAGTTTGGTACTCACCATTCACTTGGTTTATTATCAGCTAAGAATTTTCATATACTCTGAGGGCCATGATGTGCCATTTCATTGATATTCTGAGACCTATGGTTAAAGCCTCATATTCTTCAATGTTATTAGTGCAGGGGAACACCAATTTATATGATCTAGGTATGCATCTCCCTATGGGATGATAAAGAAGACACTGGCTCCTGATCCATGTTGCGTAGATGAGCCATCAAAGTAAAGTTTCCAATGGTTAGCTATGTTGAGATTGAAGATGGATTCATCTGGAAACTCTAAGATGAGAGGATTCTCTGAATAGTTTGGTCCTTCTACAAGTTGATCTCCAATGACTTGGCCTTTAATTATTTTTTGCTCCACATATTCAATGTCATACTCTGATAGTATCATGACCCATTTGGCCATTCTTCCAGTGAGCATTTCCTTTGATATTAAGTACTTGAGAGGGTTGATTTTGGTGATGAGTTTGACTTTGTGAACCAACATGTAATGTCTGAATTGTGAAGCAAACACTACTGCTAAACATGCTTTTTCAATGAATGAGTAATTTAACTCATGCCCAACCATTGTGTGGCTGATGTAATAGATGGCCCTTTTTATCCCATTTTCATCGTGTTGAGTTAGGAGAGCTCCAAGGGCTACTATTGTTGCTAACACATAGATAATTAATGGCTTTCTTGGGATTGGTGGCATTAAGACTGGTGGTGTAAGTAGATATTTTTTAATATAATTGAAGGCTTCTTCAAACTTTTTATCCCACTTGTACGATACTCCTTTGTGAAGTAGGTGAGAGTATGGATTATTTTTATTTGCCAACTATGCTATGAATCTTTGGATGGACTAAAGCCTACTTTGGAGACCTCTCAATTATTTCAATGTTTTGGGTGCCTCCATCTCAAGGATTTATTTTACCTTAGGAAGGTCTACCTCAATACCTCTCATTGACACTATGTATCCTAGCAACTTTCCTGATTGTACCCTGAAGACACACTTCTTTGGATTTAATCAGACCTTGTATTCCTCCAACCTATCAAAAATGGAACTTAAGGTTGCTATGTGATCCTTCCTATTTCTGGATTTGGCTAGTATGTCATCAACATAATCTTCAATTTTTTTATGGATCATGTCATTGAAGATTAACGTCATGGATCTTTGGTATGTTTCTCCTATATTCTTCAAGCTAAATGGCATCATATTCCAACAGTAAGTCCCCCATGGACAAGTGAAGGATGTTTTGTGTTGGTCTTCTTTAGGAATCATTATCTGGTTGTATCCTGAGAAACCATCCATTAAGGAAATCATTTTGTGTCCCACCATCATGTTTACAATCATGTCAATGTTGGGAAATGGGAAATCATCTTTTGGACATGCTTTGTTTAAGTGCCTGAAATCTGTGTAGATTCTGATGCCCCCATTAGGTTTTATGATGGGAACCAAGTTTGATACCCATTTTGGATAGTCAATTAGTTGAATGAATCTTGCATCCAATAGCTTCTTTAGTTCCATTTTGACTAGCAGGGAGATCTGAGGGTGCATTTTCCTAAGCTTTTGTCTAATGGACTTTTCTTCATAGTATACTACTAGGTGATGAACTACAATTTATGGATCAATCTTTGGCATGTCTACATAGTTCCATGCAAATTTAACTTGTCTCTCTCTCAAGAATGCTTCTAGGAGTTCTTGTTCTTCTGACAGTAATGACTCTACATAAAATGTGATGTGTGGGGTCTCCTCTATTCCTGGATTAATTGGATTGCACTTTTCTACTAGGGCTGCTGATTTTTCCTGATGAAGGGCTCTGAAAGGAAGATTTAATCCCCCATCCTTAGGAACCTCAGAGAGGTTTTCACCATTGGATGCATCCTTTCTTTTAATTTTTTTTGTGTCGGAGAGTGCCACAGTGTGGTTTTCACTCAAGGACTTAGATATTACTCTCATTTTTTCACTTTTGTGACTGAGGGATTCAATCATTTCCCCATAATATGCGTGTGTATCTAGCTCAATGATGAATCCTGCTTTGTGATCCCCACACAAAATACTATCATGTAGTCCCATGAATTCTGAGACTACCTCATCATTTTTGAATGTGACAAGAATTGGTGGTCTATGTTGGTCATAATCGATGAGTTGGGGGTAAACTAGGAAAATTTCATGATTTTGATGGTCTAACTCAAAGGATAAGGTGCTAATCATGAGAAGGGTGGTATCCTCGAAGAGCCTAGGTAAGTTGGTTATGGGATCCTCATCATCACTACTACTACAGACGTTAGTTATGTCAAATGTGAAGTTGTTTATGACTTGACCTATAGATATGGGTAAGCAAAGTTTGGCTGCAGATTGTTGAGGAGGATTATTGACCTTTCTAACTGGAGGACTTCAGCCATGTATGGTTATACTTAGATGGGTACATCCAAGTCCATGATTTCTCATTCACATCTCTGGAATGATAGGTATTATAAGCCCGTTGTCATTTTTCCAAAGTCTTTGGTTTCTATCATAACCCATTGCGAGCATCATTTGCAAACCTTTGCTTATGTCATCCATTGGTAGATCGGTAGCTAGTGATGAGGCCAAAATATGCTCATAATTTGGGTATCATGGTGTACTTTTAATACCCTTACTTTTGTTGTTCATGGTTGTTTAAACTATTTAGAAACCTTTTATTGAGGGATATCTTGTAGCAATACACTTTTATATTCCTACAGCCTATCATTTTGATATGTCTATATTTATTACCCTATTTGACTTCCCAAATGACTAGTATAACGCATGTAGTTTTTGAATAATGAAGTAAATTTGATATGTGATTAATAAATGAATATCATGTAGTTGCCATGCATGTTTCCATTCGCTTTTGTTGCCATGTGTTCTGTTGGTTGTTGAAGAAAGTATGAATGAGTCAAGCACAGCTAATCTCGACCTTGCAATAAAGTCCATTTCCTGCATGACTTTGAGGAAGTTATTCTGGTGAAAACTCTTTGACCAAAATTGTTGGGAAGGAATTTAAATGTCAATTAATTTGGAAAGAGTGGAATGTTGAATTCTCTCTTAACCATGTTGAGTAGATAAGTTCATTTATTTAGTCTGTTCCTCGATTCCAGGATACATTTACATCCACGTCTTTCTCTGTTAGGGTTAGTTAGTTAGTTGTTTTCCTGATTTAAATAAATGTTCCTCCTGCATAGGTGAACAAAAGAAGAATAAGAAGAACAAGAAGAAATAGAAGAAAGAAATAGAAAGTAGATCATGTAAGAGTTAGAGTCATAATAAGAATCAGAGTTTTTGTTAGATTTTTGAAGTAGAACAATCAATGTAAATGATTGCAAGTTATGAATAGAAGTTGATGAAGTTCTGAGTACAATCTTTTGTGTAAATTAGTTGATGCTTGCTAAGGGGGCCCACTTAGTAAGTTTTTGTAGGTGAGTAAATGTTTATCCTTTGTTAATTCGAAGTTAGATTTCATTCTGGAAAGTTTCAGTACAAACTCAATCTTATACTATTCTTGCAGCATTAGGAATCCATCCCTATGTTTGTTCCTGTAGCATAAAGCCAGTTTATAGTTTGTTTCTCAGTCGAAGCTGTTATGATTTCTGCTTTGGTTAAATTATGGTTGAGTTAAGAGAACTTTGCATTACCTTCCTATAACATAGGTAGAATTCTTTCCAAGTATTTATTTTCGATAGGTTGTGACTGAAACTGGTTCTTAGTGCACATACAATGCCGCTCCATTTCAAGTGTATGTTCCCTGGTTTGACAAGTAAATGAACAACCATGAAAAGATATTAGTTGCCTATTGGAATGTCCAATTTCCAGGATAGGTTTTGCCATAATTTTCATATCCTTTTGTGGGCACGACCATTTTTGGCACTGTTGTTGGGGATCGTGTCAAGCTAAGAACCTGTCAAAAGTCATTTTTAGCAGTAGTTTAGTCTGTTATTCAAACATTTTCAAAATCCTTCAATTCACCATTCATTCTATTGCATGCATAGAAGAAGAAATGCTCTGGGAAGATTCCTTCCTAACCTTCCATTCATTGATAATAATCTTGAACCAGCTTATAATCTATTTGAGGAAGAAGGTGACCAAGATATCAATCCAATTGCTGAAAACATGTTTGTTGAATTGCCATTTGACCCAGTTGATGAAGAACCTAAGGAAAATCCATTTTTTCTGATACTCCATCAAGCAAATATGACACAAAATCCACCTAATCAACCTCCTACTTTTGAGTTTCTCATCATTGCTTAGCAAGACAATGATAACCTTAAAAATATTCCTTCTTCATTACTCCCCAAGTTCTATGGATTAGTTATAGAGGACCCAGACACTTTCTTGTTCGAGTTTGACATCCTTTGTCGTAGCTATGATTACACTTCAGATGCTCACAAGCTGAAGTTGTTTCTTTCTACTTTGAAGGAAGGAGATCTTAGATGGTCCATGAGTTTGGGAAGGGATGTTGTCGATAGTTGAATAGTCATGCAAACAAAATTTCTTGAGAAATACAAGGAATATTGTAAAAGTGGTAGTAAGGGAGATGATATATTCAAAATTCAACAAAAGGAGGATGAAAGCCTGGAAGACTATATCTCAAGATTCTTGTTTTCCCTAAAAAGGAATTCAAACCATACTCTCAATGAAGAATCTCAAATACTAATTTTTCTAAGGGGAATCAGTGATACCTGTATAGATGCCCTGGACCTGATGGGGGGAGGTGATATAACCCAACTGCCTTGGGATGATATCAAGAAGATATGTCTCAACTACTCTCGAGCAATTGTTAAGAAGTGTAGAGGTCATCAAGCCACAGTGGGAAAATATTCTATTAATGGAGTTTCACGGATGGAGATCACAAATTTGCTATCTAATTTCAAGCAAGATATCATAAACAACATGGCTACATAGTTGGATATTATGCAAGCTCAAAAGAAACATGAGGAAGCTGAGGCAATCTTGGTTGAGTTTTGTCCACATTGTAGACAAAAGAAACGTTACTGCAGATGCAAGATGGTGGCTAACCTGGAGGCTAAGCAGCTACCTATTGACTTTAAGGTGGTAGAAAGTGATGATGACCAAGTATTCTTCATCACACAAAGGTGACCATGGGCTCAAAGACCAGTCTCAAAAAAAGAATTTATGCAACAGTTTGTTCAGGATCCTACCACTAATCTTCTTACAACTTCACCATAATGTTACAATGCATGCTCATAATAAAGGTTTCCTTTTTAAGGAAACCCTTTTTCTTCGTTCCCACTCATCGCCACATCTCACTTCCTTATCTTCCATCCCATCCATCCATTCCATCCATACATCTCATCTATCCACGTCACCCATCCAACTCATTCATCCACACCACCCTTAATTATGATTTCATTCCCAACTGTCATCTCATGTTGAAGTCGTCATCTTTCTCAACATGTACGCGCATTTATTGAAAGGTACACAATATCTTTTGTTGTCCCATCATTGACTGATTTCATTTTATTCATTCACTACTATGTCTATATCAGTCATTATTACTCAATATCTACCTATTCTTTAGTACATGTGTGGACACATGTCATATTTTAAGTAGGGGGCGGGATAATCCATTTCACTTACGCTACTGTCACAACTGTTCAGATATTTTTCTTTATTATTTTCTTGTACTTTCCAAATATGACTGCATGTTTCCATCCTAAATCACAATTAAAACTACTTGTTTAAGTAGTTGTAACAATCATTACATGCAAATATCTTTTGAGTTCATTCTTGGAAAAGAAGAGAAAGTGACGGCAGGACAGAAAAAGCAGAGCAGAAAAGTAAAAAGTTTTCTTTGGATTTTCAGAAAAGAGTTTAAGTTTTAGTTGAGACAATTGTGAATATGGGTGGTCAATTGGTAAGACATGAGCCTATAGCTCATGAGATATTGACACAGAATCCTCAAACAGTTCAAGCATTCAGCCTCTGTGGCTGGTTGAACTATTTTTTGAGGTTAGATACTCTCAATGAGGAAGCCGTGTCCGAACTTTTAAGAACCCTTTCTGAAGGTGAGGCTACAGTATGGGGTTTAATAGTAGCTATAACTAAGGAACGAATTTCAGAGGTTTTTATTACAAATTCGGAACTTCATTTTAGGGTCATGCCTCAACCACTGATTTTAGAGAGACCACTAGAAAGTTTAATGTTGGAGGACCAACATTAGGTTAAGTAGGGGGAAAATGATGAGCCCAAAATATGCTCATAATTTGGGTATCATGGTGCACTTTTAATACCCTTACTTTTGTTGTTCATGGTTGTTTAAACTCTTTAGAAACCTTTTATTGGGGGATATCCTGTAGCAATACACTTTTATATTCCTACAGCCTATCATGTTGATATGTCTATATTTATTACCCTGTTTGACTTCCCAAATGACTAGTATAACGCATGTAGTTTTTGAATAATTAAGTAAATTTGATATGTGATTAATAAATGAATATTTTGTAGTTTCGATGCATGTTTACTTTCTCTTTTGTTTCCTTGTGTTCCACAAGTTGTTGAAGAAATTATGAACGAGTCAAGCGCAGTTGATTTCGGCCTTGTAGTAAAGTCCATTTCTTGTACGACTTCAAGGAAGTTATTCTAGCAAAGACTCTTTGACCGAAATTGTTGGGAAGGAATTTAAATGTCAATTAATTTGGAAAGATTGGAATGCTGAATTCTCTCTAAACCATATTGAGTGGATAAGTTCATTTATTTAGTTTGTTCCTTAATTCTAGGATACATTTACATCCACGTCTTTCTCTGTTAGGGTTAGTTAGTTAGTTTTTTTCCTGATTTAAATAAGTGTTCCTCCTGCATGGGTGAATAGAAGGAAGAAACAAAAATTAGATCATGTAAGAATTAGAGTCATAATAAGAATCATAGTTTTTGTTAGGTTTCTGAAGTAGAACAATCAATGTAAATGATTTCAAGTTATGAATAGAAGTTGATGAAGTTCTGAGGACAATCTTTTGTGTAAATTAGTTGATGCTTGCTAAGGGGGCCCACTTAGTAAGTATCTATAGGTGAGTAGTTGTTTATCCTTTGTTAATTCGAAGTTAGATTTCATTCTGGAAAGTTTTAGTACAAACTCAGTCTTATACTATTCCTGCAGCATTGGGAATCCATCCCTATGTTTGTTCCTGTAGCATAAGGCCAGTTTATAGTTTGTTTCTCATTCGTAGCTGTTATGATTTCTGCTTTGGTTAAATTATGGTTGAGTTAAGAGAACTTTTCATTACCTTCCTGTAACGTAGGTAGAATTCTTTCCAAGTATTTATTTTTGATAGGTTGTGACTAAAACTAGTTCTTAGTGCACATACAGTGTTGCTCCATTTCAAGTATACATTCCCTAGTTTGACAAGTAAATGAATGACCATGAAAAGATATTAGTCACCTCCTGGAATGTCCAATTCCTAGGATAGGTTTTGTTGTGATTTTCATATCCTTTTGTGGGCACGACCAGCTGGTCTATTATCTTGGTATAGGAGATGAGATGGCTCCTCTTCTATGACTTCTCTGTTGAGATCTTGCCAATTTATGAAGTTGGTATATTCTTCAGGGTATGTTTGAGATGTGGAAGCTTCATTTGATTGTGGATGTCCTTGTGATCTGGGAGATTGTGGTAACTCTCCTACAATAAAAGTAATTTTGGGAATCATGTAGTTTTCGCAACCATTATCTTGGATGATGACTTTGATATCAGAGATGGTGGGAATGGTGGGAGCGGTGGGTGTCTCTATCGCAGAAGCGGAAGCAAGAGTGTGTGGATCAATGTACGGTGTTGATGGGACTTCATCATTTTTAGGCACTTGAGGTATTTTGTAGTATTTTGCCTCAAGGTTTTTGCAGTAGGAGAATGGTTCAGGATCTCCATGGATGGTGACCTCTTGTCCTTTATATGTGAATTTGACACATTGATGGAAGGTTGATGCTACTGCTTGCATTGAATGGATCCATGGATTTCCTAGGAGAATGTTATAAGGCAAGTCAAGGTCTAGGACCTGACAGGTGGTTTACATGATAACTAACCCTACTTGAATAGGGATTCTAATTGTACCTTGGGACACTCTTTCCTGATCATCATATGCTCTGATTGTAATACCTTTTCCTTTGTTGATGGAATCCTCTGAGATTTTCAACTGCTTAATGAGCTTAAGGGAACAAATATTCAAGCCTACACCTCCATCCACCAAGACTTGCTTGACTTTACTTTTCTACACTAGGACCTCTAAATGGAGTGCACGATTATGAGATGGTTGAGTGGGAAAATCCTTTGCATAGAATATAAGGAGATTTGGGGTAATGATATTTCCAACCATAGCTTGGAATTGTTCCACATCAAGATCTATGGGGATGGTGGATGAAGCCAATGCTTCCTCAAGGATTTTCTTGTGAGCAGATGAGATTTTTAATAAATTCATGATGGAGATTTGTGTTGGTATTCCTTTTAGCTGATCAAGGACATTGTAACCATTGGGAACGGATCTTGAAGTGGACATGAAATTTTTGTTTGGTTGAGATGATCCTATAATAGTGACTTTTTTGCCTCTTGTGGTGACTCCACAATCGATCTGAGCTCCTTTGATAATGATTACTACATAGTGTTCATCTAGGGAAGTGATGACAATTTCATACACATGATTCACGTTTTTGAAGGTGCCTTTCCCCTTATCAGTGTTATTGTTTCCTTTATTGTTATGGTTAGGCATCGAATTCGTGTATATTTTGAGGTTATGGTTTCCTGTTGGCTATTCCACATTTATGATTCTTTGATCAATGAGGTCTTTGACTATGTTATTTAACCTCATGCAATTGTTAGTGGTGTGCCCTTTGATTTTGTGGAAGTCACAGAGTTGATTTTCATTGTACAAAGGAGGTTTAACATCTGGTTTCTGCTAGTTCTTGTAGGTGGGAATCTTGATGAGGTTTTCGTTTATCAGTTTCTTCATGATGACTTTGAGTGGTTCCCCAAGAGTGGTACTTTCCCTTGATGTAATTCTTGTTTCGCTAAGGCAGTCCCCTTTGATCATTGACGTTATTGATCACTTGATTGTTTGTTTGATGTGTTGTTGTGTTCGTGTGATGGTTTTTTTATGATGGTTTTGGATTTTTTGTTGTGATGCAGGTGCATTTTACCAAGGGGCACTGATGACAACTTTGGCATCAACAACACCATCGTTGGTAATATTTTTGTTTCTTGCCCATGCGGGGTTTGTCATTGCAATTGGTGGGTGGGTGATTTTTCTATTGTTTAGGATATGAAGTTGATCCTCCATGTTGTTTCATAAGGGCTCGTTTGATGTTGAGCACCTTGGAAATTAATTGGTTGTATACATGGTGATTCCTTGGACTTTGAGATGGAATGCCAAGAGGCTATCAAGGTTGGATACGATAGTGCACACTTGTTGTTCCTCGGGAATGACCCATTTACTCAGATTGGCCTTGGATCGCCATCGTCGTAGGAATGAAGAAAATGATTCATTCTTACCTTGTTTCAGAGTTGATAGTTCTTCGAGATTGACATCCATGGCTATATTGCATGTGAAGTTTTTGATGAACGCATCTATGATTTCTTGGAATGTCTTGATGCCTGTAGGTAGGTGAGAGATTTATTCCATGGAGTGGCCAACCAAACTCCTAGGAAATAGCCACATCAGATAGTTATTTTCATATGCGACTTCCATGCAATGAACTTGGAATTCCCTGATATGATCTTTAGGGTTTCCCATCCCATGGTACTTGTCAAATTTGGGGATCTCAAATCCCTTCAGGAATGGTTTCATTACAAGGCTTTTGTCGAATGGATAAGGACACAAGTTGTTGGGTGTTTTTGTGGTTCACCCTAATTGAAGGTTGAGCACTTGTTGCGAGATCTGTTGTCACATCATTTTGCAGATCAGGGGGTGGGATGAAAGTGTTTTGAGGTGGTGGGATGGGCAGATTAGTTGATATGTTTATGGATGATGTTTGCATATTCTGTTGAGCCAAGTATGCTTGCAATTGTTGTTGTACCAACAATGCTTGTTGTTGGTCCTATTGTTGTTGTGCTATTAGCGCCTGTTGTAGATCTTGTTGTTGCACTTGTTGTTGAGATTCTAATTGGGTTGCTTCCTATTGTTCTTGATATTTCTTTAGCACTTGTTGATATGCTTTTTGTTGCGCTTCATGTTGTTGTGCAAGATATTGCACTTGTGCTTATACTTGTTGTGCTTGATATTAGGCTTTGGCTTGAGCGTGCACTTGAGCTTGGGCCTAAGCTTGTGCTTGGGCTTGTTCTTGTGTAGCTTGAGCTACTTGAGTGGCTTGTTTTTGTTTCAATAAGGCTTGGTCTTGTGTAGCTTGTTGCACTTGCGTGATTTGGGCAACTTGAGCATCTTGCACCACTTGAGCAGCTTGCTGAGCAACTATTTGCACAGCTTGCTAAGCAGCTAATTATGTGGCTTGTTGTTTTTGTACTTGTAGGAATGTCTTTTGATAAGTAGCTTGCTGAGTAGCTTGCAATTCCATACTGTATTGGCTTGATGTATTGGAGCTTGGTGGTGGTGGAGGTGGTGGTTGATTCAGAATGGTGCTTGTTGTGGTGGTGAGAGGCGTCGTCATGTTGATGATTGGGATTTGATTGGTAGATGGTGAAATTGATGTGGTTGGTCCTTGGGAGATCATGTTTTGAGATGTTAGGGGGGTGGTTGATGATGCGATAGTGGTGTTTTGCATTATCAGGATGGTTGTCATATGTTGTTGTGATGTCAATGACAAGTTTTGAGAGTTTGGTGTGATGCTCTGATTGATGTTTGGGATGTTGGTTTGATTTTGACTTATATTTGGTAAAGGGGGAATCCCTAAGCCAAGAAGTGGTGTGGATGATGATGGCAATGGCAGAAGTGGTGGAAATGTGAGGGGTGTGATCTCTTGAGGAAATGGTGTGGTGTCAAAAATGCCCCCTGGTCTAAACATGTCACCCTCTCCTTGAGAGGTTATGGGGAGAGGGGTTTGGGGTGTTGCATTTAATGATGATGATGATGGGTCATTTGGATCATGAAAGGTGAGAGGGTCATATGTATGCAATGGTATGGTTTTTCCCAAGATGGTGTTTGTGTCCAAATCCTAATTGTTTATAAAAGGATATGTTTGCAATGCATGATGTGATTTGTGGGATGTTTTGAGTGATGCTTTGAAATGAGGGGGTAGATTAAATGGGAATGGTAGATGAGATTGGAAGCATGACTCCAAAACATGGTTCCACAATAGTGCTCATGTCAAAATCAAAGGGGAGTTTAGCCCCTTGCTTTGCTAATTTGAGCATGTATCGTGAGGGATTGATTCTCATCATGATTTTGATAATCTTATGATTCTCTGGATTTTGAATTATTTCAGTGATTTCCTCATGTGACATTCCAAAGGGATTGCTGGTGAGATCCTCCATTTGGACACCTTCCTCTTGATGGTCTTGCGAAAATGGAGGAAGGTTAACTGTGAGACTACTAGACCCAATGGGATTGATTTTGGGAGCAGTTTGACTTAAGTCACTCAAAGTAGATGTTTCTTTGTTGGCTTCCATGCTCCTCTTGTGTTATGATCTAGTTTGCACCATAAAATAGGGATCAATCTTCAAGAATGCAGAAGGTGAATTCTCTAATTCTTTGGATTGATCTAACTTTAAGTACAAAAGAGAAATTTTAGGATGATTTAAGAATCAAAGGGTGATAATGATATGGATGTTTGATGGATGATTGGAAATATTGAGAAAATATTGAAGGGTTTGTTAAACTTTAGGACTTGATTTAGGATTTATTTTTTTGGATTCGGATTTTGAGCGAATCATAAACTCTAAGAGGTTGGATGTTGTCCTAGAGTTAAATCATTCACAAGATGCTAATTTGTCTAGGTGTGAGAAGAATGATTCATCTAAGCACTCCTATCCAAACAAGATGATATTTGATAATGAACTCCTAAATCCCAAGATGTTGGATTTTATCAAGGGATGAATTTGTTCACAAGTGTTTGATAATTTGATCAGATATGTGGAGAAGGATGCATCTACACACATTCAATCAAACAAGGTGATTTTGGATTGATTTCAAATGATTTTCCCAAAGTTTAACATGAAGGATTTTTCCAAGACTTTTGAAGAGTTCATGATGAGATGATTTTGGTTTTTTATTGTTCAAAGATGAATGAAGGTTTGATTTTGATCCTAGGTTTACCTAAAAAGACACTTTCTTACTAGACCTTAGTTTTGACGAACAAGATTTTCTCTATACAAGATGTTCAAACTCCCTAAAAATATTTGGGTTTTGATAGTAATAGAGTGAGTACAAACTAGGATTGTTTCTAGAAGCTTTTCTATAAAAGTTAAAAAGCAATCTTCATCTAAATTTGTATAGCGTTTAGAGATGCTTTTGATGGTCTTTCAGATTAAGGGCATTTACCTTTGGTTTATTGATCTTGATCTTGTGTGAAATCATTGGAGACACATGTGTGGGGTCCTATTGTTTTTAGTCTTTTCTTAATGACTTTTTTTTACCAAAAACACTTCTTGATTATTTTTTCAAACTAGATGTCCAATGTCTCAATTTATTCTCATTTCATAGGGCATATTATGCAAAACTTTGATGAAATTAAGGAAACGGTTACCTATTGTTTAACTTTAGTAGGAAAATTGAGATGTAAATCCAAGTGTTTAGAAACCTCTAAGGATAAAATCCCAAGGGTAAGCAATAACACATGAATTTGGTCAATTGTATTTTCCTCCTAAAGGGTTTTAAATTCTTATGATGATGTTAAGTGTTTGTTTCCAAATGTTTTCGAAAAAGCAAAGAATTTTGTAACCAAGAACAAGCACAATCCTTTGGATATGAAAGACAATATTTGTTGAGTCCCCACTTGGACAAGTCTAGCTACACTTATCTTTAGCGAAGGGTTAGATACTTGACCCCACTGGCTCCCCTCCATGACACTCACTTATATAGGGCAGCCAAGCATCAACACCCATGAAAATCCCATGGCATCCTTTCCATTTCTACTAAAGACCATAAAAGTGTGGAGCAGCTTTAGAATGACCATTCTTGCACCAACAAATAGATAGGGATTTTGGCCTTTCTAGAACAAGGGTTTTAATTCAAACTTTCTATTCATATGAGTTGACCCAACGTGGTGAGAGACCATTGTTGTCCTTGTTAGAGTCAACTGCATGATATCGATGTTTATTCCAATACCCACATTTATATTCTGACTGGAAATACTCTTGAATTTAGAGTGTTGCCAGTTGAGTCGTTCCCTTGGGTGAGTAATTTTTCCCCAAGGCAGGCCCTCTAAGATAAACAAAAGCAAGCAAAAATATTCATAGTTTGATCAACCTTCATTTAGAAACAAAGGGAGAACACATGCAATAGGCTTACTCACACTCGCACACTGTTTTGTTCAATTTCAAACCCAAAATGAAGTGTGGAGGTGATCACTTTATCTCAACCGAAGATCACCAAAAAGGCCTTTTGATTCTCAATATCACTGTGAAGCATGACATAAGTGCATACATCCTTTTTGATGATGTTAGTTTAAGTAAGAAATCACAAAAAAAAAGTAGCACATGTTCATTTTAACCTTTTAAAGCAATTGTGAGTTCTTTTTAAAGCACCAAAGGACAAATGCGAGTTATGTTGTTCAATTTGTTAACCTCAAATGAAATCTAGTCAATTTGTCTAAAGTCCATTTTCACCCTTTGCAACGAAAATTGAAAACTTTTTTAACGTTTGTTTTAAAGCCCAAAAAAAAATGAGTTAGTCTAAAATGGAAAATGAAGGCATAAGACGGAATCTCCAAGCATTAAAAAATGCTTTGTGAATTTAGAGTTTCAATGTATAATTTCCTTCAACTCCACTCTTACTTGCTTTCGCTCGATTCCACTACTCAATTAAAATGTCAACCTATTCCATAGTGGATTGGTGTCACTTGTGAGAAGTGACCCTTTCCCAAACCATAACAAGCTCAAATGATGAAGATTGTTGAAGATGCTATGAAGTGAACAAAATTACTTCTCAATTGAAGATAATAACTTTGCATGAAGATTGTGGATGGATTGTTGAAGAATGATCCTTCTATTTATAGAATCTCAAGTTGAAAGAGTTCCCAAAAGAGAGCAATGTGGGATAAAGATTTAGCCAATAATAAGGAGCCACTTGTCACCTTGTGATTGGATGGAGAATGTGCAAGTTTTGGTCAATGTGCCAATACATGAGATTAGTTGGCCTTTTCAAATTTAAATTTGGCTTGTTGGAGGGAGAAAAAGGGACTTAAATTCCAAGTGGGGGACATGTAAGAGGGGAGTTAATGCCATGTTGGAAGGGACAAGTCAACTTGTTTTGAATTTCAAACTTGAGGGAATATTCTCCAAAGATGCCTTGTTGAGGAAAATGAGGATTTTATAAATGAATTAAAATGCTTTATTTGTGCAAGTGGAAAAAGCTAGAGGATGTGATGGTTGATTAGAATAGATTAATCATGATTAGATTAATTTAGGATGATGATTAGGTAATTCGACCCATTTGAATTTATATTTAAGGATTTAAACTAAATCAAAGGGAGATGAAAGATGATATCATATTTAATTAAATAAAAGTTTGATTTATCTAATTAAAAGGATGATGATAGGCTTAAATTAAATAAAGTTAATTTATTCAATTTAAATGAATGAACTTAGGAGATTGAAATTAATGAACTTGATTTACCTAATTAATGGATGAAAGTGAATGATGCTAATTTTGTATGTCTATATAATTTAATAAGTAATTATTATTCATTTTTTATTTGAATTATGACTAAAGTCCTGATAGATAGGCTGATTGAAAACATCTATAGCTTTCAAATGGTATCGCATTTTTTGAAACCAAAACATGTGTCACATTCTATGCTTTGCACACTATAGGATTAAAAAAATAAAAAATGAATTTCATGAAGTTTTGACCAAGTTAAGGTGGTTAGACATACGAGTTTTTTATTTTTTTTAAAAGTTGTAATAAAAAATTCATAATTAATTATTTACTTAGAAAAATTACAAAATATGCATCACATCGACATGATTCCTCTACGATATCTAAAATCTTATAAAATAATATTATTATTTTATGGTTAGGTGAGACATACACCTACTTGTTATTTTTTCCTTGAAATTTAAGTACTACTGCATTGAAATTTCCAATTTTCACCAAATAGATTTTTTTTTAAAACAAACCTAGTATTTTAGAAACTACATTCATTTTGCTATAGATTATATTCTTACATATTTTTGAAATAATATAGATAAATTATTCAAATTTTTATGTCAAGTTTCCTAACTCTAACTTTTCTAAAAAAATTTCCACTTAAGGGCCTGTTTTTTCCATGATGATCCTACACATACCAATTAGACTCCTTGATTATGATGATTAATAATCACATCAACTATTGATTTGATCATGTTTGATGATGTTGATAAATTAGATGATGATTGATCTCATGATAGGTGAGAATCAATGATAGGATGATGACAATTGACCTCATGATAGCTGAGGATCAATGATAGATTGATGATGATTGACCTCATGATAGGTGAGGATCAATGATAGATTGATGATTGACCTCATGATAGGTCAGGTTCAATGGTAAATGCTCATGAGATTTGATCAAAGTCTCATTAGAGTTGATTAGATTGATAGGCTGATTGATGTTGATTGATTGATAAGCTTGTTGATTTGTGATATGTTATGATGATTGGAGTCTTCGACAGTCCTACAGATTAGGGAGCATTTCCTAAGGAATTGGGATTTGATACCCCATCTCGTGTAGGTTGATATTGATGTGATCAGACGACGCAGATTGACTTCATTGATTGATATGCCCCATCATAGGATTAATAGGGGAATTATGACCACTTTGGCAAAGAGGTGGCATAGTGACCACAACACCTTCCACTTACCCAATAGTGAAATGACAGTGACACTGAAGGATGTGTATTGTATATTGAGGATTCCTATTGTTGGCGAGTTGGTTGTGTATGATTCCACTGAGTAGGGAGGGACTAATGCACTTCAAAGAGTTTTTTAGGATGAAAATATTTGTGGCTTTGAGATCCCATGGTGAGATATGGTGGACACATATGCTACATTGTCATGTATGCTTTCTAGATTTATCAGAAGATTTCTATGTTCCGCCTACAAGTTGACGGGACTTTTAGTTGATTGGGGTTGGATCCTAAAGAGCATGATCACCCAGGGGACCAGATATGCTTGGGGCTCTTGCATGCTTGGACATTTGTACCAGGATATGCACTAGGTGGTATACTTAGAAGGGAAATTTTATCTACTGGAGTTACATTGTTGCAGATATGGGTGTAGGAGCATATAGTTGTCACCCGTTCAGTAGCAGAGAGATAGTGGCTAGTTGGTTGACCATATGTTCACAAATACACAGGTCTAGTTGTCCATCATAAGTTGGGAAAACTGGAGTATTGGCAGAGGGTTCTAGATGACTAGGAGATAGTGACATGGTGGCCATACATGGATTGTGAGTAGTGGCTAGAGGATGATACAAAGATGCCATATGAGTGTTCATCGAGATAGCTGATTGAGAGCACAAATTTTATTATTGAGAGATTCTTGTTGAGGAGAGTGCTTCAACAATATGGTAGAGTATAGGGCATGCCCCAGGGAGTGGCTCTTTATGTACATAGGGGACAAGGTGTTCTGGAGTGGGGGCTTGTGCTATCATATGATGTAGTGATTGAGGAGTGTCAGGAACTCCAGGCAGTGATATGGGAGTATCACCTAGAGATTATAGAGGCTATAATATCAAAGGAGTATGCTCATTACTTTTTTCGCATCCATTCCCAAGGATTTCTAGTTTGAATGAGCCAACACTGTTGTTAGATGATGAGCTAGCACTGAGACGTAGGAAGGGTGGAGGAGGTGATGAGGAGGATGAGGGAGAGAGAAGTGATGATGGAGATGGGGGAGGTGGTGGAGATGGAGATGGTGATGAAGGTGGGGGAGATGGTGATGGAGTTGATGGAGCTAATGGGGGTGGTATACATGTGTTAGATCTCAGAGTGCCTCAGAAGAGGTGACCGGTAGTGGTTGCAACACAACAGCATGTGTAGATTCGGTTACCTTCACAATAGCAACAGGCATAGATAGCCACTCTACAGGTGTAGGTAAAAACTTTGTAGGGTCAATTGGCATAGGTACAGGCCTTGCTACAGGCATAGGCCCAGGCATAGACACAAGCACAGGCACAGATTACCACCCTCACAACCAAAAGACATACCCTGAGACAATGGTGTGGGTAGGCAGAGGGTTTGGTAGAGAGACTACAGAGAGTTGTCGAGGGCACATCGATAGTGGATTAGCTTAGAGAGGTATGACACTCTTCCAGGGAGGCTGAGTACTATAGGCTACGATACCATGAGGTAGTGTTTGCAAAGCAGTGTGTGAGTTATTCTCAGTCCACCAGGTTAGGACATAGTCACTCCAAGACTACTAGCATCAGTGTTGTAGGGCCTCCACCTCATAGAGATTCAGGGGCAGGACCATTAGGTGTTGCAGTAGGAGGCATAGCGCCGACATTGTCTGGGGCTAGCAACACATAGCCATTGTTATGATCACTTTCGATGTACTTGAGACATGATGTATACCTCGATTCCATTGAGACATTGTGGTTTTTGCCATTTTTTTGATGTTATATCTCTCTACATATTTGGACATCATTGTACACTTGACATTATTATTTTGAGATTTATATGAGATGCAACAATGATTTAGTGATCTATATGTGTTTATGATTTCATGATGGATGCCTATGATGAATGCATTTAATTTCCTCATTATGATGCTATGCGATATATGATACTTATGTGATTATGACATGATTATGTATGGATGCAATGATGATATGATTAAATGATGATGCATGAATTATGTTTCTATATGTTTTGTGGATGATGCTTTATGCTATGAAATGGATGCAAATGAAATGTGATTCCCCTTCTGTTTTTGTATTTTCTTAGTGAAAATATATGATACTTCTATACTATATGGGATGAATTTGATTATGCAAGTGAGATTCCATGCACTTCTTTTTGTGTTTTCTAATGCAAATATCATGATGTAATATATGGATGGATGAATGATGTAATAATGTTTTCTAATGTATGTATGATATGCAAATGATTATGCAAGCGCATGAGAATGATACATTTTTTTTAATGTCAAATGTACTTAATCCATTAATGATAGAAATAACATCATTTTGAAAATTGTGCCAGCCTTGGAAAATCTATACCACAAATGTAAAACTAATATGGCTGAAATCTAACTTAACCATATAGATCTAAAGATCCAATGTTGCCATCATAGTAGCTGATTTTTCATGCTTTTATCATCATTGAGCCTTTAAAATTTTGAAAGTGATTACAAACATTGATGGTATAATTAGACCATGATGACCTCAGTACTACTTTCATGATTTTTGATATTGCAAGTTAACACAAGCATTTAGGTATAATTAAACCGAGATGACTTGAGCATTGCTTGAGTAAATAGACAAGTGTTAATCATGTTCCTATGAAAATTTGGAATTTCATCAATGATACTTTTTAGAGCATGTCCCGCAACAATTTGTACAATAGTAAGAATTAACTCATAGACAACAGATAAAGAAAAATCATTCTGCTTCCTAGCTCATCTAGTCCATGACATCATCAAGTTACTCTAGAGAAATGATAACAAAAAATACAAGTACAACAATTAAACATACATGCTAAAGTGATAAAACCATGATTCAAAAGAACATCATCCATTTAGATTTAATTTGATTAATTGATTTAGTTGCTTGATATGGATGGTTGATGTGTAATGTTTGGTGATTGATGTTCAATGTTAAGATGCACTATGATCATTGTGTTTGCTATGTTGTCTAACTATTGTTTGTCTATTGGTTTAAGCTAGAATTTTATTGCCCCCAATGAGTTTGGGATTTTTCCCCCAGTCTAGGGTGAGACATGACTGCAATACCAGGATATGCACATGAGGTTGTCCGATGATAGGAAAAATGATGGTGAAAGAGAATGACCAAAACATGCCCAAATAGATGGAAAAGCTAATCTATCACAAATAGCACCTATTTCTAGGTTTTCACTACTTGTTTTTATTGCACTTTTTCAGATTTTATGATTTTTTTAATTTTTCACTTTTTTTTGTATTTTCAATTTTTTGATTGTTTTGCATTTTTTTTTACTTTTTTCTTTTTTTTTGTATTTTTTTTAGGACATGTTTTTTATTTTTTTGTATTTTTTTAGGCCTTTTAACATGCACAAGATGAACTAGGTGCAGAAATTATTGAGATGTAGATTGTTGATAGGCTCATCAAATCGATCCCCTTCAGGCGTGGACAATTGATAGGTTCCAAATCCAAAGACTGATACAATGATAAAAGGACCTAGCCAGTTTGGTTCAAATTTCCCCTTCTTCTCTTGATCCTATTGATTTCATAGATTCTCTTTCAAGACCAAGTCACCAACCTAAAATGTTCTTGGTTTTACCCTGTGATTGTAACTCTTAGACATCCTTTGTTAATAGGCTTTCAAATGATCCACCGCTTGCTGACGATGTTCATTCAATAGTTCTAACTCCTGTAACTGAGACATCTAATAATCTTCATCTAAAATGATCCCTTTTAGTGACACATAGAGTGATGGTAGCTCAACCTCAATAGGTAGAACAACATTCGATCTGTATACAAGAGTGTATGGTGTAGCTATTGTTGGGGTGCAGATATTGGTTCTATAAGCCCCTAAAGCAGGGTTCAGTTGAATGTGCCAATCACGTCCAACATCATTGATGGTTTTCTTTAAGATTTTAAGGATAGTTTTGTTTGAGGCCTCTGCCTGGCCATTTTCCTGAGGGTAGTATGGTGTAGAAAATCGATGTTGGATATGAAACCTTTCACAAAGTTCTTTGATATCCTGATTCTTGAAAGTTTTTCCATTATCAATGAAAATGGACTAAGGAATGCCATACCGATAGATGATGTAATTTAGGATGAATGATGAAATTTATTGTCATGTGATTGTGGTTAGGGGAACAACTTCAATCCATTTTGTAAAATACTTCGTGGCTATGATGATAAATTTGTGTCCATTTGATGAAGGTGGATGAATTTTACCTACAAGATCCAGTCCCCACTAACAGAAAGGCCATGTCGATGCAAATAGTTGCAACTCCTATGTTGGTGTGTGTATGAAGTTGCCATGAATTTGAAATTTTTGGCATTTCTTGAAAAATTGAAAAGACTCCTCCATATTTGGCCAGTAATACCCCAAGCGTAGAAGTTTTTTAGCAAGAGTTAGACCACTAGAATGTGTGCCACAAATACCTTGATGAACCTCATGTAAATAAGTTTCAACTTCATTACGTTCAAGACACCAAAGGAGATCACCATCAAGACCTCGTTGATAAAGTACATCAACTATTTGGGTATGTCAATTTTCTTGTCGAATAAAGTTACATTTTTGGTTTCAAAATAGATTTGATGGTAGGTTGTTGTCTTTTAGATAGATGTAGATGTTCCCATAGCTAGAAGCATCAGCCTCAACTAGATGGTATATGACTTGGGATTCATGCTTATCATAGGTAGGATGAAATAGTTATTCCACCATGAACTCATAATGAGCAACTTGTTTCTCAAGTATCTATAGGAGAGAAGCAATGGCCACCATAACATCAATAGCTTTTTTGTTGCCTCTTGCAATCTGCTCAAATTTGATTTGAACAAATTAATTCTTGAGGTCATCGAACATTCTTTTATATAGCATCAAGTTTTCATCTTTTGTTTGATAATTGTCATTAACCTGATTTATGACTAGTTGAAAATCTCCATAAACTTGTAACTATGTGATTTTCCGCTCGATTTTTGTCTTGATACCAATGATCAGTGCTTCATACTTAGCTGTGTTGTTAGTACTAGGAAACATTAACCTGTAGGACTTTGGAATGGTGTGTCCTTGAGGTGTGAAAAATAGGATTCCTGCACCTGATCCATGTTGCATGTAAGATCCATCAAAGTATAACATCCACTATTATGTTGACACTGTAAGAACATCTACATCTAGAAACTCAATGATCATGGGATGATCATCAGGCAATGGCGCTTCAACTAGCTAGTCTATGATTACTTGGCCTTTGATTTCTTTCCTATCCACATACTGAATGCCAAACTCACTCTATATCATTACCCATTTGGCTAGTCTTCCTATTAGGTCAGATTTGCTAAGGAGATACTTCAATGGATCAATTTTTGCTATGAATTTGATGGTATACGTTAACATGTATTGCCCTAGTTGTTGAGTAGAAAATACTACCACCAAACAATACTTTTCAATAAATGTGTATTTAATCTCATAGCCATTCAATGTTGTGTTGATGTAATAAAAATCCCTTTCTTTTCTCGTAGAGTCTTCCTGTGCTAGTAGAATGCTCTAAAATACCTTTGTTGTTGCTATGTTGAGTGATAATAGTTTTCCTTCAGTTGGTGGTACTAGTATGGGTGGTGACATCAGATATTATTTCAGTTGATTAAAATTTGCTTCACATTTTTCATCCCATTTGAAAGAAATTTTCTTGTGTCTAGAGCAAGTGATTGAAAGGATGAGTTTTATCTACCAGTTGTGTGATGAACCTCTTGATAGATTGGAATTGTCGCTGCAAAGATCTGAGTTGGTTGATGTTTTGAGGAGGAGGAATCCCCATATTGGCTTTGAATTTTGTAGGATCTACCTCAATTCCTTTAGTTGATACTATGTATCCCAAAAGTTTAGCTAATGTCATGCGAAATACACATTTCTTGGGATTTAATTACACATTGAATTTCTCCAACCGAGTGAACATTTTATCTAGAATTTCTAGATGTCCCTCCTTGGTGTAAGATTTGGCTAGCAAGTCATCTACATAATATTACCTAAAGGAGTGCATCATATCATGAATGATAGTGGTCACTACACACTAATAAGTAGCCCCAACATTCTTCAACCCAAAGGCATGACATTCCAGTAGAAATTACCCCATGGGCATGTGAAAGTAGTTTTCTCTTGATCTTATGGTGTTATTTTTATCTGGTTATAACCTAAAAATTCATCCATGAGTGATAGCATTTCATGTCTTGCTGTTAAATCTACAATGATTTCAATGTTAGGCAAAGCAAAGTCATCTTTTGGACAAGCCCTGTTAAGATCTCCGAAATCTATGCATATCCTGATACTGCTATCTGGTTTCGAAACTAGCACAATATTTGATATCCATTCAGCATAATCAATAAGTCAGATGAATCTTGCATCTAATAGTTTCTTCAATTCAACTTTGACTAATAGAGTGATATGTAGATGCATTTTTCACAATTTTTACTTCATCGGTTTCACTCTAGGTGGTAGTGATAAATGATTCATTACAAGCTATGGATCTAACCCCGACATGTCAATGTATGAGCAACAAAATTTGATTTGTCTCTCTTCAAATAACTTAGTGAAGCTTGATTTTTCTTCCTCTGTCATGGATGCTGTTGGATGTAGAGTCTTGACTATTTCAATTGTGCCAATGTTTATGGATTGTGTGGGTTCAATTATTACTCAAGATCTCTCATGATAGTGCTATGGAAGAGTGTCAAATCTCCCATCTTTCAACACCTCAAAGAGGTTTTCACCTTTAGATGCACTCTTTATTTTTACTTTTTCTTGATCTAATACTGCCATTAAATGGTTTTCACCATTAGACCAATTTTTTATATTCATTTTATAGGTGAGAGATTTGGCACTCTCCTTGTCTGAAGCTTCATTATGAGATTTTCTAGTGGAACATGTTTTAGGATTATCAGAGAAAAGGAGGTTCACAATGGCATCATTGTTTTGAAAGATAGGTATATCAAGTAGCTCAGTTTGGTCCCAATCAATTAGTTTGGGGTGTATCAATGACAAGGAATCATCATATTGGTATAATTCAAAAGGGATGAGTGTCCTAATGGCAATGTCATCAAAGTGTTCAATATAAATTTTCAGGTCTATGATGTCACTCTTCTGAAGGATCTATCTCGCTCGAATTATAATCGTTTTCACTTGAGTCATCGATATGTTGTGATCCAAATTCTTGTTGTCTAGACCTTGAGATTTGTACCTCTATACATGATGGTGCATACCTTTGTATCGCATCAATTTCTTTATCATGACAAGATTCTTCAGAGAGCAAGTCCCATTCATATTCATTGGAATCTATTTCAAAGCTATCTCACAATTGAAGAAATCGCTCAACAACCTATTGCATGGTTTCTTCTTTGGTCTTTTCTTTGTATCCTAGCCATGTTTTATCTTTTGGATTAGTTATGGTAGGCTATATTGGTTCTATGATACCTTCTTTTATTTTTCCAACAAGATTATTTCCTTTGTATCCCATCTTTTCTAGGATTGTTTTCCCTTTACCATATTTGTATGTTTGTACATTGGAAGTTGATGCTTGTGATGTTTATTCATCTTTATACAACCAATTTAGAATGTCCTTGTCTTCTAAATCATCCACTAAAGTTCCTACTTTGACAAATTTACCCTCAAATAGTGTGGTTGGTTGTGAGGATTGTTGTTTTGATGTGGATGGTTGTCCATAGGATTTAGGAGAAGGCAAAAACTGTGAAAGACAATGATTTCTCAATAGAATATTCTCCCATTCCTTTTTCTTTCAATTCGATCTTTTCAAACTATTTTGATAAGGAATTTAGTTGGCATTCATTGTTTGAAGAAGTGGAATCACCCATACCTTTATCGTTTGACTGAACCTTTTTCTTAAGCTGATTTGACAAAGAACTGATTTGAATTTCTTTGTTTGATGAACTAGGAGTGATGGCTTCCCTATTATGTGGTACAAAGGTGTCTTGGACTAATTCTAGTGTGCTGCAATATTGAGGATTGTTGGAATTAGCTGAAATGGTGATTTCTTGTCCATTAAAAGGAAATTTCAAACATTGGTGATATGTAGATGGTATCACTTGCATCTCATGAATCCAAGGACATCCCAAAAGTATATTGTTTGTCAACTCTTTGTCCAAAACTTGGAAGATTATATCTTTTACAAACAGTCCCAATTGAATTGGTAACATAATTAGTCCTTGGGAGGATCTCGCTTCATCATCATATGCTTTCATGGTAATCTTTCTTCTAGCATCAATTGCATTTTATGAATATCCAAGTGCACAGATAAGTTTTAAAGTACAAATATTTAGGCCAACTCCATAATATTTTAGAACATGTTTGACCTAGTGTTTGTGAATTAAAACCTCAATGTGGAGGGAAACAGTGTGTGGATGTGTAAGTGATACATCATCATGTTCTAATAATGATAGGCAATGAGGTGTGGTCAAGTGTCCCATGATAGCTTGGAATTGACAAACTTCTAGATTATTTGGTATTATGGTGGCTACTAGAGCTTGTTCTAAAATTTCTTTATGAGCTAGTGATATTTTGAGGAGTTCCAATATGGATATTTGACCCAATATTTTCTACAATTGATCAACAATGTTGTATTGATTTGACGAGACAACAAATGTTTTAGAAGTACTTACCTTTAAGACATACTTTTACTGAGCTCATGTGGTTGTGTTGATAGGCATGTTCTCTTGTTTATCTCTAATTTTAATGACATTAATCTAATTACCATTTGTAGCAAAAAAATTTATCAAATTTATTGGTACAATGTTATGAATTGGATTTGATTTGGTGTTGATGTGGGTGTCATTGAATTGTTTTTTTGTTGTAGCAATATCATCATTTAAATTATCAGCCATAACAATGTGTTGTTCATGCTCAATTGTGATTTCATTAATTGGATTATCAGTTGTAATAAAGTCTTGCTTGTCATGGGTTTGATCACCAACTACCTTAATATGAAGAATGGAAGAATCATAGACATAGTTCACATTTTTTTCCTTTGGTATTTGATGAAGAACATTACCCTTTTTCATAGTTTGGTAAAGGATTCTTGAATGCTCCATGATCAACATTTTTTTGGGGTCCTTATATTGATATTTCCTTTGTATCAATCAAATCTTGTATCAAATGTTTTAATTGCATGAAGTCATTTGTTTTATGTTCGTTGTTTTGGTGAAAATCATAGTAGTGGGCATCATTCCATTGAACTCTTGGTTCCCAATCTCATGCATCTAGTAGTGTTATAACCTTGGCTATAAGAATTTCCTTCAATGTTGATTCCAGTGATTGTCCCAAAGCTGTGAATCTTCTTCGATTTGATCATGTTCAATATGGTGGTGGTTTAATTTCAGCATTGCTTGAATTTCTATTTTGATTGGCATTTTGATTGTTGTTTTGATTGTTGTTTTGATTGTTATTTGGACTAGTTTTAGAGGTAGCAAGAGATAAGTTAAAGACCATTTTTTCATTTTGTGTTTCAGTTGCACCATCATTGTTACCAATATTTTTGTTTCTTTTTCAAAACTCTGGTTTATCATTGTTGTTATAATGATTAGAGGAGGTTGCTGAGTTATTTCCTTCATTGTAAATTTTCAAGACTCCTCTCTTGACCAAGGCTTCTTCGATTTTGATTCCATTTTCAATCATTTTCTCAAAGGTAGGTGGACATTGCAATTCAAGTCTATAGCTCATCTCATCATTTAAATTGTCAATAAAGATTTCCATCTTTTCCCTTTTAGGTATGGGATGAGCATATCTTGCAAACAATCTTCTCCATCTTTGTAAAAATATAAGGAATGGTTCACCCTTTTTCTCTTTTGGATTGCAAATTTTTTTCATGGTTATCTCATGTTGGATGTTGTAGGAGTATTGGGTGATGAATTTATTAACCAAATCTTCAAAGGTATTAATACCTGGTGAAAATTTGGAGAACCATTCCATACATTGTCCACCTAAGCTTCGTGGAAACAATCTCATCAAATAAGTCTCTTCATGTGCAAATTAAAGGCTCATGGTTCAAAATTCCCTTACATGATCTAAAGGATTAATTTTACCATTGTATTTATCATACATTGGGAACTCACAATGTTTTGGAAAAGGAATCATGTTAACAACTTGATCAAAAGGATACGAGAAAATTTCTTGCAACAAATATCTTTTTGTGGTTCCTCTTTGCATGTTAAGAAGTTGTTGTTGTAGATTTTTCATTTGATTGGTTAGAGTAGCCACTGGATCTATGTTTGGTGGATCAATTTTAGTTCTTTTAGGAGGTTCTTTCAATTGATCAACATTAAAGTCCTATGGAAGTTGGATACCTTAATTAGCCAACACTAAGAAGTATTTTTCTCCATCTGTTTCCAAAATTTTCTCCATGAATTTGTGGAAATTTGTATCTTGTTCAACATGTTGGATGTCTTCCTTAGTTATTTCATCACCTTTAGATTGGTGGAATTTATGGAAAGGATCTTCTTCAGCTTCAGCCATGGTGTTATGAGTTTCAAGTTCTTTTTCTTTGAGTTTCTTCTTTTGTGATCTTATTTGAACGGGCATACAAGTGTTACAATTTGACTAAACTTTGATCTTTGTTTGAGAGTGCCAAGGATAATAACTAAGTCAAATAGAATGAAAAATCATGTTGATAAGACTAAGTTAAATCTGATTATACAACATTATTTCGTGATGAAGGATGATGGATCTTGATGATGAAACTTAGCTTAATAATCAGGAGTATGATGTATGTTTAGGCACTTTAATTTATTAGATCTTGATTTAGTTTGAAGAATTTTACTTGCAAAGACTAGTTTCAACAAGTCTAAGACACTATGGTGATTGAGGAATGATTCTATTTTGGAAAGGATCCTTAATTCTGGTTCAAACTGATAGACACATGGCGAATTTATCTCTCTGGTTTTCAATTTATTGGATGCGCTAAAACAAGGTGTGGATGCGCTAAAATATGGCACCGATGTTCTAGAATAGAGATTAGATGCACTAGATCATACCCTATATGTGCCAGAAAATTGACTCAATGCATTGAACAATGTATCAAATGCACCAGAGAATGTACCGAATGCACTAAAAGATGGACTCAATGTGCTGGAAAATGACTCATATGTGCCAAAAAAATGGACTATATGTGCTAAAAGATGCTAGTGATGCACTAGGCTACCCCTAAATGTGATTTCAACTTGGTATTCTGTAGGTGAATGTGCTAAAAGGATTTGCAAATGCATAGGAAGATGGAACAGATCTGCCAAAAAGTACCCTAGATGCACTACAAGATAGACGAAATGCACTAGAGAATGACTCAGATGCACTAGAAAATTCCCTATATACACTAGAAGATACACCAAATGCACTATGAAATGACTTAGATGCACCAAAAAAATCAATGTATGTGCTAGAATATGGAATGTATGCACTAAACTAGAAGTGTTTCACTATTTTGGCAATCTATCTAGTTATTTTTCTTTGAATCTGTGAATCTGATTATTTCCAAGGTATGCTTTTCTGAACAATGAATTTTTCTTGGTTTCCTTGTTTGTGAATTATGTGAATTAAGTGTTTTTAAATGGATTATTTCTTGAAAAATGACTTCAAACACAACAAGTTATAAAACAGTTGTTTCTAGCCTGGGAACTAAACATTAAGTGTGTGTTCAAGAATCTAGTCTGATTCCATTTATTTCCATAGGTATAGCACATGAGAAAATAGATCAAGCACTTTTCTAATGTCAAGGGACACTTATAATATCACAACCCACATCTTAGAACTATGTCAGTTTACACAACCTTGTCACCCCCTAGAGGGTGCTTGTGTGTTTTCCTTTCCCAAGTCTAAACCAAAGTTGAATCCTCCACTTTTGGCAAGTAATCCTTGATAGTTATTAGTGAGTATCTTGGGGATAGATTCTTCACTTCCCCGACACCGTGATATTAAAAGTGTTCAGAGACTGACATTGGCTGGCTTCTAAACTTAAGGTTCGTCGTAAGGGTTTTTGTTCAGTGCGACAAATGATAAAATCCCCCAGGAGACCTCCCAACCTTTAGAATAAAGGAATTGAGGATGGTTATCAATGCACACTACCGTTGAATTAGTGGGTCAAAAAACTTGGCTTTAGTTGTTCCCACTTAGGTTGTTCTTGTCGGGTGAGTACTTTTTCCCACTACAAAAGGTGCTATCAAAACAAGAAATAGTGATTCTAGCATTTTGGTCATCTGGTGAAGGGGAGAGCATAGGCCTATCACTTTACAAGAATAGTAGACAAGGTGTTCATTAACCTTCTAATTAAACTAGGTGTGTAACTTAATTAAAAGAAAGCAATAAAATAACTCCATCCCCTGCAAACTTCATCAATAGTTTGATACAATTGTCTTTGACTAGCGTATTAAGCAACTGTAAAACAAAAAATATTGATTAGCTCTCTGAAATTTGAATTTCTATAAAATAAACAAGATGTGCTAAACAAAAGCCATATGTGCTAAATGATTGCACTGATGTACCAAAAGAACTACTTTATACACTAAAAGATAGACTAAATGTGCTAAAAGAACAATTAAATGCACTGAAAGACCCCTTGAATGTGCTAGAAAATGTTTTGGATGCACCGCAAAAATAATGGATGCACTACATAAGATTTCACATTTAGATCTATAAAACAACTTTCCAAAAAATGTCAATAAAAAGGGGCTAGGCCCCAGGATGGGTGCCAAAATGTATTGTGTTAATTGTGTAATGTGAGTAAATTAGTAATAAAACCACACAATCAATGAAACGTATTATATTAAGGAAATCAAAATAACAAATAAACTTCATAAAAATATTTCTCAAAACTATTCCATTGTTCTCTATTCTCAAGCATCCTCTAAATCATTGGTGCTCTCAGATTGTGTAAATGCACTAGACTCTTTGGATGACAACCCAAGAAACATGATTTGCTATCTAAAATGCAAGAAATCTATTCCTACATTTGCATGATTGATCTACAAATGATATGATGTTAAGATTTTGATATTGTTTTGTTCAAAATGATGCTAATATGATGCTATGATGAAATACAAGACTAATTAAAATGTTGTATGAAGATGCAATAAAACTAATGCAACAATTAGGATTCTAGAAATGAAATTTCCATGGTAACATTACTTTAAAATAAGTGCAAAAATACTAAACTAGAATGATATTCTATGATCACAAATGTTGATATGATTTCTATAGAATAATTTTTCTCAAAGATGTGATGTGAAATGTTCAAGAATGATGTTGCATTTATAGGATTTCTAAGGCATATTGTGATGTGGCAGCAACCAACGGTCAAGATTTTAGTTGGAGATATGAATGGTGGAGAATGAAAAATTTAGAGGGAATCATAGAGATGGTTTCCCTATAAAAGAACACTTTTCCAAGTGTGAGAGAGAATAAAATGATGGAGAGAGCCAAGTGTCAAAATTTTGTTTCAGAATTGGTTGAGGATAGTTCCAATTTAAATATCAAGGATATTTAAATTCATGAGACACTTGATGAGGTGGCAAGAGGAATAGTTGGAGACATGTGACTAAATTTTATTTTATTTTTTTGGTGAAAGTGGCAAGCCACTATTATATTTTATTATATATTAAATAAAGTTTACAAAAACTGGTTCTGGGGAGCATATTGGCAGGAAAGAACCAGTAAGAAAATGTCTAGTTATAACTTTGAGCAAGCAAAAGGAAATAGATACAAATCATTTATGCAAAGAATTCTAATGATTCAAAACTCAACATTATCCCGAGCTAACCTAGAACAAACCTACTGAAATGAAAACCCTTCCCAACTAACCACTATACAAAATTTGAAACAACTCAAAGTTTTCAAGAACCTGACCCTTACATATCATCTCAAAATGATCATTAAACCAACCCTTACAATTATTAATGTTTAAAACAAATAAAGGATTACAAAACATTTCAAAAAAAATTTAGCACAACCCTTACAAACACTAACAATTATTACATTTATGCACCCATACAAAGACCCAATAGAAAAAACACAAAACCCAAATTGTAGAAATCCATAAAGCTATTGCATTTTTCCAACTACTGCTTTTTCATTTGTTGAATTCTCATCCATCCCTTTTGTTTGCAAATTTTTTTGTTGAAGGTCGTTCGAGCATAGTATTGAGAACCATGAGATTCCATGCGAGATAATGCATGAGGCATAGCTCTTGCATTGGAAGACATTTGAAGGTTTTGACCACGGTTTGGAAGATGGTTTGGGGAATTAACCCATAATTGCAAGTCCAGTTACAAGCTTTGGTGTGAAGTATATGCACGAAGAAAATATAGAGCATAAAAATTATCCTTAATTTCTAGTTCCATTAGTGTGCAAACACTCTTGTTTTTACTTAAGGCTCTCAACAAAATATTTGCATTTCTATGTTGAAGAGCAAGCTGAATAGCATCAAAGACCTCCTCAAAGCCTTGAAATTTTTGCACCAATTTCTGGGGGAAAGACCCCCAATAAACCCTTCCCCATTATAAAAATTTTACTGCTGGATAGCACGAATAACAACATTATTCAAATTTAGTGAGGAGATATTAATTAAATAAAAAAAACTATTAGAATTTTTTTTATTTAATTAAAATTAGAAGAATGTGATTTAAGATGGAAGAATTAGAAGATGTGAACTATATAAATAAATTTAGAATTTATTTATAAGTAGATGAAATAAGAGGTTTATTAATTAAATACCTTGTATTTAATTAATTGATTATCTTGACCAATTTTAGGTGTATACAAATATACTACCTACTTGTTTTGAGCTGCTATGGCCAATATCATTCTTATTGTGTCTAAGTGGGCTATAGGAGAAAATGTCTCATTGTAGTTAACTTCGAGCTCCTGTGAATAACCTTTGGCTACAAGCCTTGCTTTATTCTTTTATATTTCACCATTTGCATTCAATTTGGTTTTGCAAACCCACTTAACTCCAATCATCTCTTTTCCTTGTGGAAGATTCACTTACTCCCATGTTTGATTCTTTTCAATGGCATCTATCTCTTCATCCATTGGATTTACCCATTTTTATTCTTTATTAGCATCTTCAAAATTAATTGGATCTTCAACATGTGAATATAAAGCAAAAAGAGAATTCTGACCTGCATCATTTTCACCTTCGTTTTGCTCATAAATGTCCCTAATACTTCTATATTTTTGTCTCCTTAAGCTTTCTAGTGTGGGGTTTGACATGTCACTTGAACTTGGACTTGTGGAATGTGGACTTGCTAGTCTTGCACTTGAAATCCCTATTGTAGATGGTGTTTGTTGTCCTCTTATTACTGTTCTTGCATTTGATGATGGTGTCATTTGTTGACCACGAATGGGTGTGGAAGGAGTCACATTTGATGGAGTATTTTCTCATATAAAACCTTCATTATCTTCTTGTGGCAAGTTGGCTGCAATATTGATTGTTTTCTCCAAACTTCCACCCCATGCTTCGTCTTCTATGAACTGCACCTCCCTCTTGATTATAACCTTCTTGCTAATTGGATTGTATAACTTGTATGTCTTGGATTAATCATTGTATCCCACAAATATGCACTTTTCTCCTTTATTGTCCAACTTTCTTCTCAAATCATCTAGCACATGAGCATATGTTACACAACCAAAAACTCTCATGTGTGAAACACTATGTCTCATTCTAGTCCGTGCTTCTTTTGGAAACATATTGATGACACCTTTAATGGGGCATCTATTAATTATATATGTTGCACATGCTACAACTTCAGCCCAATACTCATTTGAAAAATGTTTCTCCTTTAACATGCTTCTTTCCATTTCCATGATTGTTCTATTTTTTCTTTCAACTACCCCATTTTGTTGAGTTGTATATCTAGTTGTAAACTACTTGTGAATCCCATGATATTTGTAGAAATTTAAAAAATCTTTTGAGATGTGTTCACCACCTCTATCTATTCTCAATGCTTTGATGTAATACCCACTTTGCTTCTCAAAAAGAGCCTTGAATTGATGAAAGTAATCAAACACTTCATTCTTATGTTTTAGAAAGTAGACCCATATCTTTCTTTTGTAATCATCAATGAATGTCAAGAAGTAGTAGCTTTGACCAATGGAGGTTGTTTGCATTGGTCCACACAAATCTAAATGAACAATCTCAATGGTTCTATTTTTTCTTTCAGCTACCCCATTTTTTTGAGTTGTATATCTAGTTGTAAACTTCTTGTGAATCCCATGATCTTTGCAGAAATTTAAAAATTCTTTTGAGATGTGTTCACCACCTCTATCTGTTCTCAATGCTTTGATGTAATGCCCACTTTGCTTCTCAAAAAGAGCCTTGAATTGATGAAAGTAATCAAACACTTCATTCTTATGTTTTAGAAAGTAGACACATATCTTTCTTTTGTAATCATCAATGAATGTCAAGAAGTAGTAGCTTCTACCAATGGAGGTTATTTGCATTGGTCCACACAAATTTGAATGAACAATCTGAATGGTTTATTTGCACAAATTGACTTCGCTACTGGAAATGATTCTCTATGTTGTTTTCCTAAGATGCATCCTTCACATATTCTTTTTGGTTTCTCTATTAGAGGCATCCCCTTCACCATTATTTTCTTATGCAATAGATTTAAGCTTCCAAAGTTTAAATGTCCAAATCTTAGGTGCCAAAGCCAATCTTCATCTTTTATTTTTGCCTGAAATATTGTTTGCATGACTATTGCGTTTACTTCTTTACCCTCTTGTGGAGACATTGAGTGGTGTGCTTGAGCATAGTCTACACTCAAATCTAGTTTTATCCTTAGGGGACATCATATTACTGCTCACTTGAAGTTTAGCTAGAAGTTGATTACTTGGGTATTTGTCTAAAATTGTGCATTCTTTGTTTATGAAAAATACTCTATAACCATTTTGAAAAAGTTGTCGAATGCTCATTAAATTGTGTTTCAAACCAGGCAGGAAATACAAATCAGAAATATTCTTCTTCTCCCCCTGTTTAGTTAGAATGTTGATTTTCACTTTTCCTTTGACTTCTACTTTATATTGTCATTTCCTAATGTTACATTTGATTTCACACTCTCATCCAAACTAGAAAAAATTTCTAAATTCCCTGTCATATGATTACTACAACCTGAATCTAAAAACCATACATCTTTTTCATTTTCTTGTGCAACATTACATGCCAAAAACATTGTGCTTGGTTCTAACTTTTGATTTTGATTTTCTTTTGTAAAATTTACATTTTTCTTATTGAAATCATATTGCTTCTTTCTACATTCACTCAAATAATGCTCAAACCTTTTTCAATAGTGACATTGGACTTGAGGTTTATCATACCTTTGACCTTGAGGCTGATTTTGAGATGGATTTTAAGTTGGGTTATGGCTACTACCTCTTCCACTCGAGCTTGATGGGATGCTTCTTCCACCTCTATAATAATTTTTTCCTCTTCCTTTGAAATTTTATCTACCTCTACCTCTTCCTTGGTTGACTAAAACTTGTGACTTGAAAGCATGCTCCAGTGACATGTTTGCTAATATGCTAAGCCTATGTTTGTAAGAAATGAGAGATGCATATAGCTCATCAACTATAAATTGTGTGAGGTCCTTTGTTTCCTCTAGGGTTACATAAATTGTCTCAAATTTTGTGGGTAAGCTCCTTAGAATCTTTTCAACCACTCTTCTATCTTCAAGTGTCTCACCATGTGATCTAATTTGATTTACCAGCCCAATGATTTGGGTGAAGAATGAATCTATTCATTCATTGTCCTTCATGTATATAGTTTCAAAATTCCTTCTCAGTATTTATAACTTTGTTGTTTTGATTTTTTCCATACCTTGATAGGTTGTGTGTAATACACCTTATGCTTTTCTGGACCTTGTTGATGTTGCAATCCTTGGGAAAGTGCTTTCATGCACTCCTTGGAGAATAAAGAAAAAAGTTAATGCATTATATGATGTTACATTAGCTGGCTCTGGAAATCTAATCTCTGCCAAATCCCATAAATCTTATGAGGAAAATAATGGCCTCATGGTAATTTCCTAGTAGTCATAATTATTTCCATTAAATGGTGCAATCTATGGATTTGTCAAGCTTGTGCTTATGCTTGCTATTGTTGGCTATGAGAATACCTTTGCTAGAGATTTTTAAGAAAACCCTTTTTTTGTGAACCTTCTATGATACCACTTTGAAGGGCATTAGAGGAGAAGACATAAAACTAAATCATCTTAACTCAAAAATCAATCACTGAATATGAAAGAACAAAAATTTAGAACACATAAAATTAACCTAGAAAGATTGATGATTTAATTCATTCAAAATATTTGATTCCACAAAGTTGTTGTTCAAACTTGCTCTATAGAGAATTCTCCAAAAGAACTTGCTTTCCACTCCTCCTATTTTCTCTTCTCTATATTTTAATTAAAAACCTCTTACATAAAAATACTTTATGGGAAAACTTGACCCCTAAGAAAAAAAGGAGAAATAAATGACTTACTTTACTTCTTCAATAACTTGACTTTCACGTCAAATAAAAATATTTTCAACCAAAAATAAATGTCATAAATTACTTCAACAGGAACTTTCATATCACGTCATGACGAAAAATAAATATTAAATAGTCCCATAAGTATAAAGTGCTAGAATAAAACAAAACCATATTGCCACCACAGTCAAGAGAATAAGGTTCTGCAACATCCAAAAATAAATAATCTATACGGATCATTGACCCGAGCAAAGAAGAAGAGAAGGTAGCGACAAGAGTCCAAAATGCAGCTTCATGAGCCATCAAGAGATGGAAAGGGAGTGTCGGGTGCAGTCAAGAGTTGGAATTTTTTCCAACAGGAATCATAAAAGGAAAACCTGAAGGAGAATTGGGCATTGGAAAAGTAGGTACAATACAATCTTCGCTTCTCCAAACTCTTCCTCCTAGGTATTGGCCCTTCATTTCTCCAATTTGACAAGCTACAATCTGAAAATAAGTATCTATGATTGTTTTTTCTTTAGTATGCTTATTAAAATGATAATTGATGTCAAGATCCTAGTAGTGAGCACATTTAGGATTTAAAATTTTGACATCCTTCACCCTACATAGTTAAGTATATATCGGCATAATTATTTTATAATGATCTAAAGTTTACTGGCGTACTGTCAATTCCCATTGACCTGCTTTTGGTCATGTGTCAAAATTAATACAATTTCTTTTTTTATGGATAAAATTCTAACTTTTTAGATTCTAGATAGCTGAAAAATTATCAAACTAGAGCAACGGAAGTTGTCCAGTTTAAACAATTTGAAAACAATCCACATTCAAACTTATCAACCTAATACTCTCCAAAGAATACTTGTAACATAATGGGGAGGATGCAAAAAATACTCTCCAAGGAACATAGATTGCAGTAACAAACTAGACACTATTACTCAAAGCGTATGGAGAATATGAACAACATTATCTATTCAAGAGAATACAAAGAAATCAGGTATTTACCATCTTTCTTATCTCAGCAAGCAAGCCTGAAGCATGTTTTTTTTTTTTTAACAATTTTCAGCTATCTTTCTTCTTCCTATTTAGTAATGTTGAACAACACAATAGACCCATATTGGAAGACTACCATGGAAATTACTCCAAGAATCTTTGCTTCCTTTGATGCCCTACTATATATCATATCATGTATGAAAGCATTTATTATCCATAAAAATTATGACAAAATAATTTTAAGGAATTTAATGCATTTAATTCTTTCATTTTTTATAATAAAAAAATAAAACATATTAAGACTAGTGGACCTTTTAATGGAGATTAGAGGGTATGTGTAGGATCATCATGGAAAAAATAGGCCCTTAAGTGGTAAAAAAAAAAGAAAAATCAAAGTTAGGAAACTTGACGTAAGAATTAGAATAAGTTATCTATATTATATAAAAAATATGTAAGAATAGAATCTGTAGCAAATTGAATGTAGTTTCTAAACTACTAGGTTTAAAAAAAAAATCTATTAAATGGTGAAAATTTGGAATTTCAATGTAGCAGTACTTAAATTTCAGGGAAAAAATAAGAAGTAGGGGTCTGTCTGACCGCCCTAACCACAATAAAATGATAATTTTTTTTATAAGATTTTAGATATAAGTAGAGGACTCATCTCCTAATGTGATGCATATTTTTTTGTAATTTTTTTCTGAGTAAATAATTAATTATGAATTTTTTATTACAACTTTTAAAAAATATAAAAAACTTGTATGTCTGACCACCTTAACTTGGACAAAACTTCATGAAATTCAATTTTTATTTTTTTAATCCCATAGTATGTGAAGCACAGAATGTGATGCATGTTTTGGATTCAAAAAATAGGATACCGTTTGAAAGCTATAAATGTTTTTCAATCAGTCTATCAATCAAGACTTTAGTCATAATTTGAATAGAAAATGAATAATAATTACTTATTAAATTCAAAGTAAAGCATAATTTATATTGGTGGAAAGCTGAGAATCTCTTTTAAAAACCATTTTTCATTTCATCAATTTTGGGTAAAAAAAAAAGTCATCAGCCACGTACCCATCATATTGCCACTTTTTAGCCCATCATGATCCTGCACATACCCTAGAAGTATTATTTTATTTGAAAGTGCTCAATTTTCATAAGCTACCATAATTGAATATATAAGAAAATACCTAGAAAATATCTTTATTTTCATATTGAAATTTTGCAAGCATGAGGACAAGAAGAATGAAATCAATGCAAACATCTCCTTAAATATTGCAAAGAAAATGGGTCAATGATCACAAAAAAATATTCTTCCCAAACCATAAAGTATTGTTATTCATGAGCAATTTTCTTTTCTTTTTTAGAGCGTTTATTAACTCTTACTTTTATGTACTCCTTTTTCCCTCAAACGTATCCTTTTGCAAGCCAAAAAATAATAATAATGTATAGAATTCATAACATGACATGAATGATAGATTTAGGGTTCTCCTAATTTCTCACGTTAGCTTCTTCTCTCATTAGCATTTTAAAATTATTGGCACTTCTTTTAATTAAAATTCTTTCACGATGACTTTTTCAAACAAGTGCTCTAAAGATCTCGAGTCCCTAAAGGTGAGGAAAAACTGTCTATGACATTTGAAGGTGTAATGATAGATGTGGTTGAATGTGTTTGCATAATGTTCAACAGTTGTGAGGACGGAATAGAAAAAGTAACTTTTTCTATTATATTTGAAGGTGTAATGATAGATGTGGTTGGATGTGTTTGCATAATGTTGAGCGGTTTTGAGGATGGAACAAAAATCTTGATGGTAGGGTGTTGGAAAGAAAGTTATTTTAGAAGGTTTTAACACTATTAATTCTTACTTTTCTATACTCCTTTTTCCCTCAAACGTATCCTTTTGTAAGCAAAAAAAAAAATAACAACGTACAAAATTCATAACATGACATGAATGCTAGGTTTAAGGTTCTCCTAAATTCTCATGTTAGCAATTTAAAATTATTTGCACTTCTTTTACTTAAAATTTAGAAGTATGCGGAGGAGTTAAAAATCACATATTAGAAAGATTTCCTTATACCACTTTTAAAAAGGAGCTAAGAGTATTTGAAAGGGGATTCTCTTTATGAATGAGTACTTTAAAAGCTCTAATTATTCATAATTATTTAGGATTCTTTTTAGTGGGGATAAATTTAGGATTTTAGTGGTGATGAATATAGTAATAAAATTAACAATGATTTAATCTTATTTATTTACCCAGTCTTTTGAAACGTGAAAAATATTTTTTTTTAAAAATTTATAATAATGAGTATAATATAAATTTATAAATTTTTATGTAGACAAAATAAAATTATATTTGATAATAGAGAAAATATTATGAAGATCTAATCACAGGATATTCATATCATTTCACTTTATCAATACATGAGTTTTGAATTGGAGAATTGAGTTGGAAATGTAGAATAGATAAGTGCATTCTTAGGGTTCAGTAAATGGTGCAACCTAATTTAGAATTGTATCCTCTGTATAATATTCAATATAGTAGCATTCTTTATTTATTTACTATTATTATTATTATTATATTGCATTTCCTTTGAAATTGTCATATTTGGTATAGTTATTCTTTTAAACTTGACAGATAAGGGGGAAGGTAGAGTTAATGAGTTGTACTTGGTTGCATTTGGTTTCATTAAATATTCAGTGTGTTTCGAGCAGTGTTGATTGTTAGTGTGGTTGGGAAACATTTATAATATTGCTTATAATTAGTGATCTCGTAATTAATTATTTATTTGGTTGTAGCATAATAAGTCTTGCATACATATATATTTTCCATATATATAAATAGATTTTTGATTGTAGGACTCATTTATGGATATTACAAGTTAATAGGTTAGTTGATAAATAGATTTGTTGGACTTAAAATATAAAATGAAGGTTAGATTTAATATGTTGTATTTAAGTTAATAGGTTATTTGACAATTTAATTTATTGTACTTAAAATAGAAAATGATGGATAGATTTAATATGTTGTATTGAGATTAGTATATTTTATGTTTAGTTTCTTCATTTACATTTCAATTTTGGTATAATTCATGCAAGTAGTTGAACAAGGGGATTAACATTATATTTATTCAAAGGTAATAAAAATAACTAAAACTCTAGTCCATAAGTTCTTTTGCTAATTTCATAGTATATTGTGCTTTCATAAATCTTGAGAGTATCCATCATGTTACATGTAAGGTGTAGTTGTTTTGAATAAATTCAAGGGTGATATGGTCCCTTACACTAGTTAGGGTTATCAAGTACATATGATGTAAATTATGAAGTATATTCTTTATAGTATTTGTGGAGGATGTGTGTGTTGGCTCTTTTAAATACAAACCAACTCTTCAAGGTAGCCTATGGATTTCCCAGTTCCATTATACAACCTTAAAGAGGGTGGACCAATGAATGAGAGAAATATATTCAACTTTCCTCCTACACTTCAGGCTCTGCAAAACCTAGGAGGGTGATCCTACAATGCACTACAATATCCCTTCAAAATATCTCCATGTACATTGCATATTGAGCAGATACATTCTCATATCAATGACCCAACAAGTGACAAGTTTCAAAGAATTGGAAAATCCCTCACAACATTATGACTTGGAGTAGAGAATGGTCAATTAGAACAAAACCCACAAAAACCATCACCATAGTGAAGATGAATTTAACTAAATAAATGGTTCTTTGACATGATCTAGTTGACTTGATCAATTTGGAATTACTAAATGTATAGAATCAATGCATTATCCTAGGGTGACAAAGTCAAATTCACAGCATACTATAATGCAGATAAATAAAGCATTTGATATTTATAAACCATTAAGGATTTGCATTGCAAATTCATAATTCAAACATTCCATACAAAGCATACTTAAAGATCCTATGAATTAACTCATAAACTAGTGATTACATCAAAGCATTTTAATCAATTACTTGAATTGAAGTAACAATGCAAATAGACATCCAACCATATGAATTGGAGACCAATGAGACAGTCCTTGACTTTTTCATTGTGGATTCGTGAACATATACATAGGAGACAATTTGTATGAATTTTTTTGTTATCGATTCTCAAATTCTATAATCAATGCAAAAAATTTAAGCGAATTGTGAATACAGACTCCTATCCTAAGACTCAACAAGTAATTCTATATCCATTATATGCTTGTACTCATAAAAGTTCACTATGAATTCCTGAGATCAACCAAAATTTTGGAGACCTCTGCACAATAGCCTTGAAATACCTTTTATATGATCAAGCGAGAAAACAAGCATCAGGCTATTCACAAATTACATTTCATTTCATTTTCAACCCTAGCTGATTATATTTACACTTTAAGGAAAATGGATGAAACACAAAAGGACAAAACTTGCAAAAGTTGATGGAGCTTGTATCCTCATCTTTCAATCATTCCACATCACCATCCATTTGGAAAAAGGTGCAAAGCAAGAGAAAAGAGAGGAATAAAATAGAGGAAAGGATTAGTTAGGTTACCACGTGCATCTTCAAATTGAGAGGATATAGATTCCCTTTACATAATTGTTTCAAAGGCCAGACCTATAATATACTTGACCATATTCTATATTCCTCTCGCCACCTTCATAGCTTACTCAACATACTTTTCTAGCCATCCTTTATATTCATCGTCAGTGGGCCAATCCATATCAAGAAATTATTGCACCTTTGTATTGTATGCATTATACCTTGCATCAATTACCACTCTCGCTTCTTTCACAAAGGTGTCCATATCTACTTGAATTCCAATAAGAGTATCAATAACACCAGTCAGAAAAGTTATGTCTAATTTTTCATCAACATATTGTATTCGTGGACCTATAGTTGTTTGTTGCTTGAAAAAATCTCTCTGTGGTGCATACTCCATAAGTGTTCCATCTTCATTGAGGATCTTGGGCATACCAAGTTCCTCCATACTCTTGAAGGCCTATATTTTACCCTATAACTATGCTCCAATTCATTCATGAGAACCTATGATCTCACCAATCCCCTCAATTCCCTCTATGATAGCTGGGAGATTTACTAGAGCTTTAGGGTCATCCTTTAAATTTTCTTGTATTTCCTTTAAACTATTCAATCTACTGCTCCATTTATTCCATGTGTTTTGGAAAACTTCCTGAACATGTTGGAACATTTCAAAAGCCTCATGTATACCCTTATATGTTGACCATGCATCTTCTACTTTAGAGGCTACCTTTGTAAATCTATGGCCCAAAATTTTGTCATCCATCTCTTTTGTGATCTTATTCATATCCTCCTAGAGCTTAATATTTTTAGGCTTATCTATCTAGAGTTCATTCTTTATAGAAATAATTCTTTCTTTGAAGGTTTCCTTTTCCTATGATGAAGTACTAGTTGGAGAAGTAGGCAATCTTCTAACTTGTACTAACTATAGTAGCCTTTAACTTATTATACTCTTCAACCAACTTTAGCCTTTAACTTATTATACTCTTCAACCAACTTGTTATTCTTTTCCAAAAATTTCATGTACCTGGCTTGGGAAATCTCTATAGTGTCCACACTCAACATGGTTGTATGCATTGTTAATCTTGTAGCTTGTGGGGTTGTCATCTCTGAAGGCCTGCCTATGATCAAATCTCCCAAAAGGCCAATCATTATTCTACTAAGTTTACATCTTCTTGAATTTGGTGTCAATTTATAAATAGCCAATGCATGTAGGATAGCACTAAACCCTAAACCAAAAGTTTTTTCATCAAAATTTTCTTTTGAGACTACAACACTTGGGCCATTTTTTATTGCATCCAAGGAAATTATTGATGAAAAGCTCCATCCAGGAATTACCATCATTCCACTATTCTAAATGAATTCCTCTTCAATTTTCTTTTTAAATTCCCCTAATTGAGAAGGGTCAACTCCCTCTTGAGCCTTTTGTATTCTATCATTTATTTCTTGTTCCTTAAGTTCAGGAACATTTTCCCTGAATTTTCTTGTTGTCACAAAAGAGTCATCTTCTAGAATCTTAGCACAAGCTAGTACTCTTTCATCATTATCTCTTTTTTCAACATATTTCCAAGGTACTAATCTATCATCTGGGACAAAGGGTTCCATTACATCCCTGATATCAGGGTGTGAAAATTTAGATTCTGCTCCATGTTCAATAGGGGTAAATTCATTGGATGGTTGTAGCACATTCCCCTCAACACTGTGTGCTTCATCAACACTCTTAGTACGAAACTCCATAATAGGAGTATCTCCCATATCCATTTGTTGTTTCCCTTCTAGTGTGGTGAGCTCCTTTGGTTGACCACCAACTTTTATCAAATGCTCCTGTAGAGATACTTGAGTTAACTGCTTAGCTTGTCTCACTTTCTCTAAAAAGGTGCCATCCATGAAAATCACTGAGGACCAATTCCATCCTTTTAAATTTTTCAGTGATATGTTTGTATGGGCTTTGATAGTAAGAGTTTTTATGGCAAGCACTATACTCAACCTGGACAATCTTCATCCATATCTTTTCCCTATCTCAGATAATAGTAGGTGTTAGAAAATTCCTTATTACATCATCTCTGAAGTAAAACTCATGAGGCCCATATCCTAAGATTGTCATCTTTATCTTTTCTCTATTGATATTCCCTTTTGGGTCATACTTTCTTCCAAAGCCTACTTTCATTCTCAAGTTACTAGAAATTATACCAAAAACCTCATATGCTTCCTTTGTCAATACAACAAAATGATCAAAAGAGAAATTGGACGCAATTATGGATGCCTTTCAGAAAAACCTAAAGTTTTTGGCATCAAAATGGTCCATCTACCACATTATCTCAATGAAGGCCAACCTATCAGAGACAAACTTAGGTAAGAAATGTGGTACAAGAGGAGTCCCATAAAATCTAATAATTGTGCAATCATTATATAAATACCAATCTCCCTAATTGCATTCATAATTTAGGTCATCACCAAATTCCTTTCATCTTAGAAATGCTTGAATTTTTTTGGAAATCCTTTCAGTAGGTGCAACACCCATTTGTTCCAAAATGGTGTGTTTTATGGTGTTACAAAATGCAACATAGTTTGAGTTTGAGCAATGTAGATCCCAAATGTGCATCCACATTTGGACAGGTAGCTTATGATTCCTTTCATCCACTTTCCTTAGTCCCATGACCTTGCCAAATACTTCATGTCCTTGATATAATATCATATGCATCAATAATGAATAGTTCTTGAATGCCAGTGGCTTTCTTCTCTCCTTTAACTTTATTAGATCATAGTGTAGAGGCTCTATAACTCGGCTGGCATAGTCAAACCATGTGTGTTTGTTTCTGTGTTAAATGTCTAGAATTATGAATAGTAGAGGTGAGGTTATCCTTCCATCATACATTACTCCCAACACCTGACACAACATATAGTATGTGTATCTAAAGTATTCTACAAATTATTCACAATCCAGTGGTTCGACTTCTTTGAGTACAAATAGGGTGCCCTTCTCATGTCTCTGTCTTGGTATTTCACCTTTTTGGAGCACTACCCTATGTTTGACATATTCTTGCTACAATTTCTCAAAATTAATCTTTTCACTGACATCAGGTCTCATTCTAAAAATATCCACAATTTTACTTGCCTTTATGTCTAGCATGCTTCCACCCACAGTGTTTGTAATTACCCTATTTACATCATCACATCTATCTGCTAAATGTAGCATCAAATCCACCTCAACAAAAACATTGGGGACAACCAACTTTCCTAAATCATAACACCAAAATTTTTTACCAAGATGTGGAGCAACTCTTCTTGTAAATGCATATAGGAACAATTCCCTCGTAGTCTCTAACACAACAATATCACCAATTCCCTCTACAGGTCCTTGAAATTGGTGGTTAGGATACCTCCCCCTATAGCTTTCTTACCACTTGCCTTTACATCCAGCAGTTGGAATTTATCCATGAAGTGGGTATAATCCTTTTCCTAGCCTCTTTTCTTCTCATTGAATTAAGACATTTGAGGGGGGTCATGGGAAACCTTCTGCTTCTTCTTCTTGGGTACAGGTTTTGACAATGACAACTCACTAGGTTGGCTCATTTTAGCTTTTTTAGGGTTTTTCTTAGTTTTGAAACAAGCTAGGTTTGAAATTAATACCCTATTCTTAATAGCTAGAACTCAAATTCAAATGTAATTGGGTGATCCCACAATAGTGGTGTGATAGGAGGTTGGATGAAACAATCACAATTTCATGCTCTAAGTCTTGTTGGAAGACTTCTATGGTGTCTCTCACCACCACTTCAACCTATAGGACCTTTCTTTACTTAGGATTCCCTAGTTTTTCCTTTCCAACCCCACTACCATCACAAATCAACCTACCAAGTCAATCTTGGTGCAATGTCTCCAACTCTTCCTTAGCCCTTAATCCACCCTAAAGGCTATTCTACTCCAAACCTTGAACTTAGCTTTGCAGGGGTGTGGAGAGGTTTCTAACAGGTTCTTTCCATCCCATCATGGCTCTGAAGGATCCTCCTAACTCCATCTTGTCATCGCTTCCACCAAACCCTCATTTAGGGTTAAAAAGACTACTAGCCTAGGAGCCCCCAATTAGGTCTTCTTCTCCGAGAAAACAGGGTTGTTCTCCTAAGTTTCCCAAAGAACACAGAGTCTTCCCTTAGGATTCCTGATCCTTATGCCCATCCCTCAAATATTTTTGAGGTCTTAACCCTCAGCTGTCCGTACACAACCATAACCCTCAATTAGAAAATTAGGCCTTTTTTTAAGCCATTTCCTGACCACACAACAGACTGTTAGGAGTTTCTCTCACCAAATGGATTGGTGGAGCTTCCTCCTCCATGCTAAGCCTTTGCAAGGCATCTGGTTACCCTCTCCACACCATGAGTTGACAAGAAATGATCACCCCTGCAAATCAAAGTTCTTTGCACTCCTTGTCTTCCCTAGCCGGACACTTCCAGGCTCACCTAGGAGAAGACTTCCACAGTGATACCCTGACTTCTAATGACTCCTAACCCTACCATATTTACAATCATGGAGTCTAGTCACAATTCCCAAGAGGCCGTACGTTATGTACAGTGGGAATGTGACCTAAACCTCCATTTTCTACCAACAAACTGTCAGATCAGCAAATGCAAAGAAACAACTACCTACTATAATGCTTGAAACTGAACTAGAAATCTAAATTGCTACCACACAAGGCTTAACCTATCAGTACAGTACATCCTACGTACAATACAATAACAATTTCAATCCATTAAAGCTCTACTTTGAGACAAAAAACATAAATTCACACTAAAACACCACTGTCTTTTCTTGAATTCAAAAACTCCAATCAAAGTAAAATTCTTCCAACCTAGCTCTCAGGTCGAGGAACACCCTCTATAGGTCAAAAAAAGTAGCTATGCCTCCCCTTGGTCAGACATGTCAGTTACATTGTGGCAAAGTTGCAAAATGCACCATTTTGCAACTTTTGCCAATTTCTAGTAAACTAAGTAAAATGAGTTTCTAAACTCATCCACCCTTCCTCAATTTCTATCCTAGGGATCAAACATATCCCTAAGCTATCTCCTCTACTCAATGGTCAACATGACCTTCATGGTAACACATCGAAAACAAAAATTCATCCTAGATTTCCTAATTGCCTAGTGTAACTGACTAGTGTTTCCTAGGTGCTCCTGCACCATTCTCCCCCTCTCTGCACAAACACTAAGGAATGTGAGGAGAGATCAGTGACACATCAATTCCCTACTTCTTAAACTGAGCTTCATCCACCCATGTAGCCTCCGAGTCTGGTTTGTCCCTCCATTTGATGAGATGTTCCAAGTATTCCTTATGCCGGGTAGACTTCTTCACCCTTGACTCCAAGATTCTCTCTACTTGTAGCTTATCTTGAGTAGGTAAGGCTATGTTGCTCACATCCTTCAAGATATCCCTACTGTTTTGATCCATGTCAATGACTATTCCCTTATATTTGATCAGATCAGCTACATTGAACACTGGAGAGATGCCTAAATCTATAGGTAATTCCACCTTGTAGGCATTCTTCCCATATTTGGCTAATACCTTACATGGTCCCACTCTTTTCATCTACAACTTGGTTGATATTCCCTTCTACAACCTAGATTTGTTGAGGTGGACCATAACATAGTCTCCTACTACAAATTGTAGATCCTTTTCTAGATAAATCCACCTTCTTTCAACTTTGAGAGTAGCCTGGACTGCTCTCTCCACTCCTCGGCTTCTCCTAAAGATCCTTCATGGTTTGAGAGAACATTCTACATTTCCACCTATGCTCCATAGCTCCTAGATTGATGTAGAGGTCAAGGACTTTGGAAGAAAACACCGTACAATTAAGACTAACAATGACTACCACCTTCAACTAGGCACCAACATGGAGATAAGGCCTCAACTTTGCATTCATGACTTATTTGCTTCCCTTATGGTTCCAAACCATTGGAATGATCTCAAAGGACTCAACCTAACCTAACTCAAATGGTTTTCAAGCCCTAACCCTTTGTCTTGAACAAAACTCACCTTTGTTCCTCAACTAGCCTTCTAGCCCTATTAGGCCTTTAGCGAAGGATTCTTGATCTTTTCCTCAAACTTTACAAATGAACCCCCAATCTAATGATTGTTTCAGATGTGGTTTGTGATGAAAAACATCATATCAACTTCCTGGTATCACTTGTTTCAGACAATCTCTCTTTAAAACCTGTTGTTTCCTCAAAACTAGGCCTAATTAGCCCTTTTTTTTAAAGCAACCCCTCTTTAAAGTTGTCCCCTGACCATGAAACTCTCAACAGTCTCTCAAAACATTCCCAAACCAAGGATTTTTAGACTTTTAGTCCTCTATGTCACCCTTAACATGCCCAAATACAAAACCCTCCTTAAATTGGCTTAAAGCTAGGGCTTCCTGGTTCTAGGTCTTCTAAACACTTCCAGACCTTAATCTTAGACTTTTCACTATTAATTCAACACATATCAACTATTGCAACTCAAAAATATACCTCTTGTTAAAGTAGATCCTTCACTGCTATACCCTAGGGTCCATCCTCATGCCTTTTGCTTTGCTAAATCACTATGCACACATTAGTTTTCCTCTTCCCTGCACATTACATTGTTAGTTTCTTATGGTACATGTTAAATGTGATCCATTTCATAGGTTTTCAGTCATAATACTCCATGAAATGGATCATTCATTCATTAAAACTCTCAAAATAGTGCAAAATCTGTCTTTTCCTGTAGACAGTCAGCAAAAAATGTACAAGAACTGATCTCTTTTCCTTATCAGAACATGTGAGAGGTGTTAAATCTTGTAAATACAAACCCCTAAGGCATCCAAATGCATATAACTTCAATAGGAATCAATGGTTCATCAAGAAAACACAGAAAAATGCAAGAAAATAGAAATTTTGTTGAATTTTCTGAGAACAGTCTGTACAATGCTTTCACCAAACGCCTCACCTCCATACAAATGATTCTCCTGGGGTTATAGATCAATCCCCCAACTTTCCCAACCAATTAGAGTCAGTTTCCATTACATTAAGGTTGATTAACCCCCTAAACTCACTTACCCGCCCAAACTGAAATTCAAAAATTTGGAATTACAAACTTACATTTTATTGATTTATATGGACTAAAAACTATCTAAACTTTAATATCTAACCATAATTGATCTAATTAGAACATCATAAACCTACCTACACCTCTTGGACACTATTGGTCCACTTACAAGATTCTTTTGTCCTATGGTCCTTTTAGGACCCTTAGAACTTTTAACATTCTCATTATATTTATTCATCTCAAATGTCATTATAGGCTCCAATAGGTCATAATTAATGTTTTGACTTGCTTGAAAGGTCCTCCTAACCCCTGAACACTCCTGATCCTTGAAGAGCTCCTTGAAGGCCCTGGGTGCTCCTGCACCATTCTCCCCAGGAAAGAAAGAACTCTTGCCCCAAGAAGTGTCCCATGTGTTGCCACCAAAAGACCTTTTGCTCACATGTGTTTTCATCTTCCAATGAGAAGGCATGTAGTCTCCCAAAGTCACTGTCTTCCTCTTCTGCCAATCTGCATTCTTGACAGAATCAAAATATGGATTAGTGTGTCCTCTTTGCTGCTTGATAACAGTAGGTTCTTATGCCCTACTCCTGCCCTCATTCCACTGTCTCCTTTGTGAAAGAACTCCACCATTATCACCCTCAATCATAGGGCATTCAATGCCTCCAACCCTGATACTATCCAAATCCCACAAAGTCTGATTTGAAGGATTGTCCAGTTCACAACCCTACTGCAACTTGTCTTTTTTTAGCTTACCAATGCCTTCCCCTGTTTCACCCTGCTTATTCACCTGCAGGCTCTTCTCAAAACAAATCACAAAAATATCATTAGACTGCTCCAAAGGTAAAGGAACCAACTGATATCTAACATCTCCTTTGTGAACCAAATATGTGTTAAGAAATCCATCATGCAATGTCCTTCTAGCATACTGCCATGGCCTTCCCAAGATGATATGACCACAAGTCATTGGAATGACATCACAAAGCACCCTATCATGATATTAACCAATTGAAAAATCAACAAAAGCTCTCTTACCAATCTCTACATTTTGTCCTTGAGTTACCCAAGTGGCTTTGTAGGGAGTTGGATGATCAAAAGTTTCAATCCCTAACTTGGTTATCATATCAAGTGAAACTAAATTGCTATGTGAC
>VDFB02000017.1:350728601-350874199 GCA_007258455.2 Sequoia sempervirens | reverse complement strand
ATTGCTCCTCCTATCTCCCCTCCACTATTGGTTGCTCATCTCTCTCCTCATCCTCAACCACCTCAGGGATTACCTCTAGTGGTACCCTCTTGAAACAATATCTCACTCTCCTCGCCTACCTCCCTCCATCCCCTCCTCTCCTCCTCCCCCCACCACCACCATCTCATCCATCATCTCCTCCTCCATCTCTGCCACCTCTCCCCCCATATCCTCTATCCCCATCTCCTTGATCTCTATCTCTCCCTCTCCCACTACCTCCTTGGCCTCTTTGTTGCACCTGTGGAATAATTGATCGACAATCAATCAATGCTGGACCATTTGGATTTGTCAATGGTTGTAGCCTATGAGTCTGCCACCACAAATCATAATTTGTGAACATCCTTGGATCTACCAAACCCCCACTCCAACCCCGTGGCTATGCACCATCCCCTCTATCTACTGCTTGGACAATGGAACTGATACCATTGGCCCCCACATTGACTCTCATGATAACCGTGCATACTCTGTTGTCCAAACAAGTACGCCCTGTTGCTCACCAAACTAATGTAGAACTCGCTGGGGTAGGTACATCTCCATAATCAACTATGACGACACTATTCACCCAATTAGATATTGAAACTATTGACAGAATGCCAAATAATCTCCCTCTCCAACCCACTGTGGACAATCCCTGTAAGGCCTCCAAATAAATGTTGTCATAGTATCAATCTTGTGCCACCAGAATCCAATTTTTCCAACTCTCATCTATTGTAGGGCACCCAAATATAGATAAACATAGGGCATCCCATTTACCAATTGTGGTCTCTAAATGGGAGGATGAAAGATCAGAATATGCTCCCAATCCCAGATCATCAGCAATGTCATCCTGCAACTAATACTATGTACACCTTTATAGACTACCTCATGCAATTGGTGATACAAAATCCCAAGAAAACAACACCCCCATGCAAAAACTATCATGTCTCATCGTATGTGCACTAGCACATCTCCCCATCTATTCGAGAGCCTGTGTCCTAGCTATCTAGAATAAGCACTCTGATAATCAATGTACATAACATAGCATCCCATCGTAGATAGTACTCAACTAGCTACTCCCATCAAATCTCATATCCCTTCACATGAAGGCCCATGCCATCATCTGCCTCATATAACTCTATCATAGCCTACACTTCATGGTGTGGATCATACACCACTTGGCCCCCTCTGATCGGGATGTGCAAAATTTGGTACACGTCCTCCAGAGTGATCGTAGCCTCTCATTTTGACAAATGGAAAGAACAAGTCTTTGAATGCCATCTCTCAGCTAGTGTTGTCAAAATTCCCCTATTAGCCCAGATAATGGACATATGGGTGACATAATATAACCCCAACTGCAACATTCGCCTCTTCTCTCGGTCTGTCAGCTGATCCCAAAATGCATAAGTTGATGGTCTAAACTCGCGCATATAGATTAGTGGTAATCATTTCTGCACATGTAGAAACATAAGTTAGCACATTACTGATAATCACTATTACCATCTATCTAATTAAACATAAGTAGAAAGTGAGCCTAAAACTAAGTCAACTATGGTCAACCTTGGTCAAAGTCAAATGGGTCATGTTGACTTCATTTGAGTCGCACCCCAACGTTTCCATTGTTTCATCCAACACTTGTGTCATATCCTTGTGCTTGCATCATTCTGACTCACAAATTCATCATCTTCTATTGCTTGTGTTGATCCATCCATCAAATGCATCATTGATAGTCAAATGTGTCGCATGGCTCCATGTATGCATTACAATCTTCCCAATGTGTTGCTCCACCTTTCACTTGTAGTGCCAAATGTCAAATGTGTCTCACCAATCCTCGAATGCATCACATTTGCATTGTGAAGCATCAAATGTGTCGAATGTGAACTTGAATGAGGCTTATGCAAACATGTATGTCATGGTGCATTCATTGACCTACCTAGAAAACCCTAAAAATACACGTAAATCTATAAAATTATGAAGTGGGTAGAGGGTGCTTACTAGTGGCTCTATGCCCTCTGGTTGTCTGAATGTCTGCACGATGTATCGACGATGCTCAATCACAGGGATCACCATCTTCGTACGAGGTCTCCTAGCTCTGAGCTCTCAAAATTTACCAATGTGAAAATGAAAATGAATTGACTTTTTGCCTATTTTGAGCCTATTTATAGGGTCAAAGTGGGATTTTCTTCAAAAATTTATTACTGGAGGCCCTTTTGACCACCTTTGACTAGCCCATTGACTGCTTTAAACACCTAGAAATCTGAAACCACTTGAGCACTTGACTTTCTAGACATCAAATTAGCTTGTCAGGACACTTTGCAAATTTTTTTGTCACCAGGCCAAAATTTGAAAATTTTCTCGAGGGGCATAGATACTACCTACCTTCACTAGGGCATGTTTTTGATTGAATTTTCTATGTCAAAATGCGTCAAGTTGCATTATGTTAAAGAGGGGAAAAATGTAGACACATAAAAATGACCTAGGCCTACAAGCTCTATTTTCACCACATTCCTCCTAGCATAATTAAAATATTTAATTATTTCCTATTGTCCACTTTCAGCTATTAATTAAATAATTTTTAATTATTTAATTAATTCATGTCTCTTATTCTTCTTGATTATTTAAATAAATAAATTATATTTATTTAGTTAAATGTGTCACTAGTTGTTTAGTGTCTATCTATGATTAAATAAATTCATTAGTTTATTTAATTATCTTTACAAGTCCATTATTTCCTATTAATTATTTAAATAAATAAAGTTTATTTATTTATTTAAATACATCATTAATTTATAATGTCTTCTCATAATTAAATAAATTCATTAATTTATTTAATTATTTCCCACCTTGTCATTTTCCCAATTTTAAATAAAATTATTTATTTAAAATGGTCCCACTTTCTAATTTTCCTTTTCTTAGTAAACAATTCATTAATTATTTATTGTCACATGGTACCACCTTTTGAATTAAATCAAATTTTAATTCAAATTGACAAATTTCTTCTAAGAAATCAAGTAATTTAGGTTATGTGGCATCCATGGACAACCTGGATGCCATTTGGCTCAATAGGCATGGTGAACACGGTGGCGGTAGCAAGCATTAATTTCCAAGGGAGGATTTCTATGTCTTAGAAAATTGTATTGTAAGGTGGTGAGTGGTGGATAAGTTTGATAGTACTCCCATTCTTGGGGTTGTTGTTCACACATTTTATGGGTAACCTTTGGCCCATTTTAACTAACTCCAACTTGGTTGTTCTACATTCTATGATGGAGACTCCACTAAGCTTAGGTTTGGGTAAGAAGCTATGGGAATTCTATGGCCAAATTAGCCAGGCGAGATTGAAGTTCGTGTTAAAATTCTGGGACCCATTGGTTCTTGAGGTGGTAGTACTCTTGTTGGGAAGGGAGTTTATGGATTCAACAGAAAGGTGGCGCACAAATACTGACATTGCAACTAGGTTCATGGCATCACTGCTTGATTTGGAGGTTTGCAAAGCAAAGAATTTGATGATGGTTTGACTACTAGTGTGGGATAACCTGATAGAGGGAATTGAGAATGTGCTCATGGTAGCTCAATTGGGGGTGGGTCTGCCCTAGCCATGGGACCTACATTGAGCCTTCATGCCTAGGTTGTGTGTGTGGTGGTATCCCTTTTTACTTGATGTCAAGTACCATAAACTAGTCATGCATTGATGGAGGGCTATGTGTGGCCTGATTTTCCTCAAGTGAGGGTTGTTTCACTCTTACTTGGAGGTTGAAGGGATTATCCCTGAAGCTTAAGATGAATTCCCTTCTTTTTGTTTGGTTTTTCTGTGGTGCGAGGGATTTGTTATTGGCATGTTGCACTGGTCTAAGGTGTTGGTCTTTTCCTAGTTAGAGCATTTTATTTGGTGGTGACCGATAGCCCATGGCATTGATTGGCATTTTTACAGTTGGGGGTTGTGCGTTGGTGACAAGTTTTGGTTGTTGGGTGGTGATGCTTGGTGTCTTAGTGGTGGGTCTTTTTGTTGGGTGGCATTGGGCTGGGATTGGTGTTTGGCTGGTGGATTTGGGTGTCTAGTGGTGATGCTTAGATGGGGAACTATATTTGGTAAATTTGCTTGATCTACAAGCTTTCGTTGTAATCGACTTTTTTGAATATCAATAAAATCTTTTATTTACCTATCAAAAAAAAAATTAAGTAATACCTAATATTATTTTATTTTCTAGCTCTCTCTTTTTCCGTGCCATTCTTATCTCCTTGTCACATGCAATCTTGTCCCTTGATTTGATTTTCTAAAATCCAATCTTTTCCATTCATTTCAAATTCACCCTAATGTTTCCCTAACCCTTATTTTGGGTTGTCACATTGAATCTTGTTCATTTATTTTAGGTCATTTTTCAATCTTCAATCTTGGCCATTCACCCAAAATTGAATTTTATTTAAAATGGAAATTTTGGTATAATTTTGACATCTACATCTCTTGCAATCTACACTTCATCTACATTTCATAAGATCTTCGCATTTTGTAATTTTGATATCTTGGCATTTTAGGCATACTTTAGGCTTTCTTCATAGTTGCATACTTGCATAATGTGGCTTTTTAGATAGAATCCTTTAAAATTTTCTTAGGGCATTGGCATAGTCATAGGTTGCTCACACAAAATCTGAGGGAAAACTACATATAGCAACAAATAGAGAAGGTGCAATCGAGGTCAATCATGGAGGTTGAAGACACTTGGTAATATCTTTCTTTGTTTTCATGTTATTTCCTCCTTTGTTCTTCATTTTTTACTTTGGGTTTTGTTTATCGATGCACTAATATACTAACTCAAATATTTCCCTTAGTTACAAGGTCAACATCAAAGGAATGCCTAAATTCCCCCAACACTTTGCATCATCCTCAATTGTTGAAAATTAAGGAACAATAGAGGAATAATGATGTAACAAATAGAAGAATTTAATGACACAAAACACTCCTATATCCAAGCACCTAAAAGGGTGACAAGATTAATCCAAGAGCACATAAAAAAAGAATGGGGGAAACACAACACACACACACACACACAATCTTCTATAGATAAAGAAGAGGTTCTCTTCTAAACCTTATAAATTAAGAGGTTATCATTTTCCCTATCTAGATAATTGTAAGGGAAAGGTAGATGAGCCTACAGGGGAGAGATAGCAAGGGGAGAACCCTTTGACTCTCATGTAATGAGGGTCAAGGAAAAGGTTTCTTTAAAGCCTCATTCGTCAGGCTGTTGTGAGGTAAGGGTCATCAACCATGCAAATATCGAGGAAAGAGTCAAGACATCATCTACTGAGTTAAGCATACACTTAATTGGAGTTACATAGGTCAACCCAATAGGTTAAGAGGGAGGCACTCAAGATCCACTATTGATCTCACCGAAGGACTTGGGGGTAGTGATGCAATAAAGGGACATTGTGGCAACCTCCATCATTAAAATGGCACAAGCCAAGGAAATACTAGATTTCAAAGAAGGTGATCTCTTTTGTCCATAACCATTGAAAGCAAGGTCGTTGTTCAACCTATACTTTATCAGAGGATGCGAGATCCCCAAAGATGAGGAAAAAGGCAATGAGGAAGAGGAGAAAACCATAGTAGATACCACCAACATTTTCAACATATCTATGGGTTTAGAGAAAGGTGATATTTCTAGGATGGAAATCAAGAGAGGAGGGTTGATTGAAGGAGCGATGAACACTTACACTCTCTTCTAGTGAGGATCATCATTCTCAACCGGGGGATCCTAAAGGAAGATTGTGTTGGTTTTTTTCCAATGCACCTAAGGAATCTCTAAAGAGTAGCCAACTCCTATACTCAAGACCATTAAAATTAATGGTCAACTAACAAGATTCAGTCAAAGATTTAAATCTTCTACACTTTAGGCTCTATGGGACCTAGGAGGGTGTTCCTACTGTGTTCATTTTGGTTCATACATTGTAGAACACATTAATTCATAGATCAATTACTATGAGGATCAAATATACATGAATTACTGAAAGATTGGCTTATCTTTGGGAAAATTGTGACCCACTCAATAGGAACAAAGGGTTATTTCAAAATACTTCACACACATGCCTCATGTTTGATGAATTTATAAATGAATTTGCATTTTGATTTCAAATATGTGACCAGAAAGACAACTAGTATACTTTTGATGTCAATATTTAACAAATAAACTAGTATCTTCTCAAATAGGGCATTAGAGTCACATACATAAAAACCAGTAATATAGAAATGATTTAATTCTGATAATAATGAACAACTCTCACAATACATTGCATCATGGAGCTCATAGTTTCTAAGACATAATTGCTTACCAAATCCTTTGTAAATTATCACAAATTCATGAATTTATTTATGAATTTTAATTCATTCCTTGAATCAAACCAAAAACAAAGACATACATTAAAACACATATTTGAAGACAAATACAAATATCCTTGATATTTCATTCAATATTTGCAACCACCCATGGAAGGAGAGTACATGCATTAGAATTATAGATTTTTTTTGATATCAATCATTACTATAAGACCATTTAAGATCACTACATACATGCCTCAGAGCTAAAACAAGTAATCTTCCCTATTCATTAATTTATTTCTATACTTGGTTTTCTACCTAGACATATACACAAATCAAAACTTAAGACTAGAACACCTTGCAAATGAGCCATGAATTCCTTTTATAGCACAAGGAACAAACAATCTTCTGGTTTGAAATACAATTACAATTCAGATGTATTTGTTGGTTGTTTTCAATGAGCCAATTAGGTATTAATAGCTACCTATGAGTTTTCCAAACTCAATTTTTGAATACCTACAAGACAAGTGGCCAACGAATGAGATATAGCAGCAATTGGTTTTTCTCCTGCACTTCAGGCTCTACAAAACCCAAGAGGGTGGTCCCACAACATTATACAACTCTTTCATACAATTCATGTATACAATGCAAATTCAAGCACATATATTCTCACCAATGACTAGGGTATGTGTAGGATCATGATGGGCCAAAAAGTGGTGATATGATGTGTATGTGAGAATCAGGCCAATATACTAATTATGTAGCCAGTGTCAGTGGTGGATGGTGGCCTCTCAAAATAGTGCCAATTCATTCTTCTCAGATTTAATTAAATTCTGGTGAATTAGAGGTTGTAATATGTCATTAATGTAATCATCGTCCTCAGTCTCTATCAATCATCTCCCATGGTTGAGGGTGAATTGAGAAACAGGACACCTGCTTCTTATTTTTTTTCCACTGAAATTTAAGTACTACTCCATTTGAAATTTCAAATTTTCTGAAATAGATTTCTTTTTCTTTTAAAGCAAACCTAAAGTCTATTCAGTGTCAGTCAGGTTGCCCTAGCTTTTGAGGATTTTTCTATTTTTTGCCACTTAAGGGCTTATTTTTTTCCATGATGATCCTGCACATACCCAAAAAATAATTGTCATTTTATTGTGGTTAGGGTGGTTAAACAGACACCTACTTCTTATTTTTCCTTGAAATTTAAGTAGTTTAGAAACTAGAAATATTTAAAAAAAAAAAAAAAACTAGTAGTTTAGAAATTACATTCAATTTGCTATAGATTCTATTCTTACATATTTTTAAAATAATATAGATAACTTATTCAAATTTTTATGTCGAGTTGCCTAACTCTGATTTTTCTAAACTTTTTGCCACTCAAGGGCCTATTTTTTCCATGATGATCCTGCACATACCCACTAATAAGATGAAATTACTCAATAATTTGGAAATTCCTTGAAAGAATTATGTATCCTAAACTGAGAATATAAAACAACACAAACTAAAAAAAATTAAAGATAGATCAATGATTATTTAATAGATTGTTCTCAAGTCGAGTAACTGGAAACATGAGAAAGAATTAAAGGGGTGAAGATCAATGCCATTATCTAAGGGCTAGGAGTCTAAGAAAATTGAAATATAAGGTATATTTAATTCTTAACAACCACGATTTAAGCGATACTACTTTACAGTTCACAAATATATAACCAAATTCTGAAGACTATTTATCAGATCCAATGACCTTGCACACGAATTCATGATTTGATTCAAGAATTTTAAATCATTCTACCAACTAGAACTAAAATAAAAACATATATCAAAGTATGAAATGATGACAATTAATTAAATGATCTCTTATCAGAATTTTCATTAATAATTCGAGCACAAAATCAAAATGGAGAGACTATAGACTTGGAAAATCTCCATTATCATTTAGTTATACTCAAAAACAATACATTTGACAAAAATTTCTATCTAGACTCAAAGCATTAGACAAAGACTTAGCATATTCGCTTCGTGGTCTTAATTTTCACAATCCAGTTCTAGAATTCAACAAAAGACCCTCACAAATGGCCTTGAATTACCTTTTATAGAAAAAGGGAGCAAAAAAAAGCTTCAGACCAGATGTACACATGTCACATTCTAATTGGGCCGCTATAAGACATATTCCCTGATTTGGTTATATTTGTATTTTTTAAAATGGAGGAAATATACATAAGTCAAAGATTATTAACATTTGTTGTAAGGAGCAACTTTTCCTTCCAAAAATAACATGTCAAAAAGAATAATCTTCATCGTTATAGCACATCCATTAGATCAAGAAAGATGAAAAATGATGCAAAGAAAATATGAATCAACATCTTGGTCAACATTCCACATCATCAATAGTTGATATTTTCCTATGAATCATATACTTTATACATTGCAACTTCTAAGGCTAGACCTATACAATACTTGACCAATTATATGTTTCACATCCATGTTTACCAACCAATACCCTTCCCCATTCTTCATATTCTTCATCAGATGGCTAGTTGAAATCGATGATTTTATCTAATGTCTTCCTTTATGGGGAATACTTGGTTATTACAGAGTTGGATTACTTGTCAAAATCCTCTAGAAAGCTGATAATAAACATCAAATTTTCCAAAGTGTCATTAAAGGTGTTGATATCAACTTCCTTACAAATTTCATTGATCTGGGAGTCAATAACTCTGTCCATATCCCTTTTCCATACTTGCAATGGTTTCAATTCATCATTAGTGATTTGAATATCTAGCAATGGTGACAAATCTGCCAAATCATAATGAGCCATTAATTCTCTTATATTTTTCTCTAGTGGGGCTATATATCCTTGAAACTTATGCTCACTTAGTTCACATAGAAATGTATAGGTTGGAAGCACATTAGGGTACTTATCTTCATGTTGACTAGCTCCAACTACTATTAACTTTAACCTCTTAGCTTTTGGGATCCACTTGTTCAAGATTAACATGGCCAACTCCTCATCTCTTTGGGACAACCCTATTGCTTGCATCATTAGGGTGTAATTTTCATGCACACTATTTAGTTTGGCTCAGATATTCTCATTTAGATGCTTCAAGATATTATGAACAATATTTGATATATTTTCATTCATTGTATCTCGAACCTTTTCCAAGAACTTCTTATTTGTCTCAACTTGTAGAAGAATTTGTTGCCTCATAGGTTCACTAGATGAGATGGGATATGAATTTCTCAATTCTTCTACTGAAAGTGACTCTTGTCCCAAAATATATGACACCATTGCTAAAGTTTTACTTTGAGGTGAAGGTTTGGGGGATGCAATTGGAGGTGATAGAGGTGGATGACTTGATTTGGCCTGACCCTATTCTCTTTGCATTTCTCCCCTCTGTTTATAGAATGCTAACCCAGTTTCTAATACAACTACCCTTTGTTGACTATTATCATACTCACTGAGTAGCTCACGGTTCTTGTTCTTAAATTCATCCCTTTCAAGGGTAATATTTTCAATTGTTGCTTTAGTAAATATGGTAACATTAACAACCATTTCAGTTGCTTCCAAAGATGGGGTATCAACAACCCTCTTCACAAGTAGTTTTCCACTGAAATATGATGGCTCAATAAGCACTTGTTTCCTGGATCCCATGGACAATGACCAAATTGCTAGTGCATCCTAATCTTCACTAAATGTAGATCCTTGAAGTGTCATTTAAAACTCTTCTTTTTTTTGCACAAGAGCCTTTCAACCCTCCTTATAGCATCTGGAAGTATAAAATTAGTTGATGTTCCAATCTAATAGCAATAACATACCACAATTGTTTACAAGTTCTCTACCATCCTTGGCAATAATCTTTTGAAATTCATTTTTCATAATACTCCTCACATTAGCCTAGATGACATTCTCAGGTAACTCTAGATGCAAACTCCTTTCAGTGGCCACCTTCTTTGCATATTCTACAACTTTGGATCTGCACTAGAAATATTTGAATGCAAACATCTCAACAAAGGAGTCATCTTCCATAAACTCCTTACAAGATTCTATTCTCAAGTCACCTGCACTATTTAAACCATTGATTTCAATATTTCCCAACTTGAGACTACTTTTTCCTAAGCTCGAGGAAATTTCCCCTACAAGGGGAGGCATTCCTTGCTACATATCCTTAGGAGTGATATACATGTCATCTTCATCTATATCAGAATATTCAACACTCCTCTTGCCTCAGTTCTTTGCTTCTTTATAGGTGGTTACTCAAGAGGAACATGACTTATAGGGGGTGAATCAAGGTCAATATAGGTAAAGGAACCTATCTTGGAGGTGGTGGATGTGCACTCTCAGGAGAATGTTCCTTTGTCCCTTCATAAGTGATAGGTGTTGGCAAGCTTTTTTCTTCATCCATTTCTTTCTTCCTCCTAGAGTAGATTCTAAATTGCTTGGGTGGCTAGTATGTAGGCCTTCCTTCCAATGTCACTGCAATATCTTTTTCAACCACTCTTGCTTTTCTTTGTCTATGACTTCACGTTGTTTCCTCAACATACCAACTACATTTTCAAAATTGTCCATAACATGCATGAATTTTCCAAATTCATCAAGTATGTTTGGAAAAGGATCATATTGGGGATCCTTCTTCCATTTTGCTTCTACCATCTTCCTATAAGCAAGATATTTAGATTTCCTTTCATTGTGTTCTTGAAATCTAAAAATATTCCTAATGAAATCTTCAAGATAATCAAACATATGCACAAAATTACTGAAATTCTTATAAGCTTTCAATTTGGTAATAAAGCCCTCAGGATCATGATTCCTTGGGTGCATATTCTCCAACTTATAAGGCGCCAATAGATGTACTAATTGATTGCATGCCCCTTTCAGCATAACATAATTAGAAAATGTTGTCCACTTTGGAAATAATGACCCTTTCCTTATTGTATTAGGTAGATGCACTATCTATGAAGCTCCTAATTTCCTTATGATTTCAAGGAATCCTATCCTTAAAGGCACATCTCTTAGCAAGAAATATGGATCCAGACTGTTTCCATATAATCTAAAAATTGTTTTGTAAGGATATAAAATCAAGTCTCCCCAATTATGACTCAAGTTCAAGTTTGGTCTCATCTCCATGGGTCTCAAGAACTCATGAATTTATTTGGGAATTATTTGTGATTCATATATTAGGTACCTCCATATTCTTGATGCAAAATAATTTTGAAAGATCACAAAATTGTATTTCTTTTCATCCTTATCCATAATTCGGGTCCAACACTAAATAGGAAAATCAACACCTTCCTCCTTCCTTCTCAAAGTTATATCCTTGTCAAAGATCTCCTTCCCTTTATGTAAGAACATGTGCATTAATAGTGAATACCACTAGAAATTTACCCATTGTTTCCCTTCCTTCAGCTCAACCAAACCTTTATGAATATGTTATGCTAGATAAGTACCATAATCATAGACTATGTTATAATATGGGTGTTGTAAATGTGTGGAAAAATAGTTGTATTTTTTCTATAATGTGTCAAGTGGAGAAAAAATGACGATTTGGAAGAAGGAATAAATATTCTTCCCAAAATAACTCAAAAAATAAATCATTGGGAAGTGCTCAAGCTCCTTCTCACCAATCTTGATTTGCCTCTTGTGTTTCCTCATGCCAGTCATTGGAGTATGCATAGGTAACACCCTTGTCCTGCTCAAAACCTTGGTCTTATTGTGTTCCTTCTTAATTTCAGCCATATCCAAAGGAACCATATAGTAACTCCACTCAGGACAAGGAACCATATCCTTGTCCTGATGAAAACCTTGGTCTTATTGTGTTTCTTCCTAGTTATCTTTACCATGTCTATCCCATTAAATGTTTTGACCACCCTAGAAATTGGGTCATACCTTGAGGTGATATCTTTCAAAATATTAACATCCATATACATGTGGGGAACAATTTAATTTACCATATCTAACCTCCAAGGATTACAGAGAGGAGCTCCAAGGTTCCTATTCCTAAACTAATGTTGAAAACCGTTGCCATCCAGTATAAGGCACTTTAGAATCCTTTATGAAGCACTTTTTCTCCATCACTACTTCCCTCATAGTAGGGCTAGATAACAAGACCTTTTCTTTAGGTTTCTTATTTTCACAAGAGGGAAACAAGTCAATTACATCCTGGGAGAGTGTTATGGACTAGGTCGAAGAGGTGGTAACTTGTACTTTGAGAGCCATGAATTTTATATATACCAAGGTTCTAACAAGAAGAATTTTAACTACCAACATCCTAATTGAAACCTATGGCTCAAGACGAGTGCTAATTTGAGATGATTTTACAAGGTTAAGACCCTTTTTAAAGGCACAACTAACCTTGACTCTGAGTAATAAAAGTAAGGAAATAAAACATTCATTTGAAAGAAAACTGAAAGCAAGCCCTAATTGAAAAAATTGAAAAGTGCATAAAATTTCATTTGTCATACTTATGGATTTCAACTATAAGGAACCCTAAATCCAGTCAGGGTGAACTTTTCAAATCACTTCTTTCAATTCTTAGTATCCCTCTAGACACATCCTCAAATCCCAAATAAGAAAGAACTAACCGTATACACAAATTTTGGAAGCAATTGAATAATTTTATGGTTCACCTCTACCATTACTACCCGCTCATGTGAAGTGAAACAATTGCAATAGGTGTACTTCGTATCTTTGAATATGCATCATTGATCTTCAACTGAGATGGCCATCTCAAATAACTTGGATTGAGTCAATGACATTTGAATTTACATTGTTGTTCTAGCATAGGAAAATCGCCAATAGAAACATGTTGAATGGGCCTTCTTCATGTACTTTTGGGCTCCAACTTCCAGTTTTCATAGGACATACATGGCAGCTTCTCATGGGCCTCACTGCTTTTAATGAGACTACATCTTATCTCTATAAGCTTATGGGGAATAGGGGAAATCATCTTTCATCTTTCAATCATCACCATCAATCTTAAAACATCGAGTGTTGGAATGGAACACAACGGTTGGGTCCACACACTCAATCAAACATGTGTCAACATCTCGCTAATCTTGTAGCAATTAAATTTCCATCACTTGGGATGTGTGAGCCAGCAGGGTGTGGCTTAGATTAAATCCCAAATCTGGTAACACTCAAACCTACACATGCAACAAAATTTTTCATAAAAGAGGGTCTTGACTAGGTTGATGAAAGTTTACCCTTGGAGATCAATGACTTAGACTTAAGTCACTTATGAACACAATATTAGAACCCAAGTTTGAGAAGATTAAAATGCTTTGTACCTAGAAGTGACTGAATAACCTAAGCAAAGGAGTTAGTAAGGAATGCATAATGATTAATTAGAATGCAACTTATATCACCAACAACCAAGTAAAACAAGTCAACAAAAAATTAAAACACCCAAGAATTATACATGGAGCAATTGAGAGCAAGGTTTCCTAGCTACAACCTTAAACCCTACATGTGGTCAAGATGTGACGTGTTACTACCAAGCACAAAAGGACCTCAAAATATCTTGGTGTAGTAGACCAAACATAGAGGAACTAGAAAAAAACCAAGAGCTCACTTGGACAAGGCAACCAGACGTAGCAAAAAGAAAACACACAAAACCCGATGTACAAAATTTACAAGACTGTACAATGTACACAAAAATATAACCTATTTTAGGAGAAATAGGGTTTTAGGAAGTGTCCATGTACTGGTAGTTCCAAAAATTCACCTATTAGTGACTATAAGAAGTAGGTATCTTCCCCACGAGTGTCTTTCAACAAATAAGGTCTGAGCCATAGGGGGTCAAATTTCCCATGCTTTGCTTTGTCTTCCAATATCACATTCCACATCAAAACCATACACCCTACTTCAAACTTCCTTTGAATAGCCCTTTTGTCATACAAATATTTGACCTAGAGTTGCAACCTCTCATTTCTCTTGTGAGCTTCTCTTCTCATCTCATCAAGCTCCGTCAACTCATCCATCTGAGTCTGCATCTCATCACAAATGTCAGTATCATACTCTTGAAAAAAATTATATATTTTGATCAAATTATTGTGTGGTATTCTAGCTTCAACCCCATATACCAAGTTAAAAGGATACTGTCTAATAACTTTCTTGACTGTGGTTCTATCCACCTATAATGCCAATTGCAATTTTGAATCCCAAGCTTTATTATTTTTCTCAAAGACCCATTTAATGATCTTAATAAGGCTCTTATTACTAGACTCAGCTTGTCCATTCCCCTGGGGACCATATGGGGAAGAGTAGGATAAATTTATGCCATGCTGGTTGCAAAAATATAGAAACTCATCAAACCTAAAGCACATAGCATTATTAGAGACAATTCTCTCAGGAACACCAAACCTACTAAAAATGTTATTCATCAAGAAATCAATGAAAACTTTACTAGTTTCCTTTTGGGTGGGAGTAGCTTAAACCCACTTTGTGAAATAGTCGGTTGCAACCAGGATCAAAGTATTTCCTCCACTATACTTCATAACCATTTCTCCAATAAAGTCAATTCCCCATTTTTGAAAGGGGGTTGGTGTTGAAACTGGCCTAAGCGGTAGGTTACCTGAAAACTTTAGTTTTCCAATAAACCTCTGAAAAGCATCACACTTCCTCACAAGTATATGTGCATCTTTGGATACTATGGGCCACTAAAAACCTGCTCTCAGTACCTTATTTGTAGTAGTCTTAGCCATATAGTGACATCCACACACACCCTTGTGCATTTCAACTAATAAATCTTCCACTTGGTCACCATCTACACATCTGAGAATTACACCTTTTTGGCTTCTCCACTAGAGTTCACCATCAATGATAACATATTTGATTTCCAATAATTTTAAAGTTCTTCTCTCATTTTTTGACATGCCATCATTGATGGTCTGTAGATATTCAAATATCCTTCTATACCAGCCATATGTCTGCATATCATAGATGGGAGTAAGTTTTTCCTGTTCAACGTCCTTGATTTGAGTAGCCTTGAAATTGGTTTTAGCCATGAGTTTGGCCAAACCTTGGCCTCTTACCAGCTTAGTGACTTGAATATCTATGTTGAACTCTTGGATTCTACTAATCCACCTACATCTTTGAACCTATAGTTTCTTATTGAGTGAAAATGTCCTTGACCATTGCACTTGGGACATAGGCCACTCCTATTGCACCAGTCAGATATATTATGAAATTATTAATAGCCTTTACTAATGCATAAGATTTCTTTTCAGTGGTGTCATACTTGAGCTTGGCTGCTTGCAGGGATTTACTAAAAAGGAAGTTGGTTGCTCAAAACCTTCAACATTTTTCTATAACAATACTCCTACTATAGTATGAAAAGAAGAAAATGTAAACAATTGGAATGGTTTAGAGTAGTTTGGAGTTTTCAAAATAGGTGTGGATTTAATATCATCCTTGATGTCTTTAAATGCTTTGAAAGGCTCTTCTGGCCATATCATCTTTTCTCCTTTCTTTAGCATTCTAGAGATAGGTCTAACTATATCTACAAAGTTAGTCACAAACCTTCTTAGAAAAATTATCTTCCCGAAGAAAGATTGAATCCCTTTAACATTCTTTGGTGGTGTAATTTTATCTATAGCTACTACTCTTTCAGGGTCAATACTAATGCCATATTTAGAGACAATGTGCCCTAGCAACTTTCCTTCTTTGAATCCAAAGGAACATTTCTTGGGATTCAATGAAATACCATATTCCAATGCTCTAATGAAAATATTCTCAAGATGTGAAAAATGATCCTCTTCCTTCTCATTATGAGCAGTAAGGTCGTCTTGGTAAATAGCTAGAAATAAATGTAAGAAATCAACAAAAGCCACATCCATGGCTCTTTGAAAGGTGGCACCAGTATTAATCAAGCCAAAAGGCATCCTCACATAGACATAGGTTCCCCATGGAGTGGTAAATGTCATTTTGTAATGTTTTGATTCCCTCACTAGAACCTGGTTATAACCTAAGAATTCATCCATCATAGAAATAAATTCACAACCTGTTACCTTTTGTAACATTGGTTCCATGATACATAAAGGGTAATTATCTTTCAAGGATGCAACATTGAGGTTCCTAAAACCCACACATAGTCGTAAGTTGCCATTTTTCATCCTGACAGGAAACAAGTTGGAAACCCATGAGGAATTCCTTATAGGTTTGATAATTCCTTCATCACTTAATTTAGCAAGCTCTTCTTGCATTTTAGGTCTCAAGGTTGGACTAATAGGCCTCTGCTTTTGCCTGAAAGTTTTTGTGTCAGGCTTCAATGGGATTTCATGTTGGAACAAATATTCTCCATAGGCCTTTGGATCATCATATGACCATGTGAACACATGTCTATATTTCCTTAATAAGATAATCAACATAGTCCTCACATGTGGCTTCATCTTCTTACCAATATATACCTTCTTAGGATCATTTTATGATCCTAGATTAATCTCCTCTAAGTCTTCTTTATGTGTAGTTTATTTTTTAGGATTTGATCTATTTGGGCCATCAAAGACCCTTTCAAGTGCAACTAATCCTTTAGTAATTTTATTGGTTTTCAACTGAATTACCTCTTTACCAAACAATATCTCCTTTCCATCAACTTCAACCACATATGAATTGAAGTCAATTTCTTGACGTTGATACTAGTCAATGCAATGTAAGAACTTCATAATGTCATTATAATCCTCAAACACTTGCCAATTGTAGATGTTATCAGGTACCACGGGCCTTTTTTGTACCTCAATTCTTGAGATACCATCAAAAGTCACATCATCTAGTTTGACTGCAATATTAGCTAGTAAATCTACTTTGACATTTTGTCCTCTCTCTATCCAATCTATTCCAAAATCATTGAATTCCTCAATAGTGTCCCAAACTTCATTCCTATATTGTCTCAACCTTTTGTCCTTAGTGACAAACCTAGATTTGACTTGGGAAACTACTAGCTTAGAATCCCCAAATACTTTTAATGATTTTATCCCATGTTTGGAAGCTAAATTCAAACAAAGTAATAAGGCTTCATATTCAACAACACTATTGGTACATGAAAATTGTAGCAAAAAGGATTACTTGAAAGTATTACCTTGGGGAGATGTAAGGATGACCCCAACACCTAAGCCTTCTTTTGAACAAGCTTCATCAAAATACATCGTCCATAGAGCATCTTCCTGTAGTGTTTGCAAGACTTCTCTAGCAATTGGTGTAGGCTTAGTTTCTTCTTCTTCTTGCTTCAATCTTCCACATGAAAGCTTTCAATACTAGTGTAAACAAAATTAATTATTGGGGGCTCTTCTATATACTCAATCATATGCCAAAATCTTGATTCTCTAGAAATTTTGACATCCTTCTGATCAATTGAGAATGTAGCAAAGGATAGATCACATTGCATACTTCCTCCCATAGAAACACACCATTTTCTTGATAGTAGCATTCCATAAGTTGGTGGAATATCCACCATTGTAACACTCATTACCAACTCTTTTTAAGGAAATGCAGCCAGCTTATATGGGACCTTATGAATTACTCTAATAACAGGGTCCTCTCTAGAATCCATAGCATATCACTTTCTATAGGTGCTATAAACCTTCAAGCCCATTTCCTCCATTATCTTGACTGACATGAAATTATTTTAAGCACCAGAATCTAGCATACAATTCTTGAATAGCTTCCCATCAATGATCAAACTCAGAAAGAAAGGATTGACCAAACTAGGATTTGCAGTAATGGTGGTTCCTAAATAGATGTTGTGGTTCTCATTAATTACTGCAACTACCTTAGTATTCTTTTCTTGATTCTTACTTGTTTCAAGTACATCAACCTCTACTTTGTGTTTTCTACCTCTGGCAACACTGTTAATAACTGCCATCATTTTGTTCTTATGTTCGTCGATCCTCATCATCTCAAGTAATGGGACTATAACCCGTATTTGAGACAATACCTAAAACATATCAATGTGAGAATAACTTGGTACCTTTCAAAGTACTATTTTCTGGGGGACTACCTTATCAGCTTGCTTATCAATTTTTTCAATGGTAGGGTTCAACTCTTTGGCCTTCAGATCTTGATGTGTAACTTCAGTAGTAACCTTTCCTTTGCTACCTTTCTTAACCCAAATTCTCATTTCTTTAGCTTCTTTGGGCTTAATCTCTTCCTTCTTACTCTCTTCCTTGACTCCTTTACTATCTGCATTATTCTCTTTAATGAATAATCCTCCAAGATGGCCTTGATTTCCACTCACTACCCTATTCCTCAAGTGGAGATCACTTTTTGCTTGAGCTCTAGCAACCAGTGACATTGTATATTTCTCTATCTCCTCATTCAAAGGTCTTCTCAAGGAAACACTACATGCCTCAAGATTATAACTAGTGTATTCATCATCTCTTTGCTCATTTAGAAATACTTGTTGATGGTGTATAACTGCTTCGTATCTTTGCATATTGACATCACTTGTGTTAGTATCATCACTAGAAGAATAATCACTACATTTAAGGTTTGACCTAGTCATGAATACATTTGCAGTTTCAATTGGGTTATGTGGAGAGTCAAGTTCTTTCTAATCATCTTGAGTTCTTTCCAAGGATCTCACAACTTCACAATGTTGTGATGAATGAGGCATCTCACACACTCCACACCGTGGTAAGTTTTCAAAAAAAAAAATTGTATTATTATGTAAAAGGTGAGGTGTAGCTTGAAAGTTATTTTGATTATTCTAAATAGGCTTCCCATTATTCCAACTTGTATGGTAAGGATAATCATGAAGTCTTGGGGGCCTCTCATTCCTCTGGAGTTGAGGTTTATCATTCTTTTCCTTTTGCAATAAATTTAGGACTTGATCCAAATTTTCATCTGGGGTTGTAGATTTAATTTCTTTCTCAGTTTGAGCTTTTGAGTTCTTAGAAGGCCTAGGGTCATCCCTTCTACCAACTTTACCATATTCCCTTCTATTATTTTCAATATTTATTGCCATATTGTAAGCTTCTCTCAGAGATTATGGATTCTTCTCTCTAAGCAAATAACACATCTTAGAGTCATATGCATTGCAATACACCACCAAACATGCTCTTTCATTAGACCTGAGGCATCCAGGGACTTTATAAATTTCCTTCTAGAACCTTACATTGAACTCAATAGCCATTTCATTGTTCCCTTTTTTGATATTATTAAAGTCATTCAACCTAAACCATGGATTGGTTTTGTATCTATATTTCTCTCTAAATATTCGAAAGAATGAATCCTTAGAATCAATGCTTGCATCTTGAAAGATTCTATACTAATCCCTTACATATTTCATTAGGGATTGCAAAATTATTTCATAGCCACATCCTCATCCACAATTCAAAGTCTTCTACAAAAATCTAAAAAGCCTTTCAAAGGTCTTCATCACTGAGAGCATTGTTGCTAGCCAACTTGGGCACATGTTTCCTAGTATTATCTGGCACCAAAATTGGGTATCTTGGGATGTTTTCAAAACATAGCTGCCCATACCTATCAGTATGCAATAATCTCCTCCCAACAAGTCTTTCTTCTTCATCTTGGTTATCATTATCTTTCCTTATATCACCATTGTGTCTAGACCTTCTATGTTGGGAGTCATGTTGATCATTGAAATGAACTATTCTAGCTTTATCTTTAGTTTGTGAAGAAGAAATAGAGGGGTTGTGAGTAGATGAAATTTTGTCACTTGTGTGAGGATTTGAAGAGGATGTGTGGCTTGAGGGCTTTGGGTCTTAGGGATAGAAACCTTCAATGTAGATTCTAATAAGTTGAGCTTCTTTCTCATCTCTTTGTTTACAACAAGTAATCCCATCTCCTTCATCTTCCTATCCAATTCCTCATTTTCTTTCATCAGTTTTTCCAAAAATGAGACATAAACAACTTTTGATGTATCTTTCTTGGAAGCACCCCCCTCATCAAATTTTACCCCTTCATTTTCCTTTTACTCTCCCACATGTCATTTCCCTTTATCAACATCATGGGATTCACACTTTTTATTTTTGGGAGGGGGAGTAAATGGGATAGAAGTATTTTTAGCAGTATTATTTTGGGGATCTGTAGCAATATTGTTGTGGAATTTACAAGGACTTTTCCTAAAGTCTCATGCACAACTGGGTCATTCTCTTGGTCAGCTTGGACTTCCAATTTTTCCAAGGCCTCCATCTCCTCAACCTTCCTCCTCAACATATCCCTTTGCATCATAACATCCCTAATTATCTTCTCCTTCTCTGCATCCCTCTTCTTTATATTTTCATGGCACTTAGAAGGTCTTTGATTGAGCAAATGCATGTAATTCAACACTTCTTCATCTAGTAAGGTAGACTCTCTATCATATACTACTGTAGTATCAACTTGGTGGGGAGTAGCATTATGAGAATATTCTTCATCAGTTAAAAAATTAGGAGGGATAGGGGTATATATATAGGAATTTGGGGTGATATATCCTTCAGCTCTAGTACACCTTGCACTAATATTATCTTTTTGTATTCTATCCCTTTCTATTATATCATTTTCTCTCCTCTTCATGACTTGCATGCCTTGATTTGAAGAGTACTCATTTATAATAGAGTTCATAAAAACTTCCCCCCTCTGATTAGAATTATTATCACTAAACTCCAGTAAATTCATTTAACATTCTAAACTAGAATTAGAATTCATTTCATGTTTAGGGGTGGGATGAGGAGTAGAATTACCTTTTCCTACATCTTTTTCTTTTATCCATTTCCCACATATGCTCATGTTCTTAGATAATTCACCTTCCATCTTCTGGTCTAGATGCTTCTTAATGTGGCCTTGTGTTCCTCTCATTTGAACTTGAGTCTTCTTTACGTTCGTTGCCCTCTTTCATTTCTTGATAATTTTATTTTTTACTTTTTCAATATCCTTAAACACTGGCTCACACTGGTGCAGAGATGTTAGAGTCACCAACCAAATTCCTTGTGAAAAATTAGGAGCAATTTTTTTATTCTCAATGAAAATTTCAATAGAAATTTTAGCTCGAGATAAACTTTGACACATATGACATGCATTTATATGCATTTTGAATGCAAGCTTTGGAAAATAATGGGAAAGAAACCTATTAAGAGCCTAGGTGAAATATTTTACAAATATTTGAGCTAAACTTAGTAGATGCTTTTAATTGATCAACTCTATAAGTAAATATCACCATATAACATAGTGAGCTGTGATAAGGCATTCTGGAGAACTAATAATTGTAAAGCTTACTTCCCCAGTAGATTCACCATTATGTTGGTTATTTTCAATGAACCAATTAGGTCTAAACAACTACCTATGAGTTTTTGAAACTCAATTTTTGAATACCTTCAAGACAAGTGGCCAATGAATGAGATATAGCATCAATTGCTTTATCTCCTACACTTTGGGCTCTGCAAAACCTAGGAGGGTGGTCCCACAATGTACATTATACAAATCTTTTAGACAATTCATGTATACATTGCAAATTCAAGTAGGTATATTCTCAACAATGACTAATCAGATGAAATTACTCAAGAAGTTGGAAATTCATTGAGTTAATTATGCATCTTAAGTCGAGAATATAAAACAACACAAAGTACAAAATATTAAAGATAGATTAATGATTATTTAAAAGATTGTTCTCAAGTTGGGTAACTAGAACCATGAGAAAGAATTAAAGGGGTTAAGATCAGTGCCATTATATATGGGGTAGGAGTCTGAGAAAATTGAAATATAAGGTATATTTAATTATGAACACCCATGATCTAAGTGATACTACTTTACAATTCAAAAATCTGTAACCAAATTATGAAGACTACTTATCAAATCCAATGACCCTGCACATGAATTCATGATTTGATTAAAGAATTTTATCTCGTTCTATGAAACAAAGCTAAAACAAAAACATATATCAAAGTATCAAGTGGTGACAATTAATGAACTGATCTCTTATCAGAATTTTCATTAATAATTCAAGTACAAAATCAAAATGGAGAGACTATAGACTTGGAAAATATCCATTATAATTCATATATGCTTAGAAACCATACATTTGACAAAATTTTCTATTTAGACTCAAATAAAGACTTAGCATATTCACTCCGTGTTCTTAATTTTCACAATTTAGTTCTAAAATTCAATAAACGACCCACATAAATGGCCCTAAATTCCCTTTTATAAAACAAGGGAGCAAACACAAGCTTCAGACTAGATGTACACATGTCACATTCTAATTGGACCGCTATAAGAAATATTCCCTAATTCAGTTATATTTGCATTCTTCAAAATGGAGGAAATATACATGAGACAAAGTTTATTTACATTCGTTGTAAGGAGCAACTTTTCCTTCCAAAAAGCATATATCGAAAAGAATAATCTTCTTCATTATAACACATCCACTTCATTGAGAAAAATGAAAAAATGATGCAAATAAAATATGAATCAACATCTCAGTTAGCATTCCACATCATCAACAACTGATAATAACCTATCAAACATATATTTTATACATTGTAACTTCTAAGGCTAGACTTGTATAATACTTGACCAATTATATGTTTCACATCCATGTTTACCAACCAAATTGCGCAACCAATACCATTCCCCATTCTTCATATTCTTCATCATATGGCTAGTTGAAATTGATGATTTTATCTAATGTCTTCATGTATGGGGAATACTTTGTTATTACAGACTTGGATTCCTTTTCAAAATTCTCCTAGAAAGCTGATAATAAATGTCAACTTTCCCAAAGTGTCATTAAAGGTGTTGATATCAACTTCCTTACAAATTTCATTCACCTGGGAGTCAATAACTCCATCCATCTCTATTTTCCATACTTCCAATGCTTTCAATTCAACATTAGTGAGCTAAATATCTAGCAATGGTGAGAAATTTGCTAGATCATAATGAGTCCTTAATTATCTTATATTTTTCTCCAGTGAGGCAATGTATGCTTGAAAATTTTCCTCACTTAGTTCACACACAAATGTATTTTTTCAAAGCACATTAGGGTACTTATATTCATGCTAGCTAGCTCCAACTACTATCAACTTTAACCTCTCAACTCTTGGGATCCACTTGTTTAAGATTGGCATGGCCAACTCCTCATCTCTTTGGGACAACCCTATTACTCGCATCATTAGGGCATAATTTTAATGCACACTATTCAGTTTGGCCTGGATCTTCTCATTCATATGCTTCAAGAAAGTATGAACATTATTTGATATATTTCATACATTATATTCGAAGCCTTTTCCAACAACTTCTTATATGTCTTAACTTGAATAAGAAGTTGTTGCCTCATAGGTTCACTTTGTGAGATAGGATCTGATTTGCTAATTTATTCTATTGAAAGTGACTCTTGTCCCAAACTTTATGGAACCATTGGTAAAGTTTAACCATGAGGTAAAGGTCGCGGGGATGCAATTGGAGGTGATTGAGGTTGATAAATTGAGCTGGCCTAGCCCTATTCTCTTTTCATTTCTCCCCATTTTTTTATAGAATTCTAACTCTATTTCTAATACAACTACCCTCTACTGACTATTATCTTACTCATTGAGTAGCTTGCATTACTTGTTCTTAAAGTCATCCCTTTCAAGGGTAATATTTTCAACAGTTGCTTTAGTAAATGTAGCAACATTAATAGCCATGCCAACTGCTTCCAAAGTTGGGGTATCATCAAACCTCTTCACAAGTAGTTGTTCACTGAAATCTAATGGCTTGACAACCACTGGTTTCCTGGATCCCATGGAAAATGACTAGATTGCTAGTTTATCCCACTTTTCACTAAATAAAAATCATTGAAGTGTCATTTCCAACTCTTCTTCTATCTACACTAAAGGCCTTTCAACCCTCCTTATAGAATCTAGGACTATAGCATCAGTTGATGTTCCATTCTGGTAGCAATAACATACCACACTTCTTTACAAGTTCTCTACCATCCTGGGCAGTAATCTTTTGAAATTAATTTTTCATAATACTCCTCACATTGGCCTAGATGACATTCTTAGGAAACTTTGGATGCAAACTCCTTTCAGTAGCCACCTACTCTGCATATTCTGTAGCTTTGGATCTCCACTAGAAATCTTTGAATGCAGATGTCACAACAAAGAACTCATCTTTTATAAACTCCTTACAAGCTTCTATTCTCAGGTCATCTGCACAATTTAAACCACTGATGTCAAGCTTTCCTAACCTGAGACTACTTTTTCTTGAGCTCAAGGAAATTTCCCCTATAGGGGGAGGCATTCCTTGTTGCATATCCTCAGGAGTGATATATATGTCATCTTCATCTGTATCAGTATATTCAACCACTCCTCTTGCCTCAGTTCTTTACTTCTTTAGAGGTGGGTGCTTAGGAGGAACAAGACTTCAAGAGGGTGAATCAAGGTCAATTATAGATAAAGGAAACTATCTTGGAGGTGGTGGCCATGAACTCTCAGGAGAATCTACCTTTGGCCCTTCATAAGTGATAGCGGTTGACAAGCTTTGTTCTTCATCAATTAATTTATTCCTCTTGGAATAGATTCTCGATTACTTTGGTGGCTGGTATGTAGGCCTTTCTTCCAATGTCATTGAAATATCTTCTTCAACCATTATTTATTTTCCTTTGTTTGTTACTTCACGTTGTTCTCTCAACATACCAACTAAATTTTCAAAATTTTCCATAACATGCATGACTTTTCCAAACTCATCAGGTGTGTTTGGAAAAGGATCATATTAGGGATCCTTCTTCCATTTTTCTTCTACCATATTCTTATAAGAAATAGATTTAGCTTTCCTTTCATCCTATTCTTGAAAGATAAAAATATTCCTAATTACATCTTCAGAATAATCAAAGATATGCACAAAATTAACCAACTTCTTATCCACTTTCAATTTGGTAATAAAGACCTCAGGATCATGATTCATCGAGTGCATAGTCTCCAACTTATAAGGTGCCAAAAAATGTACTAATTTCTTCCATGGCCCTTTCACGAGAACATAATTAGTAAATGTTGTCCACTTTGGAAAGAATGACCCTTTCCTTGTTGTATCAAGTAGATGCATTGTCTATGAAGCTCCTAATTTCCTCATGATTTCAAGGAATTCTATCCTTAAAGATTCATCTCTTGGTGAGACATATGGATCTAGACCATTTCCATATTCTCTAAAAATTGTTTTGTGAGGATATAAAATCAAGTCTTCCCAATTACGACTCAAGTTCAAGTCTAGCCTCATCTCCATGGGTCTCAAGAACTCATGAATTTCTTTGGGAATTTTCGGTGGCTCATATATCAGGGACCTCCTTTTTCTTAATGAAAAAGAATTTTGAAACATCACAAAATTGTATTTCTTGTCATCCTTATCCAGAATTCAGGTCCAACACTAAATAGGAAAATCAACACCTTCCTCCTTCCTTCTCAAAGTTATATCCTTGTCAAATATCTTCTACCCTTTATGCAAGAACATTTGCATTAATAGTGAATACCACCAAAAATTTAGCTATTTTTTCCCTTCCTTCAACGCAACCAAACCTTTGTGAATATGTTTTGCCAGATATGCACCATAATCATAGACTATGCTATACTCTGGGTGTTGCAAATCTATGGCCAAAAAGTTGTATTCTTTCTACAATGTGTCAGGTGGAGAAAAACTGACGATCTAGAACAAGGAATAAACAATCTTCCTGAAATAACTCACAAAATAATTCATTGGGAAGGTCTCAATCTCCTTCTCACCAATCTTGATTCTCCTCTTGTGTTTCCTAGTGCCAGTCATAGCAGTATGCATAGGAAACATCCTTGTCCTGATGAACACCTTGGTGTTATTGTGTTCCTTCCTAATGTCATCCATATCCAAAGGAACCATATCCTAACTCTACTCATGCAAGTCAAAAATATCTTCAATCTACTTGTTTTCTTTACCATGTCTATCCTATTAAATGTCCTGACCACCCTAGAAATTAGGTCATACCTTGAGGAAATATATTTCAAAATATCAACATCCATATACATGTTGGGAACAATTGACTTTCCCATATCTAACCTCCAAGGATTACAGAGAGGGGCTCCAATGTTCTTGATCCCAAACTAATGCTGAAAAAGCTTCCATATAGTATAAGGAACTTCAACATCTTTTATGAAGCACTATTTTTCAATCACTCCTTCTCTCACAGTAGGGCCATAGAATAAGACCTTAACTTCTAGTTTCATATTTTTAGAAGAGGGCAACAAGTTGATTACATCCTGGGAGAGTGTTATGGGCTGGGTTGAAGAGGTGGCAATTTGTACTTTGGGAGTGATGAATTTTATATATACTAGGGTTCTAACAAGAAAATTTTTTACTACTAACCTCCTAATTGAAATCTATGACTCAAGTTGAGTGCTAATTCAAGATGTTTTTCTAGGGTTACGACCTTTTATTAAGAAAAAACTAACCCTAACTCTAAGTAACAAAATTAAAGAAATAAAACAATCGTCTGAAAGCAAATTGAAAGTGAGGCCTAATTTAGAAAACTGAAAAAAGCATAAAACTACATTTTTTGTACTTAGGGCTTTCAACTGTAATGAACCCTAGGTAATGCCAATTAGGATGAACTCTGCAAATAACTTCTTTCAGTTCTTTGTATCACTCTAGACACATCCTCAAATCCCAAATAAGCAAGAACTAACTGTATACACAAATTTTGGAAGGAATTGAATAATTTTATGGGTCACCTCTGCCATTACGGGCCACTTACATGAAGTGAAACAATTGTAATGGGCGTAATTCACAACTTTGAATATACATCATTGATTTTCAACTTAGATGGCCATCTCAAATTACTTAGATTGAGTCAATGACATTTGAATTTACATCATTCTTCTAGCTTGGAAAAATGGCCAATAGAAACATGCCAAATGGGCCTTCTTCATGTACTTGTGGGCTCCACCTACCAATAGTCATAGAACATACATGGCAGCTTCTCAAGAGAAAAGTTGCTTTTAACGAATCTACATCTTATCTCGAAAAGCTAGCAAGGAATGGTGGTGATCATCTTTCATCTTTCAATCATCATTGTTGATCCTAAAACCTCGAGAGTTGGAATGAAACACAATAGCTAGGTCTACACACCCAATCAAACACATGTCAATATCTCATTGGTCTCGTAGCAATTAAACTATCATCACTTAGGATGTGTGATCTAGTGGGGACTGGCTTAAATTAAATCCCATAATCTAGTAACACTAAAACCTACACATGCAACAAAATTTTTCATAAAAGAGCACCTTGACTAGGCTGACGAGAGTTTACCCATGGAGATCAATGACTTAGACTTAAGTCACTTATGAACACAATTTTAAAAAATGACTTTGGGAAGATTAACATTATTTGTGGCTCAAAGTGACTGAATAACCTAAGCAAAGGGGCTGATAAGGAACACATAACGATGGCTAATAATAGAACTTACATCATCAACAATCAAGCAAAACAAGTCAACAAAAAATTAAAACACTCAAGAATTTTCCATGGAGAAATTGAGAGCAAGGTTGTTGAGGTAAAACCCTAAACCCTACCTATGGTTCAGATGTGACATGTTACTACCAAGCACAAAAGGACCTTAAATTATAAAGAATTTTGGGGGCTCTATCAATATCATTTCACAATAATTTTTATTTCATTTTAAAATTCCCCCAAAACACAATCTATAATCATTCACCCAAAAGGGGAGGAAAAATGTGTAACCATCAAAATTTGCTAATACTGCCAAAAGTAACCAGTAACCCATCAACCCACATCCAAAATTAGCACAATCATTACAAAAGAAAACTTCAATTACCCACATTCAACATAAAACTTACCAATGCCAAAATATGAGAATATCCAGCACATACTTTCATCTTCATAACAAAAATCACCAACCCAGAAAGAAATTCCATTACATAGGACCAACACTAGCACTAGAGCCATGGTAGACATTCCCACTCTATGTTGTGGCAACAATAGGAGAGGAAACTTCATCTCCTTCTTGGTTCTTGTCCCTTACTGGTAGAGAGCCATCATGCCCACTCAAATTCCACAGATATTGGCATGATTGATAGAACCTTCATTCATGGGGCAAAAATTGGATTTTGCATCATGAGATACTGTTGATAGCTCGTGTCTATCTTTGTAGTGCTCTCTGAATAACTATCTATGATTGTAATTGGAAATTTTCTTGCCTATAGAAACCATGTACATACCTTACCCTCCTCAAAACTATGGATGCAACTAGGGTAGGCTATTTTCCTTTTTCTCCTCTCTTCCCAGTGGAAACACTTTGGTGCAATAGCCTTTTGTGACACCTAATAGGGACAAGTGTATATTTATTAGCAGGAACCTTCTCCTCTATAACTAGAGCATGTTCAGGTACGTTGCATTCCTGATCATTGACACTACCCTACTCCTTCTTTGCACTAAACCTTGGGGACCTCCTAATTGGGACTCTAATAGTAGCATACTTACTCATTTTGATAATTGGGATCTTCTTGATCTTACGATTGAACACTATTCACTCAAATCAAATTGAGATAATTACTAAATGTTGAATGCAAGTGATGAAATTAGCAGTCATTCATCCTATATTCATCGAGCAACATGATGATGACAATCATCAATTCCCAAATAAAACACACACGTGAAATGGTGAAAATTTGTTGGTGTGCATATTATCACCATTTATTTCCCAAGTGCATGGAAATATACATATCATGCATCATGATTACTAGCAATTAAGTCTCCTCATGCACGAAGATCAATTTTATCACTCCCACAAAGAGCATACCATTAATTCTTGCTAATTCAAGAACTAAATGTCTATCATGTGCATGTTTGTTGATTTTAAATGTCATTCATTTATCCTTTGATGAGATGGTAGATCAAATGGCTCACATTAAGCTGACTGAGTTTTGGTTTGAGTAGTTCTTTGCTTTTCCATCTTTGGCCAATAGCATTCATCCAAACAAGATGACACCTAACCCATTGGCGGATCTCACCCATTTCGCTAACTGGTGGATTAATCCACATGTCAGGATCTCACCAATCTTGCATCCTTTAATGAGCATTCATCTTTCCCTGTGAGCTAGTGGGGAATGGTAGAGATTATTCCTCATGCATGATCTTCATTGTTAGTTTGGAGTCATAGGTGGTAAGCTCAATAGTGGAGACTGGGACCCACATATGTATAAGGACACACATCCTCATCTCATGATCCTTGTACTATGTAACTAACTGACATTCAACATCTGTTATCTAGTGGGCTATAGACAAGATCATTTCACATGGTCACAGATCCATAAACCTACACATACAACAAATCTAGCATTAAATATTGAGCCATTGTTAGGACAATGATGGTTTAACCCTCGAGGATGAATGACTTAAGCTTAAGTCATTTAGGAAAATATTTCTTGACCCAACATTAGGAAAACATCAAAGTGGATGACAATCAGGATGATTGATGCTCTAAACCAAAGGGGCCAGTGGCCAAACACATATGATGGCTTGAGTGAAAACTTGGAAAATGGGAAACTAGCAGGGAAATTCAATGTGAAATTAGAAGAACAGAGGGTTTCCTAAGCCAAAACTCTATCCAAACCATGGGGACAAGGGCTTTATATGTTGATTAAGTCCATGTGCTACTCAAAAATTGCAAATTTTTGGGGAGCTCCATCAGTGGTTCATGCTTGGGGACGTATACCCTTAGCAGGTATAGGGAGAATATAGCAGGGATAGAAAAAAAAACCGAAAAGCTTACCTAGACAAGGCAAGCAGACACACCAAACCAACCTATATACATTATTAACAAAATATACAATGCAATTTGTTTCCTTGAGAAGCCCTTTCACCCAATTGGGTTCACTCCTCAAATAGGAGTCCCTTGGCCCCAAAACATAGGCATAGTTCTTTCCTCTGTCAAATATTTTTTCTTTCTCTATTGGAAATGGATCTTTCATTGATCCAAGTACTTTTGCACCATCGACTTCATTGCAACCAACATGACCCACCATTCCTTTGAAATAGTCTTGCCCATAATCCCATTTTGACATGGTCTCCTTTGGTTGCATTGGAGAAATGAAATATTCATATTCCATTTCTTTGTCTCTATCATGAATCTTGTATTGATACCCCTCCTATATTTCTAGTTGTAGGATGGTGCAGCTATTCTGACTCACATTATGTAGGCAATCCTCAAATATATCAAAATAAAAAGACTCAAATTCAGGAACTTGCATGAGTTGGAGATCATGACCCAAGACTGAGTATACATTTTCTTGTTCAAATGAATCAACATTTAATTTTTCTTCAATACCAAGGTTATATCCACTTAATGGGAATAGTTCCATGATAAAATCAAGAAGATATGGAGTATCAACAAGGTAACACTTGAAACCCACCTCATATTGATCATTAGCACATTCACTATTGTTTATATCATCTAATAGCTCTTCATACTAATCAAAATATTCTATGCTACCCATATGATTTGAGGATTCTACAAATTTGTTTCTCCTTATGGTCAAGAGCTAAGCCTTCTCCTTCACTAATATGCATTTCATTTCCATTTGTAGGTGTAGATATTACTTTAGTGGTCACCTTACCATAATCACCAAAATCTCTAGGGATGTGTAGATATTCATCCACCCTTGTTTCATCATAATGAACAACCTTTGCCTTGTGCTTGATATTTTCATTAATAGTAGTACTGTGTCTACAATCACCATCATGGGAAATGATAGTTCCAACTTCATACCTACCATTATGTGCATCAACACCCTATTCAACAACATTTATACCATTGTATTCTCTATGTGAATGGGATATCAATGCTTCAACATTACTATCTCCAAAGAGAAGATTATAAACCTCAATGCCATCTAGGCACTCACCCGTTCTTGTCTAACTTGCATCAATTCTAGTAAGTCTAAAAGTATCTACTAGAGACTCATTGGGATTTTGCACAAAAAGTGGATTTCTCTTACACCAGTAGGGATTGTCATTGGTAACCTCACCCAACAACAATGGTTCATAAAATAAGGGATTTTGGCACACCTTCATAGTGGTCACATGTACCCCTCCCTCTTCAATGTTAGGATCCTAATCTCTTTGATTATTAGTGCATTCAAAATAAATGTAATCACTTGAAGAGTAGAGAGAAACAATATCAATATCCTCTTCATCTGCTGCATTCATGACAATTGATCCGCATTCAAAAAATTCTTCACATGAAGAGAATTGCTCACTGCCTAGGAAACACACCCCTTCAAGGCTATTAACATACCCCTACTTGTAGGAAAGGACTCCACCTCCATTTCATAAGAAGAATTATATTCAATAGAAGATCAACCAGACTCAATCTCATCTATTTAATTCCTCAGTTGTTTCGTACAATTGAGATTAGGTACATCTCCATCACTGATATGTGCATCACTATTCCTGACTAGATCAACATGTGAAGTTTCACCCTGTACCTCTTGTGTTTTCTCATAGACTATGACATCTGAAGGAAGAAAATTAGGTACTATTTTCTTATCCTCATACTTTGTCTCTTCATCTTCATTACTACTATTTAAGCCTACATCTAGATTATTTGTGAAATGACAAAAGTCATCTACTAACTATCCACATTTTGATGCATCTTCTTGATCTATCAACCTTAGCCTTTAATTCTCTTATTACCCACATTTTAGGAAACAACATGTGGCATATAACTATTCCTAATTTCTTCCATAACACTTATCCAATCCACTACCTTATCAAGACTATGAGGCTTCAAATTCTCAGGCAGTTTGCTTAATCCTGATTTGTAGAATTCACAAAGCAAATCAATGCAAATTAAGTAATTAGATTTGAATCTCTTGGGTATCTTCATCAAAACATCTAGGAATATTGAAAACAAGTCATATGGTGATTCATTTACATTTCCTTTCATTTCATACAACTCTCTGATAGAGAATACTAAGTCAACCCTTCCCAATCCTTGTTGATGTGAGGTTGATGCTTGCTCCTATTCTACATCTTGTGGAAGTACTTCAAATATGACATCTAAGGGATCTTTTTCTCAACAAACACTTTTACTTCTTGATTTTTTTTGCTCAATAGTTTGAATTCTATTAGAGTCATTCATACTAGCAGTCACAGGTCCCCTCATGATCGGCTATTTCAAATTGTTCTCAATATTCATAGCATCTTGGTAAGCTTGTTGTAAAGTAGTAGGCTATTTATCTCTCATAAAGAAGCCCATAATACTATCAAATGATTCTAAATACACAACCAAACCTTCTAAATCATTTGGTCTCATGTGTTAAATGATATTTCTTATAACCTTTGCAAATCTAAGGTTGAAAGTAGGGACCAACTCTTCCTTATCCATGGATATTTCTGTGAAATTCTTCCTTGCAACACTTGGATTTATCCTTTCACCAAACCACTCCATGAAGATTGCCTTATTTTCACTCCAACAATGTACAAAAGACATTGGAAAGAAAGAGAACCAGTCTCTTGTGTCTTCTTTCAGGGATTGAACAAATAGTTTCATAACTATAGCTTCAAAATCTCTCATAACCTCCCATCACATCAGCAAATTCTAGACCCTCTCACCACTAAACTTTGGTATTTTTTCCCTGGTCTTGGGTGGTACAATATTTGGGTAACCCAAAATATTTTCAAAGTTTAGGGCCATGTACCTACCAGTATTGAAATTTCCTTGGTGGGACAAGGAAATTTCACCACACATGCTTTTATCACTATTTACACTAGATTGCATAAATTAACAACTCATCCTTAGTTCTTGGAAATGAATTTAAAATAAACTGTGCAATTATACATTATTACATCAATTCCTTTTGGAATTGTGATCCTAAGCCTCTAGCACATATATTCCCTATAAATGATGCCTAAGATCTAACAATATAACATACTCCTTTCATCATAATGCACAAATTTTAGCTTATACACAAAAGGTATGATAAATTATCATTAGTATTCAATCATCTAGTGCTAGTTCAACTATTAGGGAATAATTTACATCTCAAGCATGGTAAATTTATCTTGATTTACCCATAATATGCTCTAATTTCTTTAAATTATATCAGAGTACCTGGTATTTTGTAGCGACTGACTATCCTTTATCTTTAAAACTGTAGATCTGACAATTTGATGTATGCTTTATCAGGTTCTCTAAATCATAGTCACCACCTCCTTTCAAAGGAATAAACTTAAAATGAGATGAATTTTCTTCACAAATATAATACATTCTGGGCTATCTTCCACAATGGAGTCATGATCAAATCCTTCAATCTTTGTTGCACTCAAATCATTTACCAAGTTCAAGAATTTGTTAGTTTATGAATAAGATGTTCAAATTCACATCACCATTTAACTTTGCATTTTGTATCTACATTTGGAGAATAAGAGTTTCCCCAATAGAGTCACCATTATTTTGGTGTTTTTCTAGTGCACCTAAGGAATCTTTAATGAGTAGCCAACTACTATACTCAAGACCCTAAAAATTAATGGCAAACTAACAAGATTTAGTTGAAGACTGAAATATTCTACACTTCAAGCTCTTTGGGACCTAGGGGGTGTTCCTACTATGTTCATTTTTTTTCATACATTGTAGAACAGATTAATTCATAGATCAATTCCTATGAGGAGAAAATATACATGAATTAATGAAATATTGGCTTATCTTTGAGCAAATTGTGGCTCACTCAATAGGAACCAAGGGTTATTTCAAAATACTTCACACACATGCTTCATGTTTGATGAATTTGGAAATGAATTTGCATTTTTATTTCAAATTGGTGACCAAACAAACAACTAATATACTTCTGATGTAAATATTTAACAAATAGATCAGTTTCTTGTCAAATAGGGCATCAAAGTCACATACATAACAACCAATAATATAGAAAGTATTTAATTCTAATAATAATGGAAAACTCTCACATTGCATCATGGATCTCATAGTTTCTAGCACATAACTACTTACCAAATGCTTTGTAAATTATCTCAACTTCATGACTCTATTTAAGCATTTTAATTGATTCCTTGAATCAAAGCAAAAACAAAGACATACATTCAAAAAAATATTTGAAGATGAATAAAGGTATCCTTGATATTTCATTCAAAATTTACAACCACCCACAGAAGGAGAGTACATGAATTAGAATTATATATTTGTTTCTATATCCACCATTACTATAAAACCATTTAAGATTACTACATACATGCCTTAGAGACAAAATAAATAATCTACCCTATTGATTAATTTCTTTCTATACTTGGTTTTCTACCCAAACATATAGCTGACTCAAAACTTAAGACTAGAACACCTTGCAAATGAGCCATGAATTCCTTTTATAGCACAAGGATCAAACAAGCTTTTGGCTTGAAATGCAATTACAATTCAAATGTATCATTTCACAAGAATTTGCATTTCATTTCAAAATTCCCTTAGAACACAATCTGTAATCATTCACCCAAAACGGGAGGCAAAATGTGTAACCATAAATTTTTTCTAATACCACCAAAAGTAACTAGTAACCATCTGTGTAACCCATCCACCCACATCTTTGGTTAGCATAGTCATCACAAAAGCCAACTTCAATTACCCATATTTAACATAAAACTTACCAATGCCAAAATATGAGAACAACCAACACATACTTTCATCTTCATAACGAAATTCACTAACCCAGAAAGAAATTCCATTACACAGGACCAACACCAGCACTAGATCCATGGTAAATGTGTCCACTTCATGTTTTGCAAACAATAGGAGAGGAAACTTCATCTCCTTCTTGGTTCTTATCATTTCTTGGTAGAGAGCCATCATGCCCACTTAGAGTCTACACAAATATTGGCATCATTGATAGAACCTTCATTCTTGGGGAAATAATTTGAGTTTGCATCATGAGATACCACTAATAGCTCGAGTTCATCTCTATAACACTCTCCGAAGAACTATCTATGATCACAATTGGAGAATTTTGTCACCTGTATGAGCCATTTCCATAACTTACCCTCCTAGAAACTCTGGATGTGACTAGGGCATGCTCTTTTCCTTTTTCTTGTATCTTCCTAGTAGTAACAATTTTGTGCAATAGCCTTTTGCTACACCTGACAGGGACAAGTGAAGATTTATTATCAGGAACCTTCTCTACAACTAGAGCATGTTCTAGTATGTTGCATTCTTTCTCATTGACACTATCCTACTCCTTTGTAGCAAACCTTGGTGACCTCCTAATTGGGGACTCTAATAGTAGCCTACTTACTCATTTTGATGCTTGGGAGCTTCTTGAGCTTGCAATTGAACACTATTCACTTAGCTCAAATTCAAAAAATTACTAACTATTGAATGCAACTGATGAAATTAGTAGTCATTCATCCTAAATTTATCGAGTGACGTGATGATAACAACCATCAATTCCCAAAGAAAACACATGCAGGAAATGGTGGAAATTTTTTTCACGTGCATATTATCACTATTTATTTCCCAAGTGCATGGAAATCTGCATATTATGCATCATGATTACCATGAATTAAGTCTCCACATTTATGGAGATCAATTTGATCACTCTCACAAAGAGCATACCATTAATGCTTGCTAATTACAAAACTAAAAAACTAGCACATGCCTGTTTGTTGATTTTGAATTTCAGCTATCTATCCTCTGATGAGATGGTAGATCAAACAACTCACACTGAGGTGACTGAGTTTGAATTTCATAAGTTCTTTGCTTGTTCATCTTTGGCCAATAGCATTCGTCCAAATCAGATGACACCTAACTCGTTGGTGGGTCTCACCCATTTCACTAACTGGTGGATTAATCCACATGTTAGGATCTCGCCACTCTCATAGCCTTTGATGAGCATTCATATTTCCCTTGAAAGCTAGCAGGGAATGGTAGAGATTATTCCCCATGCATGATCTTCACCGTTAGGTTGGAACCACAAGTAGTAAGGTGAACAGTAGAGACTGGGACCCACATCTATATAAGGACAAATATCCTCATCTCATGATTCTCGCACTACATAACTGACTAACATTTAACATCCTTAATATGGTGGGGTATGACCAAGATCATTTCCCATGGCCACATATCCCTAAACCTACACATATGACAAAGTTATCATTAAAGAAGGAGCCATTGTTAGGCCAACAATGGTTTAACCCTCAACGATGAATATATTAAGCTTAAGTCATTCAGGAAAATATTTATTGACCCAACATCAGGAAAACATCAAAGTGTGTGATAAACAAAATGACCAATGTTCTAAACCAGAGGGGTCGGTGGCCAAATGCATATGATGGATCGAGTGACAACTTAGAAAATAAGAAACCAACAGGGAAAGTTAATGTGAAATTAGAAGAACATAATGTTTCCTAAGCCAAAGCCCTATCCAAACCATGAGGACAAGGGCTTTATATGTTGATTAAGTCCATTTGCTACTCATAATTTGCAAATTTTTGGGGAGCTCCATTAGATTGATGTGGTGAGAACTAAAGTAGAAACGGTGAAAGGGAGGACATAATAGTGGACACTAAAATAGGAGTTGTTGATTCCTCTTCCTCCTTTCGTAAGGTAGCCTACTTAGTTGCTAGAGCCTTCCTTTGATAATTATTCTCACAGAGAAGGTTATTTCTCCAACACTAAGAGCTAAAGGTTGTGACCTAAGGAGTAGAAGACTCCTATTTTTTCATACAAGTTCCCATCACAATTTTTGTCGATTGAGGGAACAACTCCTAGATAGGAATAAGAGGAAGAGATGTAGGAGTTGATACCATAATAGGTGGAGAAGAAAACTCACATGCCTCAGTGGTGGTCCTCTTCCCATTTTCTACCCTAGGGGTAGGAGTAGTAGGAGGTCACATAGGCTATTATGTAGAAGCATCTCCACGTGGACCCTTCCCCTTACCATACATAGTAGGATAAGGCACTGTAGGAAATATTTGAAGGTCAAACACCTGTTACTTAGCCTTCCACCAAGCGATCATTTTTTGGAGTCCTCAAGAGAAGCATTGGAGCACAAGTCGAGGCTTCCACTATAGGGTGAGAGGAACAGGTAGGTGGAACTGCAAAGGAAGAGGAAGAGGCCTAAATGGACTTCTCCTCCTTTTTTCGAGTGACATGTATCTTTATGCTACACTATCATGGAATCTTTAACTGAAATGGCATATGGAGAAGGAGGATAGGCTACTTTTGGTATTATGCCCCCATTATTATATTTCACATAAGTTGCATACAATAGGTCAATCCTAGGAGGGAGTAGAAAAATAGAGGTAGGAAAAAAGAGATCAAGCTAATAGCCCCCACATGAAACCATTGGTGTGTAACCAATATCATGGACTACATGCACCTAATCCTCATGAGAGAACTTTAAGCACTTATGAATCACTGAGGGAACTACATTTATGGAAATGAGCCACATAATGCCTAGTTTAACTCTAAACAACTCAAACCTCATGATGATGTTAAAGAAAGCATTCACAGCCCTGGGCCCAATAGGGATTAACAAGGTGATAAAACCAATTGGAGGAATGAAAATCCCATCATGTGTACATATAGTTCATTTTGAGTCGTCATGTAAATCCTTGTGTAGGAATTTTGTCAACATGATCTCCTATGTGATAACATTAACCTAGTATGTAGGGTTAATGAGAACATCATTTATGGTGTTCAAGTTAATACATGTGGGAATGTACAAAGGGCATGGTTTTTTATTAGTGTTCATTGGTAGATCCTATGAGGTAAATATTATATAAGGAGACCCACTCATTATTGGAAACACAATGGCTAACAACTGAGGGGGGGTGAGTCAGTTGTCTTAGAAATTAAACTTATTAAACTTATTCTCAAATCTCATAAATAAAAATGGAAGCATAAACCATCACCACATCTGAAACACACATAACACTAATATTTTTTACCTGGAAAAATTGTTAGGGAAAAAACCACGGTGGAGGTTAGTCCACAAGATTATACTCTGTTAAAATTATAAATAATTCTAAATGGGGAATGCACATGCATTTAGGTGCACTGCCTAGAGCTCACTACTCAAATACAAAAAGGCTTACTACCCAAGGAAGACACATTGTCTTACAAAAACATGAAGATTACATCCACAAGATTTTAAACTGAGAAAATAGCATCTTCTAATGCCTGATTATAGTTTTGGTTAAACTCATAAACTCTTCTCACTCTTCTTCACACTTTACTTCTTCCTTCAAAATAATAGAATATTATTCACACACGAGACTCACACATCACTACTTCACATCCATTCAGTGGTAAAAAAAATTGCTCATATATATCTGCAACTAGGAATAAGATCATCGAAATGTCGGCCTCAATAAAATATAAAATGTGAACAAACTGTTGGCCCAAATCAATAAACAATTTTCAATGTGAATCAACCAATGTCAAACACAACATAGTGAAGGCCCAAAACAACACCTCCAAAAATTATTCCTCGAAGATCCACAACATGCTACAATCACCCTGTCGGCCATGAACAAGGAAAACATGAACTCACAAAATAAAATCACTAATGGCGAGGACAAAAATCAATGTAGATGTACAACACTGATAGAGCACAATCTAGAAACATCCAAAAAAATCACGAATCACTACAACTACAACAACTCAAATTACTAGAATTACATCATCATCTTTTAGGAACACCAAATGAAGCAACAAAAAACTGTTAGAACACAAATACTCATAACTTGATCAAATATTCATGTAGATCTTCAAAAATTTACATGGATAAACTAGATATAATCGACAACAAAATTTAATCCACAACCTCTTGTCATCAACATACTGAGCTAGCCAACATACTAAACTTCACTACACTACTAACAACCTACAACTTATTTTATTATAATTTTCACAATATCCTCAACATATACAACCTTAATGCTAATAGTGTTGACATCAATGACAACCACATATCAGCAACATCCAACAATCTCCCCCTTTGGCATTGATGGCAACACATGATGTTGTAATGTCCCCATTTTTAGCACTACACTTTTCAGTGATTGATGGCCTATCCCCGGTGTCCTTTCGGCTAGTCAGAGGCAGAATTAGGGTTTTCGGCTGCTTGGTGGGTACTTTTGAAGATTTAGGGATTTGCATGTTGTAGTTTGGTTGTTTTGATTTTAGATTCCTTTTGGGTTTTTAGAGAGCTTCGCAGAGATATGACATGCAACTACATTAGGCAACCTTTCTAGACTTACTATTTTTAGTAAGTTATGACGGCTACATCTTAGAGTTTGGGATTTTGGATTTTGGATTATTTTTGGGTTTTCAGAAAGCTTCGCAATGGTATCGTATGCAATTTGATCCAAGCAAATTTCTTAATTTACTATTTTTAGTAAATTTATTTTTTGGCAGCAGTCCAGTTAGCATCAGTTCAGCATGCTTTCTTCTTTAGCCAACTCAGTTGGTATTTTGATTTTTGGCCTTTGGGTGCATTTTCTAGAGAGATAAGTTGGGTTGATTTAAATAATATTATATTTTAATGTTGACACCTTGGCCTATCTTTATCACTTTAAGTTGTTTTAAAAGGGGGACTTCATGGTTGCATGCCTCATTAGGAGGTAATTAAATAATTCCTAAAGTCAAAATATTGCTTGGAGAAAGGGGATGCCAAATTTTGAGGAGAAGGTAATTTTAAATTAAAAGAAATATTGCCTATTGAAGTGGACACCACTTTTGGAGGGAAATGGGGGTCAAACACAAGTTTGAATAGTGTTGGCTATTTTGGACACCCTTCTTAAAGTTTCTAGAGGATTCTCTCAAATCTATAAATATAGGCCTCAGCTCTTCAGTTCATCATCTTATGTCTTCAGTAATGTTATGCTGTCAGAATGGTAATAGGGATGCTTCGAGGAATGCATGCCTCCTAGCATGGGCTTGACTTCCTACTTGAAAGATAGCAACTAGTGGAGAGTTAGTTTGTAGTTGAGTGGATTTTTTGGTGAGATTTTGCATTGTAGTAGTTATTGTGCATTTTTAGTTCAATTTCAAGCTTGTTAATGAAGTTTTGGAGTTGTTGTTTCAATATAGCTGCATGTTGTTTTTCCTCATAAGTCAAAAAATAAAAATATATTCATTTTGGGTATTGGCTAAAACCATTTATATGCCCTAGGTGCGCCATTGTGCAAATTTTGGTGATTTTTAATGAAAAATCTGATTTTATCTTGTTGGTAGAACATTTTTGGAGGCCATACCATTATGTTTTTCCTAGAAAATGTTTAGAAAATAAATTTACAAGTTTTTAGAGTCATTTCCTGATTAGAATCTAGTTTCCATCCTCATAGTGTTCATTTGCATCAAATTTCATGTCATTTGAGTCTATAGAGAGTTATGAGCATTTTAGTGAGTTACAGTGTTGTTGGTTTGTGCATTTTCAGTCTTGTTCAGTCATATCAGATTTGAAAGAGTTCATCTTTTGAGTGGGTTTTAAGTCTAGGAGGTCTTGTTGAGCTTTGGAGAGACCATATACAATATTGTAGCATTGATAGACTTCTTATTCTATGTTCTTGGCAAACATTTCTACTTCATTGTAAAGCTGAACAGTAGTACGGGCAGCTACTTCTTTCTTTCCTTTTCATTCCCACAATTGTGGAAGAGACTATCCCTAGCTTAGTCTTTGTTCTATTGCATTAGATCCTCATCATCATATGATAGCGCGTTGCTCACCTCGAGCTTGGAGTGCACATGATTGATGATTGAGTTATTTTCAACACTGCATTTTCATCAATAGAATCTCCACCATATGATAGCACCATTCCCACCTTGGGTTTGGAGTGCACATGCTTGGTGTTGAGTTTAATTTTTAGCATTGCATCATCTCTTTCAGTACCTCCGCCATATGGTAGCTCCTTATCCACCTTGGGTTTGGAAGCACATTCTTGGCGTTGAGTTCCTTCAGCATTGTTTACTTCCAGTACTGCATGCACAAGATCCTTTGACCATATGCTTGCCTCTCCTAGGCACATTCATGGTTAGAGTTACCTTCCGCATCATTTTGGTTTTGGAGCTAACCTTAACGGGTGACTGTTGTGCTTGAGCTATATTGATCTTTAAAGAATTGGAAAAAAATTGGTTCGATTCTTTACAGATGTGAAAAATAGCATCAATGCAACTATCTCTTGGCACTTTCTCCCCCCTTATATTTTGACTCTTCTCCCCAAATAATTCACATTTTTTCACATGACTCTTCAACCCCTTTGACATCGATGAAAAAGATACACATTATCTTTCTCCATACAAGCTCTAAAGCACATTTCTGAACATCTGACTACTTCCCCTTAGTAGTAGCCACCACAACATCAATCTAGATCAAGATATGACTATGAAATGCATGGACTGATACAATTCAATGCATCTTAATTCTAATTAGGAAAGGTAATATCCCCTAGATTTCCTATGAGATACTCAAAAGTATCCTTAGGCAATGACTTGGTAAAGATATAAGCAATTTGTTCCTTAGTGGGCACATACTCAAATTTGACTTCCTTTTCACTCATCTTCTCTCTCAAAAAGTGAAACTTGATAGATATATGCTTGAGTTTTGAATGCAACACCGAATTCTTAGAAATATTAATTGCACATGAATTATCACATAATATAGCAATAGGCTCATCATACAAAAATATGATATCTTTCAAAATCTACTTCATCCACAATACTTGGGTACAATTGTTACAACAACAATGTATTCTGCCTATGTAGTAGATAAAGAAATGGAATTTTGCTCCTTACTTAACCATGAAATCAACTTCTTTCCCAAGAAAAATGCACCACCACTAGTACCATTTTTTTCATTCACATCTCCTACCCAATCAACATCAATAAAGACACTCAAAGTAAAGTCATCTTCTTTGGGATACCATAGACCAAAATCAACTATCTCCTTCAAGTACCTGAAAATCCTCTTCACAACTATCACATGAGATTCCTTAGGAAGGTGAAATCACAATACTGTGTCTCAATTTTTTTTGCAAGATGGACATTTACATCAATATTTTTAACTGAATATTCATCTTCTGAGACCTGCACTAGCTAAACTATTAAGAATTTGAAGATGATGTGAACTAGTTATTTGTGGAAATTTTTGTGCACATTCTAACTTTTTGTTTTTTTGAAATTTTCTGAAATAAATCATGAATATTTCAATATCTCCTTTAATAACTGGTTTTAGATAGAAAACAACATTTTCAAAAAGTAATGTTTGTTTCGTACACCATAATTTTTTTTCTATAAAGGATTAAATTCTAATTTTTGAAATATTGATTCTCAACATCAATATCTATGGAAAGGATATTTTTTCATAAATTTTGGTTGCATATTTTTTTAAATTAATTTTTGAATTCACTGTAACTATAATTTCGACATTCGTGTGTGTTGTACAACCTAACTTTTTGTGTATACATTAAAATTAATTTTTTATTTTTTGAGCAAAACAAGTACATCAATACCTAGGGAATATGTATTTTTTGAAAAAAATTACAATAGTTTACTATTTTTCCACCTCTACACAACAAAGAGTTTGATGTTCAGAGAAAAACCTATGTTTAGTAAAAATTGAAAATTAAATTCATGATAAAATGAAAATATATCAAACACATACTTGTTAGAAAGCTTGTTTCAAGGGCTACAATCTTGTAAAATATAGTTTTTAAATGATGTTATTTAATCCCTCAAAAGGTAAAGAAAATGTGGTTTTTTGCTTGCATTTTGATAAATGTGAAGCAAACTCCATTGTGGGTATGATTTAATACTAGAGGGTTTTTATCCAAGGGGGATTGATCTAAGGGGGTCTTATCTATCCCTCTTCAATTAAAACCCTTTAGATGGAGCCTCTAAGAATTAAATCATTAGTTCTTTCTAAAAAAGTGATTTCAGGCAAAAATCAACACATCCCAAAAGTGAGACACACTATTGTGGCAACACCTAGGATCAACTTGAAATATTGCAACAATGCATATGACATTCATGATATCAGGTCTAGTTTGAGTCAAATAAAGTAATCCACCAATAATTGATCTGTATCTAGTTTGGTTTGTTTTAGGTGAATCATCATCTTGTGTCAACTTACATCTTGTCACCATAGGTGTACCAATCAACTTTTAATTTTCCATACAAAACTTCTTTAGCAATTATTTCACATACTTGGACTAAGATATAAAGATCCCCTTAGCTAGCTGAGTAATTTTCAATCCCAAAAATAATTTAATTTCTCCAATCATAGACATCTCAAACTCACTCTACATCAAACCATCAAACTTAATGCACAAACTATCATCTCCTCCAAAAATTATATCATCAATAAAGACTTCAATAATCAAATCTTTATCATGATCAATCTTGAAATACAAATTACTATCAATTGATACCTTTATTAAATCCAAGATTTAACAAATACTTGTCCAATCTAGCATACCATTCTCTTGGGGCTTGTTTAAGTCCATACAATGATTTCATCAACTAAAAAACCATATCTCCCTAATCAATCAATTGAAATCCATCAGGTTGCTAATATACACTTCTTCCAGTTCGCCATTTAGAAATGCTAACTTGACATCCATTTGATAAACCATGAAGTTTTTGTAAGCATAATAAGCAAGAAATAGTCTCACAGCTTCAATCCTAGCAATAGGGGAAAATGTTTATTCAAATTCAATTCCTTCCATCTCAAAATATCCTTTACATACCAGTCTTGCTTTGTTTCTAACAACTTCACCTTGCTCATTCAATTTTTTTCTGAAAGGCCCATTTAGTTCTAATTACATTTTTGTCCTTAGGTCTATGGATAAGAATCCATGTATCATTCTTTTCAATTTTTCAACAGTTCTTCTTTCATTGCTCCCACCCAATGTTCATATTTACATGCTTCATTAACACTATTAGGCTTAGTCTTTGAGATCAAACAATATTCTTCTGCAATTCTTCTCCTGGATTGAACACCTTTGTTCTTGTTACCAATAATTAGATCTTCTGAATTATTTAGTCTTACAAAATTTGGAGTCTTGGGATGTTCTTGAACTTCAGGCTCTTGTGATCTCACTTTTGCACTTTCACTAGTTCCATCGTCTTGATTTTCCTAATTCACCAAAGTGATCTGAACTTGATTTTGAGTCTGGACTTTCTTTCCTTTATCTAAACTTTCATTCTAATCATCTGAATCACATTCACAGGTTATGGATGGTCTAACCATTTCTTCATCAACCTTGAGATTATCACTCTTAACTACTTTCCTCAATCTATTATTGTAGCACTAGTAGGATTTTCTATTAGTAGAATAACCAAGAAAGATTTCTTCTTCACTTCTAGCATCAAAATTTCCTATATCTTCATCTCTTTTGATATGGAATTTACTCCCAAAGATTTTGAAGTGTCTAACAGTAGGGTTATGACCATACCATATCTCGTAAGGAGACTTACCAGTATCACCTTTGACTTGTAAATGATTGAGAGTGTAAAAAATAGTACTCACAACTTCTCTTGAGTAGATATGAGGAACATTTCCTTCTAGCATCATAGTCCTAGTAGCTTCTTCAATTGTCTTGTTCTTCCCTTCCACAACTCCATTTTACTGAGGGGTTCGTGGTGCAAATAATTGATTATTTATCCCATGCACTTAAAAAAAAGAATTAAACTCACAAAGAGTTAATTCACCACCTCTATCTGATCTCAGACATTTAATCTTCAGACCTTTCTCTGTCTCAACCATATCCTTGAAAATCTTGAATTTCTCCAGAGCTTCATATTTTTCCCTTAAGAAAGTAATCAACATCATTCTAGAATAATCAATAAGTAGCATAAAAGACTTGTATCCTTGTAAACTTCTAACTCTAGAAGGACCACACAAGTTAGTATGAACAAGCTCCAATAGTTCATTTGAACAATGTTGGTTTTTCTCTGAAATGAAACTCTAATTTGATTCCCTAACTGGTATTCCTTGCATATAGTATTGGTAGGTTTTATCAACTTAGGAAGATCTCTCACAACCCAAGTAGAAATTATCTTGATAATATTGTCAAAGTTTACATGACACATTCTCCTATGCCACAACCAACTTTCATCAACTTGAGCAATCAAACAACTTTTACTAGTAGCATTCAGATGAAAGATATTACCTTTTGTTTTTGTACTTGATGAAATCACATTTATGGAATTCCCCAATATTCTACACTTTCCATTCTTGAATTGAGGATTGTATCCCTTTTCAACCATCTATCCAACACTTAAGAGATTATGCTTCAAACCTTCCACATATAGAACATCATTAGTATTATACTTACCATCAAGAGAAACAGATCCTCTGCCACGAATTACACTAACTTTTTCATCACCAAATCTTACAACACCACCATAATACTTTTCCAAGCTCAAAAAATTACTTTTATCACCTTTCATGTGATGAGAGCATCCATTTTCAATCACGCATTCATCTTTTTCTTCAACTCTGGCAGCTAGGCCTTTCTCCACATTTGTTCAACTAGTAGATTTAGTAGGTACAAGACCATTTTCCTTGATAGCAATAAATACCCATTTTTCCTCACTTGCATTCCCTTTATTAGATTCATCATATGTCACACCGTCATCACCAGAAACATAACACTTTCTTTGAAATCTAGGCTTGTTGGATCTTGTCTTAGGAACTCTTTCTCAACACCTTGATGCAAAATGACATATCTTATTGTAAGAAAAACATTTAATAGGAAATTTCCCTTTATACTTACCTTCTCCTCTAGCTTCCCTCTTGAAAATAAGTGCTTCAAGCTCATCTAATTTTCTCTCTTATTCTTTAATCTCTCACATTTCCTCCTCATACTTGAATATTTTTCTAGAACTTTCACTTAGATCATATCTTTGCTTATCTTTTCCGGAGATAGTAGCTTTGGATGTAGATTCAGTCTTAGGAAGAGTGTCACCAAACTCACTTAACTCAAAAGTAGTAAGCTTACCAATCAAAGTATCTTTGGTTACATTTGTCAAAGTTTAGATCTCCTCAATAGCTATAGCTTTGTCTTTGTATGTAACAAGAAAAGATTTGAGCACTTTAGTAACAATCTCTGATTTTTCCAATGTTCCACGAGCACAGTTGATACTAAACACAAGTTCATTCACTCTCTATATGAAAAAATTAATGTTCACATCATCTCCCATTCTCAACATTTCATATTTCCCTTTTAGGCTTTGTAGCTTAGCAATCTTCACATGAGCATCACCTTCATACAAAGTTTCCAACTTTTTCTACATCTCATAAGTAGTCTTCAGATCCATAACATTTTTCATTTTAGAATCAGCCAGAGCACTCAACAATGCTTCCTTAGCCTTGATATTGTACTCTCCTTAATCTCAACTAAAGTAGGACCATGTTGTGGGATGATATAACTATTCTTTGTAATTGTCCAGTAGGGTTCATCAATGCATCTTAGATGACACTCCATTCGAGTCTTCCATAGAGAATAATTTTTTCCATCAAATCTCGAACTATCCTTCTTATATTTCACCATCCTGGATCACCTCAAGCTATTAAACTTCTTTCAAGAAACCTACTTTGATACCTTGAATTGTTGGCAACACAATGGTAGATAAATTAGAGGAGGGTGAACCAGTTGTCTTAGAAATTAAACTTATTAAACTTATTCTTAGATTTAATAAATAAAGATGGAAGCATAAACCATCACCACATCAAAAGCACACAAATAACCAAGATTTTTTTATGTGTAAGCCCTGTTAAGGGTAAAACCATGGTGGAGGTTAGTCCACAATATTATACTCTGTTAAAAGTATAAAAAATTATAAATGGGGAATGCCATGCATTTAGGGGCACTACCTAGAGCTTATTGCTCAAATAAAAAAATGCTTACTACCCATGTAAGACACACTATCTTACAAAAACATTTGGATTACATCCACAAGATTTTGAACTAAGAAAATTTAGCATTTGCTAATTCCTGATTATAGTTCTGGTTAAGCTCATAAACTTTTCTCACTCTTCTTCACACTTTACTTCTACCATCAAAAGATTAGAACATTATTCACATACAGGACTCCCACATCACTACTTCACAGGCATTCAAATGGTAAAAAAAATCACTCATATATATCCATAACTAGGAATAAGATCATCTTAATGTCGACCTCAATAAAATATAAAATGTGTACAAGCTATTGGCCCAAATCAATAAAAAAAATTCAATGTGAATCAACCAATGTAGGCCACAACATAGCGAATACTGGAAAAAAAATATTGTAACATGAAACACCTCCAAAAATTATGCCTCAAGATCCACAACATGCTACAATTACTTTCTCGGCCATGAACAAGAAAAACATGAACTCACAAAAGAAAATTACCAATGGAGAGCACAATCATCAATGCAGACATACAACACCAATAGAGCACGACCTAGAAACATCCATAAACATCATGAATCACTATAGAAGTATCTGCAACAACTTGAATTACTAGAATCATATCATCATCTTTCAGGAACACCAACTGAAGCAACAAAAAACTGTCAGAACATAGATAGTCATAACTCAATCAAATCTTCATGCAGATCTCTGAAACTTTACATGGATAAAATAGATATACTAAAAAAAACCCTTTAATCCATGACCTCTTATCATCAACATAATGAGCTAGCCAACATACTAAACTTCATTGCACTACTAACAACCTACAACTTATTTTATTACAATTTTCTCAATATCCTCAACATATATAGCCTTAATGCTAATAGTGTTGAAATCAATGACAACCACATATCAACAACATCCAACACTCGTAGGCTACATAGATGGGATGGGTAGATCCATAAAGGAATCCATCCTTACATGGAAATGACTTTCGTTGAAACCCCTAGGAGTTCAATAATTAAATAGTGACCTATTCAAGGCTTGGTTCTGCAATGCTTAAGGATTTTTTTTAGCTACACATCTAGGGTTCCTAGGTTAGGTTGCAAGGCTAGATTCCCTATAATGCACACACCTGCAACAATCCTAGAATGTGACATAAGAATATTTTAGCACTACCAAATGGAACTAGAAGAGTTCACATTGTGTTCACCAAGATGTAGACGAGGGGGACTGAAAGCTTAGGACCCAAGGTTATAGGAGGGTCTAGAAGAGTCAACTACCCTAATGTACCTTGAGCTAAGGGGTTGTCTAGTGTAAGTTTCATGTTTAAAATGGTGAAAAGGAAGGGAAATTCTTCTACCACTATTCCTATATCAACCCAAGAGATTTATGGAACTAGGTGATTGAATTCTTGAGTCAAGATTGTGATCTAGGAAACTCTCTACTAGAGGTCCCCAACACAAAAAATGAACAACAGTGTGATGTGTTTCCATCTGTACAGATAGGGAGTATGATGTATAATGTAAAATAACAAGATTTCACTAACAACTTGATTCATACAATTACATGCAATGATGGAAAGCTAGAAATGACTAAACTACTAGAATAGAAAGAAAAATACTTTAACAAGATAGATAAATTAAATTAAATGAAATTATGAAAAAGGGTGATAGAAATGAAACTATTGAATGGTCAAACCTCCCACAAGTTCCACATGAATGAGCATCTACACACAACAAAATATGGAAAAATTTTGAGGTTGTTTTGGGGCTTCCCATAGTCAAACCCCCATTTTGGTGTTCCCACCTCCACAAACAACCAAAATAGAAACAATAGAGAAAAGTGTGATAAATGAAAGAATTCAAAGGAAGAATACTAAGAAATGCTAACAAAAAAATGCTATGTAAATCAGACAACAATACTAAGTGAATGGATATCACCTAATGAAAATATTCCTTCATGCACGCGAAGGAAGATGCAAGATCACAAGCTTGTAGATGCTAGCATTGTTGCAACAATGAGAGTAAAAATAGTAGAGTGAAAAACTTGGAGATTCAACAATGGATCAAGTGTTGTGATATGAAGTGTGTAGAATTTTGAATGAATGTGTAGCAGCTAAAGAAGATGAAATGAGATTCAAGAGAGAGGGAATGAATGGAAAAAGATCATGTCTAAGGACGAAAGATAGGTCAAGAGAGTTGTTCAAGGCCAGTCTAAGGGGTAGAGGTGATATGCTTCATCACTATTGGAAAAGTGTAACACCTCTACATATTCCAAAGGAAGGAATCTTGTCAAGATGGTAATGTTGTCACCTAGAAATGCACCCTATTCAAAGTTGTAGAACTGAGCTTTCTAGTGAAACATTGAATCACTCCAAGGTTGTGGGTCACCTAAGATTGGAGTGAACCTATAGAGAAGGCTGGATTCCTTTGGGTATCACCTCAACTAATGATCTCTATAAGGAAAAGGGAGAAGGAATGCATACAAATGAAACTAAACTAAACTAAAGTATTCCTATGGTGATACACCAAGTTGATAAGAAATCATGAAACAGACAAACGAAGAACATACACTAGAAAGTAAATAGTCAACATTTTCACTTACTCAACACAACCTCTTTAAACTCATACACTATTCTTAATAGGCTTGCCTCTACATGCATATCTTAGGAAGGAAAGATGAATTTCACAGCATTAGGTATGAATACAAATTTTAGAAAAACACAGTTAAGAACTTGCATAGTCTAAAATACAGAGATGAGAGTAATACAAACATTAATAGTAGCTTCTAAGGAAAACTCTATGTTATATTCCAGATTCCAATTAAGTTACAAAACATTCATTTAGTCAAGAAAGGATTAATAAAAATCACTAAATCTTTCCAATGCACAATTCGAACTCCTTACAAAAAGGCAAAAAATGACTTCTCTATCAAAATGTGTTAGCCCCTTAGGGCTTACCAAAATATCAGGCCTTGGGATAGATCTCTCCCAAGATCTTTTGATTGAATTTAATGTTGGACCCTACGTGTCCATGTCAGTGAAGAGTCATTCCCCAGAGAGGCCCTCAGATATTTCGTAGCTACCACATTCATTTCCTAGCATCGTGTCCTGTTTGAACCTCTTTAGTTGAATGCTTTCAATGCCCTGAGCTCAAAATAGATACACGTCAATTTAAATTATGTTGATCTTCTTTGCTCTAGTCAGACAACCACAACTTTCCTTTAGCTCCCTTTGATTGGTTGAGTGTATTCCACATGGATTTTGTGGGTGGTCAAAAGCTCCTTTGATTAGAATCACATCTTGGCGAGACACTGAAAGTGTCTCACCAATGCGATTATACCCTATGGAGCCATTGACATATCATGTGACAGTCGATGAGAGTTCTAATCGAGCTCGTAAAATCATACCGATATCACTGAAGCCATCGGCAAGACACAATTATGTCACTAAGACATCATGATGACAACCCTATTCCTTAGCGAAGGCATCTATTTCAGGGAGACCCTCTACATTCAGCGAGACCTGTGGTGAAGTTGGATCTCTCTCCCCAAGCTCCCTCTATTCACTGAGACTATGGAAAATTGGGAAGACTTCATAGCGAGGTCTCAAGTCAGGTCGATGCACAAGATGTCATTCATGTCATGGAGACCCTCTTGCGTTCAGTGAAACCTTTGCCGATGTCTCCACTTTTATCGCCAAGACCTCCCTGAGTCAGAAGAACCTGAGGGCGAAGTCTTCCACTATTCATGAGCTCAGCTTGCTTCTGGTGAGACCTTACGAGTTGGAAAGACACTTGAGTGTCAGTGAGAGATCCTATCGAAAGTAGAAGGCTATCTTGAGACACTTCATATTCTATCGGCGAGACATTATTGATGTTACCTCGAGACATTTCATTCCACTGAGTTCCAGATCTCCTTCAGTGTGATGCCCATTATTCAGGAAGACTTCATTGTGAAGGGAAAACACTACACGGAGCACCCTTTTTTGTCTCGGCAAGACACTTATGGTCAGGAAGAAATCTCCCTGAAATGTGACCATTCACCAAGCTCTCCTCAATTCATTGAGAGTTTACTAGGTCGATGAGACATCACACCAATGATCGGGCACTACGCTGATGTAAAAGTTGGGGAGACCCCCTGCATCAGTGAGACATCCTGATGAAGGCACCCACCTATGCCGAGAACCCATCCTCCACTGAGTTGTTCACTTGTCAACAAGACATCAATGAGTGAGGGAGACCTTTCTCCAACTTGGAATGCTATACCGAAGGCCCTCTTATCAGTGAGACTATACGGGTCACTAAGACCTTACGCTGAATGCTCTGTCTTTTAGCGGGTTCATTTTCCTGTCAGGGAGACATCATCGTTTAGCATGACCCTTTGTTGATGTCAACTTTCTTGGTGAATTCTTTGTTGTTGGTGAGACATCGGAGTCAGGGAGACCTTTCTTCCGAATTCTTTTTTACATTGAAGGCTCTTTGTTGTAGGTGAGACACCCCTAGTCGCCGAGACCATATGCCGAAAGACGTCTCACACTGATAGGATCCCTAGTTTGAAGCATTCAAACTTGATGGAACACACTACCAGTCGGAAAGACAGTAGGAGGGTCTTGCCGACTTTCTTCTCTGATGAGTTTATGCCAAATCTGAGTGAGTGATACTTTCCAATAGACCTCCCTTGTGAAATATCCTCAGGTGCATGATCGAACTCTCAATGGAAATATCCTAGTTGGCCCTTATGAACACCTGAAATCCTAGACGCCTTGCTTGATTGAGCCTGAGGGAGAAAATTAGGTAACATTTCTAGTGACCTTTGCTAGATGTTTGCATACTAAACATGAAGACCAGTAGTCTAGACTTATCGATTGGGCATGGATTCGTTAAGAGGTTCAAGAAACAAATAAAAATATTTAGTTTTGCACATGGCCACAACTCGCTTGAGATCCATAGGACACAATAGATTTCCAAATGAAAAACAAATAGGGGAAAATGAAAGAGAAAAAATTGTGCCATCACAGCACCCAGTAAATGGAGGATAATTATCATGAAGTGCAGAAGCGCTTATTGAAAACATAAATCTAAACTAATATGTACAATAGAGGAACTCTATTAGACTTGAAAACAGGGCTTAAGGTGTATCCCATTGAATGGGATAGGGAGTACTTCCCCTTCTATTATAGCTAGCAGATAAGCATTGTCCTCCTTACAGTCTCTCATAAGGAATGTGCCTGTCCAAATGTTGTCACACTTGGTGTGTTGACCTGGCATGCTTTTCAGAATGTCCCATTTGAGCATGAGGTCTCCCACCTTAAAAATTTTTAATGTAGCCCTTCTGTCAAATGTTTTCTTTATTTGGAGCTGATGATACTCCAAATCCTTCATTACTTGTCCCTTAATTCTTCAAGTTCCATGAGCTCTGCATATATCACGGACATTGGTTCCTATTCCTCAAACATCTCCAACTGATGTATAATGTCCAGGGCTGGGAGCTCCACAGACAAGGGAAATCTTGCCTCTCTGCCATAGACTAACAAGTATGGTGAGTTAGCAATAGACGCTTAGGAGTCACTCTATCTACCCACAATGCATACTTTATTTTAATGTGCCAGGTTCTTTGATTGTCCTCCATTGTTCTCTTGATAATCCTAATGAGATTCTTATTTGTGCTTTTAGCTAGGCCATTACCCTAAGGGTAGTAATTTGAAGATGTATTCAAATGAATGCCATGTTTAACAGCCTAGTTTGTGACTCTTAATCCCACAAATGCCAGAGCCTTATCAGATATGATAGAGTCAAGAACTCCAAACTTGGTGATTATATCTTCATATAAGTTCAAAATTGAAGAATCTTTTGCTTCTTTCAAAGCTATTGCTTCTGTCCACCATGTGAAATAGTCTATAGTTGTGAGCACCCACTTGTGACTAGTACTAGATGGTGGATTAATCAGCCCAATAAGGTCGATTCCCCATCTCATGAAGGGTTGCTCCACCTGGATTGGATGTAGAGGCATAGCGGGCAACTTTTCTTTTCCTTAAAATAGAGCACATTTGATACACTTTCTTGACCAAGCATATGCATCTTTAAATAAGTTGGGCCAGTAGTTAGTAACTCTCATTATTTTCTATGCAGTATTCCTTGGGGCAAAGTTACCTCCCACAGCTCCATCATGAAACTCATGAAGTACCTTCTCAATTTGATGACTATGAATCCGTCTTAATAGGACACCATTCAAATCATTTTTTAAAAGAACATTATTTACTAGCACGTATGGTATGCACTGCAATATGAAGCATCTTCTTTTATCTTTGTTTAATCCTAATGGGCATTCACCAGTTTGTAGAAATTGGGTCATATCTTGAACCCAATTAGTTATCCCCATTGGCACATCATCTTGATCATTTTGAAACTCATTTGTATTGGTAAACACATCATCCTTTTCTAATTCATTTTTATTGCTTGAACCTATAGCAAGCTATTCACAAAGATCCTTCCCTCTAACCAGTTTGGTAATCTTAATATCTACATCATACTCCATGACCTTGGTGATCCATCCTGCTCTTTTTTCATTCAAATCTTTATTCAATAAAAATTACTTCACACTCGAGTGTGCCACCATGACATGAATTTTATTATGAGAGATCAAAGGATTGAATTTCTTTAGGCTTCTGATCATGGAAAGAACATGCCTCTCTACAAAGGATTTTTTTTGTTCATAATCAACAAGGCCTTGACTGAAAAGGCTATTAGTTCTAAATTTTCTTCATTTTTTTGAACCAACATTGTAGAAATGTTACTTGTGCTACCATACACATACAAAATAAAATCTTTAGAAAAATTGGGATTTACCAGCGTAGGAGCTACTGGTAAGGCCTCCTTAGTTGCCTCGAAACTGTTCTTGGAATCTTTTGTCCAACTGAAAACTGCATTTTTCTTTAACATAGTTGTTAAAGGTTGTAACAGGTTTGTGACATCAGGGATGAACCTTCTCAGAAAGTTAATTTGGCCCAAAAAGCTCTACAGACCCTTCTTGTGATTAGGTAATGGCAACTCAAGTATGGCTTTGACTCTCTCAAGATCAATAGTGATTCCTTGCTTTGACACTATGTGTCCTAATAATTTCCCTTCATGAACAACAAAGATACTCTTTTTTGGATTGAGAGAGATACCAAACTCTCTGCATGTTTTGAAAACTTGCTTAAGGTGTGACAAATGTTCGTCAGCATTCTTAGAATAAACTATAATGTCATCCAAATAAATCAGCATAATCTTATTGATCAAACTTTGAAACGCCATGTCCATGGCCCTTTGAAATGTGGCATTAGCATTAGATAAACCAAAAGGAATCCTTTTGTATGCCATTGTGCCCCACTTAGTTGTAAATGCAGTTTTGAACTAATCCTCCTCTTTAACCAACACTTGATTATACCCTGAAAAACCATCTAGCAAGGAAAATCTTTCAGACGCAGCAACTACTTGTAAGATTTGTTCCATGAAGGGCAGTGGGTTGTGGTCCTTTAAGGATGATCTGTTGAGGTCCCTAAAGTCTACACAAAGTCTTATCTCACCACTTTTCTTCCTAATCGGCACAAGGCTAGAAACCCATGAAGTGTGTTCAATCAAAAATATGATACCCCCCTCAACCAATCTGGTCAGCTCTTTAATCATTAAGGGCTCAAGCTTAGGATTCAAGGGCATTTGTTTTTGTCTTACTGGCTTAGCATTAGGTTCTAACTCAATTGTGTGCTTGGCAATATGGGGATCAAACCCTTTCAAATATGAGTATTCCCAAGTGAATACATCATAAAATTTTTGACATAAAGCAACAAAAGATTGTTTATCTTTATGTGAACAAATTTTACCTATCTTAAGAAGCTTACCTTTGAAAATATCTAGTTCTTCATAATGTTCTTGTTTGACTTGCAAGCTAGCTTTATCCTTTCTAAGCTGATCATCAGTACTGAAAATTGACTCTAAGGTAACCAAACCTTTGGGTAACTTATTTGTCCTTAGCTGTATGACTTGATTGTCATACCGTTGTTTAAGTTTTGCTTGATTTTGTATGGGGAACTGATCTTCTTCGAGCAAAAAGAAAGAATCTATTTGTCGCTGTCAAAAACTAGCAAGTGAACGTTGTTATCAGAAACTCACAGCCTAACTACAACCTTTACATACTGCTGCACTTTCTCTTTCCTAATGTTATCTAGAATATCAAATTGTGCCCCAATGGATGCAAGCCTATCAACATGTTTGTTCTGGTTCCTTGGAATAGACACCAAGTTGAAGGCATCAAAATCCTCAAGCATGTTCCACACTCTATTTCTATAAGACTTTAGTGTGTCATTTTTAGGAAGATTCAGGCCTCTTATTTGATTAACAATTAATTCACTGTCCCCATCAACTTTCAAGCTAGTTATTCCTCTCTTCCTTTCCCACACAAGACCTTGAACAAGGCCTTCATACTCAATAGTGTTATTAGAGCATGCAAAAGTAAAACATAATGCAGAGTAATACTTATCACCCTACGGAGATACAAGCATTGTACCTCCTCCAGCTCCATTTTTGCTTCTAGACCTGTCAAAATACATCTCCCATAATTTATTCTGATGCTCAAACTAACTTTCTACACTTCTCTTGAGATTTGGCATTTGTGTACCAGCTTCATGCAACACATAATTTCCCAGACCAACATCCTGAATAAGCTCATTTGGATTATCAACCGTGTTCTTAGTTGCCCATTCATTCAGGAGTACCTCAAGTACACTCACGGCTTGCAACTCTTGTGTTGCAGCAAGTTTAGTATCCTCTAAAATAATAGAGTTAACATTTATAGCAAATGGCACATAAGGCTCAATGTGATCCTTGGCAAGGGACTCTAAGGTTATAGTTACTTTAGTACCATACCTAATCCTAAAAAGCATATGGGACCAATCTAAAGACAAATACCCTCCAATCTTAGCAGTGAAGTCTCTAGATAGGCATAGAGCAAAAAATAGAGGCAAATCTATGAAAAACACATATTGTGGGATTGAAAAGTTGGGACAAGCATGTAGTGTGAGATTCAGATTTTTAATAACACCTATAGTGTTTACTGTTGTCACATCCAATTGAAGTACTCCCTTTTCTAATGGCTGGTATTGTAAACCTAGTTGGTCTGCAATCTTTTTAGCATTACCGAACTGCTAGCCCCGCTATCAACCATGCAATTGTGTACCAATTTATTCCCCACTATTAAGGAAACATAGAAAGGAGGGGGATTGACACTATTACTTTGCTGTGTGGTACTATCCAAAGGTGTGTTGGTTAAGATTGACTTTATTTGGCCTAAAGAGACTCCATTTGGAGGATTCAAACTAACTAGATTTGATAAGGCTGACTATAACAAATTGATTTGACCTTAGATTGCTAAAGAATCCCACATCAAAATTGAAACATTCATTTTTTTCATACTTTCGACAATGTTAAAAGGTACAGATATATTTACCTTGGGCTGCGTCTTTACAATGACATGGTCAAGTTGCACATGACTTGCGGATGAAACATGTAAAGGATGCTCCCTAAAAGTGTCATAACCTTGCTGCAAAGTGTGTGGTACTTGCTGATTTGATGGACCATCAACTCCCTTATTCTTATTTGTTGCTTGTTCAATCTTGAAAGCCCTCTTCTTGGTTCTAGTATTAGCAGCAACAAATGTGTCGTCCTGGTTCACTCTACAAAACTCTTCTCTCTGCTAATTTAGGAGAGTTAAATAATCTCTAGGTTGATCCTATTGTTGTGGATACCCCTCCTTAGGAAAATATTGCACACCTACAACATTTTGCACCATAAAAAGCTTGATTGATGATGCCATTAGAGCATGTAGCTTGATTATGTGGCTGATTGCATGGATGACACCACTCATTATCAGCAGCCAGATTGTTTTGAATAGGAACAAGCTCTTTGACAACACTAATTGGAACTAGATTGTAGGCCTGAAAAGGTCTTGGAGCAACAATTTTTTCTTGAGCCTTAGTAATTGCTTTGATATTGTTGTCTATTCCCCTAGAATTGCTATTGTTGACCTAGAAAAGGCTAACTTGAGGCCTGACTCTACTGTTGATAAGGCCTAGAATAGGACTGTTGTTTTTCCAAGTTCACCAACTTGTTACCAAAAGTCTGTAAAATACTTTTGATTTCTTGTAACTCTTGTGATGAGACTAAAGCAACACTTTCTTGTTTATCAATGGCTGGAATAGCAACTAGTAGCATTGGTATAGCTAGTAGAGGTGTGAAAGGAGGTATTTGCAAAGGAATGTTTGCATGAATTTATTGAAATATAGGCATTGGAGGCCTAGGAGTGAGTTTACCAGCTTGTATTTAGTTGTTCTTGGCTTTGATTGCTAATTCAAAAGCATCTAGAAAAGACACTCCTCCCATTGACTGTATCATGACAGCTATATCACTATTCAGATCCCTCAAGAAGTATAAAAATGTGTATTTTGGAGGTGGCCTCACTGTCACAGGGATTCTATCCCAAGTTCTTTGAAATATAAAGTTGAAGTCATTCATCTACTCTTGTGGAGCCCTCTTAATTGTAGTCAATTGCTCCAATAGAGACAAGTTGTCAGACCTATCTTGAAATTGTTTATGCAACTTGTCTCCAAATTCGTCCCATGTTGCAATTGAACTGACTAGTAGGCTCCTATACCATTGCATAACTCTTCCTTTTAGTGAAGCAACTAGTAATCTCACTACAACATCCACTTGGGTTATGTGATGGACTCCACATAATGAAGCCACATCTCGCATGTGTTCAATTGGACTAGTTTGATCTTCTCCCATGAAAGTTGGGAGACTCTTTAGGGTTGCCATTGGAATGTTATTGTGATGTGCCAAATTCAAGGGGCTCCCTCCATTAAAATCAACAAAGGGTTGATTCCTTGGAGTAGCCATTGGAGGTGGCTATAGTGGATTTACTGGTACTCTAGATGAAGCCAAGGATGAGATAGTAATGTGTGATCCCATAGATAGAGGAGTGGATTGAGTTCTTCTAGAATAGATAATTGATGTTCCTCACCTTTCATCTACTCTGCCTTGCCTTCTTGGTGGTAACAACTGCAAGTATTCAAAAGGGCCTGAGCTGCAAGTATTCAAAAGGGCTTGAGCTGCTTCTTGTTGATTTTTGGAGTTCTTCCTCTTTATGGAGTCGCCAAGTATGCCGAATGAATTCTATAAAGTTTGGGAATCGTTGGTTGCATACTAAACCAACAGTTCAATCTAATTTCTATCCCACCGGGCGTGCCAGAAATTGTTGTCACCTAGAAATGCACCCTATGCAAAGTTGTAGAACTAAGCTTTCTAGTGAAACATTGGATCATTCCAAGGCTGTGGGTCACCTGAGATTGGAGTGAACCTCCAGAGAAGGCTGGCTTCCTTTGGGTATCACCTAAACTAATGATCTCTGTAAGGAAAAGGGAAAAGGAATGCATACAAATGAAACTAAACTAAACTAAAGTATTCCTATGGTGATACACCAAGTTGATAAGAAATCATGAAACAGACATAGGAAGACCATACACTGGAAAGAAAATAGTCAGTGTTTTCACTTACTCAACACAACCTCTTTAAACTCATACACTATTCTTAACAGGCTTACTTCTACATGTATATCTTAGGAAGGAAAGATGAATTTCACAGCCTTAGGTATGAATACAGATTTTAGAAAAACATAGTTAAGAACTTGCATAATCTAAAATAAAGAGATGAGAGTAATACAAACATTAACAGTAGCTTCCAAGGAAAAATCTGTGTTATATTCCAGATTCTAGTTAAGTTACAAAACATACATTTAGTCGAGAAAGGATTGATAAAAATCACTAACTCTTTCCAATGCACAATTCAAACTCCTTACAAAAAGGAAAAAAATTCCTTATATATCAAAATGTGTCAGCCCCTTAGGGCTTACCAAAATATCAGGCCTCGGGATAGATCTCTCCAGAGATCTTTTGATTGAATTTAATGCTGGACCCTTCATGTCCATGTCAATGAAGAGTCATTCCCCAGAGAGGCCCTCAGATCTTTCGCAGCTACCGCATTCATTTCCTGGAATCATGTCCTATTTGAACCTCTTTAGATGAATGCTTTGAATGCCCTAAGCTCAAAACAAATACATGTCAATTTACATTCTGTTGATCTTCTTTACTCTAGTCAGACAACCACGGCTTGCCTTTAGCTCCCTCTGATTGGCTGAGTGTATTCCACATGGATTTTGTGGGTGGTCAAAAGCTCCTTTGATCAGAGTCACATCTCGGTGAGACATTGAAAGTGTCTCACTGATGTAATTATACCCTTTGGAGCCATTGACATAGCATGTGACATTCGATGAGAGTTCTAATCGAGCTCACAAAATCATACTGATATCACTGAAGCCATTGGCAAGACATAATTTTGTTGCTGAGACATCATGATGAAAATCCTATTCCTTAGCAAGGGCATCTGTTTTGGGGAGACCCTCTGCATTCAGCAAGACCTGTGACGAAGTTGGATCTCTCTCCCCGAGCTCCCTCTATTTGCTGAGACTATGGAAAATCGGGAAGACTTCATAGCGAGGTCTCAAGTCAGGCCAATGCACAAGATGTCATTCATGTTGGGGAGACCCTCTTGCATTCGGCGAAACCTTTTTTGATATCTTCTCTTTCATCGCCAAGACCTCCCTGAGTCGACAGAACCTCAGGGTGAAGTCTTCAACTATTGGTGAGCTCAGCTTGCTTCTGGTGAGACCTTACCGATTGGCAAGACACTTGAGTGTCGATGAGAGATCCTACCGAAAGCAAAAGGCTATCCTGAGACACTTCATATTCTATCGACGAGACATTATTGATGTTACCCTGAGACATTTCATTCCATTGAGTTCCATATATCCTTCGGTGTGACTCCCATCGGTCAGGAAGACTTCGTCGCGAAGGGAAAACACTATGCCAAGCCCCCTTTTCTATTTCGGCAAGACACTTACGGTTGGAAAGACATCTCCCTGAAACATGACCATTCACCAAGCTCTCCTCAATTCACTGAGACTTTACCATGTCGACAAGACATCACACTAACAATTGGGCGCTACGCCGATGTAAAAGTTGGGGAGACCTCCTGCATTGATGAGACATCCTGATGAAGGCACCCACCTATGCCAAGAACCCATCCTTTGCCGAGTTGTTCACTTTAAGATTTTGTGATTTCTGGATTTTTTGATTGTGTTTGAGTTGTTCACTTGTCGACAAGACATCATTGAGTCGGGGAGACCTTTCTCCAACTTGGAATGCTGTACCAAAGGCCCTCTTATCGATGAGACATTTCAGGTCGTTGAGACCTTACGCCAAACATTTTATCTTTCTGTGGGTTCCTTTTCTTGTCGGGGAGACATCATCATTCATCATGACCCTTTGTTGATGTCAATTTTCTCAAAAAATTCTTTGTTGTTGGTGAGACATTAGAGTTGGGGAGACCTTTCCTCTCAATGCTTTGTTATGGCAAAGGCTCTCTATTGTCGACGAGACACCCCTAGTCACCAAGACCATATGATGAAAGACATCTCACACCGATAGGATCCCTAGTTTGAAGCATTCAAACTTGATGGAACACACTGCTAGTTGGCAAGACAGCAAGAGGGTCTTGCTGACTTTCGTCTCTAATGAGTTAATGCCAAATCTGACTGAGTGATACTTTCCAATAGACCTCCCTTGTGAAATATCCTCAGGTGCATGATCGAACTCTCAATGTAAATATCCTATTTGGCCCTTATGAACACCTGCAATCCTAGATGCCTTGCCTAATTGAGCCCGAGGGAGAAAATTAGGTAATAGGTAACACACCGTGTAGATGTTTGTGCACCATGCTAGCATCTCTGACACAAATTCGCCCATTAACACTATAGATAGCCACTGAATGGATGGAAAGGAAATGGATGAGGTGTAATAACATCTTTAGGTTTGATTTTCTAAGGTAAGGGGTGTAAATGGGGTGTTTACAAAGGGGTACAAATTCACTCCATTATATTTTTCCCCCACTTTAGTGAGCATATGTGATACAAAATGCAAGGTAAAGTAGATAGAAAGAGTTCATAAATATATACCTTAATTTTTAAGGAATCAAATCATAATCTAATACACATGAGTTCCCAAGAAGAAGAGATGACTCCACATTTACTCTCTCTTGGGGAGGTTTGAACAAGATGCTTTGTAGATTTGTAGACCTATGAAAGATTAAAAAAATACCTCTATAGGTACTCTCTCCTTTAGAGTTGAACGAAGAGATCCCACAATATTTAATTGCTCTATAGGTCCTCACAATTTCAAAGAGGGCACTTTAGGTGCTCAGTCTTGAGGGAAGAACAATGTGAGAGGATCCACAGAGTCTGAAGGGGCCTTACAGGTGCTCAGTCCTACAAGGTTGATTGTAAAGTAGCTTCACAGGTGTACCTACAAAGAAACATGTTAATTTATAGATTAAACGTGTTAGATATCAAAAATCCATGCAAGAAAACAAACATATAGTCATGTAGATAGTCAAAAATTGAAGGAAAAGCTTTGAAAGGGGTCCCTCGGGAACCCTTCAAAATGATTCTTAGCAAATAATTCTAGCATCAAGGAATCCTTTTGAAAGATTTGTTTTATCAATAAATTCTAAAGAAAAAATACTCCCTCGTAAGGAAAAGTTTTCAGACTTCATAAGAAAGAGTGTTCCCTTCTTGAAGGAAAGTTTTCAGATTCTATCTTACGAATCCATGATGAAATAATTTTTTTCTAGGGATGCCCTGTTGAAGAATATAGTTTTTGAAAAATTAGAGATTTTCAAGGAGGGATTTGTTAGCCACCAAATAAACCTTTCAAAAATAGAAGCAATATGATTGGCCCCCCTTAGAATGGTGTGTGTTGAGCACAAAGACATGTGACATCTTGAGGAAAGAGAAGAAAGGAAGTGATGTTGTGTCTCGTAGAATCATGATGAGATGTAACCATGGTAATTTTTTTGCACATGTGAGGGACAACACATAAGCACCAAAACATCACAAAGCAAGTAAAGAAGAGAGAAAGACATAAAGACAACATAAACAAAAATACATGAAGAGAAAGGGGCATCTAACATATTAGGGTTAGATTTTCTCATAGATATAGATAGATAAGATAATAAGGTATAAGTATGAATTCACATCAATGCCCTACTATATCAGCCCATGTAAAGAAAGTTATGTGAAGAAAAAATTAAAATAAAATAAAATTGGGTCAACATGGAAGGGAGGCCTAAATTCTCCCAACACTTTGCATCGTCTCCAATTATCAAAAATCAAGGCACAATAGAGGAAGAATGATGTAACAAATAGAATAATTTTATGACACAAAAAACTTTGATATCAAAGAACCTACAAGGGTGACAAGGGTCATCTAGGAAACATAAAACATGCATGGGAGAAATACAACAAACACACAATCTAATCTAAGATAAAGAGGAGGTGCTTTGCCAGTCCTCATAAAGCAAGATGTCATCATTCTCCCAATCTAGATCTTTTTAAGGGGAAGGAAGATGAGCCTGCAAGGGAGGGATAACAAGAGGAGCACTACCCAAATCTCTTACAATAAGGGTCAAGGAAAAAGGCTCTTCAAAGCCTCCTTTGTTGGGCTCTTCTAAGGTAGGGGTCATCAACCTTGCAAATATCAAGGAAAGAGTTGGGACATCATCTACTAAGTTAAAAATACACTTAATTGGAGTGCCATAGGTCAACCCAGTAGGTGAAGAAGGAGGTGCTTGAGATCAACTACTAATCTCATCGAAGGACTCAAGGGTAGTGACTAACTCAAGTGATGTCAGGGTATCCTTAGTTGCTTAAAAAATGCAAGCTAAGGAAGGACTAGGTTCTAAAGAAGGTGATACCTTCTTTTGACCCCATTGGAAGTAGGGTCATCCTCCAATTTGTGTTTCATCATAGGATGTGAGATCCAGCAAATGAGGAAAAAAGTGAGGAGGAAGAGGAGAAAAGTGTAGTAGATACCACCGACATGTTTGACATATCTACAACTTTAGAGAAAGGTGGGATGTACAAGAAGGACATGAATAGAGGAGGCTCGACCAAATGAGTGATGAACACTCACATCCTTTTTGAGGGAGGAGCATCAGCCCCAATCAAGGGAGCTGAAAGCAAGATCAAGGTGATGCGAACTAAATCATAAAGGGTGAAAGGGGAGGACATAATAAAGTTTTGGATTTTAATTGTTTATTGTGATTTGGTTTTCCTTGATGACAAAACTCTGGTTTGGATAATACATGATACATGATGGTTTATACATCTGTGATGGTTTGATCTTGGTGGCATATGATATACAGTTGTGATGGTTTGATATTGGTGGCATATGATGTTCTACACAGTGATTTACTTGGGTCATTTTATATCACTTTGATGGGCTATTGATACATATTGATACTCTTGATACATGTTGATGTTGATAGTGTTTATCTTTCATTTTGATAAGGTGGTACAAGTCAGGTTTATTCTTTACATAATGACATTTGCTTATTGAACATGCATCTTATACACAATGTACAATGACATACATACTCTAGCTGACATATATATTGGCAGGTTCTTGTTGAGGTATACACTTGTTTTTACATTTGTGCAATTTTGTTTTTATTTGAGCTGACAGTTCAAATGTGATATGAATGGAATATCTTATGTTTGCACAAAACATACAATTTCCAGAAAATGTAGATTACAAGTTCAAGTCACTTGTATATATTCTTTGTTGGTTCTCCAAATCAACAAACCAAATGAATCCTAAAGACTAGCCAATTTCTTATGTTCAAATTCAAAGGTAGATTTGGCCAACTAATAGGAAATGGAATTAACACACATTTCCCCTGTACTTTAGGCTCAGTAGGACCTAGGGGGGGTAACCCTTTAGCAACACCTAACGATTTAGACACACAATTAACAAGATGTTGCTTAACAGATAATGCTCTCACATAATCATGCTAAGAAACATAAAATATCACTCAACATTGGCAAGAGATTGAGTGAATTTCAAAAACTAGCATGGAGAACATGGCAGATACAAATACTCACAAAATAGAATTAAAATGGTTTATGATTTAAAAATTTGGGACCAAGCTGAAAACAACATAAGCATAATAATTGACCAGTTCCAAGAAATGTGCCATAGAGTCATATAACCAACATTTCATCCTACAATGTTGAACATGTTATTAAGATATTTTGCAATTGTTATCACATTTTGACAACAAGACCACTAAAGCTTTATCTACTAATCATTCTTTACAAATCTGCCTGAAACATAACATTCCTATCACATTTGTTGAAGCAATTACACTATCCCTTGAACAATAGGCAATAATAAGTTCAGTTGGCACTCATTAAATCAATTACATCATTCACAGAACAAAATACAAGAACAAAAGTAACTTCAATGCAAAAATTGTGCATGAAAATACTCAAATAATCCTTTATTATTGAATCAAAAAATGCATTACATCTCCACAATGGAGACAATTATCAAATAAAATAAAACATAAAAGCATAATTCAGAACATAGACACTTTTATATTAATGACCTAGTTACAATTCATCCTAGCCTTACAATCTACCTAGAGCTTCCACCTGACTTGCATAGCTTTTAGAAATTTGGAACTTCTCACAAATGAGAAAAGAAGAGAATAAAAAAGGAAACAAAAGAAGTCCTAAAACAGATCCATTGAAGACAAATGGCAACTCCTTTCCCATTGATTACCAATATGGAAAAGACTCTCTCCTCTCTCTGTAACAAACTTTGCCTCTGCAGTTGAGAAAAAACTAGCTCCAATAGAAGCCTATTTTCATTATGTTCACAATAGAAGAAACTGCTTGCCTGTGAAAGCCCTATTTATTTCTCATTTGCATGGCTATATACTTTACCTCCCAACAACAAATAATAATATTTTCTTGCAAAGTGATTGGATTCACTTCACCCGTGAATACCAACATTGAAGACATTTAGCATTCATTTGGGTAAAATACTTTACCCACTCCATTTTTCACCAATTCATTGCCTAGCACATATTTCATTATAAAGTGAACGTTAAATTTACTTTACACTAACCTAGTAAAATAAAGTATTTACCCATGCCATTTGAACTAATTTCCTTTGTCATCAAACCCAATCTTAGACAAAGTCTTGGATAAAATTTATCTCCACTATATTTTCTCTTACCCTTCTATTGTCAACAACATTTGATAAAATATTTTACCTTTAAAATGAAAATATTTAAATGTTGCCACAGACCACATTTAATTCACTCTGTAACGAAGACTTAAAATTTTGACGTGGGCACCTTTTCTACCTCTTTGCCCAATATTCATTGCATTCTCTATTATAGCCTTCATTTTAAAGTGGAAACATTTAATCACCTCTTTTAAATGTTTTCTCGAGCCATTCATTTGAGACAAACAAGTTGGGCCCACCCTTCTATTGCTTTTATTCTTCAGCAACATTTTAATTTTTTTTAAAAATTTCTATGAAAGCAATACGAAAACCTTTAAAACCATCTGGCTTTGTTCCTACGAGGACCACCATCCACATGGTTCAATCTCGTCATCTCGCAGGGTTTAAAGAACTTACATCTTATTTGGGCGAATTGGTGGGGAATGACTGAGATGTGCCTGGGTTGTGTATTCGTTTTCCATCGTTGATTTCACTTTATCTTCTGACTTGCCCTAATCCATTTCATGTGCATTCATTCTGCATCCTTTTTGCAAATCTTCTATTTTCCCTAGCCTCCATCGAGCTCTGAATGGAGACGCCTCCATTGTTTGCAAAACAAATACAACTCTTGCTCCAAACTACACCATCCTTCAACAAATTTTATTTCATTTTTATTGCCTATCATAGATCAAACCCTCCTTTTCTTTAGATAAAAAATAAAACCAATAGAAGCACATTTGACGATGACAATCATCCCTCCAATGCACTCATGAATTGCATTTGCTTAAAATTTTCTGAGGACTTTCCTCAAACCATATTGTGTGTACCTTGCAGCTCGTAGCATCCCCTTCAGGCATTCATTTGATCCCCTCTTCAATCCATAGATCCAATGTGGGCACTGGCTTTTGAAGTTTCTTTTTGCAGATGAAACATATTTTCTTTCTTTCTATATTGAATTTGAGATTCTTCAACAGACTTGAGCATTTCATTCCCCAAATGCGTGGACTGGCCTATGCAAAATGTGCAAAGGATTTCTTAAAAAGTTTTCAACAAATCATTCTGGTGTGCCCTTCTTTGATGGTGTGGGCTTTCCCAAATGAATTTATTTGAAAGTTTATAAAGTATTTTAATGGTGTTTTCCTTCACCATTGCTTCGTTCTTGGCACTGGAGGCTCTAACCTTGTCTAAGTTGTGCCCTCTGTTTGTAGTGCTTAGAATTTTCTAAAGACTTTTAAACCAATTCATGTGGTGCGTATGTTATTATCATGGCATTCCATGAGATTACATCTGCTTCAGGTTGTGTTTCTACAGGCCACGCATTAATTCCATCTCCCATTGCATTCGCTTTAAAGGTTTCAAATCCTTTTCAACAAATTCCTTATGGAGCACAACAACTACCGCATTCCATGAAATGACATTTAGGAAAAGCATCCTCAACAGATCCATTTTGTGTGTTTGTTGTAGGCTTTAAGGCAAACGCATCCCTTCATTTATTGAAAGCTTCTAAGGCATTTTCAAGAAATCATTCGATGCACAGGTAATAGTGATGATTGTGCTTTATGGAGTTACATTCATTTACGGTTTTACCAAATAGACCGCACGCCTTCACATTATGCATTGATGGGTCTCCATACCCTTCACTTGTGCTCGTTTTAGAGCCTCATAGCTCATGATTTACAAGGAATTTGCTTACAAATTTCTAACTTTTCAATGAATCCACTTTTGTGCGCATATTGCATTGTCTCTACTTCCAATTCTGAACCCCTCCATTGGCAGCGCCAATTGCATTTGTTTGGAAGTTCCTGAGGTTCCTTCAACAATCCATTTTGTGAATTTGTTGTGGCTACATAGAAATTCTCAATCATTCATGCTTTGGTTGAGGTCCGTACTTTCAAATGTGGTTCGAGCCTTTTCTCAAGTCAATTACATTGGCTTGAAAGTTTATGACTTTTCATAAATCTGCTTTGTGCACTGTGTATGCTGGTCCATAGCTGGTGCCTCTTCCATGCGCTTTGCATTTTCTTTGAAGTTTTTAAGGCCATTCAATTAATCTGGTTTATGCTGCAGATGTGACGCCCTCTCTGATTCATTGCATTTCCTTGAAAGTTGCTGAATTTTCAGCAAATCCATTTATACTTAGCATTTTCTTGGTGAGCACAGGCTGTCCCCATTTGAAATGCATTCCCTGGCTCCAAACAATTTCAAGACATCTTCATTGTTGGCGCCAGTGTTCCTTCAGCATAGTGAATATATGGAAGGTTTACTTGTAATGAGCATTTGATCAAAGGTGTTTCCTTCACTTTAAGACTTCAATCTATTTCTTTTAGCTCCATATTACAAAGCATAAAGATATTTGATGAATTTGTGCACCCATGCATAAGTGTTTTTGCCTCATCAACAATTCTCTTGGCCTCAAACTAATCATCATTTATATCCGTCTTTTATTTCATCCAAAGTCTTTATACCCCGTTAGTTTCAGACATGGCACCACACACACTAATCCATAGATTTCAAGTTTGTGTATCTAATGGCATCTTCATTTCCTTTTATTCTTTGCATTCTCATGGGAACCAACAAAATACTATTCATCTTGAACTATGCCTTGCACTTAAGCTATCAAGTGCATATGGACAGCATAGCAGCCTGGTCCAGAGTTAAACATATTGTACTTTGCAGCTTTCTATGAACATGTCTTTGAAGGGTTAAAGGAATCTTCTCTTAAAGAGCCTTTAGTTGATTGGTCACTGCACCAATTGGTTAACACATTCCTCAGATTGTGTGATAGCTGTCGGGTCCCCTTGTGGGCCCGACTAAAGTGTTTTTTTTTAAACAAAATTTCTCCTCAATTGAGTTGCCACTGCATTTCGAATGCATGTAGCATGAAGATTTGAAATGGGTTTTCATTAAAATTTGCTTTTTGGCCTTTTTTGAAAAATGGTGAAAACTGCCCAGGTGGCTTTGGAATTGTCCTGGGAAACCAACCTTCTTGAGCAATGAAAAATTTAAGGCCTGTAGAAATGTCATGACCCCTATGTTAATAAGTAATTATAATTCAATGATTCTATTTTAATAATTATTGATCAAACTTTGACTCCGACTTGGGGTGAAAATAAATATGTATACAAACACTTAGTATCATTCAGATGCATTTAACATACAATTTAGTTAATTGCATAATTGTTTGTGTTTTAGAATGTTTATTTAACTAGCATACCTATATTTTAAAAATATATGTAAAGTACGCCGAGAGATATCTTTCTCAAGGTGCCTATTTTTAATCAATAACCTATTAAAAAAAGTGAAGTTCCTCCAATCTTGGAAGTAGAGAAGATAGAGTATCTCTTAAACCCACAACTTCAAATCAAATAATCAATTAAATACTTATTATCTAGTTTTTAAAATAATCAATTAAATTATACTTGTTATCTAGTACAAATCAATCAACCTAATAAATGACTATTTCTAGCAACTAAATTGTATTGATCTTTAATTTTGAAGAATTAATTATTTAAAAAATTGTTAATCAAATAATTACAATATTTTCAAAATCAAGAAAAGGTAATATCTTGGAAATAAACTTTAAAAAGAATATAAAACTTATTTTTCAGTAATATTTTTCAAATATAAGAAATAGAAATAATTTCAAATATATAATAAAAAATTATTGATATTTTGTAATCAATTGTTTTTTTGCTTTTATCCATTTATTATAGATAAAAGCTATATAGATTTTAAAATATATATATATAATAACTTATTAACAAATTCTTCCACTTTAAAAAAAATTAATTATCTGACCCTAAGAAAATTTGCATCAATTATTATTGATGGACATTTAAATCCCATTAATAAATAAAATTTAAATATAGTCTTTCCTTATTGAATGTAATATGTTGCAACAAACTGGGGCACTTTGCATCTATGTAGACATGTAGCGTTCCAGCAGGCCTTTGTCCTCCCATTAATTCTACAAAAGCTAGTTATCTTCAACTCTAACAATTGATATATATAAAATCATTTTTTCATCTATTCATCTATTAAATTATCTTTGCATCAAATTATAGGTATTTAGTAAGTAAAGAAACATATTCTAAAAATCAACCTTTAAAAATACATTTATTATTGTGATTCTATGTAACTGTGTAAAAACTCTATTGCATATAAATGAGTTTATTCTCGTAAAAAGTGAGATTCCTAAAGCAATAAAAAAAAGGTGAACATGTCACATGGTCAACAACGCAGGCTAACATTGAAAGTCAAAAAGAACTACGATAAAAACACCCAAAAATATAAAAATAATAATGAGATGCATATGAGGGTTTTGAGGAAATGAGGGTTTGAATTGAGTGAAAGGAAAAAATTAACAATTCAAGAACCATGTAAAAAAAATGTTTCATCTTTAACTGAAAAGATTGATATAAAATTCCAGTGGAACAATATTAATTTTAAGTACATATAGATAATCCATTGTATATGCATTTGTAGTAGGTGTTGGGATTGACCACTGGTGTGCATTTCTTTCTACATTCTTCAGCAATCCCAATAAAAACTCAACAGAATTTATAGGCCAACATCCTTCGCCATTTGAATGTTGAGACTTTGCTTGTGCAGTATGGCTTACACCTCCAAAAAATTGGCAAAAGGGTATTGCTTTCTTGTGAGAAATAACATCCTTCAGATATCTCTTGGCCTTTGCCAAGTGTAATTTTTCGACGCCCTGATCTTTTTTTCTAGTATTCTGTATATATTAGATAAAACCACGAAAAATGGTTATTTATAGTATCAGTTTATATCACTGACATATAAAGGCAAAAAAATGAAAGGTTTATCCCAAATACAATTGCATCTTTACCAGCATACCTTAAGTTACACAACAAAGAAATGTGTAAATATTTATAGTATCATCTTATATGCCATGATTTGCAACAACGAAAGGCAAAAAGAATGGAAGGTTGATACAAAATATCATTGAATCTTTACCAGTATACCTTAAAATGGACCCACAGATCTAGCCCCGAGCCTTGCATGCTACAATAAATGAACAAAAACTCTAAGCATGGTATAAAGAGAAAATAAATTGGGATTGTAAGTCTACTCTCAACGGTTATAAAGACGGTTACCCCATTGCCCGAGATGGGTTATAAAGATGGTTACCCCATTGCCCGAGATGCCTTCAACATGGAAATGTGTGGTTAATTAAATATATAATTTTGATTGTGTGTCGCCCTTAGTGAAAACAGGTTGCTCAGTTATTAAAATAGACTCCAATATTCTTGGATTATTTGAATTTTTTTAATAGGAAATACAAAGTAACTTATTTATAGAGAAAAAACAGCACATAACTTCCATCTGTCTGTCATTTTCAATATAACTTCAAAATTTTTACGGAGAATATTCCTTGAATGTGTTCACTGTATAATGCCTCTCAACGTAATTAAAGTAATTAAATGGTGAAATAAAGGTGAAAGAAAAAAGGAAATAATTAATTAGATTTTATTATGCAAATTAAATGATAATACTTTGTTATTTAGAATAATTATTTTTGGGGAATTAAATGATAATTCTACATTATTGATTGTGGAAAAATCATCTCATGTACAATTTTTTTTTAAAGAACAAATAATTAATTTGCAATTTAAAATTACTTCCTTAATATTTATGGTGAACAAATATTGAGCATTCTGGAGTATAGTAGATTACAATTGGTTGAAAGAAGAGGTGAAATACAAAAGAAAGAGAAATAACAAAAATAAAATTTTACAAAAAAATGATTTTCCAGGGAAAGCAAGAACATGAGAAGAGCAGAAACAAAAGAAAATCTTAAATGGAAGACAATTTCTAGGTTCCTTTTGAATCCTTTTCATTATGCTTAAATACAAGATTAATTGATTGTTTTGCAAAAAGATTGAATTTCTTTTTGAAAGTCATTTGTGCATAATTTCTGTAGTTGAAAGTTTGGTGTTTAAATTCTTCTAATTTTCTGTAGAAGATTCAAATTTATGGTTGTACAAATCTAAATTATATATATATATATATACATATTGTGTGTGGAAAATGTTAGTATCAAAATGATATAATAAAAACACACCAATGCAACATTAAACTAAAGAAAACTAAATAACATGAAATCAACGAGATTAAACAAAGCTTCTTTAGAATCGTTCCATTGTCCTCTATCTCTAGTGATTTGCTTGAAGCTGCTGCTCTCAGATTGTGTAAGCAAAACTTTTGAGAATGACAACTTGCAGAACGAATATGCAAAGGGAGAGTACTTCTCTATTCCTATATGCTGGTGGAGTGAAATGTTGATATACGGATATACACAGGGGCTGTGGATTGTGAATGCTATTGAAACTATGATATGGATTGAAAAGCCATGATATGGATTGCTAATATGCTAAACTATGCTATGCTATGATTCTAGAATGCTATGGATGCTGTAAGGATAATTGACTATAGTTTTCTTGTATGAAAGTTTCTCATGTTTTAGAGACCTGGCAGTCTCTTTTATAGATTTTTTACATGCAAGAGCTTGGCTGGCAAAGATCAATGGTTGTGAGATTGTTTAGTAATTTTGAATGGTGGGAGATGGAGAAAGATCAATGTTGTGAGATTGTTTGGTAATTTTGAATGGTGGGAGATGGAGAGGTCGAGAGGAAGATGGAAGATGTTGGGAGGTTGGAGAGAAGAATGAAGGTTTGTCTTCAACCCACGAGAACAACTTTGCTCAGGAACAGAGGAATTTAATTTTTTGTTTTTGAAGTTATTTCACGGTTGTTGGAGATAATCCAAATTAAATAAATAATTCTTTTTAATTTAATGTGAGTTTGAGGATTTAAAAGATTTTCAAATTTTTTGATGTGAATGGATATTAGAAGATTTAATTAAATATTTTGGAATATTTAATTGCAAATAGACTTTAGAAGAATTAATTAAATATTTTGGAATATTTAATTGCGAATGTAATTTAGATGATTTTTAGAAGAGAAGAATATTTAATCTTTATTTGAATAAAATATTCAAGCCAAGATTATATGATAATTAATATAAATAAATCATAATGTTTATTTATTTAATTAAGAAATTGATAAGAAAAGTGATTAAATAAACTTATTTATTTAATCAAAATGAAAGAATGAACAATATAAATAAATTATTTAGATTTATTTATACGCAGATTGAATGTAGAGATTTAATTAAATATTAAAAATATTTAATTAATTACCAGACTATTATGATGTGACCATTTTTAGGTGTATACACATATATATAAAAATGATAGAATACATGTAATTGTGTTCTACTACTATGGGTTGGATTTTAATCCAGAACCCTATATTATGTTATATACTGGTTTCTGTATATATATAAATACATAATATTATTATAAAATATATATATATATTTCTGATTTGAAAGTATTTCTTTTGATTATGTAAAAATCTGTAGTCTTTAGTTTAAATTGTTAAAATTACAAATGAGTTATTGGGTTCTTTGTATGCAAGTATAAATAAGCACATATGCTTATAGTTGTTTTTTTATCATTGGGGTGTAGTAGTATGGTTATTATGAGTTCATGGTGGGTAAAAAAAAAAACATAGAATGAGTTGCAAATGTATCTTTTACTAATTACCTTACTTATGTAAATCAGTTAGAGAACTTGGATATATAGTGTGTTTTTCTAAAAGAATGCTTGAATGTGTAAATGTTGAATTATATGCAGCTTATGTGAAAATATGTATTATTTAAAATACCACTCCGTTACAAAGGGAATTACTTCAATTTGCAAATGAGATTTTCTTTATATATATCTAAATGTGTGTGTGTGTGTGTGTTTACTAATACAATGTGTAAAAGCTGGAATAAAAATGACTTAGAGTGTTGTATTTTGTTTCCAATTGATGCACTGCTATATACATATACATATGCTTTTTGGAATGGGAAAGTCTTATTTTCCTATAATGTAAATATATTTCTGATTCGAGATTGTATCATCCAAATTATATATAATTTGTGAATTTTAGTTAAATCATTAAAATTAGAAGCAATTTATTGGTTTCTTTTTGAGCAAATAGAAAAACCTACATATATGCATATAATTGCTTCTAGCCATTGGATTGCTTTTGAGCTCTTAAGATTAGTCAATGTTATATTTATATATAGGAATTACTTTTACCTAACTTGGACTGTGCAAATGTTCTTGGAAATACTTTGCTAATTCATGAGTTTCTTTGGTGTTTCTTGCATAGTGGTTAAGAGAAATTAAAAAGAATAAATTGTACTTTAAATAGGGACTTGGTTTATGAGATTATATTATGGGAACTAGAAAAGGTAGATGTATTTATATAGTAAATTAAAGGGAATGGGTGAGTGTTGCTTTTAAATAAATTATAAAATATGGAACATAACAACTCTTATCAAGTAGAGAATGAACCCTACATTTATTTACTTTATGGGATCATTAAGTAAGTTAGCAAAGTAATATAAACTCTTTCAAAGAAATGGGTAAATAGGATGTGGAGTTAAATCAATAGTTTTAATGATAATGCTGGTGTTGCTTCATGACTAAAAGATACATAAATGTTGAATCATATCTTACTTCATTAAAGCTAGTTTTCAATGATGACACTTTTCTCATACATTATGGCTTATTATACTCTCCTAACTCACTTATAGCCTTGCTCTCTCATTGTTGAACTCTCTATGAATCATTAGTAGATATTATTATTACAATTGTGTAGGCATGTGTGTGTTTAGTAGTGCTAGGTTTACTTGCATGAAGCTCTATGTGATTGATCTATGGTTATTGGAATAATTGTATGATATTTGGAAGGGTAATTGAAGGTAAATTATCTTATTAGCAAATACTTGGGAGCAATACATGTGATAGTGGAGACATTACCGTAGTCTCATATGCAAGGATGATGCTTTGGTTAAACTTGAAGTGTTGCTTGAAGATTTATGTAACTTGTAAAAGAACATCAATAGGTCCTTTGTTAAGGGTGATATTTGATATCCAAAAATGTATAATGAATGGTCATGTTAGTGTGACAGTGCGATCATTGCCAGCGAGACACCTTATAACCATTGAGAATTTGTAGCCAGAAGGGCACTACCTGAAAGACATTTCATTAAGCTAGTAAGGTACTTTGGCGAGTGGTTTTTCATCCCTATGAGGGTTTTCTAGTCATGAAATTTTTTCGATGTTATGGTTCTATTGTGGTTACATTTAAGATTTTTCTATTGCTTTATAGTATTTGAATGTACATATATGGTTAATATGATAAATCTCGTGTAAGACTATATGACTATATCTTAAAATGGCATAACCTTGTTTTAATACACTTGAATCATGGATGTTTGTTATTCTATATAAATATAGTGATGAAAGTATCTGAATTATTCCTCTAACCTGCACAATTTTATAATAATTTTATCCTAGTAAAATAGTTTGGAGTTTAAGGTTTATAAATGGTAAGTGAGATTTTTCGAACATTACAAGAAATATGACCTGAGAATTGAGTGCAAAAAGAAACTTGGAAAAAGGAGTCATGATGTGAAAGATATTAATTGGCAAAGTTACTCAGTTGAACTTTTTGCAACAACCTATTCAAAACTAATTAAAACTCACGAAATCACCTGGTTGAAAAACTATCAAATCAACTCCTAGCGAGTTGTCACTAGAAACAATAGCTTATTTTGGGATAGTGAGGGCATGTGCAAGAGGAATTTGTTTGAATCATCTCCCATCAAAAGATATTGATAGTCAAATTTTACCTCTTAGAAAGGTTTCTGAAAATGCAAGTGCAAAAATAAACAAATTGTGTTTGCTTTTGACCTAGTAAAAATAGCAAATCAACTCATGAAGCTTGAAAAATAACATGTGAGATCATCTAGGAATGGAGAATTGGGAACAACAATCAGTTTGACTTGATGATCTTTCAGTTGCAAAATGAAAGCTCAAATGGGAAGCTACTTTGTAGAAATGAAGGTTTGCAAACAACAAAAAAGTGCTAAAACCCTCCAGCTTCACTTTTCGAAGCCCTGTCAAAACTCATCATGGGATGCTGAAAATTTGAAATTCCTAGTCACATAGGACACATGAGTGAGGTTGCAAAGGGATTTTGGATGAAAATTAATGGTTTCCAAATTATGATCCTCTAAAGTGGGTCACTTAGGCAGATTCATTAGGTGCACTTTTGAAAGTGTAGAGGCAAAATTTTCAAAATAGGCACTTAAAATTTTCCAAAATTGAGAGTGCCATCATTCTCTTCATTGATTATTTTGCTAAAGTGGTCTTCAAGACATTAATTCATGGTGTCATAAAGCATATGACTTCGAGTAGCTTGTATTTCATTGTATTAGATTAGTATTTCATGGTTGATATGTCCTATGTTAAGGATATTGAAATACTTATCATTTACATGATTAAGGTGTTAGGCACTTAAGAGATATGAGATATTTATTAAACAAAGCAGGAAAAATCCCTTGTCAGGCATACTAAGTCATGAGACATGACAAAGTAGTTGGGCACTAAAGATTAAAAGCTTTTTAAAAAAATATTAGGTAAAGATAATTTTTCAGTGCTTAAGTTTTGGTGACATTAAACATGTGATATTGCACTTCTATCATTGTTGATATTATTGTGTCGAAACTTTTAGCAGGATTATTATATGTCGACAATATTGATTGAAAAGTTGTGGATTTCAAATGATTATTTTCTTTTGTAAAGTCTTTGAAAGACTTGAAGGAAGGAAAAACTTGGGTAAAAGACATTTTTGAGAACCCTAGCCACCATGGACACTTCTGCAAAATATGTAATATTGAACTGGTTAATAGAATGAGTGTCGGTTGTGGAAGTTGGATGATTGTTGACTATGGAAGTTGAAAAGAGAAGCAATAGGGCTTGTAGATGGAGGTCTTCAACTGGGTACTATTATGAATTGGTTCTTTTGGTATTTTTTTGTTTATATTCATCCATCAATAGGTATTAATGTAAACTCTTTTTACGAGCTTTAAGATATTTTGTTAAGACAATAATTATGAAGATTCAGAGGTTAATGACCTTCAAAACCCTTGATTATTCATTAGCAAACAGATAAAGGGTTTTTTTTAAGAAGGATTATCTAGGGTTTTCCATTGAAACCCTAACTCGAGGCTGCTTTGATAGTTACATAAACTATATACAGAGGATTTATTACATCTTTATAAGATGGTTTTTTTTTGGCATTTCTTGTGGGACTGAAAAGAGAAATTTTGTGAGACATCAAGCTTAATTCTTACAGTGACAAGAAATTGTATTACATTGAAAATCCTTCTGAATCTTAGAGGTTTTCATTAAGGAAGGGTATGTGCAGGATCATGATGGGACAAAAAGTGGCGATATGATGGGTATGTGTAGGGTATGTGGCTGACAACTTTTTTTTACCCAAATTCGATGAAACGAAAAGTGTTTTTAAAAGATATTCTCAACTTTCCACCAATATAAATTATTTTTTACTTTGAATTTAATAAATAATAAATATTCATTTTCTATTTGAATTACAACTAAAGTCTTGATTGATAGGCTGATTGAAAAATATCTATAGCTTTCAAACAATATCACATTTTTTGAATCTAAATATGCATCACATTCTATGCTTTGCATACTGTAGGATTTTAAAAAAATGAATTTCATGAAGTTTTGACCAAGTTAAGGTGGTCAAACATACGAGTTTTTATATTTTTTAAAAGTTGTAATAAAAAATTCATAACTAATTAATTACTTGGAAAAAAATTACAAAAAAATATGCATCACATTGGGACATGATTCCTCTACTTATATCTAAAATATTATAAAAAATATTATCATTTTATTGTGGTTTGAGTGGTTAGACAGAAACCTACTTATTTTTTCCCTGAAATTTTAAGTGCTATCGCATTGAAAATTCAAATTTTCACCAAATAGAACTATAAAAAAAAAAAAAGCTAGTAGTTTAGAAACTACATTCAATTTTCTATAGATTCTATTCTTACATATTTTTGAAATAATATAGATAAATTATTCAAATTTTTACGTCAAATTTCCTAACTCTGATTTTTCTAAATTTTTCGCCACTTAAGCGCCTACTTTTTCCATAATGATCCTACACATACCTGAAAGATGTTGGAATTCTCATACAAAATTCTTCAATGTGCTTATTGAAAATATTTATAGTCTTCTATTGAAATTATAGGGCTACAAATTGCACTTCTAGGGTTCTGATAGGATACTGTGATTACTTAAACATTGTATTTTTATGGAGTTGGTGCTCCTAAAAAATTGTGGAGTTGGTGCTCCAAAAAAGTTGTGGATTTGGTCCTCCTAAATTGTGAGGAGATAGTGCTCCTAAATTGTGAAGAGTTGGTGCTCTAAGTAAATAAAGAGATTCTTTTGAGTGGTTTTTATTCCACAAGAGGTTTTTCTACTTAGAACATATAATGTGTTATGTGATGAGTCTTGTTGTGCTTGTTTTCATGTCTATATGATTTTCATAAGTTACATTAATGTCTATTATCAATGTTAATGTGATATGTTGTTACAATGTTATAAGTACTTTCACAGTCATATGCTGAAAAACTATTTAAAAGTTCTATTTAACGAAACATGTTTTGCATTATGTGATGAAAAGGATTTAGTCTGATATCACATCGCAGGTTCATTCATGGATTCATAGTTCAAGATTGTTATGTTTCAATCTATCATATGTGCTAAATATTTTTGTTGTCTCAATACTTATCATATGTCATTCAACTGCATTAAAAGTTGATGATATTGAAGTGATTCATTGATATTGGTCTTCATGTACACAATATTATGAGTTGCACCTAATTTTTCATCATGCTTTGATTGTTAAACAACTTTAGTCAAGTGCAAGATATCTCTCAGAAGTTACATTGACATAAGCTACCTGAATGAACTGAGTCAATGTTGTCATATTTTTGTTTACCTCTTTCATGAATGCTTTCAAAGTATTTAGTTTTCTTTGCCAAAAGGTATTTGAACTAAAAATTATTTTCCAAAATTAAAAGGTTTAAATTTTTAGATTTGTCCTTCAGACACTGATTCACCACCCTCTGAATGTCTATCCATACTCCAACACAGAGGACACTAAAACAAGATCTATTAGCTCTCCTTCCTCATTCCATGAGGTAGCTTTCTTAGCCACTAGAGCCTTCCTCTAGCACTTATGCTCATGCACAAGGTAATTTCTCCAGCTTTGAGAGCTAGAGGCTATGACATAAGAAGGATCACAAGAATCCTATTTTTTCATTGGATTACTCATCACAATAATTTCCTATGGAGGGATTGACTCCTAGACAAGAACAAGAGGAAGAGATGTAGGAGCTGATACCACAATAGGTGGAGAAATAGACTCACTTTCCTCAATGATAGGCCTCTTTCTATTCGCTATGTTAGGGGTAGGAGTAGTAGGAGGCCATAGAAGTTGAGACATAGAAGCATCTCTATGAGGACCCTTCTCCTTACCATACACAACAGGCTGAGGCACCATGGGAAAGATGGGAAGGTAAAACACATGTCGCTTATCCTTCCATCATGTAGGTGCCATTGGAATCCTCAAGAGAACCTAGGGAAAAAAGTTGATGGCGCTACTGCAAGGTGACAAGAAGTGGAAGTTGGAACTATAGAAGAAAATGAAGAGGACTGAGTGGAATTATCCTCCTCCTTTTTTTGAGTGATAAAGGTATCTTTATGTTGTGCTATCATGGAATCTTTTACCGAAATGGCATATAGAGAAGGAGGGTAGGTCACTTTTGGTGTTATTCCCCCATTCTTATATTTCATGTAAGTTTGATACATTGCATCCATCTTGGGAGGGAGAAAACCAAAAAGGGAAGCCCAAAAGTGATCAAGCGAGTAGGCCCCATGTGCAATCATTAGTGTGTAACTGGTATCATGGACTACATGTATGGAACCATCATGAGATAAATTTAAGAGCTTATGAATCACTGAGGGAACTACACTCATGGAAACTAGATATGGAATGCTTAGTTTCACCTTGAACAACTTGAATCCCAGGATGATGTCAGAGAGAGCATTCACATTCCTGAGCCTAACCAGGTTTGACGAGGTGATAGAACTGATGGGAGGAACCAAAAGAAAAACATGTGTAGATATAGTGTTTTTTGACTCATCATATCCATTGTTATGCAATAAGTTTATCAACATGATCTCCTATGTGATAAAATTAACCTGACATGTATGGTCAATGAAAATGTTAGTTACAATGTTCTCATTGATATGTGTGGGAATGTACAAAGGGGATTGTTCTTTATTAGCATTCATCGACAAATCCTACAAGGTAAATGCTATATTAGGAGATCCACTTGTAGGTTGTGTAAATGGGTTGAGTAGATGCACAAAGGAAGCCATCCTTATGTACACTAGAAAGTACTTTCATTGAAACTAGGTGAGTGAATTCCTAAGTCAAGATTATGATCTAGGAAACTCTCTACTAAAGGGTCACCCTAGTGTAGAAGACAAATGATAGCATGATGCATTGGCATCCCAATCAAGTGTTGGCATCGATTCAGACAAGGAGTATGGAGTATAGTGTAAACTAACAATCGATTCTACTAATAGATTGATTCATATAGTTTAATGCAATAACAAAAAATTAGAAATGACTAAGCTACTAGAAAAATAAGAAAAATACTCTACCTAGATAGATAGATTGATGAAATGAAACTAAAAACAAGGGTGATAGAAATGTAACTCATGAGTAGTCTAGCCTCCTACAAGTTCCATACGAATGAACACGTACACCTAGGAGAACAGGGAAAAAATTTGAAGATGTTTAGGAGCTTGGCATAGTCAAACCCTTGTTTTAGTTTACCCACCTCCACTAAATGCTAGCATAGCCACAATAGAGAAAACTATGATAAAGGAAAGAATTGAAAGGAAGAATACCAAACAATGCTAACAATAATATGCTACCTAAATCAAACAATGCTAAGTGAATGGATATCACCTCTTGAACAATATTCCCTCAAGCACGTGAAGGAAGATGTGAGCTTGCAAGCTATTATATGTTACCATTGCCACAACAATGTGAGTAAAACCAACAGAGTGCCAACCTTGTAGCTTCATCAATGGACCAAGTGTTGTGATATGAAGTGTGTAGAAGTTCAAATGAATTTCTAGCAGTTGAAGATGGAATGAGATTCAATATAGAGGGAGTGAATGGAATTTTTTTGTGCTTTGATGATAAAAGATAGGTCAATAGAGTCATTCGAGGTTGGTCTAAGGGGCACAATCATTATGGTTCATCACCAATGGAGAAGTATAACACCTCTGTAGATTCTAGAGGCAGGAATCTTTTCAAGACAACAATATGTTGCATAGATGTCCACAAGTTGTGCTAGCATACCTGATAGAAATTCCCCCACTGACACTATAGACAACTACCAAATAGATGGAAAGTGGATGGATGAGATGGAATAACATCTTTGGGTTTGATTTTTCTAAGGTAAGTGATGTAAATGAGGAATTTACAAGGGGTACAAATTCACTCCAATACATAATCTATTTGCATGGGTTCTTATTTATCCCCAAGAAATCTTACTAGCAAGGTTATCTACACATTTATTTCAATTTCAAAAAAAATCATTTTCATCCATAAAAGAGATTTTATTCTCATTTTTTGTTACCATTTTTTTAGCAATATATTTGATCTTATTTTTGGTATATCCAACTTCATTTAAACAAATAATATCAATATCATCAAAATGTGGATTTGAATACTTACATGGATTGGTTTATATATTCACATTTTCCATGTCATTGAGAGGTAGATTTGAAGACATACCTAGAGTTGTTTCTATAGTCACAATTTGCATGTCATAGAAATGCCAATTTGAATAAATAGTTTGGTTTGTCTCTATAGTACGATTTTCTTCCATATTCACCATTCACATTTTCATCATCTACATTCATTATATACTTTATGGTCTTGTCTTCAATAGAAATACTTGGGTTTATCTTTATCATAAGGTTTTCTTGCATATTCACCATTACATACTTGTGAAAAATTATATGAAATCCAACTTCAAATAATTCTTTACACAATAAAAAATGTCAAAAAATGATTAGTTTAGCTCAAATTATGGTTTTTGTACACAAGGGTTTTCAAAAACTACAAGATGAGCTAGTACAAATAAATAAATATTTACAAAAAGATTATAAAAAATATCCTCATCCATATTCATTATAATACACATCTTTTCCAAAAAGGTATTATAAAAATTAGTGGTTTAGGAGCACTTGGGAAACATGGTTTTCCTAGAGTCATGAAGGAAGTTTAAAATTTTGTTGTGATATTATTGAGGTCATGTTTACCATCTAGCTAGGTTTTTTTTGTTTTGAATAATGCTTGATAAATCTATGATCAAATTATTGGGAGGTGGAAAACATTAATGGGTTTTGAAGCCCCAACTTGTCACCTTTACCAATCTTGTCAAAGTGCTTGAAAACACATGGGGTTTTACAACTTGCATCTTTAGGTCATCCAAAGGCTCAAACTAAGAATCTTAACCATTTGGGAGGCATATTTAAAGCTTACTTCGACCTTTGAAGGGGTTGGAAGCTTGATTGTACGGACTGTGTTTTCAGGAGTGGAAGAAAAATCGTGTTCTTGTTAATATTTTTTGGTTTTTCCTGTTCTTGTTCTTGGAACAGTAGATAGATGGTTTGAGAAAATTTTTTTGTCAGATTAAATAGTATGTAGTGAAGATTTTGAAGCATTTATCTGGTTCATTAGTTAGTAATCCCATCGCTTTCATTTGTCTTGTAAATTTTGTGTTGGTTCTTATTGTTGTTTTGACTGGTAATAGTGTTAAAAATGGAGTTTTAGCCCACATTTCCACCATAACAAGAAGTATGGAGATGTTGGGAAGGTGGCTAAACTCCATTAGTGTACATACTTTAGGATTAGGGGACTGTAGGAGTTCAAGTAGCATGCAAAACTTCTATTCCTAGGTGAGCAGACTATGCCTGGTTAGGAAAGACAGTGCAAAATAGCTTCCAACATTGCAGGGGTGTCTACCCACTGGAAGATCAGGGTGTGTAAATATTGTAGGGGACCTTACAAAGGTTTGAAAAGAGGCAAGAGGCATCACCAATTCATCTGGTGGCTGAAGGAAGAAAATAGTTCTCTGTGTGTCCAAGAAAAGGCTTAAAAAGCCCTAAATTTCTAAAAAAATTGGTTGTACATGTGTACGGGCAGAAAAGATCCCAAACCCCAAAAATATGTCAAAGCTTGGAATTTGAGCTAGGGTGTCAGAAGGGAGTTTGGCCTAACCAGTTGAAGGAAAGGATTATTAACCTATTTTCTTGGGTGAGGAGGGCTAAAAGGGCCTAAAGGCTAGTAGCTTTCCCAAACCCTAGAATAGGGTTATATGCTAGCAATGGAGGATTGAGGTTAGTAGGTCAACCAAGGACCTTGGACAGCTGATTTTTGAAGCCAAATAAGCTAACTCACACCCCTACAACAAGGTTGGGAAGCATTGGAGTTTAGCTAGTCTTTAAGTGTATTAAGGGCTAGTTGGTGAATGTGAGGGAAAGCACCAAGAATTGCTTGGTTGAAGGCATTGTGAATGATAGCAGGGTTGGTCAGTAAGACCAAGAGTTCTATTATCAGGAATAGGGCTTATAGGTCAGGGTGAAAAAGATCCCTTAGGAGTTCTCAAGACAAGGACTCTGAGCATGGAATGGTGAGAGTTTCCATCCAACCCTATCCCTATCAGATTGATATCGGAGCTAGGCTAAAGCATTTGGTAAAGAAATCTTGCATGTCAGACATTGAGTCAAGTGATTCTTCCACCATGGTGACCAATGCAGAACTAGAAAAGATGGTTGAAGAGCAAGACGAATACAATAAGCAATTGAGGGAAAGAATATCCCAACTTGAGATAGCAGTAAGAAGTGCACAGTTTGAGGGAAGAATTCCAAAAGAAGAAGAGATAGCAGAGGAGGATAAGACCCCTGTACCTGATCCTGTTTTGGAGGAGGAGCCTTTCTTGAAGGCATTGAAAGCCTTGAGTGGAAAAGAACTTGAAGGCATACCACTGTACAATGGAAAGATGGAACTTGATTTGTTAATGGACTAGATAGAAGGCATGGAGAATCACTTTGAGTGTGATGGAGTCACTGAAGCTCAAAAGGTGAAGGTTGCTAAGTCAAGATTGAGAGGATTAGCCTTGACATGGTGGAAGTTCATTTAGACTGAGAGGGAGAAAGAAGGGAAACAACCCATAGCAACTTGGAAAGGGATGGTTACTAAAGTGAAAGAAGCCTACATGCCAGATGATTATGAGATCCAATTGCACAAGAAGAGGAAAATCCTAAGGCAGAAAGACCAAGATGTAAGCACTTACACTGAGGAGTTTCAAAAGCTTTGTATGAGGTCTAATGTGACAGAGGATGAGAGCCTCAAAGTGGCTAGGTATCTCAATGGTTTGAAGTGGAATATCCAAGAGGAAATGGCCTTACCAAGTCCCAAGATAGTACACCAATGTTATCAGTTGGCTATCAAGATAGAGGAAAGGAACAAGGGGAGGCAAGATCAGTCTTCTAGAGGTAGAGGCAAAGGTAGAGATCACAGAGATGAAAGAGGACAACGTGGTGGTTACCAAGGAAGAGGTAGTGATGAAGAAACCAAGGAGAATCCAAACTCACTGAGCATGGAGGTGAAACATCTTCAAGAGGAGGATTTAATAAAGGAAAAGGACCTCAAGGACGTTCAAATAGAGGAAGAGGAGTAGGTAGAAGTAACTCTTACTTTGCCACCATAAAGTGTTACCATTGCAACCAACTGGGTCACCCTGCTTATAGATGCCCGGAGAAAGCTTCTTCTTCAAGCAATGAAAAGAGAGTGGCTTATGCACAAGAGGAAACCATGAGTCCTAAGGAAATTGAGATCAACCATATAGAATTAAAAATTGGAGAGAGTCTGATGTTTAACATAGTGCTGATCAGACATCCAGTCAAGGAAGAACCTAAGCAAATAAGAGCTCTTTTTAGAGTAAGGTACAAAATACTTGGTAAAGTATGCAAGGTCATTGTAGATTTTGGTTCTATTGATAATATAATCTCAGAGGAGGTAGTAACTAAGCTGAAATTGCAAAAGGTACCTCATGCTAACCCCTACAAGGTCACATGGCTGAATAAAGGGCAGAGTGTTTTGGTGAATGAGCAAGTAATAGTGGAATTTTCAATTAGAGGCTACAAAGACAAGCTGGTTTGTGATGTATTGCTTATGGATGCATGTCATCTACTACTGGGCAGACCATGGAAATATGACAGAAGTACCATTTATGATGGGAAAGAGAACAACATCTCATTCAAGAAGGATGGAAGATCCTTCAAGTTGTAGTCACTGTTAGAGGATGATGAGGGATAGTCAAAGGTACCTAACATCATGTTGAGTAGTGGCAAGGATTTCATTAAGGGTCTACACCAAGGGAATGAAGGGTATGTGATCATGATGCAGCCCAAAGAGGAGGAAAAGGCTGAAAGGATAGTCTTACCAAAAGCAGTCCAAAGGTTGCTTGATAAGTATAAGAGCATAGTGAGTGATGGTACACCAACAACTCTGCCACCAAAGAGAGCAATAAGTCATCAAATTGAATTCATACTTGGAGCCTCATTGCCTAACAAAGCAGCATACAAGCTCACTCCTGAGTAGAATCTAGAGGTGGCTAGGCAAGTGGAAGAATTGTTGAATCAAGGTCTAATTCAAAAGAGCATCAGCCCATGTGCAGTCCCTGTGGTTTTGGAAAATAAGAAAGGAGGTAAGTGGAGACTTTGTACTGATTATAGAGCAATTAATAGGATCGCCATTAGGTATAGGTTCCCAATACCTAGAATTGAAGATTTACTGGATTGCCTTGGAGGAGCACAATATTACACCAAGTTGGACGTCAAGAGTGGCTACCATCAAATTAGGATTAAGGATGGAGATGAGTGGAAGACAACTTTTAAGACAAATGATGGGTTATATGAGTGGAAAGTGATGCCATTTGGCCTCTCAAATGCCCCTAGCATGTTCATGAGAATAAAGAATGAGGTGCTTAAGGATTTCACAAGAATTTTTGTGGTAGTCTATCTTGATGACATACTGATTTTTAGTAAGACAACATAAGAACACTTGAAGCATGTGGAGATGGTTCTTAAAAGGTTGCAAGAGGAGAAGTTGGCAATTAACCTTGAGAAGTGTGAGTTCTTCAAGCAAGAGCTTGTGTATTTGGGGTTTGTAGTATCCCAAGGAACGTTAAAGATGGATCCAAGCAAGGTGGAAGCCATCCTAAACTGGCCCACCCAACCACATCAACAGAGGTAAGAAGTTTTCATGGTTTAGCTCAGTTCTATAGAAAATTCATAAGGAATTTTAGTGGTATATGTGCACCAGTACTAGATACAATCAAGAGTGGTATGAAGACAAAGTTTAAGTGGACTCAAGAAGCTGATAAAGGGTTTGAAAAACTGAAACACGAAGTGGCAACTCAACCCATTCTGTTATTGCCTAGTTTTGAAAGGTTGTTTACAGTGGAGTGTGATGCAAGTGGAGTAGCAGTAGGAGGAGTACTTAGTCAAGAAGGTAGTCCTATAGCCTTCTTTAGTGAAAAGCTCAATGGAGCCATGCAAAAGTACTCTACCTATGATCTTGAGTTATATGCTTTAGTGCAGTCCCTTAGGAAGTGGAGGCATTATTTGTTGCCCAAAGAGTTTCTGGTCTTCATTGATAACCAGGCACTCAGTTACATTAACACCCAAGAGAAGCTAAATAATAGGCATTTGAAATGGATGGAATACATCCAAGATTTCACTTTTACCATCAAGCACAAGAAAGGGCAAATGAACAAGGTGGCAGATGCATTAAGCAGAAGGTTGTTGACAGTCCAAGAAATACAGTTGAAAAGCATTGGATTAGAGAGTTTCAAAGACCTCTATGGTGAGGATGAAGACTTCTTAGAAGCCTACAAGGTATGCTCTGATTTTGAGAATCATTTTCATAGTCAATATGTTGAGTATACACTACAAAATGGACTGTTATTTAAGGGTAATTTGTTGTGTGTTCCAAGAGGGTCAATGAGGGAAAATTTGATTCAAGAAAAAAATAATGGCAGTCTTAGTGGGCATTTTGGTATCAATAAGACTCTAGAACTAGTGCAAAGGTTCTATTATTGGCCTAAATTGGCAAGAGATGTTAGAAGGTATGTGGAGCAGTGTGTAGTTTGCATGAAAGCCAAAGGGGGAGCTAGCAATGCTGGTTTGTATCAACCCCTACCTATTCCTAACAGACCATGGGAGTGTGTTAGTATGGATTTTGTGGTGGGTCTTCCTAAGACTAAAATTGGTTTTGATAGTGTTTATGTAGTTGTGGACAGATTTAGCAAGATGAGTCACTTTATCCCTTGCAAGACTACACATGATGCAAGTTACATAGCCCATCTCTTCTTCAGGGAAGTTGTAAGAATCCATGGATTGCCATTGAGCATTGTATCTGACAGAGATGTGAAATTCATGAGCCATTCTTGGAAGACTTTATGGAGTAGATTCGGAACAAATCTGTCATTTGGATCAGCTTACCATCCTTAGACCGATGGTCAAACAAAGGTGGTTAATAGAGTGTTAGGCAATCTTTTAAGATGTTTAACCAAGGAGTATGGACAAACATGGGATATGGTGATTTCTCAAGCTGAATATGCCTACAATGATAGTGTTAATAGAACTACAGGAAAAAGTCCTTTTGAGGTTGTGTATGGGATGCACCCAAGAGGAATTTGTGAGCTTAGAGACCTTAGGTATCAGGAGAATAGGAGTGGACATGCAGAAGACTTCACTTAGACAATGAAAGAGATCCATGAGTAGGTCAAGCAAACAGTTATAGCAGAAACCCAAAAGTTGAAGGAAAAAGTTGATTTGTCAAAGAGAGATGTGCAATTTATAGTTGGCGACTATCTGATGGTCCACCTCAACAAATATAGATTGTAGAAGGGAATGGAAACCAAGTTATAGATGAAAAAAGTGGGTCCATGCAAGGTGTTGGCCAAATATGGCAAGAATGCCTATAAGGTGGAATTACCATCAAATTTGGGCATCTCTCCAATGTTTGACGTTGTTGATTTGATCAAGTACAAGGGATCAATCAATGATGAGGGTCAGAATAGTCAGGAAGTTCTCAAGGACATCAGTAATCTAAATTTTCCTCAACAAGATAAGCTTCAGGTAGAGCAGATCCTATAGTCAAGAGTGCAAAAATCTACAAGGAACAAAGTGTACATGGAGCACCTTATCAAGTGGAAGAACAAGCTAGAATCAGAAGCCACTTGGCTACAAGAAGATCAGTTCAAGAAACTTGGCATTGACCTAGCAATGATCCCTCCTTCTAGTTCTTAGTGTTTGTGCTGAGAGGGGGAGAATGGTGCAGGAGCACCTGGGAAACTTGGTTTTCCTGGAGTCATGAAGGAAGTTTAAAATTTTGTTGTGATATTATTGAGGTCATGTTGACCATCTAGCTAGGTTTTTTTTTTTTTTGAATAATTCTTGATCAATCTATGATCAAAGGATTGGGAGGTGGCAAACATTAATGGGTTTTGAAGCCCCAACTTGTCACCTTTACCAATCTTGTCAAAGTGCTTGAAAACACATGGGGTTTTACAACTTGCATCTTTAGGTCATCCAAAGGCTCAAACTAAGAAGTTTAACCATTTGGGAGGCATATTTAAAGCTTGCTTCAACCTTTGAAGGGGTTGGAATCTTGATTGTACGGACTATGTTTTCAGGAGTGGAAGAAAAATAGTGTTCTTGTTAATATTTTATGGTATTTCCTGTTCTTGTTCTTGGAACAGTAGATAGATGGTTTGAGAAAATATTTTTGTCAAATTAAATAGTATGTAGTGAAGCTTTTGAAGCATTTATCTAGTTCATTAGTTAGTAATTCCATCGCTTTCATTTGTCTTGTAAATTCTGTGTTGGTTCTTGTTGCTGTTTTGACTGGTAATAGTGTTAAAAATGGAGTTTTAGCCTGCATTTCCACTGTACCAAGAAGTATGGAGATATTGGGAAGGTGGATAAACTCCATTAGTGTAGAAAATTTAGGAGTAGGGGACTGTAGGAGTTCAAGTAGCATGCAAAAAGACTATTCCTAGGCGAGCAGACTATGCCCGGTTAGGAAAGACAGTGCAAAATAGCTTCCAACGTTGCAGGGGTGCCTACCCACTGGAATCTCAGGGTGTGTAAATATTGCAGGGGACCTTACAAAGGTTTGATAAGAGGCAGGAGGTATCACCAATTCATCTGGTGGCTAAAGGAAGAAAATAGTTCTTTATGTGTCCAAGAAAAGGCTTAAAAGCCCCTAAATTTCTAAAAATCTGGGTTGTACCTGTGTACGGGCAGAAAAGATCCCAAACCCCAAAAATCTGTCAAAGCTTGGAATTTGAGCTAGGGTGTCAGAAGGGAGTTTGGCTTAACCAGTTGAAGGAAAGGAGTATTAACATATTTTCTTGGGTGAGGAGGGCTAAAAAGGGCTCAAGGCTAGTAGCCTTTCCAAACCCTAGAATAGGGTTATATGCTAGTGATGGAGGATTAAGGTTAGTAGGTTAACCAAGGACCTTTGACAAATGATTTTTGAATCCAAATAAGCTAGCTCACACCCCTACAACAAGGCTAGGAAGCAATTAAGGTTAGCTAGTCCTTAAGTGTATTAAGGGCTAGTTGGTGAATGTGAGGGAAAGCACCAAGAATTGCTTGGTTGAAGGCATTGTGAATGATAGCAGGGTTGGTCAGTAAGACTAGGAGTTCTATTATCACGAATAGGGCTTATAGGTTAGGGTAAAAAAGATCCCTTAGGAGTTCTCAAGACAAGGACTTTGAGCATGGAACATTGAGAGTTTCCATCCAACCCTATCCCTATCAATTAGTTTATATATGTATAACTATTTTGGTTGTACATGTGCATGGTATGGTCCTAAAAAGTAACATTTAAAAATTAGTTTTTATACATGCCTATTAAAAATCAATTTGTATCATTTGGGTATTAGAATTAATTACATATTTGAAAAATAAACTCAAAATACTAAATTTGACATTACTCAATTTTTTTAAGATTCAATGTGTAAGTGCTTCAAATTTTTAGTCCAACTACATGATAAATTCTTAAACTAAAAAAACACTTCCACTTTTCATCATTTTGTGGACCCAATTTCTTGCATTTACCCTATTATCATTGATCATGTTGTAGGGGTGATATTTTCTAATGCTGATCCTAACACTATGTGTATTGTATATGATATTTATTTTCCCCATGCTTTGGACTTGACTTTGGGAGATCCGAGGAAACCCTCATGTATATCCATTCCTAGAGGATTCTAGTGGAAATTATATCCTTCCTCATGTAGATGTAGATTGCATACACTTTGATGATGATAATTTAGCGGAGTTTGAGTATATCACAAGTGTTCCATATTTTAAAGGTTCAAAGAATTCCCTTCATATTCCCAATCTTCAAATCAAGACCCAATCTCCATATTTTTTTCTTGATCAACATGGCATCACCACATCATTGGCCCCTATTTGTATAGTCTAGTAGGATGTTCATATTATTGAAAACATAACTACCAATTATTTGTATCTTACAAAAATATCATCCTTATTTGTAGAGTCTCATATTGTAGATTTGGAGAATTCTTTTGAGTGAATTTACTTTGTCTATGTTGAGAACCACATAATCATTATCGGCCTATCATCTTCATTGCATTTGAAGCTTTTTCTACATCATTCTTGATTGGATCTTGGATTGACAACATCTAATTTGACATATCATATGGAAATTTGAGAAGTTTTCAAAAGCACACATACCTTAGATTTGGATCCTGATTCTTCTAACTTTCTAGAATAACTTCTCTTATCACTAGTGGATATATTCCTTCCTAAGGGGAGAAATATTATTTTCAAGTGGTGAATTATGTACTATCTTCAAGCTTTAACTATTGTCATAATAGATATTTCTTTATTGGGTATTCATATCCTCATTTTCTCTCTCCTGTTAGGGGGACATCTATAGTAATTGTATAATGAAAGTAGTACCTGGGGGGTCATACTATGTCCTTCTATCCTTTTTTGATCAGAAATAAAGTTCGGTATTTAATTAAATAATACATTTACATTTTATAATCAAAATTTCCTCATTATTTACTGTAATGACCTTTCAAATTCAACTTCTAATGGAGACATGAAAGATGAATTTTTAGCTTCTATGAAAAATGCATAAAATAGGCTCAATTCAAAGCCAATAGATAGACTGGTAAGCATACATCTCTTTAGATGAGTTTTTCAAGTTGTGGCATACATCTTAGTTGATGAGCTTGTCAAATTATTTCAGCTTTCCCAAATGCAGTCCATTGGAAATACAAATCTCTCATGGGATTGTCCAATTATATAGATCCAAGACATACATCTCATTCATGGGCTAGCCCAAGATGGTGCATATAGCTCTCCTATGGGCTTGTACAAATTTTATGGATTTGCGACATATATTTCATTCACAGGCTTACCCAATTTTTGTAATATCTTTCATTTTTTAATTAAAATGATGCTTTTCACGTTTTTCACTTTGTTTTTATGATTTAAAATACTTTGAGCACCTCATTGAGTATTGTCCCTTGAATTACAAAAAAATTGGATCATTTTTTAATATTATAGCTATTTTATTTTCTTTCTTTTGAAAAGGAATTATTTTCCATGTGGTGTTCTCATTTTCACTATTTATGAGGTTTCATTTTATTTGTACATGGTTGTTGTTGTCAAATAAAACTACACCCTACCAGGCAAGAGTTTAGTGTTCAGATGACATAATGGAGAAAACCTCAAGGTGTGGAACCTTGCACAAATGAGGTTGAATCTCTGGATGTTAGTTTCCTCTTCTAATCTAAGTGCAAATATTTTGGTCTAACCTAACACATGAAAACCTATCACTATTCTACTCTAATAGATCATGAGGAAAAGGGAAAGAAAGAGTGGATGGAATTGAAATGAAGGTGATACAACAAGATATAAATTTTTTCTTCTTTGCTTCAAATTGCTCAATACATCAATAAATCAACTAAAACAAAAATTTATACATGAAGGAAAGAATTTTTACTCAAACATGTAAGAAATAGCCATGACAATAGCTAGATTTCACTAATATAAGGCATAAAGCTAGACTTTACAATGGAAAAATGTAGAGATACAATGTATACAAAATAAAATTGTGAGATGATCCCAAAAGAGGAACCCTTTGAAAATATAAAAGTGTTGCCTTCATAGTTCATGAATAACTCAAAAATTATTTCAAACCCTAGGTAAACCTAATCTAATTAGTGCTTATAGTAAGGATGAAATTTTATCATATTACAAAAATCCAACTGCTCACAAATCCTAGAGATCAAACCCTAGTTAGAAAGACTCTAACACCATGAGCATAACCCTCATTATGATCTCCATGAATGTAGACCTAAAGTTCCAAAGAAATTTGCAGCTAAATTCAAGCAACTATGTTTTGAAAAATTGAATTTGGCACCTACAACACATAAAAGACATGCACACTGTCGTGGCCATCAATATATCATTGGGAGGAGAGTAAAAAACTCACCAAATGTCAACCAAATTTGATTTGGTCGCTAAAAATGTAGTTTTTCCATTACTCTAGGTCCTCCCATGTTCACACAATGTGCTTAGTCATTGAGGTTTGAATTTGGAAAGTTAGATTTGTGATGGATGATCAAGATCAAGCCTTAAGATAATTTTAAAATATGATCATTCAATCATGATGAGATACATGACAAATTGCCATTGTGTTAGTTTGAAGCTTCCTACATGACGTGACAACCTCCTTCTGTCACTATGTGAACATGTAGGTGTCACCATTTTATGTACTCGCAAAGGGGGAATATGATAAGAATATGGCCCCACAATAGAATAACTCACCACAAAGTGCCAAGATGCTAGCACTTGTCATCATCTTGCAAATTCACAAGAATAAAAAGATTGTCCCACCATGGCTTCATGAAGGCTTGTGCCTTCATGATGGAATTTAGCATATATTTTTTAAACATGTTGATATTTCACCATTTTTTTGAAGAAAAGTTTCAAAAAATTTAGAGCATTGAGAAGGCAAGAGCCTCCACAAAATCCACATGCTAAATAATATAACTTAAAGTAACTAGGGAATAGGGGAAAAAAATTTGAATGCGACAAAAAATCTCAATGGTATAAAATTAAAACATTCGATAAAAAACATTAGCCTTTAAAAATATTTGGGCACATGTCATTATTTTGGGGTATCATAAGGATAGAAAGTGACAAAACCAAGCTCAGTGCAAACCAAATGGATAACACGATATTATGACATGTGTCTAGGCTTCTCAGGAAACATAAAAACCTTAGGAAGGTTAATAATTAAAGTTTAACATAGCTATCAAAGGGTCACTTCCTAAGAAAAAGGGGACGAGGGAACATACAATGTTGACCCTTAAGTTATATCTTAAAGATGAGTCAAAAAGTTAATGATGCCAATGAAAAAATATAAGAACACAAGGGTTTTAGCATAATAGGTTTTTAGAAACCCCTAGGTTGTCAACCTAACAACCCTAATCCAATACATTTGAGGAATTTCAAAACTTCCAAAACCATAGAACATCAAAACAATAATTGATTTCAATAGGATGCACCATTAAGATCTCTCAAATTGGTTATAATTGATGGGCATCATGGGGGGTTGAAACAAGATAAAAATAGTGCCACTAGACTTCATACAAGATGGCCCATTTAGGATCTATCATACTAACTGATGGAACCCCTAAAAAAATTCTTGGTTCTAGTTTATAAATGTGCAAATTTTGGCTTGAACCCTTATGTCTGGATTTGGGTTGTATTCCTCATAACTGTGCTATGGTTTTATATTCATTAAACCTCCCAGAATTGGCCTACAAAGCTCTAAAAACCCTTGGCCATTATATTTTTGGAAGTTGACATGTATTCTTGGTACCCAGTCACTTAAGTTGTCACTTATTCCATTAAAGTCATGTATTCACCAACCCCTTGTGTTTAGGTTCGTCGGCTTTCTTGGTTCCTTTTAGTGTAAAAATTCCCTATGGTCAAGGCTTGATTTTAATATTTAAAAAAAACCCTTAGCCTTTGTTCTTATGGGTCAATATCCCATTTTCCTAGAGATGGCCCCCTTTTATGATTAAATTTTGTGGAGCATGCAAAAATGGGACTTCATGTTGGTCATTTGATTATAGGGAATTAATCCCATCCATTCCCCATATGCCTGAACTAGATTATTTCTTCTTATTTGATTCACACGGGCTGGTTGCCTTCAACCATGTGTCTTGTATGCTAGTGGGCCCAAATTCCTTGGTGAAAATACATGGAACTTTTCAAAGAAGATCAATGACTATAGGATTGAAGACATGTCCACATCTCTACCACTCCTTGCACACTCGTCTTGACTTATTTCATGTTATTTTAAATACACAAGCTAGCAGGCGATGACAACGTAGTACTAATAGATGGTGGGACTAGAGTCTCCATAGGGCCAATGGAAGTAGTCTGAAGGAAGATCAACAATGGGTGTCATGACATGTGTTCTCATTTGAGCTATTTCTTGGGTGCCTATCTATCAATTTCAATGTGGAAAGATAGTCATACGGGTTAGCACATGGGGTGACACCTGTCATTCTTGTGAGACTTTCTAGGTCTCGAGGTTGATAATTTGGTTTGTAAGAAATAATTTTTTTGGTTGATGGAAAGTAACATGGTTAAGTCTTGACCATTCCTTACCATCCTATTTGTGATCCTCTTGTATGCCATATCTTCCAAAGGGCATGTGGGAATGTACCACATGGACTGCTTCTAAGAACTTAGAAAGTTTTTGGTAAAGGTAAATATAGTTGGAGATTTTGGATGAGACCATTTCAAGGTAAAAACGGTGCTAAATTAGAACTAATTATTGAGCACGCATGTGAAACTGGTAAACATTTTTATAGCCATCAAATCTATCAAAAACTAGTACACGTGGGAAGGTGAAATTGAAGTACAGCAGGGTATGGGTTGTTATTCTAAAGATAAATCATGATTGTTCCCTGTTGTCTTGCTATGATGAATTACAAGTGGATTAATTCCTATGGGCAAGTGGGTAAATGTGACACAACATGTTTGGTTAAGAAATTAAGTGTAAGGTTGATATGCAAGTTAAGTAAATGCTTATCTCACACAATTTTCTTGATTAGGGACAAGTATCAAATGCATGAGTTTAATTTTGTCATTATTAATAATCTAGATTATCAAACCGTTAATTTTCTTCAAAGTATGATCAATGGTTGAGATTCAAAATCAGGTTAATTGATTTTCAATGCTCTCACACAATATTTCATAAAAAATTAATGCAGAAACACACCTGTTGCTCTATTTAATTTAAAGATCACTTGCTTGATTATTCTCACCATCTAAATGGGAGAATTAGGAATATGAAGGTAGGAGTGATTTTGAGTTTTTTGTTTCTGAGAAGGGTGGTATCTTTTTCCTAAGAAAAATTGGTAAGTGGCTAAGGAAATGGTAAAAGTGAGTGTGAAAATTAGCTTGATTTGTAGGTCTATGAGTCTCAATCCTCTTGAATCTCAAGAAAATTCTCCCCAAGATGAACAAGATATGTCATAACTACTCGTAACACCAAATAATAAAAAGCAAGAGTTGTGAAATGTTCAACACAAGGTGTTCTAAAATGTTCCTATCATCTAAGATGTTGAATCATCTTTGAGGAATTATCCAAAGGGAAGGAGAAGAAGATTGAGATGCTAGAAAGGGAAGTTGCAAGAAGAAATAGGTATCACCAAGCTTACATCCAATGTCATCATTCTCCCATTGACATCTCAGATGATTCCTCTGAAAGTGGAAATGAAAGTGACTCTGGTTACCATCAATATCTCATGGCTATGAAGGATTGGGTTGATTTTGAGGATGAGGTAATGATGGATACTCCACTGACAATAAGGACACCAAGTGGGCACACCTACTTTATTGATAACAAGGAAAAGTAGCATCATGTTTTCCCAGTGAATATTCTAGTTTTTGGGTCCTTTGTGATAATTTTCATTCTTTTTTTGGTGTGTTAGGATATGGGCCTTTGTTTATTTATGTGTTTGGAATTGACGGTGATGTTTCTCGAGTTGGGATGAATTTGCATGTTTTTGGTGTTGTGACAACAACACTTTTTGAAGAATGGCAGGGCTGCTCTAGTTAATGGTTTTTTCAAGTATTTTTTTTGGTTCTCCCTTGACTTACAAATGATTTTTTTGCAACTGATTGGGGAATATTCTCAATTTTTGTTGAAATTCATTTTTGAATGAAAATGAAATGTGAAATATAAGTGTAATTCAGCCTGGTGATTGTTTCTCCCTTATCTTATAAAATGGATTTCAAGGCTAGTTACACAGGAGGTTGGTAGGTATTTCATTCTAAAAATGGTTATGTACAAAAGGAAAATAGATACTATTTTTTCTAGTAATATGTTCTAGGGAAAGGTCAACTGATAGATATATGGTTTTGATGACAATATATATAGCAAAAATAGTACTAAATTTCTATACATTTCTCTCTTGTGTAGAAATTATACAAGCTATTAACAATATAATCAATGGTTATCTTATTTTTCTCTGTTAGATTCCAATATATGTGCTATTTTATTCTTGCTTATCCATTCAATGAATGTATGTAAATGCTTGAATGTAACAGTGGGTTTGGTATAAATCTTGTGTGAGGATGGTAGTAAGAAGTTAATTATGGAAATGACTGGTGAGGGTATTGTAATGCAATATTTTCAAGGATATGCATATTTTATTTAATACAATATTGTTATCTAGTCATATAGGTTTATGTTTTGACTCTGTTTCCCACAATATAGCACTATTTTGGCAAAATATTCATGCTCTAGTTGTGTTGACCAACTTGACTATTGATCACAAAATATAATTAAATCACTTATGGAATTATCTTTGGGTGTCTGGGAATATTAAATGAATTATATCTTCTCTTGTTTAAGTCGGTCACTACTGTAAAGATTAGCCAAATCTTAAGGGTAGGGTGCCTCTAAAACATTTAATGATAATCATCTATTTATTTTGCATTTGATACTAAATACACACCAATATCTACAAACACATTGTTTAGGATCACCCTCCTAGGTTTCATAGAGCCTAAAGTGAAGAAGTGAAGACCTAAAAGCCTTTACCTATGTGTTGGCCAATCCTTTCCCTTATTGATAATTGTCCTAGGAAATTTTATAGGTTTATGGTAAGAATAAGTTGGGTTCTTAAAAAATAACCCACAAAAATGGTGACTCTACTGGGGACTTATTTGAAAAAGTATCTTCAATGGATCATCTTTCCTTGATAGAGTCTAGTAGGTTTTGAAGTTAAGGTTCTCACTAAGAGTGAGTGGCAACTCTGAAGAACTCTATACCAGTAGAAAGTGTTGAAAATGAAACTTAAAGTGAGAATCAACTAGTGAAAAATACTTCATATTTTTAAAGTTTGGTCCTCTACAAAGGAGGTTGTTACTCTATGCAAAGAAGCTGATAATGTGTGATACTTGCTAATATATCCATGTATTTTCCCCCATTTTTATTTGCAAAAAGAAATAGATCTATAGGGATGCCATTTTTAAGAGATATAAAAGAAATTTTATGTTCTGAATTAAGTGAGTTCAAGCACTAAGAAAGGGAGTAGTGGAGATTGTTCTACATCCTTCTGAATTGAAATTTGTAATATCTAAAATGAGAAGCATGCCTATTTTGAAAATTTTCCCATTAGGAAGATCTTAGATATAGGAGTATTTGAGTTATGCATTGAAATATTTTAAAGTCATGATAAAAGCAAGAAATAGGGCAATGATCAATTGTAGAGTTTATGTTTGAAGTTATTAAAAGGGCGTAAATAGTTGTATCATTCATTTGTACATCCTTGTGGGGTACATAATATAAACATGAAGAATGTGTAGCCCCTATTGTGTCATCAAAAAAGTTTCTCTATGGAAAGAAATGGACCATTGAATTTTAATGGTATGCAAGGCTTCGCAAACCCTATTCCTAATGAAGTTAGGGAACATTTTTCAAAATTCAAAGGGGAAAAATTAGAATCAGCATCTTAACATCTCCAAGAATTTTTTTGATTTGATAGGAGATTATGAGATGAACTAGGAAGACGTTATGAATTTTTTTGTTCAAACTCTAAAGAAAGATTTTAGAGATTTGTATTTTTTTTGTAGATAAAAGTGGTTGACCACTATAATATATTAATATAAATATAAATATAACTTACAAATCCTAGTTCAAGTGAGCATACCAGAAGGAAAGAACTAGGAAGAAAGCCTCAGGTTGTTACTCATGAAATTACAAAATTGTTACATAATCATCCCAATTAATCAGATTCATAAAAAATCCTATCAATCTATCTCTATAATAAATGTCATAAATTGATCTTAGATAGACATTAAAATAGTGTTTGTTTGAAAAAATTTCCTATAAAAAGTTAGAAACTACATAAATTACAATGCCAATAAATTTAACACCCATAATCCCGAATTAGTAAAATGTATCCCAAAAAATGAAATTGAAACAAACTTTATTCCTCCATTTGTTCACCACCTCGCATAGAGTTTTCATCATGTGCCTCTAGAATGTTGTGAAGACCCAAATCATTTGCAAAAAAGTTAAAATGCATTAACAGATCCTCAACATTGTTTTCCCTTTGTAGAAACCTTGCATTGTATCTTTTATTCTCTCACACAGCAGGGATGGGAAAATTTTGGCCTGGCATCACTTCCTCCTTAATGGCAACTAGCTTAGGCTAAACTTCTTATAACTTCAAATTAATAGGGGGAACAATATGCATATTGGGATTTTCCTCACGTAGAAGGGAAATTGCATAATATTTCTCTTTAAAATCAAATGAAATGGTAGGATACAAGCACCTACAATGCTTCCTTAGGGCTTTCAATAACATGTTATCATTTTTGAATTGCAGCACTATTCTAAGTACTTCAAAGATTTCATCAAAACCCTATTTAGATTTGAGATATTCCCTTGGAAATACACCCTGTACATACCCATCCCTAGAGAAAAAAATGTATTTTTATACTACTATTGACAGTGCATCAATTAATTGGGGTCTAACAATATTTACCACTATTTGTTTGATCTCTGCTAGAGATTGAAAGAAATCTAGTGTGTTTGAAAGAAACACTAAAATTACCTGACGAGTATATTATCCTCCTAGCTCATGGGCTAGTAACTTCCACACCCAGAGTCAACCTTATTGTCTCTTCCACCTTCAGACAAGATACATCAAAAATTAAAGATAGGTCCACATGGGAGAGATGCTCCTTAAATAGATCCTCCAATTCTTTTACTAAACAGGGAACTTTGAAATTCTATGGTCGTGCCAACAATTTTAAGCTTCTTCACTTGTAGATGACTTAGCTCTATGCTTTTCAGAAACCTCCTGACCAAATGGCAATCTGATTGGTGAAAAAGAGTCCAATATAGCTGCTATAAATAAAAGAAGATTTCCTTTATTAACTGCTTCCATATCAAGCATAGCCCAAAATTCGATGATAATTCTACCTCCATTCAGCTCGTGTGAGGTCATTTCTACTGCAGGTTTATTTAATTTGCACATTTTATGAAGGAATATGTGTACCTACATATAAACTTCACCTTAGGGGAATTAAAGGAAATGAACAATTGTCCATTTTTTTGTTCTCATGGAAATTCCATGAGCCATCCTTTGACTGCTATTAAATTGAGCTTAGATGATGTCAAGCCCCATAATAGTTTGTAATGATCACATCATTACTCTTTAAACCTACCATCCAAGTGAAATGATTAGACAAACTGGATAGCCCACAATCATGATTTTATAATTCTCACCGAACAAGAGTATAACTTTAGGTATGAAAATATTTTTGCATTTTTAAATGTGTGGCACATTTTCCATTGACATGTTTAATCATGATTTAAGACAAAAACAATATGAAACCTAGATTTTGGCATAAAGTATATTTAAAGTGACATAATTACCCATGATCACTAGCACTCCCTAGCATTCCCTTGTTTCAAAGTAGTAATGAATTTATTTCAAACTAAGTGATTTCCACTCCTTAATTAGCATTCCCGTATTTTTAAGTAGTCATAAATTTATTTCAAAAAACTAAGTGGCTTGTGCTATCCTCTTGATTTATTATATTTATTAGATGTGGATGAGCTATTAACTGATTTATGTCATGCAAAACTCTAATATCCATAGCCTAACTACCCAAGTTTTCCAGAAAATATACTACTTTATTACCTTATCTATAGGTATGAGAGATTATAGATGCATTTAATTTATCTAGCAATGCCCATGCTTTGAGTAGAATATATCTTAAATTAAAAATTTTAACCTTTCTTTCTTTTCATGCATTTATAATTATCATTGAATCGCCTTCTAAATGAATATTTGAGATCCTCCACTGCAACACCAATTCCTAGCCCAACAATAATGCTTTTTCTTCTATAGAGTTATTCATGCCTTGCTTTAAATGGATTGTAGAGGCTGCCAAAAAAACTCCTAATGGATTTATTATGCAAATTCCAACCCCTAATTGATTTGATTCCCCTTTAGATGTCCCATCTAAGTTTAATTTAACAAAACCTTCTTGAGGTGGAATCCATTTGACTAAGCTTCTATCAACTTTATTGACATTGTTTCTAAGTTGACTACCATTAAATGGTAGCTTAGTACCCTTCATACTTGCTATTATGTTCTATTTCTTCATGGAATGAATTTATGGTAGTATTCATGAAACATTTTGGAGAAAGAATTAATCCATAATCAGTAAGACCAAAATTTAATAACATCTAGAGGGATGAAGATGAATTAGTCCCAAATTTCAATCTTAGATTTTCAAAAACTTTAGGTTACATTTCTAAAAATATGAGACCAAATGATGCAGTGTGTTTAATTGTATACTTTGATGCATTTGATGAAGAAATGAGTTATCTGCTAAGAGATAAAGAGCCTACAACATTACATTAGGTGTATCGAATTTCCATGGATATTGAGAACAATATGAAATATTCAATGATGAAAGGATACATGGATGCAAGTGTTGGTTTTCCTAGCACACCTCATGCAAATGGAATTCATAAATTATACAATACAAATGATTTCCAAGTGGAAAATATTTTATTCCAATTTGTCCACCACTACAACACACATATCATAGTGAACTCCAAGTTCAACTTCAACAAAATTTGAGCAAAGTGGATCATATATCTTTTGTTCAAGAATTGTCTAACATGAAGAGGAACAAGGGAGAATCAACCTATGATTTTTTCTCAATACTTTTGAATGCCTTATTGGAGGTCCCCAAAAATCTTAGACATAAGGATTCAACATATTTTGATTTATTTTTTTAAATCTTTGAGCTAGGGTTGAGTACCTTGTTAAAAGAATTGAAGCCTCATAGTTTTGATTAGGTACTTGATTGGAGAAAGAATGTATAAGGAGCCAAATGTGACTATGCACAAGAACTATGTACCAATGGTAAAGATAAAGATACACTTGTAATTGTTGTTGATATCTCATCACAAATTAGTGATAAAGATATTTAAGATAAGAGTTTAAATATTCACTCTAGAGAATTTGAGTATAGTTTATATAGTGATGAGTTTTCTTGTGATGAAAATCATGATGAAATTGAATCTAATTATTCTTTTGAAAGTTATGAATGCTCCTATGAGGATGAGGTAGAGGTTTTTTCTTTGCATAAAGGATGCAATGGTGTAAATAATGATGAAGTTACTTGTTCACAAGTAAATGAACAAGTTTCACATGATGAATACTTGCAGTATAGCTCAAGTTTTATATCACTATATAATACTGATTCAATGGATGATGATTACTTTGAAGATAAAAAAATTGTGTTTTCAATATCTTGATTCTAAGTACAATATTAGAAATGATAAAGATCTTGATAATACTAATTATGATGTTGATGAATGTACTCATGACCCTACTACTTATGACTGTTTACATGAAGAAAAGATGGAAATTTCTATAATGTATGAAGATGATGATGATGTACAAATTAATGAAAGAAGGATTTCATTATTGAATGATCAATTCATGCAATATGAAAAACACATGGATCTTGAATCAACATTATTACCAGTTGATAATATTGAAAAGCTTGTTGATTTATCTGACAATAAATTTTCATAATGTGTTGCAACACATTTTGGTCTATGTGTAGATTAGTTAGATGACTCAAACAATGGTTGATCTCATGCTAGTAAATATGAAATTTATTTCTTTGTTGATGTTCCTTATCTTCACGGTATGATTATGGATATGCTTTCATCAAATGAGGAAAGCATTTATGTAATGGAAAACAATGATGATTGTTCAAGTGCTAATGAAAAACTTTCAAATGACAATGAAGCTTTGGCACATAGGCCAAATTTTATATCAATTGATAGTGCACATGAAGTTACCAGTGCACATGAAAGTGTTTTTTCTAATCCTGTCAATCTTGAAAGCAATGGCATTCAAAGTGATTTAGATATTCACATTGACATTGTGGAGAGAAATATTGAACATGTTATGAAAAATTAGTGTGAAATTTTTGGCTCAAGGATAAATTTTGAATTATTTGAAATTTTATTTGAAACATTCCATATGGGATTTCATAGTTACACAATGAATGAATTTGACATAATGTGTGAACTTGAGATGGAAAATAGTATTTATGCTTGGAACTGGATGTTTTTTGTGGGTACCTTGATTTGAATAAAAATGAGATGAGTGGTAATGATGTAGCCGATGTCATTTGGTTACCACTTAATAGTAAAGTTAAATTCAAAGGAAGCTTGCTACTCATGTTTATAGGAATGTAGTCACTCAAGATGTTGTGCTATTTTAGAGGCAAGTGTGGAATGATGACAATCAATTCTCTTAAGAGATTTGTGTTTGAAAAAGGTAAACATGGGTTTTTCTTTTTGTTTGGTGGCCTAGGGCCATCAAATATGGTTTGAAAATTCAAAAGGGACTATGTTTCCCATTGGATAAGGCACCTGGTCTACTTCACCCATTATTCTAGGATCTCACCATGCTAGCAAGAGGCATGTTGTCCCAATAGGAGCCATTGATGGGACCCCTCAAAAAATTCTTGGTTCCACTCTATAATTCTGAAAAATCTAGCTTGGACCCTTATGTCTAGCTTTGGGTTGTATTCCTCATCACTATGTTAAGGTCTTATATTCATAAAACCTCCTAGAATTGGCCTACAAAGCTCTAAAAAACCTTGGTCATTATATTTTTGCACTAACTTGTATTCTTGGTATCTAGTCACTTAATTTGCCACTTATTCCATTAAATTCATGTATTCACTAGCCCCTTGTGTTTAAATTCATCGATTTGCTTGGTTTTTTGTAGTGTCAAAATCTCCTATGGTCGAGGCTTGAGTTTAAATTTTTGAAAAAACCCTTAACCTTTTTCCTTATGGGTCAATATCCCATTTTCCTAGAGATGGCCCCCTTTTATGATTAAATTTTTTAGCATGTGTAGAAATGGAACTTCATTTTGGTCGTCAGATCATGGGGAATCAATCCCAATCATTCCCTGTATGCCTGTTCTATATTATTTCTTGTTATTTCATTCACATGGGTTGGTGGGCTTCAACCATGTGTTTTGTATACTAGTGGTCCTGGATTCCTTGGTGAAAATATATGGAGCTTTTCGAAAAAGATCAATGGTTGTAGGAGTGAAGATGTGGCCACTGGTTAGGCCCACAAAAGGATATAAAAGTCATGGCAAATCCTAACCTAGGAATTGGGCATTCTAGTAGGCGACTAACATCTTCTTATGGTCATTCATTTACTTTGTCAAACCAGGGAATGTATACTTGAAATGGAGCGGCACTATATGTGCACTAAGAACTAGTTACAGTCACGATTTACTAGAAATAAATGCGTGAAATGAATTCTACTTATGCTATAGGAATGTAATGTGAAGCCTTCTAAACGTAATCAAAGCAGAAACCATAACAACTACAACTGAGAAACAAACTATGAACTGGCCTTATGCTGCAGGAACAAACATAGGGATGGATTCCCGATGTTGTAGGAACAATATAAGATTAAGTTTGCACTAAAACTTCAAGAACGAAATCTAACTTATGATCAACAGAAAATGAACGACTAACTAACTAACTATAGATACTTACTAAGTGGGCCCCCTTAGCAAGCATCAACTAATTATTCCAGTATTGAACTCAGAACTTCATCAACTTTTATTCATAAATTTAGAATGATGTACATTGTTCTATTCATATGGAAACTAACACAAAACTCTATCTCTTATAATAGTACTAACTCTTACATACTTTTCTTCTTATTATCATAGTAACTTTTACATGATATCCTTTTTATGCTCGTTATGCTTGCTCACTCGTGCAGGAGGAACACTTATTTAAACCAGAAAAGTAGCTAACTACCTAACTCTACCAGAGCAAGACATGGACATAAAATGAATCCTGAAACTGAGGAACAGACTTCTGATAAATACAAACATATCTGTTCAACATGATCCAGAGAATTTAGCATTCCACTCTTTCTAGATTAAATGATCATTTAAGTTTCTTCCCAATGACTCGGGCAGAGATTCTTCGCTGGAACAACTTCCTTGACATCGTGCAAGAAATGGACTTTACTGCAGAGCCGAGATCCAATGCACTTGACTCATTCATGCTCCCTTCAACAACCTACGATGCACAAGGTGATAGAGGCAAAAGAAAGCAGCGTAGCAAACAACACGATCCATTCATTAATCACATATTAAATCTATCCCATTATTCAAAAACCATATGTGTTATACCAGTCATTTGGAAGGTCAAACAAGGTAATTAATAAGACACATCGAGATGTTAGGTTGTAGGAATATAGGAATGTATTGCTACATGATACTACCCAATTTCAGATGAAAAGTCTTTAATCACATAGTTAAAACATCCATTAGCAATAAAAGTAGAGATATTAAAAATACATCATGATACTCAAATTATGAGCATATCTTGAGCTCATCAGCCACATCTCTACCACTCCTCACATACCCATCTTGATTTATTTCATGTTATTTTAAAGAAATGGGCTAGCAAGTGATGGCCACATGTTACTACCATATGGTGGGACCAGAGTCTCTTTAGGGCCAGTGGGCATAGTCTGAAGGAAGATCAATGATGGATTTAATGACATGTGTTCTCATCTGAGTCATTCCCTGTGTACTCATCTATCAACAGTAGTGAGGAAAGATAGTCATACAGGTTAGCGGGTGTGGTGACACATGTCATTCTTGTGGGACCCACCAGATCTTGAGGACAATAATTTTTAGTAAGAAATAAAACCAACAGTCAATGGTAGGTGATGTGGGCAAGTCATGACCATTCCTTCCATCCTATGAGTGTTCATCCTATATGCTATATCTTACAATTGGCACACAGGAAAGTGCCACACATACTACTTCTAAGAACTTAGAAAGTTTTTTGGTAAGGGTAAATAAGCTAGAGATATTAGCCGAGACTATTCCAAGGTTAAAATGGTGCTAAATTAGAACATATTCTTGAGCACACATGTGAAATTGGTAAACATTTTTATGGTTTTCAAATTTGTCTAAAGCTAGTACACGTGGGAAGGTGAGATTGAAGTAAGGCATGGTATAGACTGATATTTTGAAGATAAATCATGATAGTTCTCCACTATCTTTCTATGATGAATTACAAGTGAATTAATTCCCATGGGCAACCGGGTAAATGTGACATGATGGGTTTTGATAAGAAATTAAGCATATGGTTAATATGAAAGTTAAGTGAATTCTTATCTCACTTGAGTTTCTTGATTAGGGATAAGTATCAAATGCATGCATTTTATTTTGTCATCATTAATAATCTAGATTATCTAATCATTTATTTTCTTCAAAGTATGATTGGGGGTTGAGACTCAAAATTGGGTTAATTGATTGCCAATGCTCTTGTACAAGCTTTCCTAGAAAATTAATGAAAACACACACTAGTTGCTCTATTTAATGAAGATCACTTGCTTGATTATTCCCATCATCTAACTGGGAGAATTATAAGTCTGATGGTAGGAGTGAGTTTGAGTTTTTTTTTTACTTTTGAGTAGGGTGGTATGTTTTCTCTCAAAATATTTGGTAAGTGACTAATTAAGGAAATGGGAAAAGTGAGTGTAAGCATCAGCCCGGTTCGCAGGTCTAAGAGGCTTAATCCTCTTGAATATTAGGAAAATTTCCCCAAGGTGAACAAGATATGCCAAAAAAACCTATAACACCAAAGAAGAAAGAAAGAGCTACGAAAAAATTTAGCACGGGGTGTTCTCAAACATGCTTATTATCTAAGAGGCCAGATTGTCTCTAAAGAATTAGCCAAAGGTAAGGAGAAGAAGATTGAGGGTCTAGAAAGGGAAGATACAAGAAGAAATGGGTATCATCTAGCTTACATGGGACACCATCATTCTCCCATTGAACTCTTGGATGATTTCTTTGATAGTGGAGATGAGACTGACTCTAGTTACCATCAATACCTGATGTCTATGAAGGATTGGGTTGATTCTGAGGATGAGGTAGTGATGGCCATTCCACTAACAATAAGAACATCAATTGTGCACACCTAATTTACTGATAACAAGGCAAAGTAGCTTCCTATTTTTTGAGTGAATGCTAAGGTTTTTGGATCCTTTTGTGATAATTTTATTTCTTTGGTTGTTGTGTTATGATATGGGTCTTCATTTATTTATTCCTTTGGAATTGATGTTTATTTTTCTCGGGTTGGGATGAATATGCATGTTTTTGAAGCTGCGACAGTGACACTTTTTGAAGAATGGTGGGGCTACTCTGGTTAATGGTTTTTTTGAGTTTTTTTGTTCTCCCTTTTGCAAGTATGAGCTAGTTTGGTTGTGTTTTCATTAATTTTTTCATCGATGTCAACATAATTTAGTATGTTGCATATTGTACATGTATGGTAGAGATGTTAGTAAGATGTTGTGAGTACATGGATCTACTTTATGGTGTGGCAGATATGTTGGTTTGACGAGTTTCCAAGTTCTTTTGAGAAAAATAATATAGAAGAGAATTCAGAGTAATGAATTTATTCAGAATGAGCTCCAGTATGTGCCCTACGTTTCTCCTATGTTGATCCTATGCTTGTGCGGATATGAAGGAATTTATTTGGTATTTTCATGGTAACATATGCTGAGTTTTAGCTTTTGGTGAGATGATACATGAAAGTTGTGTCCATTGGTATGTGTGTTCTACCTAAAGAGTCAATGCTTTTTGAGTTGGGAGAAATATGTTTCCTCTACAGTCCTCAGCCATTTTGCTTATGATCATGTAGATTTGATATATGTCTTGTGAAGTTCTCTCCTATGCTCTAGTAAAGAGGTTTGGAGTTTGGTAATCAAAAAGTCATGTTTCAATATTTATGTGTGTGTCTACATAGGTTGAATTGTCTAATGAAAGAAATTTAGTGATTGAAGTTTGTTGTTCTTGTTGAAAATATATCTTTAAGGTTCTGAGATGTATTCTTGTGCTTAAGGAAGTGTGTTGTGGCATTCTTGTTTCATCTTCTAGTTGGGAAGCTTGTACATCAATATTTATTTGTCTTTTCATTAGGTTTGGCCAACCTAGTGTTTACACTTTATTCAAGGAATGAAATTTAATTAAGAAAGCATGTAGAATATTCAGTAATATTATTTGTAGTCTTGGTTATATGTTTTATTGGTCCACTCTTTTTCCTTTCCATTGCAAGAATTTTGAGTTTCTGACCTAATTTGAATTTATGGAATGATGTATTATGGTTGACCTTGGAGAAATTTTTTGAGGCTGAGAATATTTTAAAAGCCAGTTGAATTTTCAAGAATGGTATGACAATGAGATGCAAAGTGATGAAAGCATGCAACAAATAATAAGAGCAGAAGTGTGTGTGAGTGAGTTGTGATAGTAGTTTTTCAATTTGTTGAAGGTAGTGAATTGAAGGTTTCTCTAATCCTATGAATGTGCTTTAATTGCAGTGGTGGATATTTTATTCTCTATTGTATCTATAGGCAGTGAGCCTCTCTATTGGATAGTGAGTCCTTTGTAGGAAATGAGCCTTTGTATTTGGACAGTGAGTCCTCTTTTGGGCAATGAGCACTTGGCACTGAGCCTTTGTATTTAGTTTATAATATTTACATTGTGAGTTAACCCTCACCATGGTTTTTCCCTTATTGGGTTTTCCATGTAAAAAATTGGTGTTCATTGTGTTGATTTACTTTCTGTTATTTATGTTTCATGCTTATATTTAATAATAGAATAGTGTGGATGAAGATTTGATAAGTGATAAATTTTTAAGGTTGAATTTGTGTGACAACTAATTCACCCCCTTCTCAGTTGTCCTACACCTATTTAACAATTGGTATCAGAGACTTGGTTCCCTACTATAGAGCTTAACTGCTTAAGGAAGATCTGATGGCACACATGTTAGTGTTGCCTATGTTTGATGGAAATGACTACAAATATTGGAAGGGACAAATTAGAGGATATATTATCTCTCTTAGTTTCAAGACTTGTAAGGTTGTTGAGAATAATTATACTCTTTTGTCAAGTGGTGTTAATTCTATAGATGAAATCTTTGCTTATGAAGAAAATGAGAAGGTGAAGTATGCGATTTGTAGTGGTTTATCAAAAAATGATTGAATTAAGGCTAATTCTTTGGATACTTCATATGATTCCTATAAAAAAATTTGGAAGAAAATTAAGGAAATGAAAAGGTGAAATTGGCAAAGAGACTAGCGGCAAAGCATAGATTTGTGAACTTGAAGATGGAAGATGGTGAAGAATTTACAAGTTTCTTTCACAAGGTTGAATAAAATGCAATTGAAGTTAGAAATCAAGGAGGAAAGCTATCAAATGAAGACAATTGAGAAGATCCTAATCACCCTAGTGGACTACTACAATGATAAGATCTCAGTGATTGAAGAAATGTATGATCCTAAGAAGTACACCTTGGAACACTTGTTCGACATCTTGAAAGGATTTGAGTTGAGAAAGTTCTGGAAAGATGAAAAGATAGAAGAAAATATAGAAACAAAATTTAAAGCAATGAATATTGTGGAAGAACCAGATAGTGATGGTGTTGATGAGTTTGAAGCTAGCTCCACTAGGAAGTTAAAGAAAGGTATCAAAAAGTATAAATGTATGTTTCACTTTAAATGCTTTAGTTGTGGTAATATTGGTCATTATACTTCAAGATTTTTGAATAGAGTTGCACATAAGAAGAAAATAGATTATAAAGATAAGGATAGGAAGGATAAGAAGTATAAGAAGTTGTACTATGTTAAGGAAAATGCAAGTATATCTGATGATGAATCTAACAATGAATTTGATGATAGTGAATGCTTATTTTTAGCTTTGGAAAGTAAATATGTATCGACTAACTATAGAAAATGTGTAAGTAAGAAGGCTTTAGAGGTTAAGAAGAATATGATGGAAGGTACATTGGTTACCTCTTTGCATGCAAGACAGGATGAAGACTACTAGGTAATTAATAGTGGGTGGTCAAATCACATGGCTGGAGATAAGAGTCAGTTCACTAAAATTGAGAGGTATGATGGTGGTTTAGTTATGTTTGGTGATAACCTTGTGAGTGATGGTCAGATGTGTATCAATGACTTTAAACTTGTGTTTCAAAACAATACATATGAAATTAGAAAATGATCCAAAAATGGAGAAATTATTTCTGCTAGAAGAACACATAGAAACATCTATCAGTTGAAAGGAGTTGATGGTCATTGTCTTTTATCTTAGATCAGTGAAAGTTGGTTATGACACCAGAGAATGGGACATTTGAACTTTGATAACCTAGTCAAGATAAGTGCAAAGGAGATTGTTTGAGGATTGTCTAGAATCACAAGGCCTGCTAATGTCATCTGTAGAAGTTGTCAATTGGGGAAGAAAAAAAGATGCAGCTTTAAAGGAAAGGAACATTCTACTACCAAAATTTTGGAGTTATTACATACTAATCTTTTTGGTCTGACTAAGACTCCAGGGAAGTCTAAATGGTGACATATATTTCATGTTCCTTATTGATGATTACACTCAAATGATAGGGGTTGATTTTCTTAGAGAAAAGAATTAGGCCCTGGATGGGTTTAAGGTATTCAAATCAAGAGTGGAGAATGAAGTAAATATGAAAATCAAGTGTTTACAATATGATAGAGTTGGTGAATTAGCATCTTGTGAATTTAATACATTCTGTGAGAAGCACAACATTAAAAGATAGTTTTCTTCTCCAAGAACTCCTCATAAAAATGGAGTAGTTGAAAGGAAAAAAAGGATAATTCAGGAAGCTTCTAGAACTATGATGAAAGAGTCTAATGTACCTGATGTATATTGAAGAGAAGTGATACATGCTGCTATTTATGTTTTTAATAGAGTTTAGATTAGGCACCATAGCACAAATACACCTTTTGAGTTATGGATTAGTAAGACTCCTATTGCGAAATATTTTAAGGTATTTGGAAGTAGACGCTACATTAAAAGAGATGATGAAAATATTTGAATTTTTTATGCTAGATGTGATGAAGGAATATTTATTGGATACTCTACTACTAGCGAGGCATAGAAATGCTTTAAAAAAAGATTGAGAAAGATCATTGAAACTACTAATGTGAAAGTTGATGAAGACATACACAGACCTTTTGAGATAAGTCAATTTGAACTTGATGATCCTATTTGTGGACATATACCTAAAGAAAATAAGGAGAAGAAAGAAGAAGAAGAGAAAGAAGAAGAAGAGAATGAACTAGAACCTGCTACTAGGACTCCTTAATATGTATAGAAGAATCATCCATAAGATCAGATAATTGGAGACAAGAGTGAATGTATGAAGACAAGAAGCAGAGTCGTAGCTGAGGTAAATTTATGTTTACTCTCTAAAATAAAACTTAAATCTATAAAAGAAGCATTTGAAGATGGAATTTTAATAAGAGCTATGAAAGAGGAACTACAACAGATAGAAAAGAATCAAACATGGGAAATAGTCCCTAGACCTATGAAAACAAATTGTTTGGCTTAAAATGGGTGTTCCAAAACAAACTGAATGAAAGTGGAGTAGTAAGGAATAAGGAAAGACTGGTATGCAAAGGATATTCACAATTTAAGGTATATTTTTTGAAAAAATGTTTGTCACTATAGCCAGAATGTAATCTATAAGAATGTTTTTGGCATTTTCTACACACAAGAACTTCAAGGTATATCAGATGGATGTTAAGTCAACTTTTCTAAATGGTGAGTTGGAGGAATAAGTGTACATGAAGTAACCTGATGGGTTTTATTTGTTTGACAAGTTGTACATGGTTTGTAAATTGAAGAAAGAATTGTATGGATTGAAGCAATCACCTAGAGCTTGGTATGCAAGACTGGATAGATATATGACAAGACAAGGATTCAACAAAGATTTTGTGGAAAACAACCTCTACTTCAAAATTCAAGGCAATAAGATGTTGATTGTATATTTTTATGTTCATGATATCATCTTTGGTGGAAATGAAGGCATGTGTAAAAATTTTGCTAAAGAAATGAATTTTTTTTTGAGATGTCTATGATTGGTGAATTGAATTTCTTCCTTGGTCTACAAGTGAATCAAACTAATATAGGGATGTTAATTTCACAATCTAAGTATGTAAAAGAGTTGTTGAAATTTTTTGGGATGGAAGATTCTAAACCAGTTTGTACTCCTATGGTAACTAGATGTAAACTGAGCAAGGATGATGAATATGCTAAGAATGATCAAAGAAAATATAGATCCATGATTGGAAGACTACTATATCTTATTGCTACTAGACCAAACATTATGCATGTAGTTTTTTTAGTTTATAGATTTCAAGAAGATCCTAGAGAATCACATCTTATGGTTGTAAAAGGATATTTAGATATCTTAAAGGCACAACGGATTATGGACTATGGTACCCTAAGAGTAATGATTTCACCCTGAGTGCTTATACAGATGCAGATTGATCTAGATGTGTAGATGACTAGAAAAGTACTAGTGGTGGTGATTTTTTTCTTGGAGAAAGACTAGTTTCATGGCTGAATAAAAAGCAAGACTCAATTTATTTATCCAGTGCAGAGGCAAAATACATTGCTACAACATCTTGTTGCACACAAGTTATGTGTATGAAGAAAACTCTAAAAGACATTGGTGTGGTATATGATGAGCTTATTCCCATTTTCTGTGATAATACATGTGCAATAAACATTTTGAAGAATTAATTTATGCATTCAAGAACAAAGCACATAGCTATCAAGTATCATTTTTTTAGAGAGAAAGTGTTAGAGAATGAGGTCAGACTAGAGTATGTGACAAAAAAGGAACAAATTGCAGACATATTTACTAAGGCTCTTCTGAAGGATACTTTTGAGCATCTTAGGGAGTGATTGGGGGTCATTGGCCCTCCTAATTAGGTGCATATGAAGGTGGATTAGTCTAGTGAATTCACATATTCTTCATTTATTTGGACTGATAGATGTATCTACTTCACATGGAGAGTCGAAAAGGTTTTCATTATTGTAGCATAAGTGTATTCCTAAAGGGGAGTAATAAAATTATTTTTTCTGTTCTATTGATGTCAAAGGGGGAGAAAAGGTTATGTGTTGCCATCAATGGAAAAGGGGGAGATTGTTGCAAGTATGAGCTAGTTTGGTTGTGTTGTCATTAATGTTGTCACTGATGTCAACACAGTTCAGTATGTTGCATATTGTACATGTATGGTTGAGATGTTGGTGAAATGTTGTGAGTACATGGAGCTATCTTTATAGTGTTGTAGATATGTTGGTTTGATGAGTTTCCAAGTTATTTTTAGAAAATCAATAGAGAAGAGATGTTAGAGTAATGAATGTGTTTAGAATGTGCTCTAGTATGTGCCCCACACTAATCATGTGTTGATCCTATGCTTGTGCAGATCTAAAGGAATGTTGTTGGTATTTTCATGATAACATATGTTGGGTTTTAGCTTCTTGTGAGATGGTATGTGAAATTTGTGTCCACCGGTATGTGTGTTCTACTGGTAGAGTTAGTTTTCAGTGGACTGGGAAAAATATGTTTTCTCCACAGTCCTTCATTGTTTCGTTATAGATCATGTAGATTTGGGATATGTCTTGTGAAGGTATTTCCTATGCTCTTGTGAAGAGGTTTGGAGTTTGGTAATCAAGAAGTCATGTTTTAGTATTTTGGTGTGTCTGCATAATCTGAATTGTTTGATGAAATAAATTCAGTGATTGAAGCCCATTTTTCTTATTGTAGATGTATCTGGAAGGTTCTGAGATGTATTCTCATGCTTAAGGAAGTTTTTTGTTGTTTCCACATGGTTAATGGTTTTTTTGAGTTATTTTGTTCTCCCTATTGCAAGTATGAGCTAGTTTGGTGGTTTTGTCATTAATGTTGTCATTGATGTCAACATAATTCAATATATTGTATATTGTACATGTATGGTAGAGATGCTAGTAAGATGTTGTGAGTACATGGATCTATCTTTACGGTGTTGTAGATATGCTAGTTTGATGAGTTTCAAAGTGATTTTGAGAAAACTAATATAGAAGAGAAGTCAGAGTAATGAATGTGTTTAGAATGTGCTATGGCATGTGCCTCACGTTTCTTCTATGTTGATCATAAGCTTGTGCGGATATGAAGGAATTTTTTTTGGTATTTTCATCATAACATATGTTGAGTTTCAGCTTCTGGAGAGATGGTACGAGAAAGTTGTTTCCACCAATATGTGTGTTCTACCAGAAGGGTTAGTGTTTTGTGGAATGGGAGAAATAATTTTTTTATGCAATTCTCCACTATTTCATTTCACATCATGTGGATCTAAGATATGTCTTGTCAAGGTCTTTCCTATCCTTTAGTGAAGAGGTTTTGGAGTTTGTTAATCAGGAAGTCATGTTTTAGTATTTATGTGTGTGTCTACATAGTCTGAATTGTCTAATGAAAGAAATTTAGTGATTGAAGTCTATTGTTCCTATTGCAGATGTATCTTTAAGGTTCTGAGATGTATTCTCATGCTTAAGGAAGTGTGTTGTGGCATCCATGTGTCATCTTCTAGTTGGGAAGAAATTTTATCTATGTTTTCATTAGGTTTGGCTGACCTAGTGTTTACACTTTATTCGAGGAATAAAATTTAATTAAGAAAGCATGTAGAATATTCAAGAATGTTATTTGTAGTCCTAGTTATATGTTTTATTAGTCCACTCGTATTCCTTTCCACTGTGGAAATTTTGAGTTGCCAACCTAATTTAAATTTATGAAACAATGCATTGTCGCCGACCTTGGAGAAAGTTTCTAAGGTTGAGAATAGTATAAAATCAAGTCGAGCTGTGAAGAATAGTATGACAATGAGGTGAAAAGTGATGAAAGGATTCCACAAATCATAAGAGCAAGAGTGTGAGTGAGTGAGTTGTGATAGCAATTTTTTAGTTTTTTGAAGGCAATGAATTGAAGGTTTATGTAATCTTGTGAATGTACTTTAATTGCAGTGGTGGATCTTTTATTCTCTTTTGTATTTGCAGGTAGTGAGCCTCTCTATTGGACAATGAGTCTTTTGTATGTAGTGAGCCTTTTTATTTGGATAGTGAGTCCTCTTTTGGGAAGTGAGCTCTTCGCACTGAGCCTTTTTATTTAGTTTATAATCTTTAGATTGCGTGTTAACCCTCATCGTGGTTTTTCCCTTATTGGGTTTTCCACGTAAAAATATTGTGTTCATTGTGTTGATTTACTTTTTGTTATTTACATTTCATGCTTATATTTAATAGCAAAATAGTGTGGTTGAAGATTTGATAAGTGATAAAGTTTTAATTTTTAATTTTCATGACAATTTATTGACCCCCTCTTTCAGTTCTAATGCACCGGTTTAATGCTCCCTTGACTTACAAATGATTTTTTTACAAGTAATTGTGGAATATTCTCATTTTTTGTTGAAATTTATTTTGGAATGAAAGTGAAATGTGAAATGTAAGTGTAATTCATCCTGATGTTTGTTGCTTCCTTATCTTATAAAATGGATTTCAAGGCTAGTTACGTAGGAGGTTGGTAGGTAGTTCATTCTGAAATGGGTTATGCATAGAAGGAAAATAGATAGTAATTTTTCTAGTAATATGTTTTAGGGAAAGTTCAACTGATATATATATATATATATAGATGGTTTTGATGACAATATAGATAGAAAAAATAGTACTAAATTTCTATACATTTATCTCCTATGTACAAATTATACAAGCTATGAATAATATAATAAATTGTTATCTTATTTTTCTTTGTTGGATTCCAATTGATGTGTTGTTTTATTCTTACTTATCCATTCAATGAATGTATGTAAATGCTTGAATGCAAAAGTGGGTTTTGTATAAATCTTTCATGAGGATGGTAGTAAGAATTTAATTATGGAAATAACTGGTGGGGGTATTGTAATGTAGTATTTTCAAGGCTATGGGTAATTTATTTAATATAGGATTGATATCTAGTCATATAGGTTTATGGTTTGACTCCATTTCCCAGAATATAGCACTGGTATGGAAAATTATTCATGCTCCAATTGTTGTGAACAAATCGGCTTCTAATCACAAAATATAATTAAATAACTTATGGAATTATCTTTGGGTGTGTGGGAATGTTAAATGAATTATATCTTCTCTTGTTTAAGTTAGTCACTACTCTGAATATTAGCCAAATATTTAGGGTAGGGTGCCTCTAAAACATTTAAGGAAAATCATCTATTTATTTTGTGTTTGACACTAAATACACACCAATATCTACAAACACATTGTTTAGGATCAATGCCCTCCTAGGTTTCATAGAGCCTAAAGTGAAAAAATGAAGACCTAAGAGCTTTTACTTATGTCTTCCCCAATCCTTGCCCTTACTAATAATCATCCTGGGAAAGTTCATAGCTTTGTGGTAAGAATAAGTTTGGTTCTTAAAATTTAACCAACTATAATTATTAATGATGGGTCGTCAAAGGGTGGCATGAAATGTCAACAATTACCTCATCAAGTTGCATAGTCATGGCCCATTTAGTCATCCATAATTGCATTCTTCACTAGGTTTTTAGTTTATCCCTAAGTTGATCTTAGTAGGGGTGTTAGAGTAAATATGTAACCACCTAACAATTAATTATTCACTAATTAATTATTTGGCCTATTTTACTGTATTCACTTAAGCTAAACCTAGGAGTGTTTTTTATTATTCTATTGGGCTATTTATAGGTCAACTTCTTTTACTGCATAGGATAAGGAAAAATTTCACCATCTAATCAAATCCCCATTGAGGTTTTCTTTTTTCTTTATAAGCATTCATCATTGTACACTATAGTAATTTACATGAAAAATTGTATGTATCTAGTATCAATACATTTATGGATCAATTGTATTCTAAAGGTTGCACGAGCATAACCATTTTTTTACTCTTTAGATGTGATAGGTTTTTTGGTGTTCACTATCAACTCCAACACCATGTCCTTAGAAAGGTTTAATTTTCACTAGGTTTATGCAGGTTGGGATAAAAATGGAAATTGAAGCTAGAACATAAGATAAGTTCGAAACAAGCTTTGAGGTCTAAAAGTTAGAGATAAAAATGCATGTTTGGGGGTTAGAATTTGAGAAAAAATAAGGATTTGGTGCTTAAGGTTCCAAGTTCCCATCATAATTGACATTCAAAAGGAAATAATACAAAATATTTATCATGAAGAGAAGGTAGAGCATGGGATGTTGAGTAAAACATTGACTTGAACCCTAATATTCGATCTCCTTGGTGCACTCTAAAGTCCACAAGTTATGAAGTACAAAAATGGAATATAATATTTGAAGTCCTTAATGAACTATGAAGAATACAAAGAATTAAAAGAAGTGGCTATATAAGGAGTTGGAATGGAAAGTGACATATAAAAATAACTTGAAAGTTCAAATTTTCAATTTTTGTCTAGAGCCAAAGGTTTGAGAGGAAATGGATAAAAAAATTAGAAGTTAGGTTATGATTGGAAATGGGACTATTATGCATAATTCCAAAGTTCCCTTTGAGATGTGAAGTCCAGAAAGGAAGCAGGAAGCTTTGTAGAGGTGAATGTTAGTTTAGAAACAACACCTAAATATCATGAGTTTGAAACTCCACAATGTCATAAAGGAAAACCATAATAATGAAAAGGGAAAATCACTAGAAAACCTACACTTACAAATCACTACTCACAATAGAATAAAAATAATGACCAATATTAGACCATTAAAGAAAACCTTAGCTATGAAAAACCCTAAATTAAAGCAAAAACCTCACTAGTAAAATCCAAAAACAAATTGTGACTACAATAAAATGATCTATGAGAAATCTACTACCATAAAAAAAATATTAAAATAATCAACTAGAAAGGAGAAAGAAATAAAAAATGATTGAAAGAAGAAATGAAACAAAATAATTGACCTATATTATAGAAGAGAGGTTGAGGGGAAATAAAATGGTGAATCAATAACACTGCATGAATACTCTCCACACTTGAGTAATCCTTCAAACACTAGTCTCAAAATTCAATAAATCATAATGTAAAAATAATTTTGGGAAGGTGAGAGAAAAATGAAGTCTTCATATGAAAATATGAGGATAAAAATTGAAATAAAAATATACAAGCCCTTGTGTAACCTACACATTTGGAAGTTTAAATGCAAAGAATAAGGTAAGAATTATACCTCAAAAGAAAATTTAAACTTGGGGGTCCATGGTCCAGGAAAAAGAAAGGATTAGATAACATAATTCATGGGTGAATTGAGGTTTTAGAGACCAAGATAGTCCTAGGAAAATGACATTTTTAAAAGTTCTTTGGAACTCTAGGAACTTAAGGGGTTTTAAGGTTATTTGAAGCTTTAGAACCACTTTCAAAAAGAGACAACAAATACTAAGGAAAGAAATAAAATTTTAGTGTAGTAAATTATCACCCTTTGTAATTTCACACTAAGTTCTCTACCTTATTTTAAATATATTATTAATTACATTCATAATTTATGCATTTTGAGGATATATTGAGAAAATGTATGTAACTCCATGACTTACCAACTTTTTGGGGCCAAAAACACCCAAAAAGGGGTGTTGGGTGCCCCAATCTTGGGATTTTTGTTTCAAATTATTTCCACCTCTAATATTGACCTATGGTGTTTAAAATTTATGCATGGACATCCTAGGTCCAAAAATAAATTGGGATGCATTTATAAAAAAAAATTACCTCTCATTTGAACATCTAAAATTATGATCTATTATGCTCTATGGTGAATTATGAATTATTATAGTATAATTTTGATGGTACATGTGAATCCCTCCATATGTTATTTCTACAAATATCTATTGTGTAATGTTATCCAATCCTTATAGATCTTCAAGGAAATATATTCCTCCATCAAATATTTGTAGCAACCTATGGTGTGACAAAAGTAGGGGAAAGGGCCCTTGAACATGACCAAAGAACAATAAATAGGCCAACCAACCAAAAAAACTAACACCACAAAATAATAGGGTCAAAAAATGGACCAACACCCCACATCAAAACAATAAACCTAACTAGAACAAAATGGAAGGGAAAAACAACCAACTATGTAGCAAAATACCAAAAAATAGAGCATAGAAAAACATAAATGAGATGACACATAGACCCAAAAAGTACCAAAACATAGTGACAAAAAACCAACTAACCATAAGAAACACATTACTTTTTGGTACTACAAATTAAGTCCCATTCCTCAATACTCTACTTCATCTCCTCACTACATTACTTCATCACCTAAGTAGTTATGTCTTCTTTCTACATCTCCTTAGTTTTAGAGGAGTTCATGTTTCTATGGCCTTTCCCAACTTTTGTCAAACCATTCATTGTGCCAAATGTTTCCCTCTTCATTATACCTAGATTAATAGAAATTAACTTATTAAATGCCCTATCCATTCTATTCACTTTGTCTTGTAGCTCCCACAATTGAGTTAGATAAAACTTAAAGGGCCTATCTTTAGGCTACATTTCCTCTTCCATTTCCACTATGGCCTACCCTCTCACATCTTATGTAACTTTCATAACCACTTCTTGAATTGCTTTTTCCATTTACTTATCCCCCTTTTCTTCATTTTCCTCCACAAACTAAACCACCTCTTGGTGATCCTTCTCCATATCTTCATATTCATCACTAATAATAGAATCATCTAAGAGTTGTTCACCTAGGACTATAGATAGTTCATTTTTACTCATATTTATGGGGAAGGATGAATAAGGGGTTACAAGACATAATAAACCAGCCAAAATTGTAATCAAAGGAAAAATCAGATTTGTTAGATGGTTAGATCAAAAACATTAAAATCCATTAAAATAACGAAGCACAAAGGAAAAATGATGAAAACGAAAGGAACGATATTACCATAAGTCTTCCTCTTCCATGCTTCACCTTCGTTACACCTCCTTACTGGATAATATTGCCCTCAGATTCGTCGTTTGAGCAATCTGGAAATGCCTAAGTCCTACAACAAGATTTGAAGGATTTGATATATCTAAATGCCTATATCTAAAAGCCAATGCCCCTGTCTAAAACAAATGCCAATTGATCAAATAACTATAATAATAAATAATGAAATTGCATATGACAAACTAAGTGTGAAAATAAATGCCTATAATAACTATGCAAATCGTCAGCATGTGTGTGTCCTTGAAAAATGAGAAGAAGATGGCATTTTATAGAAAAGGCCATTTCGAATGGACGGACGAGATAAATCAATGATGAACCTAAAATGAATGATCCAGATTAAACCTGAGAATCCCTAATTAGGGTTAGGGAAAAATCCTTAATCGAACGTCAGAATAAAATCGGATCAACGGTGGAGAATAAATGAGACAAATTAATTAGATAATGAAGATTTTTGAAAAATCAAGAAGATAAGATTGCCTGATTTGCAAGATTCGAAAAATCAAAGAGATAAGATTTGGACTGAAGATCAGATTTAGAAAATCAAGAATTTGCCCGATTGCTTGATTTTTGGAAGATTAGTTACTAATTTGAATTAAATTAATTCAAGTTATGGATTTTATGAGATAATAAATAATCTTTTTCAGATTATTTATCCAAATCAACTGACAGTTAAGATTGACATGACATTTTAAATAATTTAATTTATTTAAAACGAGAAGAATATGAAATTAGCAATTAAATAATTAAATTTAATTATTTAATTTAGGAGATAAGACCAATTAATTAAATAAATTAATCAACTTATTTAATTAAGACAATCAGTGACACATTAAATAAATAAATAAAATTCATTTATTTAATAATCAATAAGAATTAAATGCAAAAGGGGAAATTAAATAAATTAAGCAATTTATTTATTTAATAATCATGAAGAATGCAAGGACATGAATTAATTAAATAATTATGAATTAATTAATCAATAGTCAAATGTGGACCAAGGACATAATTAAATGACATAATTATGCTAGGACGAAAGTGGTAAAAATGAAGCTTGCAGGCCTAGGTCATTTTTAGGTGTCTACAAAAATAAACCTGGAAAAAATAACCCGTCACAATAACCCAAGGACAAAATAACCTAGGGTCATAATAACCCAAGCCAAAATAACCCATGGTCAAAATAACCCATGGACAAAATATCCACATAAGAATATAGAAAAAGGAAAACAAAATTTTATAAATTACATGTATGTTGCTAAAAAATCTCTATTATTCAAATTTTCAATTAAAGTATTAAACTATGAGTGATGCCTCTTATATAATCTAAAATGTTATGGTTTTCATAACCATAAACCAATTTTTTTAGTCTTTCTTTGAGTTCACGGTATTTTTCCTTCTTGGTTGCCTAGTGTATCCAACCATATATTTCTCTATTCTATTCTCTTGGAGACTCTATTCTTTTTTCACTACTTTGATGAAATTCCAAACTAAGTTGTGCAATGGTAGAAGCAATTCACTAAATCCTTTGTGCCATTCCTCAATAGTATTATTGGTTATGGGAAGATCATCTTTAGTAGCTGAATAGAAATTCCACATTGTGATTGGAAACTTGGGTGATCATCTATTGTCTCTTCTGGTTAGTCTTCCAATGCATGTGTCTTGAAAATAATCAACTTATTCCCACAAAATTTCCTTTATTTTTATAATTATTTATCATTTTATAGGTTATTTAAGCATATTAAAGGTGTTTTAAGGTATTTTAGGGGTATACATGGATATATGGTCTAAAAGTGACCTAAATAGCCTCTATGGTGCCTCACAATCATATTTATAATTTATTTTATGTCATTTCTAGTTTACTAGCTTGATCTAAACTGAACTTGGGTTATTTTGTCCATGGGTTATTTTGACCATGAGTTATTTTGTCCATGGGTTATTATGACCTTGGGTTATTTTGTCCTTGGGATATTTTGGTCGAGTTATTCTGTCCATGGTTATTTTGGCTAGGTTATTATGTCCTGGTACCTGAATAAGGTGGGGGTGTTCATGATTAACCTTGATGACATTAGCATTGGGGCTAGTTCCCATGGAGGGGCCGAAAAGGGGGGTAATGGTTGAGGCATAATTATAGAGGTGTTGAATGAAGCCCTAGTGAAGGGGAGGAAAATAACCTTTAGCATTGCATTGCTTAAGAGAGGAGAATTGAAAACTTGGAATATTAATATTTTGATTTCTCCTAATATGACAAAGAAAGGGGACGTGATACCAATAAGTTGTTGTGTACCTTCCCTCTAGGGTAAATTATTTCATCAAATTCACATAGACCACCCCATAAGGGGTTGGGAGTCATTCCCTATCATCACAATTCTGGTACTGCTCTAATTTCTCTAAATGTTGAAGGAAATCATCAATAAACCTCTGATAGTTTCCTATTTTTGATTTTAGCCACTCTTAGACCACTATATAATAAGCATGCCACTTCAACAATCAATTCTAGGAACACCTCAAACCCAATACTTCCAATTTACACTATCTCTCCTCTACGAATTGTAGAATTTAATAGTGGTCTCATCACTATATCCTCTCATTGCCATAAAAATAGGTGTCATTCCAACATCTTTGAAGAGCCTCCAAAGCTCCACATTTTCCATATCAACACATAATAAAGTAGTTTAGATCACTTCCTAGGACCCCCATAACTTTACAATAGTTGAGTTAAGAGAAAAACATTAACAAAAATCACAATAACAACAATGTGAAATAAGTAAGCAGTTCTCAAAATAATATAGGGTTCAAAAAAGTTTAACAAAGGAATAGAGGCACCAATATCCATAAGAAAAACCTTGATAAAGTTACCAAAATTTTGGAAAGATCTATAGGGGCCTTTAGTTAAAGTGTTTTCAAGGATAGGAATCTAATAAATCTTTCATTGGATGTTGAAAATTATGTTCTAACACCCATAATCCATGTGAATAAAACCTCTACAATAAATACATTTGATAGATATTAAAATAAAATTGTAGCACAATCATCTATTGAATTGATAGATGGCCATCAGAGGCATGGAAAATATGTGAGGATTCTATAAAAAAGAGCTCTGTAACCTTGATTTCATTATTAAAATAATCCCCAAATACTTAGTATTAGGAGAAATATGATCCACAATCTTATCAATGAGACCCCACTCGAGTATTACTTAGCTTGGGTTAAATAATTTCCTTTGAGGGTGCAGTATCTAAAAAAGTATCTCGTTTTCCACACTTTATTTGGGAATAATACTTAATAATAGAAATAAGCTTAATTTTTCCTTAACTTAGTGATGTAATGTGTTTTTCATGTTCACATTAAGTTTAGGGCCCCTTTTAATTAAAAAAGACCTAATTGTTTCCTATTTTGGATGTTGTAAGGTGTATGTAAGTTACACTTTCACATTAATCTAGGGATTTATTTATTAATTGAGGTTAATTATCGCCCTTAATTAAAATCCAAGCCTAATGAAATGTAAATTATGAGAGATAAAACCTGACATTCATAAATTCCATAACACAACACTTAACTTTGAAAAGTGTGTGTCCTAGGTAGGAGAGCTATGACCCATTTTCCATAGGGTGAATGGGTCCTCACCTATTTCTAGGATCCCATTTTTGCGTAACATTTCACCTTGTCCCATGTTTTTCCTAGGGAAGTGGCCTAGGACCCTTTCACTCTATGGAAAATGGGTTGTCACTTAGACCTAGGACCCCTCCTTTTAATATGTTTTTGGCAATATTTTAATGACTTCAAATCCATAATTTAATTTTGGCTTGTTATATTTGAATTTTGTGAATTAATGTTAAGATATGTATAAGTACAAGGTTATTTCCCTAAGTTCATCCTAAGATCTTCAAATATTCAATCTATATAGAAAAGTGACAATTAGAGCATCTTCAATGCATTCAAGGGTGGATTATTAATGTTTATTACAACAATCAAGATCCATTATCATGTCAAATTCATTCATGTTGTTTGAGCTAAAATGTTTATGTAGTGTTCATGATCAATTCAATTGTTCAAAGGAATGATCTAAAATTGAGTTTCATGATCAAGATCCACATCAATTGAGGCCACCTCATGCTAGTTATAGATTTGCATTCCAAGGTTTCAAATAAGGTTTGGTGAGTTGTGGAATTACATCTGTTCAATAATCATTCCTTCATGATTTTATATTTCATTTCAAGGTTTAATTACCAAAATGGGGTTTGACCAAGGGAAATTCCCATTCCCTAATAAAAAAAAATTCCTCTCTCTAATGTGTGATTACATATTTAGGTTGAAGATACATTCAAGAGAAAGATTGAAGAAAGTTGTAAAGTTGTCAAAGGTACAATAGAAGATGTCAAATCATGGAAACTAACCTACAAAACTTATTTCCATCTTTCTAACAATGATCAACTGGAATTTGGAAGTGTAGATTGAGTAGAACAAAACCCATAAAGGAATTTCTAGGAGCCCTATCTAGGACCCATTTGTAAGAGTTTAGGTGAACTCCTCAAACACCCCAGAATCACCTACAAGACAGAACTTCCTCAAGAGAGAAATGACAGAAATATCATGCTATCATTAAGATGCAAGGATTCCAAATTGAATATTACATGATTACAAATGTACAAATGCCCTGAATATATAGGCATGAGAGAAAACCTAAGATGCATGAGATGTTTCCATGTGTCATGATCTAACAACATGTGACAACAAGTGACCCCTATCTAGATGAATATTAAATGTTGGGATAAGTTCTAGAAGGACAACTCATCTTCTAGAAGGAATCTTATCCCACCAAACAAGGAAGGGAATATTTCCCTATTTATTAAATGATTTATCTAATAATGCAACCTAGGACTTAATTAATTAAATGCAAGACCTAAGTTAACTTATGCTAGTGTAATAATTAATTAATTACACTAACACCCCCCCATAAGTTCAACTTAGGGAGGAAAATGTAATGATTATGCAACAATGATCGATGATGGAAAGATGGGTCCTGGCTATGAGGCCATGTTAGGTACCCATGTACATGAAGATGCAGAAAATATCCCACAACTAGAGAAAAGGGGAAAACCCAGTGGGAACAAAACCCCTCTCCAAAACGGAGATGAAAATGCAGAAAAATGTGAGATAGGATGGAAAGGATGGAGGACTCCCAAATACCCCCCAAGTACACCATCTATCACATGGATACAATATAGAGAGACTATATAGCCCCCCCAGAAGATGTGATCACTTGCAAAAATGGTAAGTGTCTGAAGACAGAGAAAGATCCAATGTCGACACATAACTTGTTTTCCTTTCAGAAGAAACAAAACCAAATGCAAGTGTAGAGATGCTTCCCATTCCAAATAGGAATTGAAGAAAGGAAGGATGAATGTGGATGTTGATGATTTCTCTAACCTTTGCTCAAATGTCTCATTGCCTAAAGATGAAGATGCCACAATTAATGAAGAGGATGACAAATTAGGATGATGCAGAAACTGATGTCAAACAATATCCAAAGAAAAACATGGAATGGATATGATGGAGACTTGATAGCCCCCCCTGAATGAAGTGTCCTCAAAACCATTGAAGGAAGTCTAAAGAAACAAAGGTGTCCAAACCATAGATTACTTGCTCGGAAGAAGCAAATCCAATGGTGGATGCTGAAGAAACCTCAAATCCTTAAAGAAGTTACAGGGAAGAAGTCTCAGATATGAAATCTCTGAAGAGAAACCAAGTGCCTCCAAGATATTCTCTGGATTCCCAATCAAGTTTGAGACAAAGGAATGAGACTCAAAACAACTCTCCAAAGCCAAATATGAATAAAGGAGTGATATCCCCTCAAGAATGTCCTCCAAACCTATAGAAGTAGCCAAGCTAGCGATCTCTGAAATGAAGCCATCCTGTGATGTCAAGTCTAGAAAACTACATATGTCTTGATGGATGATGATAGTGAAAGTGTCAATCAATGAATCTAGACAAGGAATCAATAAATTTGAAGGGATTCCAACTACCTCTAATGGAGAATAAGCACCTAAAGAAACCTTTTCAATTTCTTCAGAAAGATCAAGGAAATCAACCTCCTCTACAACAATATCATCATAGGGAACTTGATCTGAAGCATGAAATTTTGAATTATGACCATCAGAGAATGGTGGAGTATCTGAATCTCCATAGATGTTAGAATATTAATCTTTACTTGGTAAAGGTTATTCTTTAATTGTAATTTTTTATTAACTTGTAGGAATATTCCAAAGGAATCCCTACAAGTCTTTTGTCTTTTTGTCATCTCACACATGTGTGAGAATAACTTATTTTTTAATTCCTTTATTAAGGAATATTTGTAACCACCTCCTTAAGAGGTGACACTTTGCACACACATAGATGAATGGTGGCATTCATTGAGTTGGGAGTTACATTCTAACTCCTTTCTCACCTCTACTTATTGAGGTGCCTCTCCTCTCATTCTTCAAGACTCATGCAAGCAAGCTAAGGCTAAGCTCTCTCTCTTTGTATTATTCTTTAGGCATTTTGCCTCCATTCATAATATTGGGGTTTTTTCTTGTTTTTTCCCCTTAACAAATTCTTGTGTCTCTCTTGCTTTGGTGGTGCTTGGTTTGGCTACTTCAACTTATTTGGTAATCTCTTTCCTTCAAACAATTGCTCTTTATTAGTACTTTCCATTGCTCTTTTTTATTTCCTTTCATGGTATCAGAGCTTGGTATTACTAATATCTTTTGAGCTACATTGTTGAAGGTTTACCAGATTTTTTAGCACACCATTGGAGACACTCTCAAGGAGGAGAAGAAGAGCAAGTGTCTAATCTTGGTTGTTTTTTGTCTTCTAACTCTTGTGCAGGATTTCTTATATAAAAATTTCTAAGTTTTTCAAATTTCAAATCTATGCAATATATTTTACATGCATGTTTTATTTTTTGCATAAAAATTTAAAAACCCTCTAATAAAAGGGTTATTTTTTCAAAAAAAATTAAAAACAATTCATTAATTATGTATAATTTTTTTGGAATATTAGGCTAAATCTCTAAAAAGAAAAATTACTTTATTTTACATTTTGTAAAAAAATCAATTTTGGAATATTAGGCTAAATCTCTAAAAAGAAAAATTACTTTATTTTACATTTTGTCAAAAAAAATCAATTTTTTTAGGGATCTAACCCTAGTTCAAAAACTTTTTTAAAAAAAAACTAATCTGCTTTTTAAAAAATCTGTAGAAAAAATCTACTTGCATGTTGAAATATCTGTAAAAAAATCTGCATGTTATTATTTGCATGTTGAAATTTCTTTAAAAAATCTGTAGAAAAAAATCTGCATGTTATTATTTGCATGTTGAAATTTCTTTAAAAAATCTGTAGAAAAAATCTGCATGTTATTATTTGCATGTTGAAATTTCTTTAAAAAATCTGTAAAAAAATATGCATGTTATTATTTGCATGTTGAAATTTCTTTAAAAAATATCAAACTGTTTTTGGGATTTTTTTAGAATTTTTAATTCTTAAATCTCAAAAAAATCTTAAACCTTGTCACAGGAATTTAATTTCAAAATAGTATTCAAAGTTTTTTTTATAAATAATAATAATGCAAAAAAACTTCTCTTGAGGCTTTGGTTCATTCCTTGGCCATTGCCTTTCTTTCCTTTGTTGCAGCCTTCCTCTGGTGATTTCACTGACCTCTGCACAGTAAGCACCCAACTCTTTTCTCCTTGTGTGCCCTGCTCTCTGCATTGCCCTTCCTTCAATCTCCCATCCCCTGTGTGAATCATAGTATTTGTTCCTTAAAAATAAATATTATTAAAATTTGCATCTTCAAACTTTTCTTCCCCTCTTTCAAATTTATCCCGCCCATTTCCTGAAAAGCAAAAAATCAAAAGCTTTTACTTAAAGCTTCCCCACCGACTTTGTTTTAAGAAAAAAAGTTACTAAAATAAAGATTCCTAAATTAAACTTTTTTGCATAAAAGATTTTCTTTTAAAAGAAATAAAGTTGAGTTTAAGTTTTTTAAATTTACTTGTGTTTTTATGAAAGTTTAAAGTTTAAGTTTTTTTAATATATAATCTCTTTTTTAAGAAAAATAAATCATTCATAGTTTTTTAATAATTGTTTTATTTAAAAATCTATTAATTTCTTTATATTTATAAATTTTATATATTTTTTATTAATTAAAAAGAATATTAAAATGATTTTAAAATTTAGATATTCAATATAAGGAGTTTATTTTGTTTTTAGGTAACTTATTTAAATAGGTTTTTTTAAGATTTAATTTGATCAAGAGGGAGCAAATATTTACAATAGTTATTTTTCTCATAAAGTTGTGAATTTTTTTTTACAATCATGTCTACTTTAATTCCTGAAATTAAGTTGAATTCTTCTAACTATCATTCTTGGAAAACTCATATATGCTTTATTTTTCGGTTTAAACATCTTTTAGATGTAGCTACAGATCCTAAATCTAAACCAGGTTCTTCTGCATCCAAAGATGAAATCAAAAAATGGAATCTCAAAAATGAAGAAGCCCTTGGCCTCATAGGTATCTCCATGTCACCCGAACTTTATGTTCACATTGGGACATGTACAACTGCCTATGAAGCATGGGACAAACTCAAAACAATTTATGATAGTACAAATGAATCAAGAAAAATTCAAATTCAAGATCAACTTGAAGATTTGAGGTATTCTGATTTTAAATCTATGGATGATTTTTATTGAAATTTGATGCTTTAAATAATCAATTGGATGGTTTAGGAGTTAAATTAGATAATCTTAGATTAATTCATCTTATTCTTAAAAAGTGTCTTCCTAGACAATTTCAGCAATTCATTACTAATATTCATGCTCAATTAGCTATTCCTTCTTTAGCTACTCAATTAACTTATGATATTTTTCGTGATTTATTAAGACAAGAAGAGGCTAAGTTAATTCAGTTTGGTACTCTTAAGTCTAATGAACATGCTTTCTTGTCTAATCATAAGCAAAATTTTAAACCTCATTCTAAACAACAACATTATAATTCCAAACCTCATTATAATAATGGCAATGATCTCAAAAAGTTTAACTCTTCTAAGAAACCTCATTGCACTTATTGTAATAAGGATGGTCATTTGAAAAATACTTGTTTTAAGAAGCAAAATGAGAAAAATCCTATGAAGAAAATTAATCAACAACAAAATAAACCTAATAATAATAAGTTTCAAAATAATGCAAATCAATCTAGACGTGCTTTTACTTGTAGTTCTAATGTTTCTCAACCTCTTGAATGGGTTATTGATTCAGGGGCATCTCAACATGTTACTTCACATAAAGAAGTTTTTGAGTCTATGCAACCTGATATATCAAATGTTCCTCTTCAACTTGCTAATAATCATACTTGTAAAGTAGAAGCAATTGGAGATGTGAATGTTCCTAATGGTAAATTGCATGATGTTTTATATGTTCCTGAATTAAAGACTAACTTGCTTTCAGTTGCTAAGCTTTGCCAAGATTATAAAATCGAATTTTACAAAGATATGTGCTATGTTATTGATCCAAAACAAAACAAGGTCATTGCTAATGCTAAATTAGACAATGATAATTTGTTCAAATTTTATGAGTTTGCTCAATCAAGATGCTCTTTAATATCTACCATTGATTTTAATGTTTGGCATGAAAGACTTGGTCATATAAATGCTAACAATATTGCTTTAATGCAAAAGCTTAATATGGTAGATGGATTGCCTAGTATTGTTCCATCTAAAATTGTATGCACAGGATGCATGAGTGGTAAGATGCATAGGGAGCCCTTTCCACATGGTCAATCATGGAGGGCAACTCATAAGTTGCACCTAGTTCATAGTGACCTTTTGGGACCCATGGAGAATAACTCCATCCAAGGATCAAGGTATGCACTTACTTTTGTTGATGATTTTTCTAGAAGAGCTTGGATCTATTTTCTTCATAGTAAGGATCAAGTTCTTGATATATTTTCTGAATTTCATAAATTTGTTGAAAGGCAATCTGGTTTTAAACTTAAAATTCTTAGAACTGATAATGGAAAAGAATATGTGAACAATGCTTTTAATAGTTATTTGAAAACATTTGGTATTAAGCATGAGCTAACTATTCCCTATACACCTCAACAAAATGGTGTAGTGGAAAGGAAGCATAGAACTATTGTTGAAATGGCTAGATGTATGTTACATGCTAAAAATATGTCTTATAAATTTTGGGCAGAAGCTATGTTTTGTGCTACTTACATTATTAATAGGACTCCTACTAAAGCTTTAAAGGATATAACTCCATTGAAGAAGCTTGGTCTGGTAGGAAGCCCAATCTTAAGCATTTAAGGATTTTTGGTTCAATTGCTTATGTTCACAAACCTAAACAAAAGAGGAAAAAATTAGATGCTAAATATTCTTATCATATTTTTGTTGGTTATGATGAACATTCTAAAGCTTATAGAGTTTATAATCCTCTTACTAACAAAGTTAAAGTTGCTAGAGATGTATGCATTGCTGAAAATGGTGTTCATGATTGTTCTAAAGTGCATAATATTGATTCTTCTCAAAATAAAGTTATTGTTGTGGAGGATAATCCTCAAGTTGAAACTCCTCTTAACCCTCCTAATGCATCTCTTACTCATAGTGATAGTGATGATGAAAATGTTGAAATATCTACTCATGATTCTTCTTCTAGTGATGATACTCCTACATCTAAAAGAATGCCAAAATGGTTTAAAAATTTGTTGCAAGAAAGTGAGGATTATTTAGCTAAAAATCCACCTAAACGAAGAAAGGCAAATTATTGTAATTATGCTTTGATGTCTAACATTATGAATTCAAATGATCCTCAAACTTATGAACAAGCTAAAGATCAACCTCATTGGAAAAAGGCTATGCAAGAAGAATATGATACTTTAATTGCTAATAATACTTGGGATTTAGTTCCATTACCTCAAGGTAAGAATCTTGTTTCATGCAAATGGTTGTATAAAACTAAGGTTAATGCAAATAATGAAGTTAGCAAGTTTAAAGCTAGATTAGTTGCTAGGGGCTTTTCTCAAATTGAAGGTTTAGATTATAATGAAACTTTTGCTCCAGTAGCTAAGATGCCCACTATTAAATTAGTTCTTGCTTTAGCTTCTCATATGCATTGGCCTATTCATCAAATGGATGTTAAAAGTGCATTTTTAAATGGTGATTTACATGAAGAAATTTATATGTCTCAACCTTTGGGTTTCATTAAGGAAGGTAATGAAAATATTGTTTGCAAATTGAAGAAATCAATATATGGTTTAAAGCAATCTCCTAGAGAATGGTATTCAAAGATCAATGCTTTCTTTTTATCTCAAGGTTTCATTAGAAGTAAAAATGATCCAAATTTATATATTAAGCATAGTGAAGATGATATTGTGATTATTATTTTATATGTTGATGATTTAATTATCACTTCTAGTTCTAACAATTTGATTAGTGATGTTAAGTCTCAACTCAATCAACAATTTCAAATGACTGATTTAGGCCTATTACATTATTTTTTGGGTATGCAAATTTGGCAAACACCTAAAGGTATTTTTCTTTCTCAACATAAATATGCTCAAGATCTCTTAGATAGATTTAAAATGAATGATGCAAAGTGTGTTTCTACTCCTTGTGAATTAGGAACTAAATTAATGGTTGATATGGAAACTCCTTTTGTTGATCCTACTTTATATAGGCAATTAGTAGGAAGTTTAAATTATCTAACTCTTACTAGACCTGATATTTCTTATAGTGTTGGATTGGTTTCTAGATTTATGTCTAAACCACAACAAACTCATTTTAAAGTTGCAAAAAGAATTTTAAGATATGTTAAAGGTACTCTTAATCTTGGTCTTTTTTATGATGCAAATTGTGATTTTTCTTTAAAGGGTTATACTGATTCAGATTTAGGAGGTGATCCCAATGATGGGAGATCCACTTGTGGTTATTGTTTCTTTGTTGGATCAGGTGCAATCTCATGGAATAGTAAGAAACAACAATCTAGTTCTCTTTGTTCTACAGAAGCTGAATATAAAGGTTGTACAAATGCATCTAAAGAAGCATTATGGTTAAGAAGATTACTTGAAGACTTGGGTCTACCTCCAAAGGATCCTACTCCTTTATATTGTGATAATCAAAGTGCTATTGCTTTGGCAAAGAATCCAATTTTTCATGCAAGGACCAAGCACATTGCTCTTCAACATCATTTCATTAGAGAGCAACTTGAAGACAAGCAAATTTCTCTTTTGTATTGTAAAGGTGAAGATCAAGTTGCAGATATTCTCACCAAAGCTCTTTGTAAAGATAAATTTCTCTTCCATTGTAAAAATATTGGATTACAACCCATTGAAGGGTTTGATGTAACCTCCCCAAGTAAAGTTTAAGGGAGGATGTTAGAATATTAATCTTTACTTGGTAAAGGTTATTCTTTAATTGTAATTTTTTATTAACTTGTAGGAATATTCCAAAGGAATCCCTACAAGTCTTTTGTCTTTTTGTCATCTCACACATGTGTGAGGATAACTTATTTTTTAATTCCTTTATTAAGGAGTATTTGTAACCACCTCCTTAAGAGGTGACACTTTGCACACACGTAGATGAATGGTGGCATTCATTGAGTTGGGAGTTACATTCTAACTCCTTCTTCTCACCTCTACTTATTGAGGTGCCTCTCCTCTCATTCTTCAAGATTCAAGCAAGCAAGCTAATTTTGAAGCTCTCTCTCTTTGTATTATTCTTTAGGCATTTTGCCTCCATTCATAATATTGGGGTTTTTTCTTGTTTTTTCCCCTTAACAAATTCTTGTGTCTCTCTTGCTTTGGTGGTGCTTGGTTTGGCTACTTCAACTTATTTGGTAATCTCTTTCCTTCAAACAATTGCTCTTTATTAGTACTTTCCATTGCTCTTTTTTATTTCCTTTCAATAGATCTCCCAAATCTTTGTCCAAAAGATGTGAGGACAATCACAATGATTAATAGCATTCAAAACATCAGAATCAACTTGCATAGAAATGACCTCCAAAATAGTGTACCTATTGCAACTCCAAGCAAGTTCCTTAATACCTTCACTTGGATGAGGAACTATACCATACAGATGAGACAATAGATCAAGTGATTGGATATGGTGGTAAATCCCATCTTGCCATTGCTGATAGTTACCCATGTGCAACATAACCAAAGGAGGATTATATGCAAGCCCCATAATGAACTTTCTCCCAAAAAAATACAAATACACTAACCTTGAACAACAAATAGAAGACTTCCAAATATGATATACAACTAAAGTGATGCTACCCGAATCAAAAAATCTTTTCCCAAGCTTCAAGATGTCCAGGTTATTGAACTAATGCACCAAACTAAAAAAATAAATGCAAGAGTACCTGGAGCTGAAACTAATCAAGGAGTTTGGACTAATGAAAAAAGATCTGAAATATCTCCTAAATGTCTCTAGAATTTCTATATTTTGACAATTTGATGCAAAGATATTGGTCATTGAGTCTAAAGTGGAGGATTGACTTAAGTTGACTGTAGAATTTTCTATGAGAAAAATTTCACATAATAGATGGCACCACTAGAAAGTACATGAAATTTCATTTCCAATGGTATCTCAATTATTAATTTTGATACCATGGCCAAAAGTTATGATTTTTTCAAAAAATATGAATTTAGCTTGCAAGAAATGGGTTTTCTTCAGCCGAGAGAAAATGATGCATGCCTATTTTTGTTTAGTGATTTTATCTAGATCTTTATAAGATATCAAAATCTAAAAGATACCCAGTTCATATTTCGATCCTGGCTACAAAACCCAGAAATCATTTTTCTTGCAACTAAGAGGAAGTTGGATTTTTGAAGCAAAAATGAAAAATGACTTTAAAATAGTTGCTTGCATCGAGCAAGACTTTTATGCCAAAAGTGATCTCTCGTATTTGAGAAGAATTCTGTAGTACTGAAGCTCTAATACCATGTAGGAGTTTAGGTGAAATCCTCAAACACCCCAGAATCACCTGCAAGACAAAACTTCCACAAGAGAGAAATGATAGAAATATCATGCTATCATTAAGATGCAAGGATGCCAAATTGAATATGACATGATTACAAATGTACAAATGCCCTAAATATATAGGCATGAGAGAAAACCTAAGATGCATGAGATGTTGCCATGTGTCATGATCTAACAACATGTGACAACATGTGAACCCTATCTAGATGATTATTAAATGTTGAGATAAGTTCTAGAAGGACAACTCATCTTCTAGAAGGAATCTTATCCCACCAAACAAGGAAGGGAATATTTCCCTATTTATTAAATGATTTATCTAATAATGTAACCTAGGACTTAATTAATTAAATGCAAGACCTAAGTTAACTTATGCTAGTTTAATAATTAATTAATTACACTAACACCATTCGCCATAGGCAAAATTTGTCCTAGGATAGCTTTCAAAAATAGTTTTCTTGAGGTATGCAAGATTTTTCCTTCTCAGATCTATGCAAGGCTTTTTTTTTTTTATAGTATTATGGTTCATCCGAAAAAATCCACTTTTTAAATTTCTTGAATGTGATCATTTGGTATTTTATCTCTTCTCACAAAACCATTGTTTAGTCACTTCTATAAAAAGTTATCGTAGGACACTTTGTGCCATAATAGGACACTTTGCAATAATTTTTTAGATCATTTTTAAGTGTACTCCACTCATATGATTTGTGTGAAATAAATTTCATTTAATAGCTCTATGCTTCACCTACTCAAATATGGTCTTACGTTTTAGCTTTTAGATGATTTGCTTATTTTACAGTGTCTCTGAAAAGTGCTATTTGGCCTAGAACCCCCTCCTAACACAAAAAGGGAAATTGCAAGATTCCTTAAAGGATTCACTCACCTAAGGTTTTAAAGTGGATTTTTACTTGAGGGATCTCATTTTCTTAAATGTAAGAGAAGAATGGGTGGGTTCATTTACTCCATTTTTACCTTTCTATTTTGTTACCCATAAAAGTTTTCTTTAACTTCTATCCGGGTTGCTATCTTTCTTTCCGTCTAAGTCCTATATTCAATTTATGTTTGGAAAGCCTTTTCATATTCTTCTCAAACTTGGGTAGGGTTTTTTGTGTGTTCCTCAAACCCCTTAGTTTACTGCTTGAATTCTTGGTCCTTCACCCAACGGTGTTTCATCACCATTGTCAAACTTTCCTTTCCTCCAAAATTGGGAGTACGAATATTAAACAAACTAATTGATGAGTTGTGTGTCAGAATTTAGAAACTTCACCCACAAGTCCTACCTCGAGTGACACTCTTTAGGTTATTTCAAACCTAGGCGGGGTTTTATTAAGTTTTGCAAACCACCTATGTTTTTGCCTAGAAGAGTTTAAGTGATTAAATTAATAACAATTAGTCTAATCACTTAACTCATACTTTATTAAAAAAGGAAACCAACATTGTTAAGTATAATATGAACAAGAAATAAATGAATCCATCCATTTAAAGATAGAGTAGTACCAAAAGGAGATATTTAATTTATATATAAACATTTTTACATTGCACTATAATTTTCAAAAATAGCCTAGTTTGACTACAAAATTCAGGTCATGGACAAAAGGGAAAAAGAGATATTTGTTCTTAGGTGCACAAATCAAATATGGAGAGCTCTACATAAGAGATATTTGCTTTATGGTTGGCTTGAGTCACTTTGCATTATGATTTCCCATCAAGCAACTCACACGTGCCACCACTTGATATTCCTATGTGTTGCATTGATGGTTGGTGAAATGATAGGTCATTTGGAAGTTGTTTGTGGGATCATGATCAGTTTTCTTTGTCAATACCTATTCCTCTACAAAATTCAATTACTTAGACCAAATTCTTGAGAAACATTTTGAATACAATAAGTTGTTGCTTTAGTAACGAATTCGATTCCTATCCAGTGGCTTTAGCTATGTTATAAATTTGAAATTGTAAGGGATTTATGGGACATTCTTCTTATTTTTTGGGGGATACATGTGGGGGTGTTATCGAGAAGGAATAAAAATTTATTGCATACTATAATGATTTATAATATGTGTTACGAATTAAATGATGCTTGGTATACTGATCTTGGTATTATGTGTATGATATGGTTGTCTCCTTTGAAAGATAAGCTATATACTATTACTTTATTGTAGTCTAGTTTATTTTCATTGATTTAATTTGATGGTCATGAGTTTTCAATCTTTTTGTTGATTATGAATGGTCCCGACCTATGCTTCCATGTTAGTTTCATATTTATGAGCTAACGTTAGTCAAATTTTCTTCTTTCTATTTAAAATCACACCCATTTGCTTTAAATAAGATTAATTCATTGAAAATCAAGTGAGGGAGTTGTACCTCGACAAAATTCAAAGAAAAGTCACAAATGCAATTGTGGACATTATAGAGCTATTAGCGGATTTCAGTTGGTGTTGAATTTGGGTCTAGAGTCATTATTTAAATATGTATATATCAAATTTGCTAAAATATTTTTGGTGACTCCGCTGGGAAAAATTGAATTGGTTGGAAAGGCTGACAATTGCCATCATGTCATGCAGCAAGATGGTACTTCCTCACAATAATGTATTACCTATTTTGTAGCCAAACTTAGATTGGGTTAGATTGGAGCAAAAAGACATCATATCACAATTAAATACAATCGTGTGGAGATATACGAGGAATGCGATAGATTATATGTGAGTAAATTTTGTCTTGGAGGAAGAGGAGGAATAGGCCTAATGACTGCCTATACCTGTGATTGAATGACCCCCAAAGTTGATATTCAAATACTAGTATGACCCTCCTTGTAATCATAATCATCAGCTAAATCCACCACTACATCAACCAAGGGACCCACCTACACATCAACCTCATAATCCACCTTTAGCTCATCTACCACAGTAATTTTCTTTCCTTAATTTTATTCCATGCAAGTTGGTGACTCTGTCTATTTGTTTATGGCTTCAAATCTCTGGTGCAAAAAAGTTGTCCCTCTTGCTATATCACAATACTATGATTTATCCCAAGGTTCTCAAAAGATATTTCCTAAATATTCATTTAGAATGAACAAGATCATGAGGAGCATATTTTGGAGCTATGATAGTTGTAAGTGTAGTTTTAGGAATTCAAGAAAAAGATGTTTTTTTAACATTTTTTATTGACAATTTGATTGAAAAAGAAACAAAATGGTATAGAGGTCTTGAAAAAGCGAGCATTACTAGATGGCATGTGCTTAAGACAAAATTTCTCCAATGTTATGGAATCCCAATTGACATTATAGTTGTTGGTTGTTTTCAACAAAACAATTAGGACTTAACAACTACCTATGAGTTTTGAAACTCAATTTTTGAATACCTACAAGACAAGTGACCAACAAAAAAAATATACCACCAATTTCTTTATCTCTTGCACTTTGGGGTCTACAAATCCTGAGAGGGTGGTCCCAAAATGTACATTATACAACTCTTTTAGATGATTCACATACACATTACAAATTTAAGCAAATATATTCTCACTAATGACTAATAAGATGAAATTACTCAAGAAGTTTGAAATTCCCTGAATTAATTATGCATCCCAAGTTGAGAATATAAAACAATATAGACTACAACAAATTAAAGATATCTATCAATGATTATTTAAAAGATTGTTCTCAATTCAGGTTACTAGAACCATGAGAAATACTTAAAGGGGTTAGGATTAGTGTCATTATCTATGGGCTAGGAGTATGAGAAAATTGAAATATAGGTTATATTTAATTCTGAATGCCCAAGATCTAAGAGATCCTACTTTTCAATTTGCAAATATGTAACCAGATTCTAAAGACTACTTATCAGATCCAATGACCTTGCACACAAATTCATGATTTAATTCCAGCATTTTAACACACTCTATGAACCAAAGATAAAACCAAAACATGTATGAAATTATACAATGATGGAAATTAATGAAATTATCTTTGATAAAAATTTCCATTAATAATCTGAGTACAAAATCAAAATGGAGAGACTATAGACTTTGGAAATATCCATTATCATTCAAATATGATCCAAAACCATACATTTGAAAAAAAATTCTATCTAGAATTAGACAAAGACTTAGCATATTCTCTCTATGTTCTTAATTTTCATAATTAAGTTCCAAAATCAACAAAAGACTCATACAAATGGCCTTGAATTCCCTTTTATAGAATAAGGGAGAAAAAAAAAGCTTTAGGCCAGATGTACTCATGTCACATTCTAATTGGACCACTATCAGACATATTCCATAATTCAGTTATATTTGCATTCTCAAAATGGAGGTTATATACATGAGACAAAGATTATTTACATTCATTGTAAGGAGCAACTTTTCCTTCCAAAAATAACATGTCAAAAAGAATAATATTTTTTGTTATAGCACATCCACTTCATCGAGAAAGATGAAAAAATGATGTAGACCAAAAGTGAGTTAGCATCTCAATCAACATTCCACATCATCAACAATTGATACTTTCCTGTGAAACATATATTTTATACATTGTAACTTCTAAGGCTAGACCTGTACAATACTTGACCAATTATATGTTTTACATCCATCTTTACCCACCAAATATACTAACCAATACCCCTCACCATTCTTCATACTCTTCATTAGATGTTGAGTTTAAATTGGTGATTTTATCTAATGTCTTCATGTAAAGGGAATACTTGGTTATTACAAAGTTGGATTCCTTGTCAAAATTCTCTAGAAAGCTGATAATAAACATCAAATTTCCCAAAATTTCATTAAAGATGTTAATATCAACTTCCTTAAAAATTTCATTCACTTGGGAGTCAATAAATCCATCCATCTTCCTTTTCCATACTTGCAATGGTTTCAATTCATCATTGGTGAGCTGAATATCTAGTAATAGTGACAAATCTGCCAGATCATAATGATCCTTTAATTCTTTTATCCTCTGCTCCAATGGGGCTATGTATCCCTGAAACTTTTACACACTTAGTTCACACACAAATGTATAGGTTGGCAGAAAATTAGGGTACTTATTCTCATGTTCGATGGATCCAACTACTATTAGCTTTAATCTCTCAGCCCTTGGGATCCACTTGTTCAAGATTGGCATGGCCAACTCCTTATCTCTTTGGGACAATTCTATTGCTCATGTCATCAGGGCATAATTATCATGCACACTATTCAATCTGGCCTACATCTTCTCATTTAGATACTTCAAGATAGTATGAAAAATATTTGATATATTTTCATACATTTTATCCTAAGCCTTTTCTAGCAACTTCTTGTATGTCTCAACTTGCAGAAGGAGATACTCCCTTGTAGGCTCATCAAATGAGCTAGGATTTGATTTTTTCAATTCTTCTACTAAAAGTGGCCCTTGTACCAAACTATATGGCACCATTTCTAAAGTTTTACCTTGGCGTGAAGGTTTAGAGGATGCAATTGGAGGCAATCAAGGTGGGTGACTTGAGCTAGCCTGACTCTGTTCTCTTTGCATTTCTCCCCTCTATAAATATAAAATGGTAACTTAGTTTCTAATACTGCTACCCTTTGTTGACTATTATCATACTCACTGAGTAGCTTAGTATAATTGTTCTTAAATTCATCCCTTTCAAGGATAATATTTTCAACAATTACTTTAGTAAATCTAGCAACATTAACAACTATATCAGCTACTTCCAAAGCTGGGGTATCAATCACCCTCTTCACAAGTAGTTGTCCACTAAAGTTTGATGGCTCGACAAGCACTGGATTCCTGGATCTAGAGGACAATGACTAGATTGCTTTTGCATCCCAATCTTCACTAAATGCATATCCCCAAATTTCCATTTCCAACTCTTCTTTTTTCTGCGCCAGAGGGCTTTCATCCCTCCTTATAGAATCTAGGACTATAGCATTAGAATGTTCCATTCTAGTAACAATAAAAAACCACATTTTTTTACAAGTTCTCTGCCATCCCAAGAGGTAATATTTTGAAATTCATTTTTCATAATACTCCTCACATTAGCCTGGATGACACTCTCAGGAAATTGTGGATGTAAAATCCTTTTAGTGGTCACCTTCTCTACATATTATGCAACTTTGGATCTCCACCAAAAATATTTGAATGTAGATGTCTCCACAAAGGAGTCATCTTCCATAAAATCCTTACAAGTTTCTATTCTTAGGTCATCTACAATATTTACACCACTCATGTCAAGCTTTCCCAACCTGAGACTGCTTTGTCCTGAAATTGAGGAAATTGCACCTATAGGGGGAGGCATTCCTTATTTCATATCCTCAAGAGTGATATAAATTTCATCTTCATCTATATTAGAATATTAGACCGCTCCTTTTGCCTCAGTTCTTGGCTTCTTTAGAGGTTCCTTCTCAGGAGGAATAGGACTTTCAGGGGGTGAATCAAGGTCAATTATAGGTAAAGGAACCTATCTTGGAGGTGATGGTAGTGCACTCTCAAGAGAATTTTCCTTTGGCCCTTTAGAAGTGATTGGGGTTAGAAGGTTTTGTTCTTCATCCATTGCTTTCTTCCTCCTAGATTAGATTCTCAATTGCTTGGGTGGCTAGTATGTAGGCCTTTCTTCCAATTTCACCGCAATATCTTCTTCAAAAAATCTTCCTTTTCCTTTGTCTATCACTTCATTTTCTTCCGTCAACATACCAACTACATTTTCCAAAATTTCCATAACATGCATGAATTTTCCAAATTCATCAGGTATTTTTTTTCAGAGTATGATATTGGGGATCCTTCTTCCTTTTTTCTTCTACCATCTTCCTATAAGAAACGTATTTAGATTTCCTTTCATATTGTTCTTGAAAGCTAAAAAATATTCCTAATGACATGCTCAGGGTAATCAAGGATATGCATAAAACCACTCAATTTCTTATCTACTTTCAATTTGGTAATAAATCCCTCAAGATCATGTCTTGTTTGGCGCATAGTATCCAAATTATAACATGCCAATAGATGTATTAATTGCTTCCATTCCCCTTTCACTCTAACATAGTCAACAAATACTATCCACTCTAGAAAGAATAGCCCTTTCCTTATCGCATCAGGTAGATGCATTGTTTGTGAAGCTCCTAATTTCCTCATGATTTCAAGGAATCCTATCCTTAAAGGAACCTCTCTTTGCGAGACATATGGATCTAGACCATTGCCATATGCTCTGAATTTATTTTTGTTAGGATATAAAATAAAGTCTCCCCAATTATGACTTAAGTTCAAATCTAGCCTCATCTCCATGGGTGTCAAGAACTCATGAATTTCTTTGGGAATTCTTGGTGGCTCACATATTAGATACCTCCTTATTCTTGATGTAAAATTATTTTAAAACATCTCAAGATTATATTTCTTGTCATCTTTGTCTATAATTCAGGTCCAACACTGAATAGGAAGATCAACACCTTCCTCCTTCCTTCTCAAAGTTATATCCTTCTCAAAAACCATTATCCCTTTATGCAAGAACATGTGCATTAATAGTGAATACCACCAAAAATTTACCCATTGTTTCCCTTCCTTCAACTTAGCAAAACCTTTGTGAATATTCTCTTCCAGATAAGTACCATAATCATATGCTATGTTATATGCTAGGTGTTGCAAATGTGTGGCCAAATAGCTGTATTGTTTCTGCAATGTGTCAAGTGGAGAAAACCTAATGATCTAGCACAAGGAATATACAATATTTTTGAAATAACTAGAAAAATGGCTTATTGGGAAATGCTCAAGGTCCTTCTCACAAATCTTGATTTTCCTATTGTTTTTCCTAGTGCTAGTCACAATAGTAGGTAAGGGAAACATCTTTTTTCTTGATGAACACCTTCTTATTGTTGTGTTCTCTTCTAATATCATCCATATTTAGGGGAAGCATATCTCGACTCCACTCATGCAAATCAAAAATATCTTCAATCTCCTTCCTAGTTATCCTTACCATATGTACCCCATCAAATGTCTTGACCACCTTGGAGACCAAGTCATACCTTGAGTTAATATCCTTCAAAAGATCAACATATATACACATTGGGAACAATTAACTTTCCCATAATTAACCTCCAATGATTACTAAGAGGAGTTCCAAGGTTCCTGTTCCCAAACCAATTTTGAAAAAGTTGTAATCCAGTATATGGCACTTCGACATCCTTTATGAAGCACTATTTATCCATCACTCTCTCTCCCACAATAGGGCCATTGATTAATACCATTCCTCCATGTTTCTTAATTGTAGAAGAGGGAAACAAGTCGATTACATTCTACAAGAGTGTTCTAGATTGGGTCGAATAGGTGGCAATTTGTAGCTTGGAGTGATGAATTTTATGTATACCAGGGTTCTAATGGGAAGGATTTTAACTATCAACCTCCTAATTAAAACCTATGAATTAGGACAAGTGTTAATTTAATATGATTTTATAGGTTTACGGCCTTTTCTAAAGAAAAAATTAACCCTAATTCAAGGAAATGAATGTAAAGCAATAAAACACTCATCTTAAAGCAAATTGAAAGCAAGCCCTAATTCATAAAATTAAGGGAAAAGCATAAAACTATGTTTTTTGTACTTACAAATTTCAATTGCAATAAACCCTAATGCTAGTTAGGATGGACTCTACAAATAACTTCTTTAAATTCTTTGTATTGCTCTAGACACTTCAAATCTCAAATTAGCAAGAACTGACCATATACAAAAATTTGGAAGTAAATTGAATAGGTTTATGGGTCACCTCCATCATTACTTCCCACTCATGCAAAGTGAAACAATTGAAATGAGTGTACTTTCACCTTTGAATGTGCATCATTGATCTTCAGCTAAGATGGCCATCTTGAATGACTCAGATTCAATCAATGGCATTTAAATTTACATCAATGTTTTAGCTTGGACAAATGACCAATAGAAACATGCTGACTAGACCTTCTTCACGTACTTGTGGGATCCACCTACTAGTAGTTGTAGAGCATGTGTGGTAGCTTCTCGTGGGACTCGTAGCCTTTAATGAGCCTACATCTTATATCTATGAGTTGGCGGGGAATGGTGGCAATCATATTTCATCTTTCAACCATCATCATCGATATTAAAACCTTGAGTGTTGGAATGGAACACAATATCTAGGCACACATACCCAATCAAACATGTGTCAATATTTTACTGATCTCGTAGCAATTAAACTATAGTCACTTGGGACGTGTGATCCAATGAGGACCAGCTTTGATTAAATCCCACAATTTGGTAACCCTCAAACCTACACATACAATGAAGTTAGTCATAAAATAGGGCCTTGACTAGGCCAACAAGAGTTTATTCTCAGAGATCGATGGCTTAGACTTAAGTCACCTATGAGAAAAAATATTAAATCTTGACTTTGGAAAGATTAAAATTCTTTGCAACTAGAAGTGAACAAATAACCTAAGCAAATTGTCCAGTAATGAACACACAATGATGACTCAAAATACAACTTATATCACCAACAACCAAGAAAATCAAGTCAACACAATATTAAGACACCCAAGAATAATACATGGAGCGATTGAGAGCAAGGTTTCCCAGTTAAAATGCAAAATCCTACCTACGGGCAACATGTGACATGTTACTACCAAGCACAAAAGGACCTCAAAATACCAAGAATTATGGGGGTTGTATTAGTGGCTCATGCTTGGGGAAGCATACCCCTGGTGGGTATGGCAAGAAACAAATCTGTAGGTGAAGTAGACCAAACACAATGGAACTCAAAAAACTAGGAGCTTGCCTATACAAGCTAAGAAAACACAAAAAAAGCAAACACACTAAACCCTATGTACACAAATTTATAGCACTATACACTATACATGGAAATATAACCTATTTAAGGAGAGATAGGGTTTCAGGAACTATCCATGTACTGGTCGTTCTAGAAATTCACTTGTTAGTGATTGTAGAAGTATGAATCTTCCCCATGGGTGTCTGTAATCAAATAAGGCTTGAGCCATAAGGGGTCAAAATTACCATGCTTTACTTTGTCTTTCAATCATGCATTCCACATAAAAACCATACAACCTACTTCAAACATCCTCTAAATAGCCCTTTTTCATATAAATATTTAACCTAGAGTTGCAACCTCTCATTTCTCTTGTGATATTCTCCTGTCATCTCATTAAGCTCAGTCAACTCATCCATCATATTATTCTATGGTATTCTAGCTTCTACCCCATATACCAAGTTAAAAGGAGATTGTCCAACAAATTTCTTGATTATGGTTCTATCTGCCCACAATTCCAATTGCAATTTTGAATCCTAGGCTTTCTTATTTTTCTCAAAGACCCATTTAAAGATCTTAATAAGGATCTTATTACTGGACTCAACTTGTCCATTCCCTTGGGGATGGTATGGGGAAGAGTAAGATACATTTATGTCATGCTGGTTGCAAAAATCCATAAATTCCTTAGACCTAAAGCACATAGCATTATTAGAGACAATTCTCTTAGGAACACCAAACCTAATCAAAATGTTATTCATCAAGAAATCAATGACAACTTTACTAGTTTCCTTCCTGGTGGAAATATCTTCAACCCACTTCGTGAAATAGTCGATTGCAACCAAAATCCAGGCATGAGGTCCACTAGAATTCACTACCATTTCCACAATAAAGTCAATTGCCCATTGTTGAAAGGGAGTTGGTGCTGAAATTGGCTTAAGCAGTAGATTACTTGAAAACTTTAGTTTCTAGTAAGCCTTTGACAAGCATCACACTTTTTCACAAGTCTATGTGCATCTTTGAATAATGTGGGCCACCAAAAACCTACTCTCAGTACCTTATTTGTAGTATTATTAGTCATAGAGTGACCTCCACACACACCCTTGTGCATTTCAGTTAACAAATCTTCCACTTGGTCACCATCTACACATTTCAAGAGTAGAACTTCTGGGCTTCTCCCCTAGAGTTCACCATAAATGATCACATATTTGATTTCCTAAAATTTTAAAGTTATCCTCTCATTGTTTAGTATACCATTAGGGAATTTAATGGTCTACAGATATTCAAATATCCTTCTATACCAACCACATGTTTGTATATCACAGATGGGATCAATGTTTTCTTGTTCAACCTCATTAATTTGATTGGCCTCCAAATTGGTTCCATCCATGAGTTTGGCCAAACCTTGGCCTCTTACCAGCTTAGTGATTTGAAAATCTATATTGAATACTTGGATTCTATTAATCCACCTACATCTCTAACCTATAGTTTCTTGTTGAGTAAAAATTTCCTTGACTGCTATGCTTGGGACATAGGCCACTACTGTTGCACTAGTCAGATATGTTCTAAAATTCTTAACAGCCTTAACTAAGGCATAAGCTTTCTTTTTAGTGGTGTCATACTTGATTTTAGCTGCTTGTAAGGATTTACTAAAAAGGGAAATTGGTTGGTCAAAACCTTCATTTTTTTCTTTAACAACACTCTTGCTACAGTATGAAAAGAAGTGAATGTAAACAATCAGAATGGCTTAGAGTAGTTTGGGGTTTTCAAAATAGTTTCAACTTTAATAACATCCTTAATGGATTAAAAATATTTGAGAGGCTCTTCTGACCATATAAACTTTCCTTCTTTTTTTAGCATCATCAAGAAAGTCTTGACTATCTCTACAAAATTAGTCACAAACCTCCTTAGAAAGTTTATTTGCCTGAAGAAAGATTGAATCCCTTTAACATTCTTTGGTGATGTAATTTTATTTATAGCTACTACTCTTTTAGGATCAATCCTAATTCCCTCTTTCGAGACAATATGCCCCAAAAACTTACCTTCTTTGACTCCAAAGGTACATTTCTTAGGGTTCAACGAAATACCATATTCTAGAGCTCTAATGAAAATATTCTCAACATGTGAACAATGATCCTCTTCCTTTTAACTATAAGTAGTTAGGTTGTCTTGGTAAATAGCTAGAAATAAATCTAAGAAATTAGCAAAACCCACATCCATGGCTCTTTCAAAGGTGGCACCATCATTTATTAGGAAAAAAGGAATCCTCACATAGACATAGGTCCCCCATGGAGTGGTAAATTCCATTTTGCACTGCTCTAATTCTCTCACCATAACCTACTTATAACCAAAGAATCCATCCATCATAGAAAGAAATTCACAACCTGTTACCTTTTGTAACATTGCTTCCATGTTAGGTAAAGGGTAATTATCTTTCAAGGATGCAACATTAAGGTTCCTAAAATACACACATAGTCATAGGTCACTGTTTTTCTTCTTAACATGAACCAAGTTGGACACCCATGAGGAATGCCTCATAGGTTTGATGATTCCTGCATCACTCAACTTTGCAAGCTCTTCTTGCATTTTGGGTCATAAGGTTGGATTAATAGGTCTCTGCTTTTTCGTAAAAGGTTTTGTATCAGGATTGAATGGGATCTCATGCTAGAACAAATCCTCCATGTAGGCCTTTGCATTATCATAGGACCATGCAAACAAGTGTCTATCTTTCCTTAATAAGGAAATTAACATAGTCCTCACACGTGGTTTCATTTTCTTACCAATATATACCTTCTTAGGAGAATTTTTTGTTCCCAAATTTATCATCTCCATGTCTTCTTCATGTGTAG
>VDFB02000017.1:350644767-350728501 GCA_007258455.2 Sequoia sempervirens | reverse complement strand
CTCCACAATTTTTTAGGAGCACCAACTCCATAAAAATACAATGTTTAAGTAATCACAGTATCCTATCAGAACCCTAGAAGTGCAATTTGTAGCCCTATAATTTCAATAGAAGACTATAAATATTTTCAATAAGCACATTGAAGAATTTTGTATGAGAATTCCAACATCTTTCAGGTATGTGTAGGATCATTATGGAAAAAGTAGGCGCTTAAGTGGCGAAAAATTTAGAAAAATCAGAGTTAGGAAATTTGACGTAAAAATTTGAATAATTTATCTATATTATTTCAAAAATATGTAAGAATAGAATCTATAGAAAATTGAATGTAGTTTCTAAACTACTAGCTTTTTTTTTTTTTATAGTTCTATTTGGTGAAAATTTGAATTTTCAATGCGATAGCACTTAAAATTTCAGGGAAAAAATAAGTAGGTTTCTGTCTAACCACTCAAACCACAATAAAATGATAATATTTTTTATAATATTTTAGATATAAGTAGAGGAATCATGTCCCAATGTGATGCATATTTTTTTGTAATTTTTTTCCAAGTAATTAATTAGTTATGAATTTTTTATTACAACTTTTAAAAAATATAAAAACTCGTATGTTTGACCACCTTAACTTGGTCAAAACTTCATGAAATTCATTTTTTTAAAATCCTACAGTATGCAAAGCATAGAATGTGATGCATATTTAGATTCAAAAAATGTGATATTGTTTGAAAGCTATAGATATTTTTCAATCAGCCTATCAATCAAGACTTTAGTTGTAATTCAAATAGAAAATGAATATTTATTATTTATTAAATTCAAAGTAAAAAATAATTTATATTGGTGGAAAGTTGAGAATATCTTTTAAAAACACTTTTCGTTTCATCGAATTTGGGTAAAAAAAAGTTGTCAGCCACATACCCTACACATACCCATCATATCGCCACTTTTTGTCCCATCATGATCCTGCACATACCCTTCCTTAATGAAAACCTCTAAGATTCAGAAGGATTTTCAATGTAATACAATTTCTTGTCACTGTAAGAATTAAGCTTGATGTCTCACAAAATTTCTCTTTTCAGTCCCACAAGAAATGCCAAAAAAAAACCATCTTATAAAGATGTAATAAATCCTCTGTATATAGTTTATGTAACTATCAAAGCAGCCTCGAGTTAGGGTTTCAATGGAAAACCCTAGATAATCCTTCTTAAAAAAAACCCTTTATCTGTTTGCTAATGAATAATCAAGGGTTTTGAAGGTCATTAACCTCTGAATCTTCATAATTATTGTCTTAACAAAATATCTTAAAGCTCGTAAAAAGAGTTTACATTAATACCTATTGATGGATGAATATAAACAAAAAAATACCAAAAGAACCAATTCATAATAGTACCCAGTTGAAGACCTCCATCTACAAGCCCTATTGCTTCTCTTTTCAACTTCCATAGTCAACAATCATCCAACTTCCACAACCGACACTCATTCTATTAACCAGTTCAATATTACATATTTTGCAGAAGTGTCCATGGTGGCTAGGGTTCTCAAAAATGTCTTTTACCCAAGTTTTTCCTTCCTTCAAGTCTTTCAAAGACTTTACAAAAGAAAATAATCATTTGAAATCCACAACTTTTCAATCAATATTGTCGACATATAATAATCCTGCTAAAAGTTTCGACACAATAATATCAACAATGATAGAAGTGCAATATCACATGTTTAATGTCACCAAAACTTAAGCACTGAAAAATTATCTTTACCTAATATTTTTTTAAAAAGCTTTTAATCTTTAGTGCCCAACTACTTTGTCATGTCTCATGACTTAGTATGCCTGACAAGGGATTTTTCCTGCTTTGTTTAATAAATATCTCATATCTCTTAAGTGCCTAACACCTTAATCATGTAAATGATAAGTATTTCAATATCCTTAACATAGGACATATCAACCATGAAATACTAATCTAATACAATGAAATACAAGCTACTCGAAGTCATATGCTTTATGACACCATGAATTAATGTCTTGAAGACCACTTTAGCAAAATAATCAATGAAGAGAATGATGGCACTCTCAATTTTGGAAAATTTTAAGTGCCTATTTTGAAAATTTTGCCTCTACACTTTCAAAAGTGCACCTAATGAATCTGCCTAAGTGACCCACTTTAGAGGATCATAATTTGGAAACCATTAATTTTCATCCAAAATCCCTTTGCAACCTCACTCATGTGTCCTATGTGACTAGGAATTTCAAATTTTCAGCATCCCATGATGAGTTTTGACAGGGCTTCGAAAAGTGAAGCTGGAGGGTTTTAGCACTTTTTTGTTGTTTGCAAACCTTCATTTCTACAAAGTAGCTTCCCATTTGAGCTTTCATTTTGCAACTGAAAGATCATCAAGTCAAACTGATTGTTGTTCCCAATTCTCCATTCCTAGATGATCTCACATGTTATTTTTCAAGCTTCATGAGTTGATTTGCTATTTTTACTAGGTCAAAAGCAAACACAATTTGTTTATTTTTGCACTTGCATTTTCAGAAACCTTTCTAAGAGGTAAAATTTGACTATCAATATCTTTTGATGGGAGATGATTCAAACAAATTCCTCTTGCACATGCCCTCACTATCCCAAAATAAGCTATTGTTTCTAGTGACAACTCGCTAGGAGTTGATTTGATAGTTTTTCAACCAGGTGATTTCGTGAGTTTTAATTAGTTTTGAATAGGTTGTTGCAAAAAGTTCAACTGAGTAACTTTGCCAATTAATATCTTTCACATCATGACTCCTTTTTCCAAGTTTCTTTTTGCACTCAATTCTCAGGTCATATTTCTTGTAATGTTCGAAAAATCTCACTTACCATTTATAAACCTTAAACTCCAAACTATTTTACTAGGATAAAATTATTATAAAATTGTGCAGGTTAGAGGAATAATTCAGATACTTTCATCACTATATTTATATAGAATAACAAACATCCATGATTCAAGTGTATTAAAACAAGGTTATGCCATTTTAAGATATAGTCATATAGTCTTACACGAGATTTATCATATTAACCATATATGTACATTCAAATACTATAAAGCAATAGAAAAATCTTAAATGTAACCACAATAGAACCATAACATCGAAAAAATTTCATGACTAGAAAACCCTCATAGGGATGAAAAACCACTCGCCAAAGTACCTTACTAGCTTAATGAAATGTCTTTCAGGTAGTGCCCTTCTGGCTACAAATTCTCAATGGTTATAAGGTGTCTCGCTGGCAATGATCGCACTGTCACACTAACATGACCATTCATTATACATTTTTGGATATCAAATATCACCCTTAACAAAGGACCTATTGATGTTCTTTTACAAGTTACATAAATCTTCAAGCAACACTTCAAGTTTAACCAAAGCATCATCCTTGCATATGAGACTACGGTAATGTCTCCACTATCACATGTATTGCTCCCAAGTATTTGCTAATAAGATAATTTACCTTCAATTACCCTTCCAAATATCATACAATTATTCCAATAACCATAGATCAATCACATAGAGCTTCATGCAAGTAAACCTAGCACTACTAAACACACACATGCCTACACAATTGTAATAATAATATCTACTAATGATTCATAGAGAGTTCAACAATGAGAGAGCAAGGCTATAAGTGAGTTAGGAGAGTATAATAAGCCATAATGTATGAGAAAAGTGTCATCATTGAAAACTAGCTTTAATGAAGTAAGATATGATTCAACATTTATGTATCTTTTAGTCATGAAGCAACACCAGCATTATCATTAAAACTATTGATTTAACTCCACATCCTATTTACCCATTTCTTTGAAAGAGTTTATATTACTTTGCTAACTTACTTAATGATCCCATAAAGTAAATAAATGTAGGGTTCATTCTCTACTTGATAAGAGTTGTTATGTTCCATATTTTATAATTTATTTAAAAGCAACACTCACCCATTCCCTTTAATTTACTATATAAATACATCTACCTTTTCTAGTTCCCATAATATAATCTCATAAACCAAGTCCCTATTTAAAGTACAATTTATTCTTTTTAATTTCTCTTAACCACTATGCAAGAAACACCAAAGAAACTCATGAATTAGCAAAGTATTTCCAAGAACATTTGCACAGTCCAAGTTAGGTAAAAGTAATTCCTATATATAAATATAACATTGACTAATCTTAAGAGCTCAAAAGCAATCCAATGGCTAGAAGCAATTATATGCATATATGTAGGTTTTTCTATTTGCTCAAAAAGAAACCAATAAATTGCTTCTAATTTTAATGATTTAACTAAAATTCACAAATTATATATAATTTGGATGATACAATCTCGAATCAGAAATATATTTACATTATAGGAAAATAAGACTTTCCCATTCCAAAAAGCATATGTATATGTATATAGCAGTGCATCAATTGGAAACAAAATACAACACTCTAAGTCATTTTTATTCCAGCTTTTACACATTGTATTAGTAAACACACACACACACACACATTTAGATATATATAAAGAAAATCTCATTTGCAAATTGAAGTAATTCCCTTTGTAACGGAGTGGTATTTTAAATAATACATATTTTCACATAAGCTGCATATAATTCAACATTTACACATTCAAGCATTCTTTTAGAAAAACACACTATATATCCAAGTTCTCTAACTGATTTACATAAGTAAGGTAATTAGTAAAAGATACATTTGCAACTCATTCTATGTTTTTTTTTTTACCCACCATGAACTCATAATAACCATACTACTACACCCCAATGATAAAAAAACAACTATAAGCATATGTGCTTATTTATACTTGCATACAAAGAACCCAATAACTCATTTGTAATTTTAACAATTTAAACTAAAGACTACAGATTTTTACATAATCAAAAGAAATACTTTCAAATCAGAAATATATATATATATTTTATAATAATATTATGTATTTATATATATACAGAAACCAGTATATAACATAATATAGGGTTCTGGATTAAAATCCAACCCATAGTAGTAGAACACAATTACATGTATTCTATCATTTTTATATATATGTGTATACACCTAAAAATGGTCACATCATAATAGTCTGGTAATTAATTAAATATTTTTAATATTTAATTAAATCTCTACATTCAATCTGCGTATAAATAAATCTAAATAATTTATTTATATTGTTCATTCTTTCATTTTGATTAAATAAATAAGTTTATTTAATCACTTTTCTTATCAATTTCTTAATTAAATAAATAAACATTATGATTTATTTATATTAATTATCATATAATCTTGGCTTGAATATTTTATTCAAATAAAGATTAAATATTCTTCTCTTCTAAAAATCATCTAAATTACATTCGCAATTAAATATTCCAAAATATTTAATTAATTCTTCTAAAGTCTATTTGCAATTAAATATTCCAAAATATTTAATTAAATCTTCTAATATCCATTCACATCAAAAAATTTGAAAATCTTTTAAATCCTCAAACTCACATTAAATTAAAAAGAATTATTTATTTAATTTGGATTATCTCCAACAACCGTGAAATAACTTCAAAAACAAAAAATTAAATTCCTCTGTTCCTGAGCAAAGTTGTTCTCGTGGGTTGAAGACAAACCTTCATTCTTCTCTCCAACCTCCCAACATCTTCCATCTTCCTCTCGACCTCTCCATCTCCCACCATTCAAAATTACCAAACAATCTCACAACATTGATCTTTCTCCATCTCCCACCATTCAAAATTACTAAACAATCTCACAACCATTGATCTTTGCCAGCCAAGCTCTTGCATGTAAAAAATCTATAAAAGAGACTGCCAGGTCTCTAAAACATGAGAAACTTTCATACAAGAAAACTATAGTCAATTATCCTTACAGCATCCATAGCATTCTAGAATCATAGCATAGCATAGTTTAGCATATTAGCAATCCATATCATGGCTTTTCAATCCATATCATAGTTTCAATAGCATTCACAATCCACAGCCCCTGTGTATATCCGTATATCAACATTTCACTCCACCAGCATATAGGAATAGAGAAGTACTCTCCCTTTGCATATTCGTTCTGCAAGTTGCCATTCTGAAAAGTTTTGCTTACACAATCTGAGAGCAGCAGCTTCAAGCAAATCACTAGAGATAGAGGACAATGGAACGATTCTAAAGAAGCTTTGTTTAATCTCGTTGATTTCATGTTATTTAGTTTTCTTTAGTTTAATGTTGCATTGGTGTGTTTTTATTATATCATTTTGATACTAACATTTTCCACACACAATATGTATATATATATATATATAATTTAGATTTGTACAACCATAAATTTGAATCTTCTACAGAAAATTAGAAGAATTTAAACACCAAACTTTCAACTACAGAAATTATGCACAAATGACTTTCAAAAAGAAATTCAATCTTTTTGCAAAACAATCAATTAATCTTGTATTTAAGCATAATGAAAAGGATTCAAAAGGAACCTAGAAATTGTCTTCCATTTAAGATTTTCTTTTGTTTCTGCTCTTCTCATGTTCTTGCTTTCCCTGGAAAATCATTTTTTTGTAAAATTTTATTTTTGTTATTTCTCTTTCTTTTGTATTTCACCTCTTCTTTCAACCAATTGTAATCTACTATACTCCAGAATGCTCAATATTTGTTCACCATAAATATTAAGGAAGTAATTTTAAATTGCAAATTAATTATTTGTTCTTTAAAAAAAAATTGTACATGAGATGATTTTTCCACAATCAATAATGTAGAATTATCATTTAATTCCCCAAAAATAATTATTCTAAATAACAAAGTATTATCATTTAATTTGCATAATAAAATCTAATTAATTATTTCCTTTTTTCTTTCACCTTTATTTCACCATTTAATTACTTTAATTACGTTGAGAGGCATTATACAGTGAACACATTCAAGGAATATTCTCCGTAAAAATTTTGAAGTTATATTGAAAATGACAGACAGATGGAAGTTATGTGCTGTTTTTTCTCTATAAATAAGTTACTTTGTATTTCCTATTAAAAAAATTCAAATAATCCAAGAATATTGGAGTCTATTTTAATAACTGAGCAACCTGTTTTCACTAAGGGCGACACACAATCAAAATTATATATTTAATTAACCACACATTTCCATGTTGAAGGCATCTCGGGCAATGGGGTAACCATCTTTATAACCCATCTCGGGCAATGGGGTAACCGTCTTTATAACCGTTGAGAGTAGACTTACAATCCCAATTTATTTTCTCTTTATACCATGCTTAGAGTTTTTGTTCATTTATTGTAGCATGCAAGGCTCGGGGCTAGATCTGTGGGTCCATTTTAAGGTATACTGGTAAAGATTCAATGATATTTTGTATCAACCTTCCATTCTTTTTGCCTTTCGTTGTTGCAAATCATGGCATATAAGATGATACTATAAATATTTACACATTTCTTTGTTGTGTAACTTAAGGTATGCTGGTAAAGATGCAATTGTATTTGGGATAAACCTTTCATTTTTTTGCCTTTATATGTCAGTGATATAAACTGATACTATAAATAACCATTTTTCGTGGTTTTATCTAATATATACAGAATACTAGAAAAAAAGATCAGGGCGTCGAAAAATTACACTTGGCAAAGGCCAAGAGATATCTGAAGGATGTTATTTCTCACAAGAAAGCAATACCCTTTTGCCAATTTTTTGGAGGTGTAAGCCATACTGCACAAGCAAAGTCTCAACATTCAAATGGCGAAGGATGTTGGCCTATAAATTCTGTTGAGTTTTTATTGGGATTGCTGAAGAATGTAGAAAGAAATGCACACCAGTGGTCAATCCCAACACCTACTACAAATGCATATACAATGGATTATCTATATGTACTTAAAATTAATATTGTTCCACTGGAATTTTATATCAATCTTTTCAGTTAAAGATGAAACATTTTTTTTACATGGTTCTTGAATTGTTAATTTTTTCCTTTCACTCAATTCAAACCCTCATTTCCTCAAAACCCTCATATGCATCTCATTATTATTTTTATATTTTTGGGTGTTTTTATCGTAGTTCTTTTTGACTTTCAATGTTAGCCTGCGTTGTTGACCATGTGACATGTTCACCTTTTTTTTATTGCTTTAGGAATCTCACTTTTTAGAGATGAAACTCATTTATATGCAATAGAGTTTTTACACAGTTACATAGAATCACAATAATAAATGTATTTTTAAAGGTTGATTTTTAGAATATGTTTCTTTACTTACTAAATACCTATAATTTGATGCAAAGATAATTTAATAGATGAATAGATGAAAAAATGATTTTATATATATCAATTGTTAGAGTTGAAGATAACTAGCTTTTGTAGAATTAATGGGAGGACAAAGGCCTGCTGGAACGCTACATGTCTACATAGATGCAAAGTGCCCCAGTTTGTTGCAACATATTACATTCAATAAGGAAAGACTATATTTAAATTTTATTTATTAATGGGATTTAAATGTCCATCAATAATAATTGATGCAAATTTTCTTAGGGTCAGATAATTAATTTTTTTTAAAGTGGAAGAATTTGTTAATAAGTTATTATATATATATATTTTAAAATCTATATAGCTTTTATCTATAATAAATGGATAAAAGCAAAAAAACAATTGATTACAAAATATCAATAATTTTTTATTATATATTTGAAATTATTTCTATTTCTTATATTTGAAAAATATTACTGAAAAATAAGTTTTATATTCTTTTTAAAGTTTATTTCCAAGATATTACCTTTTCTTGATTTTGAAAATATTGTAATTATTTGATTAACAATTTTTTAAATAATTAATTCTTCAAAATTAAAGATCAATACAATTTAGTTGCTAGAAATAGTCATTTATTAGGTTGATTGATTTGTACTAGATAACAAGTATAATTTAATTGATTATTTTAAAAACTAGATAATAAGTATTTAATTGATTATTTGATTTGAAGTTGTGGGTTTAAGAGATACTCTATCTTCTCTACTTCCAAGATTGGAGGAACTTCACTTTTTTTAATAGGTTATTGATTAAAAATAGGCACCTTGAGAAAGATATCTCTCGGCGTACTTTACATATATTTTTAAAATATAGGTATGCTAGTTAAATAAACATTCTAAAACACAAACAATTATGCAATTAACTAAATTGTATGTTAAATGCATCTGAATGATACTAAGTGTTTGTATACATATTTATTTTCACCCCAAGTCGGAGTCAAAGTTTGATCAATAATTATTAAAATAGAATCATTGAATTATAATTACTTATTAACATAGGGGTCATGACATTTCTACAGGCCTTAAATTTTTCATTGCTCAAGAAGGTTGGTTTCCCAGGACAATTCCAAAGCCACCTGGGCAGTTTTCACCATTTTTCAAAAAAGGCCAAAAAGCAAATTTTAATGAAAACCCATTTCAAATCTTCATGCTACATGCATTCGAAATGCAGTGGCAACTCAATTGAGGAGAAATTTTGTTTAAAAAAAAACACTTTAGTCGGGCCCACAAGGGGACCCGACAGCTATCACACAATCTGAGGAATGTGTTAACCAATTGGTGCAGTGACCAATCAACTAAAGGCTCTTTAAGAGAAGATTCCTTTAACCCTTCAAAGACATGTTCATAGAAAGCTGCAAAGTACAATATGTTTAACTCTGGACCAGGCTGCTATGCTGTCCATATGCACTTGATAGCTTAAGTGCAAGGCATAGTTCAAGATGAATAGTATTTTGTTGGTTCCCATGAGAATGCAAAGAATAAAAGGAAATGAAGATGCCATTAGATACACAAACTTGAAATCTATGGATTAGTGTGTGTGGTGCCATGTCTGAAACTAACGGGGTATAAAGACTTTGGATGAAATAAAAGACGGATATAAATGATGATTAGTTTGAGGCCAAGAGAATTGTTGATGAGGCAAAAACACTTATGCATGGGTACACAAATTCATCAAATATCTTTATGCTTTGTAATATGGAGCTAAAAGAAATAGATTGAAGTCTTAAAGTGAAGGAAAGGCCTTTGATCAAATGCTCATTACAAGTAAACCTTCCATATATTCACTATGCTGAAGGAACACTGGCGCCAACAATGAAGATGTCTTGAAATTGTTTGGAGCCAGGGAATGCATTTCAAATGGGGACAGCCTGTGCTCACCAAGAAAATGCTAAGTATAAATGGATTTGCTGAAAATTCAGCAATTTTCAAGGAAATGCAATGAATCAGAGAGGGCGTCACATCTGCAGCATAAACCAGATTAATTGAATGGCCTTAAAAACTTCAAAGAAAATGCAAAGCGCATGGAAGAGGCACCAGCAATGGACCAGCATACACAGTGCACAAAGCAGATTTATGAAAAGTCGTAAACTTTCAAGCCAATGTAATTGACTTGAGAAAAGGCTCGAACCACATATGAAAGTACGGACCTCAACCAAAGCATGAATGATTGAGAATTTCTATGTAGCCACAACAAATTCACAAAATGGATTGTTGAAGGAACCTCAGGAACTTCCAAACAAATGCAATTGGCGCTGCCAATGGAGGGGTTCAGAATTGGAAGCAGAGACAATGCAATATGCGCACAAAAGTGGATTCATTGAAAAGTTAGAAATTTGTAAGCAAATTCCTTGTAAATCATGAGCTATGAGGCTCTAAAACGAGCACAAGTGAAGGGTATGGAGACCCATCAATGCATAATGTGAAGGCGTGCGGTCTATTTGGTAAAACCGTAAATGAATGTAACTCCATAAAGCACAATCATCACTATTACCTGTGCATCGAATGATTTCTTGAAAATGCCTTAGAAGCTTTCAATAAATGAAGGGATGCGTTTGCCTTAAAGCCTACAACAAACACACAAAATGGATCTGTTGAGGATGCTTTTCCTAAATGTCATTTCATGGAATGCGGTAGTTGTTGTGCTCCATAAGGAATTTGTTGAAAAGGATTTGAAACCTTTAAAGCGAATGCAATGGGAGATGGAATTAATGCGTGGCCTGTAGAAACACAACCTGAAGCAGATGTAATCTCATGGAATGCCATGATAATAACATACGCACCACATGAATTGGTTTAAAAGTCTTTAAAAACTTCTAAACATTGCAAACAGAGGGCACAACTTAGACTTAGAGCCTCCAGTGCCAAGAACGAAGCAATGATGAAGGAAAACACCATTAAAATACTTTATAAACTTTCAAATAAATTCATTTGGGAAAGCCCACACTATCAAAGAAGGGCACACCAGAATGATTTGTTGAAAAGTTTTTAAGAAACTCTTAAGAGCACCAGCCAAAGGGGAAATCCTGTGCACATTTTGCATAGGCCATTCCATGCATTTGGGGAATGAAATGCTCAAGTCTGTTGAAGAATCTCAAATTCAATATAGAAAGAAAGAAAATGTGTTTCATCTGCAAAAAGAAACTTCAAAAGCCAGTGCCCACATTGGATCTATGGATTGAAGAGGGGATCAAATGAATGCCTAAAGGGGATGCTATGAGCTGCAAGGTGCACACAATATGGTTTGAGGAAAGTCCTCAGAAAATTTTAAGTAAATGCAATTCATGAGTGCATTGGAGGGATGATTATCATCATCAAATGTGCTTCTATTGGTTTTATTTTTGATCTAAAGAAAAGGAGGGTTTGATCTATGATAGGCAATAAAAATGAAATAAAATTTGTTGAAGGATGGTGTAGTTTGGAGCAAGAAGTTGTATTTGTTTTGCAAACAATGGAGGTGCCTCCATTTAGAGCTAGATGGAGGCTAGGGCAAATAGAAGATTTGCAAAAAGGATGCAAAATGAATGCACATGAAATGGATTAGGGCAAGTCAGAAGCTAAAGTGAAATCAATGATGGAAAACGAATACACAACCTAGCCACATCTCAGTCGTTCCCCACCAATTCGCCAAAATAAGATGCAAGTTCTTTAAACCCTGCGAGATGGCGAGATCGAACCATGTGGATGGTGGTCCTCGTAGGAACAAAGCCAGATGGTTTTAAAGGTTTCGTATTGCTTTCATAGAAAAACATTTTAAAAATTAAAATGTTGCTGAAGAATAAAAGCAATAGAAGGGTGGGCCCAACTTGTTTGTCTCAAATGAATGGCTCGAGAAAACATTTAAAAGAGGTGATTAAATGTTTCCACTTTAAAATGAAGGCTATAATAGAGAATGCAAAAGGTGAATATTGGGCAAAGAGGTAGAAAAGGTGCCCACGTCAAAATTTTAAGTCTTCGTTACAAAGTGAATTAAATGTGGTCTGTGGCAACATTTAAATATTTTCATTTTAAAGGTAAAATATTTTATCAAATGTTGTTGACAATAGAAGGGTAAGAGAAAATATAGTGGAGATAAATTTTATCCAAGACTTTGTCTAAGATTGGGTTTGATGACAAAGGAAATTACTTCAAATGGCATGAGTAAATACTTTATTTTACTAGGTTAATGGAAAGTAAATTTAACGTTCACTTTATAATGAAATATGTGCTAGGCAATGAATTGGTGAAAAATGGAGTGTGTAAAATATTTTACCCAAATGAATGCTAAATGTCTTCAATGTTGGTATTCACGGGTGAAGTGAATCCATTCACTTTGCAAGAAAATATTATTATTTGTTGTTGGGAGGTAAAGTATATAGCCATGCAAATGAGAAATAAATAGGGCTTTCACAGGGAAGCAGTTTCTTCTGTTGTGAACATAATGAAAATAGGCTTCTATCGGAGCTAGTTTTTTCTCAACTGCAGAGGCAAAGTTTGTTACAGAGAGAGGAGAGAGTCTTTTCCATATTGGTAATCAATGGGAAAGGAGTTGCCATTTGTCTTCAATGGATCTGTTTTAGGGCTTCTTGTGTTTCCTTTTTTATTCTCTTCTTTTCTCATTTGTGAGAAGTTCCAAATTTCTAAAAGCTCTACAAGTCAGGTGGAAGCTCTAGGTAGATTGTAAGGCTAGGATGAATTGTAACTAGGTCATTAATCTAAAAGTGTCTATGTTCTGAATTATGCTTTTATGTTTTATTTTATTTGATAGTTGTCTCCATTGTGGAGATGTAATGCATTTTTGGATTCAATAATAAAGGATTATTTGAGTATTTTCATGCACAATTTTTGCATTGAAGTTACTTTTGTTGTTGTATTTTGTTCTGTGAATGATGTAATTGATTTAATCAGTGCCAACTGAACTTATTATTGCCTATTATTCAAGGGATAGTGTAATTGCTTCAACAAATGTGATAGGAATGTTATGTTTCAGGCAGATTTGTAAAGAATGATTAGTAGATAAAGTTTCAGTGGTCTTGTTGTCAAAACGTGATAACAATTGCAAAATATCTTAATAACATGTTCAACATTGTAGGATGAAATGTTGGTTATATGACTCTATGGCACATTTCTTGGAACTGGTCAATTATTATGCTTATGTTGTTTTCAGCTTGGTCCCAAATTTTTAAATCATAAACCATTTTAATTCTATTTTGTGAGTATTTGTTTCTACCATGTTCTCCATGCTAGTTTTTGAAATTCACTCAATGTCTTGCTAATGTTGAGTGATATTTTATGTTTCTTAGCATAATTATGTGAGAGCATTATCTGTTAAGCAACATCTTGTTAATTGTGTGTCTAAATCGTTAGGTGTTGCTAAAGGGTTACCCCCCCTTAGGTCCTACTCAGCCTAAAGTACATGGGAAATGTGTGTTAATTCCATTTCCTATTAGTTGGCCAAATCTACCTTTGAATTTGAACATAAGAAATTGGCTAGTCTTTAGGATTCATTTGGTTTGTTGATTTGGAGAACCAACAAAGAATATATACAAGTGACTTGAACTTGTAATCTACATTTTCTGGAAATTGTATGTTTTGTGCAAACATAAGATATTCCATTCATATCACATTTGAACTGTCAGCTCAAATAAAAACAAAATTGCACAAATGTATAAACAAGTGTATACCTCAACAAGAACCTGCCAATATATATGTTAGCTAGAGTATGTATGTCATTGTACATTGTGTATAAGATGCATGTTCAATAAGCAAATGTCATTATGTAAAGAATAAACCTGACCTGTACCACCTTATCAAAATGAAAGATAAACACTGTCAACATCAACATGTATCAAGAGTATCAATATGTATCAATAGCCCATCAAAGTGATATAAAATGACCCAAGTAAATCACTATGTAGAACATCATATGCCACCAAGATCAAACCATCACAACTGTATATCATATGCCACCAAGATCAAACCATCACAGCTGTATAAACCATCATGTATCATGTATTATCCAAACCAGAGTTTTGTCATCAAGGAAAACCAAATCACAATAAAAAATTAAAATCCAAAACTTTATTGTGTCCTCCCCTTTCACCCTTTATGCTTTAGTTCTCATCACCTTGATCTTGCTTTCAGCTCCATTGATTGGGGTTGATGCTCCTCCCTCAAAAATGATGTGAGTGTTCATCACTCATTTGGTCGAGCCTCCTCTATTCATGTCCTTCTTGTACATCCCACCTTTCTCTAAAGTTGTAGATATGTCAAACATGTTGGTGGTATCTACTACACTTTTCTCCTCTTCCTCCTCACTTTTTTCCTCATTTGCGGGGATCTCACATCCTTTGATGAAACACAAATTAAGGGATGACCCTACTTCCAATGGGGTCAGAAGAAGGTATCGCCTTATTTAGAACCTAGTCCTTCCTTAGCTTGCATTTTTTAAGCAACTAAGGATACCCTGACATCACTTGAGTTATTCACTACCCTTGAGTCCTTCGATGAGATTAGTAGTTGATCTCAAGCACCTCCTTCTTCACCTACTGGGTTGACCTATGGCACTCCAATTAAGTGTATTTTTAACTTAGTAGATGATATCCCAACTCTTTCCTCGATATTTGCAAGGTCGATGACCCCTACCTTAGAAGAGCCCAACAAAGGAGGCTTTGAAGAGCCTTTTTCCTTTACCCTTATTGTAAGAGATTTGGGTAGTGCTCCTCTTGTTATCCCTCCCTTGTAGGCTCATCTTCCTTCCCCTTAAAAAGATCTAGATTGGGAGAATGATGACATCTTGCTTTATGAGGACTGGTAAAGCACCTCCTCTTTATCTTAGATTAGATTGTGTGTTTGTTGTATTTCTCCCATGCATGTTTTATGTTTCCTAGATGACCCTTGTCACCCTTGTAGGTTCTTTAATATCAAATATTTTTGTGTCATAAAATTCTTCTATTTGTTACATCATTCTTCCTCTATTGTGCCTTGATTTTTGATAATTGGAGATGATGCAAAGTGTTGGGAGAATTTAGGCCTCCCTTCCATGTTGACCCAATTTTATTTTATTTTATTTTTTTCTTCACGTAACTTTCTTTACATGGGCTGATATAGTAGGGCATTGATGTGAATTCATACTTATACCATATTATCTTATCTATCTATATCTATGAGAAAATCTAACCCTAAAATGTTAGGTGCCCCTTTCTCTTCATGTATTTTTGTTTATGTTGTCTTTATGTCTTTCTCTCTTCTTTACTTGCTTTGTGATGTTCTAGTGCTTATGTGTTGTCCCTCACATGTGCAAAAAAATTACCATGGTTACATCTCATCATGATTCTATGAGACACAACATCGCTTCCTTTCTTCTCTTTCCTCAAGATGTCACATGTCTTTGTGCTCAACACACACCATTCTAAGGGGGGCCAATCATATTGCTTCTATTTTTGAAAGGTTTATTTGGTGGCTAACAAATCCCTCCTTGAAAATCTCTATTTTTTCAAAAACTATATTCTTCAATAGGGCCTCCCTAGAAAAAAATTCTTTCATCATGGATTCGTAAGATAGAATCTGAAAACTTTCCTTCAAGAAGGGAACACTCTTTTTTATGAAGAAGTCTGAAAACTTTTCCTTACGAGGGAGTATTTTTTCTTTAGAATTTATTGATAAAACAAATCTTTCAAAAGGATTCCTTGATGCTAGAATTGTTTGCTAAGAATCCTTTTGAAGGGTTCCCGAGGGACCCCTTTCAAAGCTTTTCCTTCAATTTTTGACTATCTACATGACTATATGTTTGTTTTCTTGCATGGATTTTTGATATCTAACATGTTTAATCTATAAATTAACATGTTTCTTTGTAGGTACACCTGTGAAGCTACTTTACAATCAACCTTGTAGGACTGAGCACCTGTAAGGCCCCTTCAGACTCTATGGATCCTCTCACATTGTTCTTCCGTCAAGACTGAGCACCTAAAGTGCCCTCTTTGAAATTGTGAGGACCTATAGAGCAATTACATTTTGTGGGATCTCTTCGTTCAACTCTAAAGGAGAGAGTACCTATAGAGGTATTTTTTTTATCTTTCATAGGTCTACAAATCTACAAAGCATCTTGTTCAAACCTCCCCAAGAGAGAGTAAATGTGGAGTCATCTCTTCTTCTTGGGAACTCATGTGTATCAGATTATGATTTGATTCCTCAAAAATTAAGGTATATATTTATGAACCCTTTCTATCTACTTTAGCTTGCATTTGGTATCACATATGCTCACTAAAGTGGGGGAAAAATGTAATGGAGTGAATTTGTACCCCTTTGTAAACACCCCATTTACACCCCTTACCTTAGAAAATCAAACCTAAAGATGTTATTACACCTCATCCATTTCCTCTCCATCCATTTAGTGGCTATCTATAGTGTCAATGGGTGAATTTGTGTTGAGGATGCTAGCATGGTGCACAAACATCTACACGGTGTGTTACCTATTACCTAATTTTCTCCCTCAGGCTCAATTAGGAAAGGCATCTAGGATTGCAGGTGTTCATAAGGGCCAAATAGGATATTTCCATTGAGAGTTCGATCATGCACCTGAGGATATTTCATAAGGGAGGTCTATTGGAAAGTATCACTCAGTTAAATTTGGCATTAACTCATTAGAGAGGAAAGTCAGCGAGACCCTCCTGTTGTCTTGCTGACTGGCAGTGTGTTCCATCAAGTTTGAATGCTTCAAACTAGGGATCCTATCGGTGTGAGATGCTTTTCAGCATATGGTCTCGGTGACTAGGGGTGTCTCGTCGACAACAAAGAGCCTTTTCCGTAACAAAGCATTCAGAAGAAAGGTCTCCCCGACTCTGATGTTTCATCGAAAACAAATAATTTTTTGAGAAAATTGACATCAACAAAGGGTCATGTTGAATGATGACGTCTCCCTGACAAGAAAAGGAACCCATCGAAAGATAGAGTGTTCGGCGTAAGGTCTCAACGACCCGTAACGTCTCATCGATAAGAGGGCCTTTGGTATAGCATTCCAAGTTGGAGAAAGGTCTCCCCAACTCAGTGATGTCTTGTTGACAAGTGAACAACTCGGCGGAGGATGGGTTCTCGGCATAGGTGGGTGCCTTTTTCAGGATGTCTCACTGATGCAGGAGGTCTCCCCGACTTTTACATCGATGTAGTGCCCGATTGTCAGTGTGATGTCTTGTCGACATGGTAAAGTCTCAGCGAATTGAGGAGAGCTTGGTGAATGGTCATGTTTTAGGGAGATGTCTTCCTGACTGTAAGTGTCTTGCTGAAATAGAAAAGGGGGCTCGGTGTAGTATTTTCCCTTCGCGACAAAGTCTTCCTGACTGATGGGAGTCACACCGAAGGAGATATGGAACTCAGTGCAATGAAATGTCTCAGGGTAACATCAATAATGTCTCACCGATAGAATATGAAGTGTCTTGGGATAGCCTTTTGCTTTCGGTAGGATCTCTCATCGACACTCAATTGTCTTGCCGATCGGTAAGGTCTCACCAGAAGCAATTTGAGCTCACCAATAGTTGAAGACTTCACCCTGAGGTTCTGTCAACTCGGGGAGATCTTGGCGATAAAAGAGAAGATATCAAAAAGGTTTCGCTGAATGCAAGAGGGTCTCCCCGACATGAATGACATCTTGTGCATTGGCCTGACTTGAGACCTTGCTATGAAGTCTTCCCGATTTTCCATAGTCTCAGCAAATAGAGGGAGCTCGAGGAGAGAGATCCAACTTCACCACAGGTCTCGCTGAATGCAGACAGTCTCCCCGAAACAGATGCCCTTGCTAAGGAATAGGATTTTCATCATGATGTCTCAGCAATAGAATTATGTCTTGCCAATGGCTTTAGTGATATCAGTATGATTTTGCGAGCTCGATTAGAACTCTCATCGAATGTCACCTGCTATGTTGATGGCTCCAAAGGGTATAATTGCATCGGTGAGACACTTTCAATGTCTCACCGAGATGCGATTCTGATCAAAGGAGCTTTTGACCGCCCATAAAATCCACGTGGAATACACTCAGCCAATCAGAAGGAGCTAAAGGCAAGCTGTGGCTATCTGACTAGAGTAAAGAAGATCAACATAATGTAAATTGACGTGTATTTGTTTTGAGCTCAGGGCATTCAAAGCATTCAGCCGAAGAGGTTCAAATAGGACACGATGCCAGGAAATGAATGCGGTAGCTATGAAAGATCTAAGGGCCTCTCCGGGGAATGAATCTTAACCGACATGGACATGTAGGGTCTAGCATTAAATTCAATCAAAAGATCTCAGGAGAGATCTATCCCGAGGCATGATATTTTGGTAAGCCCTAAGGGGCCAACACATTTTGATATATAAGGATTTTTTTTCCTTTTTGTAAGGAGTTTGAATTGTGCATTGGAAAGAGTTAGTTATTTTTATCAATCCTTTCTCGACTAAATGTATGTTTTGTAACTTAACTAGAATCTGGAATATAACACAGAGTTTTCCTTGGAAGCTACTGTTAATGTTTGTATTACTCTCATCTCTTTATTTTAGACTATGCAAGTTCTTAAATGTGTTTTTCTAAAATTTGTATTCATACCTAAGGCTGTGAAATTCATCTTTCCTTCCTAAGATATGCATGTAGAAGCAAGCCTGTTAAGAATAGTGTATGAGTTTAAAGAGGTTGTGTTGAGTAAGTGAAAACACTGACTATTTTCTTTCCAGTGTATGGTCTTCCTGTGTCTGTTTCATGATTTCTTATCAACTTGGTGTATCACCATATGTAGGAATACGTCAGTTTAGTTTAGTTTAGGTGATACCCAAAGGAATCTAGCCTTCTCTGGAGGTTCACTCCAATCTCAGGTGACCCACAACCTTGGAATGATCCAATGTTTCACTAGAAAGCTCAGTTCTACAACTTTGCATAGGGTGCATTTCTAGGTGACAACAATTTCTGGCACGCCCGGTGGGATAGAAATTAGATTGAACTGCTGGTTTAGTATGCAACCAACGATTCCCAGAATTTATAGAATTCATTTGGCATACTTGGCGACTCCATAAAGAGGAAGAACTCCAAAAATCAACAAGAAGCAGCTCAGGCCCTTTTGAATACTTGCAGTTGTTACCACCAAAAAGGCAAGGAAGAGTAGATGAAAGGTGAGGAACATCAATTATCTATTCTAGAAGAACTCAATCCACTCCTCTATCTATGGGATCACACATTACTATCTCATCCTTGGCTTCATCTAGAGTACCAGTAAATCCACTATAGCCACCTCCAATGGCCTCTCCAAGGAATCAACCCTTTGTTGCTTTTAATGGAGGGAGCCCCTTGAATTTGGCACATCACAATAACATTCCAATGGCAACCCTAAAGAGTCTCCCAACTTTCACAGGAGAAGATCAAACTACTCTAATTGAACACATGCGAGATGTGGCTTCATTATGTGGAGTCCATCACATAACCCAAGTGGATGTTGCAATGAGATTACTAGTTGCTTCACTAAAAGGAAGAGTTGTGCAATGGTATAGGAGCCTACTAATCAGTTCAATTGCAACATGAGATGAATTTGGAGATAAGTTGCATAAACAATTTCAAGATAGGTCTGACAGCTTGTCTCTATTGGAGCAATTGACTACAATTAAGAGGGCTCCACAAGAGCAGATGAATGACTTCAACTTTAGATTTCAAAGAACTTGGGATAGAATCCCTGTGACAGTGAGGCCACCTCCAGAATACACACTTTTATACTTCTTGAGGGCTCTGAACAGTGATATAGCTGTCATGATATAGTCAATGGAAGGAGTGTCTTTTCTAGATGCTTTCGAATTAGCAATCAGAGCTAAGAACAACTAAATACAAGCTAGTAAACTCACTCCTAGGCCTCCAATGCCTATATTTCAATAAATTCATGCAAACATTCCTTTGCTAATACCTCCTTTCACACCTCTACCAGTTGTACCAATGCTACCAGCTGCTATTCCAGCCATTGATAAACAAGAAAGTGTTACTTTAGTCTCATCATAGGAGTTACAAGAAATCAAAAGTATTTTACAGACTTTTGGTAACAAGTTGGTGAACTTGGAAAAACAACAGTCCTATTCTAGGCCTTATCAACAGTAGAGTCAAGCCTCAAGTTAGCCTTTTCTAGGTCAACAATAGCAATTCCAGGGGAATAGACAACAATATCAAAGCAATTACCAAGGCTCAAGAAAAAATGTTGCTCCAAGACCTTTTCAAGCCTACAATCCAGTTCCAATTAGTGTTGTCAAAGAGCTTGTTCCTATTCAAAACAATCTGGTTGCTGATTATGAGTGGTGTCATCCATGCAATCAGCCACATAATCAAGCTACATGCTCTAATGGCATCATCAATCAAGCTTTTTATGGTGTAAAATGTTGTAGGTGTGCAATATTTTCCTAAGGAGGGGTATCCACAACAACAAGATCAACCTAGAGATGATTTAACTCTCCTAAATTAGCAGAGAGAAGAGTTTTGTGGAGTGAACCGGGATGACACATTTGTTGCTGCTAATACTAGAACCAAGAAGAGGGATTTCAAGATTGAACAAGCAACAAATAAGAATAAGGGAGTTGCTAGTCCATCAAATCAGCAAGTACCACACATTTTGCAGCAAGGTTATGACACTATTAGAGAGCATCCTTTACATGTTTCATCCGCAAGTCAAGTGCAACTTGACCATCTCATTGTAAAGACGCAGCCAAAGGTAAATATATCTATACCTTTCAACATTGTCGAAAGTATGAAAAAAATGAATGTTTCAATTTCGATGTGGGATTCTTTAGCAATCTAAGGTCAAATCAATTTGTTACAGTCAGCCTTATCAAATCTAGTTAGTTTGAATCCTCCAAATGAAGTCTCTTTAGGCCAAATAAAGTCAATCTTAACCAACACACCTTTGGATAGTACCACACAACAAAGTAATAGTGTCAATCCCCCTCCTTTCTATGTTTCCTTAATAGTGTGGAATAAATTGGTACAAAATTGCATGGTTGATAGAGGGGCTAGCAGTTCGGTAATGCCAAAAAAGATTGCAGACCAACTAGGTTTACAATACCAGCCATTAGAAAAGGGAGTACTTCAATTGGATGGGACAGCAGTAAACACTATAGGTGTTATTAAAAATCTAAATCTCACACTACATGCTTTTCCCAACTTTTCAATCCCACAAGATGTGTTTTTCATAGATTTGCCTCTATTTTTTGCTCTATGCCTATCTAGAGACTTCACTGCTAAAATTGGAGGGTATTTGTCTTCAGATTGGTCCCATATGCATTTTAGGATTAGGTATGGTACTAAGGTAGCTATAACCTCAGAGTCCCTTGCCAAGGATCACATTGAGCCTTATGTGCCATTTGCTATAAATTTTAACTCTATTATTTTAGAGGATATTGAACTTGCTGCAACACAAGAGTTGCAAGCCGTGAGTGTACTTGAGGTACTCCTGAATGAATGGGAAACTAAGAACATGGTTGATAATCCAAATGAGCTTATTCAGGATGTTGGTCTAGGCAATTATGTGTTGCATGAAGCTGGTACATAAATGCCAAATCTCGAGAGAAGTGTAGAAAGTTATTTTGAGCATCAGAATAAATTATGGGAGATGTATTTTGACAGGTCTAGAAGAAAAATTGGAGCTGGAGGAGGTACAATGCTTGTATCTCTGCAAGGTGATAAGTATTACTCTACATTCTATTTTACTTTTGCATGCTCTAATAACACTGTTGAGTATGAAGGCCTTGTTCAAGGTCTTGTGTGGGAAAGGAAGAGAGGAATAACTAGCTTGAAAGTCTATGGGGACAGTGAATTAATTGTTAATCAAATAAGAGGCCTGAATCTTGCTAAAAATGACACACTAAAGTCTTATAGAAATAGAGTGTGGAACATGCTTCAGGATTTTGATGCCTTCAACTTGGTGTCTATTCCAAGGAACCAGAACAAACATGTTGATAGGCTTGCAGCCATTGGGGCATAGTTTGATATTCCAGATAACATTAGGAAAGAGAAAGTGCAGTAGTATGTAAAGGTTGTAGTTAGGCTGCCATTTTTTGATAACAAAGTTCACTTGCTAGTTTTTGATAGCGATGAATAGATTCTTTCTTTTTGCTCGAAGAAGATCAGTTCTCCATACAAAATCAAGCAAAACTTAAACAATAGTATGACGATCAAGTCATACAGCTGAGGACAAATAAGTTACCCAAAGGTCCGGTTACCTTAGAGTCAATTTTCAGTACTGATGATCAGCTTAGGAAGGATAAAGCTGGCTTGCAAGTCAAACAAGAACATTATGAAGAACTAGATATTTTCAAAGGTAAGCTTCTTAAGATAGGAAAAATTTGTTCACATAAAGATAAACAATCTATTGTTGCTTTATGTCAAGAATTTTATGATGTATTCACTTGGGAATACTCAGATTTGAAAGGGTTTGATCCCCATATTGCCCAGCACACAATTGAGTTAGAACCTAATGCTAAGCCAGTAAGACAAAAACAAATTCCTTTGAATCCTAAGCTTGAGCCCTTAATGATTAAAGAGCTGACCAGATTGGTTGAGGGGGGTATCATATTTTTGATTGAACACACTTCATGGGTTTCTAACCTTGTGCTAGTTAGGAAGAAAAGTACTGAGATAAGACTTTGTGTAGACTTTAGGGACCTCAACAGATCATCCTTAAAGGACCACAACCCACTGCCCTTCATGGAACAAATCTTACAAGTAGTTGTTGGGTCTGAAATATTTTCCTTGCTAGATGGTTTTTCAGGGTATAATCAAGTGTTGGTTAAAGAGGAAGATCAGTTCAAAACTGCATTTACAACTAAGTGGGGCACAATGGCATACAAAAGGATGCCTTTTGGTTTATCTAATGCTAGTGCCACATTTTAGAGGACCATGGACATGGCATTTCAAAGTTTGATCAATAAGATTATGTTGATTTATTTGGATGGCATTACAATTTATTCTAAGAATGCTAACGAACATTTGTCACACCTTAAGCAAGTTTTCAAAAACTGTAGAGAGTTTGGTATCTCTCTCAATCCAAAAAAGAGTATCTTTTTTGTTCATGAAGGGAAATTATTAGGACACATAGTGTCAAAGCAAGGAATTACTATTGATCTTAAGAGAGTCAAAGCCATACTTGAGTTGCCATTACCTAATCACAAGAAGGGTCTGCATAGATTTTTGGGCCAAATCAACTTTCTGAGAAGGTTCATCCCTGATGTCACAAACCTGTTATAACCTTTAACAGCTATGTTAAAGAAAAATGCAGTTTTCAGTTGGACAAAAGATGCCAAGAACAGTTTTGAGGCAACTAAGGAGGCCTTACTAGCAACTCCTATGCTGGTAAATCCCAATTTTTCTAAAGATTTTATTTTGTATGTGTATGGTAGCACAAGTAACATTTCTGCAATGTTGGTTCAAAAAAATGAAGAAAATTTAGAACTAATAGCCTTTTTCAGTCAAGGCTTGGTTGATTATGAACATAAATACTCCTTTGTAGAGAGGCATGTTCTTGCCATGATCAGAAGCCTAAAGAAATTCAAGCCTTTGATCTCTCATAATAAAATTCATGTCATGGTGGCACACTCAAGTGTGAAGGAATTTTTATTGAATAAAGATCTGAATGAAAAAAGAGCAGGATGGATCACCAAGGTCATGGAGTATGATGTAGATATTAAGATTACCAAACTGGTTAGAGGGAAGGGTCTTTGTGAATAGCTTGCTATAGGGTCAAGCAATAAAAATGAATTAGAAAAGGATGATGTGTTTACTAATACAAATGAGTTTCAGAATGATCAAGATGATGTGCCAATGGGGATAACTAATTGGGTTCAAGAGATGACCCAATTTCTACAAACTGGTGAATGCCCATTAGGATTAAATAGAGATAAAAGAAGATACTTCATATTGCAGTGCATACCATATGTGCTAGTAAATAATGCTCTTTTAAAAAATGATCTGAATGGTGTCCTATTAAGATGGATTCACAGTCATCAAATTGAGAAGGTACTTCATGAGTTTCATGATGGAGCTGCGGGAGGTCACTTTGCCCCAAGGACTACTGCATGGAAAATAATGAGAGTCAAGGTTACTACTGGCCCAACTTATTTAAAGATGCATATGCTTGGTCAAGAAAGTGTATCAAATGTGCTCTATTTTAAGGAAAGGAAAAGTTTCTTGCTATGCCTCTACATCTAATCCAAGTGGAGCAACCCTTCATGAGATGGGGAATCGACCTTATTAGGCTAATTAATCCACCATCTAGTACTAGTCACAAGTGGGTGCTCACAACTATAGACTATTTCACATGGTGGACAGAAGCAATAGCTTTGAAAGAAGCAAAAGATTCTTCAATTTTGAGCTTCTATGAAGATATAGTCACCAGGTTTGGAGTTCTCGACTCTATCATATCTGATAATGCTCTGGTATTTGTGGGATTAAGAGTCACAAACTAGGCTGTTAAACATGGCATTCATTTGAATACATCTTCAAATTACTACCCTTAGGGTAATGGCCTAGTTGAAAGCACAAATAAGAATCTCATCAGGATTATCAAGAGAACAATGGAGGACAATCAAAGAACCTGGCACATTAAATTAAAGTATGCATTGTGGGTAGATAGAGTGACTCCTAAGAGGTCTATTGCTAACTCACCATACTTGTTAGTCTATGGCAGAGAGGCAATATTTCCCTTGTCTGTGGAGCTCCCAGCCCTGGACATTATACAACAGTTGGAGATGTTTGAGGAATAGGACCCAATGTCCGTGATATATGTAGAGCTCATGGAACTTGAAGAATTAAGGGACAAAGTAATGAAGTATTTGGAGTATCATCAGCTCTAAACAAAGAAAACATTTGACAGAAGGGCTACAACAAAAAATTTTAAGGTGGGAGACCTCATGCTCAAATGGGACGTTCTGAAGAGCATGCCAGGTCAACACACCAAGTGTGACAACATGTGGACAGGCACATTCCTTATTAGAGACTGTAAGGAGGACAATGCTTATCTGCTAGCTACAACAGAAGGGGAAGTACTCCCTATCCCATTCAATGGGATACACCTTAAGCCCTATTTTCAAGTTTGATAGAGTTCCTCTATTGTACATATTAGTTTAGATTTATGTTTTCAATAAGTGCTTCTACGTTTCATGATAATTATCCTCCATTTATTGGGTGTTGTGATGGAACAGTTTTTTCTCTTTTGTTTTTCATTTGGCAATCTGTTGTGTCCTATGGATCTCAAGCGAGTTGCAGCCATGTGCAAAACTGAATTTTTTTATTTGTTTCTTGAACCTCTTAACAAATCCATGCCCAATCGATAAGTCTAGACTATTGGTCTTCATGTTTAGTAGGCAAACATCTAGCAAAGGTCGCTAGAAATGTTACCTAATTTTCTCCCTCACGCTCAATCAGGCAAGGCGTCTAGGATTGCAAGTGTTCATAAGGACCAAATAGGATATTTCCATTGAGAGTTCGATCATGCACCTGAGGATATTTCACAAGGGAGGTCTATTGGAAAGTATCACTCACTCAGATTTGGCATAAACTCATCAGAGAGGAAAGTCAGAAAGACCCTCCTACTGTCTTGCTGACTGGTAGTGTGTTCTGAATCAAGTTTGAATGTTTCAAACTAGGGATCCTATCGGAATGAGATGTCTTTTGGAATATGGTCTCAGTGACTAGGGGTGTCTCACCTACAATAGAGAGCCTTCGGTGTAAAAAAGAATTCGGAAGAAAGGTCTCCCTGACTCCGATGTCTCACCAACAACAAAGAATTTGCCAAGAAAGTTGACATCAACAAAGGGTCATGCTGAACAATGATGTCTCCCCGACAGGAAAATGAACCCGCTGAAAGATAGAGCATTTAGTGTAAGGTCTCAGTGACCCGTATAGTCTCACCGATAAGAGGGCCTTCAGTATAGCATTCCAAGTTGGAGAAAGGTCTCCCTGACTCATTGATGTCTAGTTGACAAGTGAACAACTCGGTGGAGGATGGGTTCTCAGCATAGGTGGGTGCCTTCGTCAGGATGTCTCACTGATGCAAGGGGTCTCCACAACTTTTACATCGGCATAGTGCCCAACCATTGGTGTGATGTCTCATCGACCTAGTAAACTCTCAGTGAATTGAGGAGAGCTCGGTGAATGGTCACATTTCGGGGAGATGTCTTCGTGACCGTAAGTGTCTTGCCGAGACAAAAAAGGGTGCTCCGTGTAGTGTTTTCCCTTCACGATGAAGTCTTCCTGACCGATGGGAGTCACACCAAAGGAGATTTGGATCTTAGTGGAATGAAATGTCTTGAGGTAACATCAATAATGTCTCGCCGATAGAATATGAAGTGTCTCAAGATAGCCTTCTGCTTTCGATAGGATCTCTCACTGACACTCAAGTGTCTTGCCAACTGGTAAGGTCTCACTAGAAGCAAGCTGAGCTCACGAATAGTGGAAGACTTTTCCCTCAGGTTCTTCTGACTTAGGGGATCTTGGCAATAAAAGCAGAGACATCGGCAAAGGTTTCACTAAACGCAAGAGGGTCTCCATGACATGAATGACATCTTGTGCATCGACCTAACTTGAGACCTCGTTATGAAGTCTTCCTAATTTTCCAGAGTCTCAGTGAATAGAGGGAGCTTGGGGAGAGAGATCCAACATCACCACAGGTCTTGCTGAATGCAGAGGGTCTCCTTGAAATAGATGCCTTTGCTAAGGAATAGGGTTGTCGTCATGATGTCTCAGTGACATAATTGTGTCTTGCCGATGGCTTCAGTGATATCGGTATGATTTGGCAAGCTCGATTAGAACTCTCATCGATTGTCACATGCTATGTCGATGGCTCCATAGGGTATAATCGCATCAGTGAGACACTTTCAGTGTCTCACCAAGATGTGATTCTAATCAAAGGAGCTTTTGACCACCCACAAAATCCATGTGGAATACACTCAACCAATCAGAGGGAGCTAAAGGAAAGTTGTGGTTGTCTAACTAGAGCAAATAAGATCAACAAAATGTAAATCGACACGTATCTGTTTTGAGCTCAGGGCATTCAAAGCATTCAAATGAAGAGGTTCAAACAAGACACGATGTCAGGAAATGAATGTGGTAGCTACGAAATATCTAAGGGCCTCTCTGGGGAATGACTCTTCATCGACATGGACACATAGGGTCCAACATTAAATTCAATCAAAAGATCTCAAGAGAGATCTATCCCAAGGCCTAATATTTTGGTAAGCCCTAAGGGGCCAACACATTTTGATATAGAAGGCATTTTTTTCCTTTTTGTAAGGAGTTTGAATTGTGCATTGGAAAGAGTTAGTGATTTTAATCAATCCTTTCTCGACTAAATGTATGTTTTGTAACTTAATTGGAATCTGGAATATAACATAGAGTTTTCCTTAGAAGCTACTATTAATGTTTGTATTACTCTCATCTCTGTATTTTAGACTATGCAAGTTCTTAACTGTGTTTTTCTAAAATCTATATTCATACCTAATGTTGTGAAATTCATCTTTCCTTCCTAAGATATGCATGTAGAAGCAAGCCTATTAAGAATAGTGTATGAGTTTAAAGAGGTTGTGTTGAGTAAGTGAAAACGTTGACTATTTTCTTTCTAGTATATGTTCTTCGTTTGCCTGTTTCATGATTTCTTATCAACTTGGTGTATCACCATAGGAATACTTTAGTTTAGTTTAGTTTCATTTGTATGCATTCCTTCTTCCTTTGCCTTATAGAGATCATTAGTTGAGGTGATACCCAAAGGAATCCATCCTTCTCCGTAGGTTCACTCCAATCTTAGGTGACCCACAGCCTTGGAGTGATTCAATGTTTCACTAGAAAGCTCAGTTCTACAACTTTGCATAGGGTGCATTTCTAGGTGACAACATTACCATCTTGACAAGATTCCTTCCTTTGGAATATGTAGAGGTGTTACGCTTTTCCAATAGTGATGAAGCATAACACCTCTACCCCTTAGACTGGCCTTGAACAACTCTCTTGACCTATCTTTCATCCTTAGACATGATCTCTTTCCATTCATTCCCTCTCTCTTGAATCTCATTTCATCATCTTTAGTTGCTACACATTTATTCAAACTTCTACACACTTCATATCACAACACTTGATCCATTGTTGAAGCTCCAAGTTTTGTACTCTACTATTTTTACTCTCATTTTTGCAACAATGGTAGCATCTACAAGCTTGTGATATTGCATCTTCCTTCGCATGCATGAAGGAATATTGTTCATCAGGTGATATCCATTCACTTAGTATTGTTGTCTAATTTACATAGCATTTTTTTGTTAGCATTTCTTGGTATTCTTCCTTTCAATTCTTTCATTTATCACACTTTTCTCTATGGTGGCTATTTTGGCTATTTGTGGAGGTGGGAACACCAAAATGGGGGTTTGACTATGGCAAGCCCCAAAACAACCTCAAAATTTTTCCCTATTTTGTTGTGTGTAGATGCTCATTCATGTGGAACTTGTGGGAGGTTGGACCATTCAATAGTTTCATTTCTATCACCCTTTTTCATAGTTTCATTTAATTAATTTATCTATCTTGTTGAAGTATTTTTCTTTCTATTCTAGTAGTTTAGTCATTTCCAGCTTTCCATCATTGCATGTAATTGTATGAATCAAGTTGTTAGTGAAATCTTGTTATTTTACATTATACATCATACTCCCTATCTGTACAGATGGAAACACATCACACTGTTGTTCATTTTTTGTGTTGGGGACCTCTAGTAGAGAGTTTCGTAGATCACAATCTTGACTCAAAATTCAATCACCTAGTTCCATAAATCTCTTGGGTTGATACAGGAATAGTGGTAGAAGAATTTTCCTTCCTTTTCACCATTTTAAACATGAAACTTACACTAGAAAACCCCTTAGCTCAAGGTACATTAGGGTAGTTGACTCTTCTAGACCCTCCTGTAACCTTGGGTCCTGAGCTTTCAGTCCCCCTTGTCTACATCTTGGTGAACACAATGTGAACTCTTCTAGTTCCATTTGGTAGTGCTGAAAGAATCCTATGTCACATTCTAGGATTGTTGCAGGTGTTTGCATTATAGGGAATCTATCCTTGCAAACTAACCTAGGAACCCTAGATGTGTAGCTAAAAAAAATCCTTAAGCATTATAGAACAAAGCCTTGAATAGGTCACTATTTAATTATTGAACTCCTAGGGGTTTCAACGAAAGTCATTTCCATGTAAGGATGGATTCCTTTATGGATCTACCCATCCCATCTATGTAGCCTACGAGTGTTGGATGTTGTTCATATGTGGTTGTCATTGATTTCAACACTATTATCATTAAGGCTATATATGTTGAGGATATTGAGAAAATTGTAATAAAATAAGTTGCAGGTTGTTAGTAGTGCAATGAAGTTTATTATGTTGGCTAGCTCATTATGTTGATGATAAGAGGTTGTGGATTAAAGGGTTTGTTTTTTAGTATATCTATTTTATCCATGTAAATTTTCAGAGATCTGCATGAAGATTTGATTGAGTTATGACTATCTATGTTTTGACAGTTTTTTGTTGCTTCAATTGGTGTTCCTGAAAGATGATGATATGATTCTAGTAATTCAAGTTGTTGCAGATACTTCTATAGTGATTCATGATGTTTATGGATGTTTCTAGGTCATGCTCTATCGGTGTTGTATGTCTGCATTGATCATTGTGCTCTCCATTATTAATTTTCTTTTTGTGAGTTCATGTTTTTCTTGTTCATGGCCGACAAAGTGATTGTAGCATGTTGTGGACCTTGAGGCATAATTATTGGAGGTGTTTCATGTTACAGTATTTTTTTCCAGTCTTCACTATGCTGTGGCCTACATTGGTTGATTCACATTGAAAATTGTTTATGGATTTGGGCCAATAGTTTGTACACATTTTATATTTTATTGAGGTCGACATTCAGATGATCTTATTCCTAGTTATGGATATATATGAGTGATTTTTTTTACCATTTGAATGTGTGTGAAGTAGTGATGTGGGAGTCCTGTATGTGAATAATGTTCTAATATTTTGATGGTAGAATTAAAGTGTGAAGAAGAGTGAGAAGAGTTTATGAGCTTAACCAGAACTATAATCAAGAATTAGCATATGCTAAATTTTCTTACTTCAAAATCTTGTGGATGTAATCCAAATGTTTTTGTAAGATAGTGTGTCTTACATGGGTAGTAAGCATTTTTGTATTTGAGTGGTGAGCTCTAGGCAGTGCACCTAAATGCATGGCATTCCCCATTTATATTTTTTTATACTTTTAACAGAGTATAATATTGTGGACTAACCTCCACCATGGTTTTTCCCTTAACAGGGTTTACACATAAAAAAATCTTGGTTATTTGTGTGCTTTTGATGTGGTGAAGGTATATGCTTCCATCTTTATTTATTAAATCTAAGAATAAGTTTAATAAGTTTAATTTCTAAGACAACTGGTTCACCCCCCCTCTAAGTTATCTACCATTGTGTTGCGGCCAACAATTCAAGGTATCAAAGCAGGTTTCTTGAAAGAAGTTTAATAGCTTGAGGTGATCCAGGATGGTGAAATATAAGAAGGATAGTCCGAGATTCGATGGAAAAAATTATTCTCTATGGAAGACTCGAATGGAGTGTCATCTAAGATGCATTGATGAACCCTACTAGACAATTACAAAGAATAGTTATATCATCCCACAGAATGGTCCTACTTTAGTTGAGATTAAGGATGTTGAGTACAATATTAAGGCTAAGGAAGCATTGTTGAGTGCTCTGACTGATTCTAAAATGAAAAATGTTATGGATCTGAAGACTGCTTATGAGATCTAGAAAAAGTTGGAAACTTTGTATGAAGGTGATGCTCATGTGAAGATTGCTAAGCTATAAAGCCTGAAAGGGAAATATGAAATGTTGAGAATGGGAGATGATGTGAACATTAATTTTTTCATATAGAGAGTGAATGAACTTGTGTTTAGTATCAGATGTGCTAGTGGAACATTGGAAGAATCAGAGATTGTTACTAAAGTGCTCAGATCTTTTCTTGTTACATACAAAGACAAAGCTATAGCTATTGAGGAGATCTAAACTTTGACAAATGTAACCAAAGATACTTTGATTGGTAAGCTTACTCATTTTGAGTTAAGTGAGTTTGGTGACACTCTTCCTAAGACCGAATCTACATCCAAAGCTACTATCTCCGGAAAAGATAAGCAAAGATATGATCCGAGTGAAAGTTCTAGAAAAATATTCAAGTATGAGGAGGAAATGTGAGAGATTAAAGAAGAAGAGAGAAAATTAGATGAGCTTGAAGCACTTATTGTCAAGAGGGAAGCTAGAGGAGAAGGTAAGTATAAAGTGAAATTTCCTATTAAATGTTTTTCTTACAATAAGATATGTCATTTTGCATCAAGGTGTTGAGAAAGAGTTCCTAAGACAAGATCCAACAAGCCTAGATTTCAAAGAAAGTGTTATTTTGCTGGTGATGACGGTGTGACATATGATGAATCTAATAAAGGGAATGCAAGTGAGGAAAAATGGGTATTTATTGCTATCAAGGAAAATGATCTTGTACCTACTAAATCTACTAGTTGAACAAATGTGGAGAAAGGCCTAGCTGCCAGAGTTGAAGAAAAAGATGAATGGGTGATTGAAAATGGATGCTCTCATCACATGAAAGGTGATAAAAGTAATTGTTTGAGCTTGGAAAAGTATTATGGTGGTGTTGTAAGATTTGGAGATGAAAAATTTAGTGTAATTCGTGGCAGAGGATCTATTTCTCTTGATGGTAAGCATAATACTAATGATGTTCTATATGTGGAAGGTTTGAAGCATAATCTCTTAAGTGTGGGATAGATGGTTGAAAAGGGATACAATCCTCAATTCAAGAATGGAAAGTGTAGAATATTGGGGAATTCCATAAATGTGATTTCATCAAGTACAAAAACAAAAGGTAATATCTTTCATCTAAATGCTACTAGTAAAAGTTGTTTGATTGCTCAAGTTGATGAAAGTTGGTTGTGGCATAGGAGAATGTGTCATGTAAATTTTGACAATATTATCAAGATAAGTTCTACTCGGGTTGTGAGAGATCTTCCTAAGTTGATAAAACCTACCAATACTATATGCAAGGAATGCCAGTTAGGGAATCAAATTAGAGTTTCATTTCAGAGAAAAAACAACATTGTTCAAATGAACTATTGGAGCTTGTTCATACTGACTTGTGTGGTCCTTCTAGAGTTAGAAGTTTACAAGGATACAAGTATTTCATGCTACTTATTGATTATTCTAGAATGATGTGGGTTACTTTCTTAAGGGAAAAATATGAAGCTTTGGAGAAATTCAAGATTTTCAAGGATATGGTTGAGACAGAGAAAGGTCTAAAGATTAAATGTCTGAGATCAGATAGAGGTGGTGAATTAACTTTTTGTGAGTTTAATTTTTTTTTTAAGGGCATGGGATAAAGAAACAATTATCTGCACCACGAACCCCTCAGTAAAATGGAGTTGTGGAAGGGAAGAACAAGACAATAGAAGAAGCTACTAGGACTATGATGCTAGAAGGAAATGTTCCTCATATCTACTCGAGAGAAGTTGTGAGTACTATTTTTTACACTCTCAATCATGTACAAGTCAAAGGTGATACTGGTAAGTCTCCTTACGAGATATGGTATGGTCATAACCCTACTGTTAGATACTTCAAAATCTTTGGAGTAAATTCCATATCAAAAGAGATGAAGATATAGGAAATTTTGATGCTAGAAGTGATGAAGGAATCTTTCTTGGTTATTCTACTAATAGAAAATCCTACTGGTGCTACAATAATAGATTGAGGAAAGTAGTTAAGAGTGATAATGTCAAGGTTGATGAAGAAATGGTTAGACCATCCAGAACCTATGAATGTGATTCAGATGATCAGAATGAAAGTTTAGATAAAGGAAAGAAAGTCCAAACTCAAAATCAAGTTCAGATCACTTTGGTGAATTAGGAAAATCAAGATGAAGGAACTAGTGAAAGTGCAAAAGTGAGATCACAAGAGCCTGAAGTTCAAGAACATCCCAAGACTCCAATTTTTGTAAGACTAAATAATTCAGAAGATATAATTATTGGTAACAAGAACAAAGGTGTTCAATCCAGGAGAAGAATTGCAGAAGAATATTGTTTGATCTCAAAGACTAAGCCCAATAGTGTCAATGAAGCATGTAAATATGAACATTGGGTGGAAGCAATGAAAGAAGAACTACTAAAAATTGAAAAGAATGATACATGGATTCTTATCCATAGACCTAAGGACAAAAATGTAATTAGAACTAAATGGGCCTTTCAGAAAAAAAAAATTGAATGAGCAAGGTGAAGTTGTTAGAAACAAAGCAAGACTGGTATGTAAAGGATATTTTGAGATGGAAGGAATTGAATTTGAACAAACATTTTCCCCCGTTGCTAGGATTGAAGCTGTGAGACTATTTCTTGCTTATTATGCTTACAAAAACTTCATGGTTTATCAAATGGATGTCAAGTTAGCATTTCTAAATGGAAAACTGGAAGAAGTGTATATTGAGCAACCTGATAGATTTCAATTGATTGATTAGGGAGATATGGTTTTTTAGTTGATTAAATCATTGTATGGACTTAAACAAGCCCCAAGAGAATGGTATGCTAGATTGGACAAGTATTTGTTAAAGCTTGGATTTAATAAAGGTATCAATTGATAGTAATTTGTATTTCAAGATTGATCATGATAAAGATTTGATTATTGAAGTCTTTATTGATGATATCATTTTTGGAGGAGATGATAGTTTGTGCATTAAGTTTGCTGGTTTGATGTAGAGTGAGTTTGAGATGTCTATGATTGGAGAAATTAAATTATTTTTGGGATTGAAAATTACTCAGCTAGATAAGGGGATCTTTATATCTTAGTCCAAGTATGTGAAATAATTGCTAAATAAGTTTTGTATGGAAGATTAAAAGTTGATTGGTACACCTATGGTGACAAGATGTAAGTTGACACAAGATGATGATTCACCTAAAACAAACCAAACTAGATACAGATCAATTATTGGTGGATTACTTTATTTGACTCAAACTAGACCTGATATCATGAATGTCATATGCATTGTTGCAATATTTCAAGTTGATCCTAGGTGTTGCCACAATAGTGTGTCTCACTTTTGGGATGTGTTGATTTTTGCCTGAAATCACTTTTTTAGAAAGAACTAATGATTTAATTCTTAGAGGCTCCATCTAAAGGGTTTTAATTGAAGAGGGATAGATAAGACCCCCTTAGATCAATCCCCCTTGGATAAAAACCCTCTAGTATTAAATCATACCCACAATGGAGTTTGCTTCACATTTATCAAAATGCAAGCAAAAAACCACATTTTCTTTACCTTTTGAGGGATTAAATAACATCATTTAAAAACTATATTTTACAAGATTGTAGCCCTTGAAACAAGCTTTCTAACAAGTATGTGTTTGATATATTTTCATTTTATCATGAATTTAATTTTCAATTTTTACTAAACATAGGTTTTTCTCTGAACATCAAACTCTTTGTTGTGTAGAGGTGGAAAAATAGTAAACTATTGTAATTTTTTTCAAAAAATACATATTCCCTAGGTATTGATGTACTTGTTTTGCTCAAAAAATAAAAAATTAATTTTAATGTATACACAAAAAGTTAGGTTGTACAACACACACGAATGTCGAAATTATAGTTACAGTGAATTCAAAAATTAATTTAAAAAAATATGCAACCAAAATTTATGAAAAAATATCCTTTCCATAGATATTGATGTTGAGAATCAATATTTCAAAAATTAGAATTTAATCCTTTATAGAAAAAAAATTATGGTGTACGAAACAAACATTACTTTTTGAAAATGTTGTTTTCTATCTAAAACCAGTTATTAAAGGAGATATTGAAATATTCATGATTTATTTCAGAAAATTTCAAAAAAAAAAGAATTAGAATGTACTCAGAAATTGCCACAAATTACTAGTTCACATCATCTTCAAATTCTTAATAGTTTAGCTGGTGCAGGTCTCAGAAGATGAATATTCAGTTAAAAATATTGATGTAAATGTCCATCTTGGGAAAAAATTGAGACATGGTATTGTGATTTCACCTTCCTAAGGAATCTCATGTGATAGTTGTGAAGAGGATTTTCAGGTACTTGAAGGAGATAGTTGATTTTGGTCTATGGTATCCCAAAGAAGATGACTTTACTTTGAGTGTCTTTATTGATGTTGATTGGGTAGGAGATGTGAATGAAAAAAATAGTACTAGTGTTGGTGCATTTTTCTTGGGAAAGAAGTTGATTTCATGGTTAAGTAAGGAGCAAAATTCCATTTCTTTATCTACTACATAGGCAGCATACATTGTTGTTGTAACAATTGTACTCAAGTATTGTGGATGAAGTAGATGTTGAAAGATATCATATTTTTGTATGATGAGCCTATTTCTATATTATGTGATAATTCATGTGCAATTAATATTTCTAAGAATTCGGGGTTGCATTCAAAACCCAAGCATATATCTATCAAGTTTCACTTTTTGAGAGAGAAGATGAGTGAAAAGGAAGTCAAATTTGAGTATGTGCCCACTAAGGAACAAATTGTATACATCTTTACCAAGTCATTGCCTAAGGATACTTTTGAGTATCTTAGAGGAAAGCTAGGGGATATTACCTTTCCTAATTAGAATTAAGATGCATTGAATTGTATCAGTCCATGCATTTCATAGTCATATCTTGATCTAGATTGATGTTGTGGTGGCTACTACTAAGGGGAAGTAGTCAGATGTTCAGAAATGTGCTTTAGAGCTCATATGGAGAAAGATAATGTGTATCTTTTTCATCGATGTCAAAGGGGTTGAAGAGTCATGTGAAAAAATGTGAATTATTTAGGGAGAAGAGTCAAAATCTAAGGGGGGAGAAAGTGCCAAGAGATAGTTGCATTGATGCTATTTTTCACATCTGTAAAGAATCGAACTATTTTTTTTCCAATTCTTTAAAGATCAATATAGCTCAAGCACAACAGTCACCCGTTAAGGTTAGCTCCAAAACCAAAATGATGTGGAAGGTAACTTTAACCATGAATGTGCCTAGGAGAGGCAAGCATATGGTCAAAGAATCTTGTGCATGTAGTACTGGAAGTAAACAATGCTGAAGGAACTCAATGCCAAGAATGTGCTTCCAAACCCAAGGTGGGAAAGGAGCTACCATATGGCGGGGGTACTAAAAGAGATGATGCAATGTTGAAAATTAAACTCAACACCAAGCATGTGCACTCCAAACCCAAGGTGGGAATGGTGCTATCATATGGTGGATATTCTATTGATGAAAATGCAGTGTTGAAAATAACTCAATCATCAAGCATGTGCACTCCAAGCTTGAGGTGAGCAACGCGCTATCATATGATGATGAGGATCTAATGCAATAGAACAAAGACTGAGCTAGGCACAGTCTCTTCCACAATTGTGGGAATGAAAAGAAACTAGAAAGAAAGAAGTAGCTGCCAGTACTACTGTTCAACTTTATAATGAAGTAGAAATGTTTGCCAAGAACATAGAATAAGAAGTCTATCAATGCTACAATATTGTATATGGTCTCTCCAAAGCTCAACAAGACCTCCTAGACTCAAAACCCACTCAAAAGATGAACTCTTTCAAATCTGATATGACTGAACAAGACTGAAAATGCACAAACCAACAACACTGTAACTCACTAAAATGCTCATAACTCTCTCTAAACTCAAATGACATGAAATCTGATGCAAATGAACACTATGAAGATGGAAACCAGATTCTAATCAGGAAATGACTCTAAAAACTTGTAAATTTATTTTCTAAACATTTTCTAGGAAAAACATAATGGTATGGCCTCCAGAAATGTTCTACCAACAAGATAAAATCAGATTTTTCATTAAAAATCACCAAAATTTGCACAATGGGGTGCCTAGGGCATATAAATGGTTTTAGCCAATACCTAGAATGAATATATTTTTATTTTTTGACTTATGAGGAAAAACAACATGCAGCTATATTGAAACAGCAACTCCAAAACTTCATTAACAAGCTTGAAATTGAACTAAAAATGCACAATAACTACTACAATGCAAAATCTCACCACAAAATCCACTCAACTAAAAACTAACTCTCCACTAGTTGCTATCTTTCAAGTAGGAAGTCAAGCCCATGCTAGGAGGCATGCATTCCTCGAAGCATCCCTATTACCATTTCGACAGCATAACATTACTGAAGACATAAGATGATGAACTGAAGAGCTGAGGCCTATATTTATAGATTTGAGAGAATCCTCTAGAAACTTTAAGAAGGGCGTCCAAAATAGCCAACACTATTCAAACTTGTGTTTGACCCCCATTTTCCTCCAAAAGTGGTGTCCACTTCAATAGGCAATATTTCTTTTAATTTAAAATTACCTTCTCAAAATTTGGCATCCCCTTTCTCCAAGCAATATTTTGACTTTAGGAATTATTTAATTACCTCCTAATGAGGCATGCAACCATGAAGTCCTCCTTTTAAAACAACTTAAAGTGATAAAGATAGGACAAGGTGTCAACATTAAAATATAATATTATTTAAATCAACCCAACTTATCTCTCTAGAAAATGCACCCAAAGGCCAAAAATCAAAATACCAACTGAGTTGGCTGAAGAAGAAAGCATGTTGAACTAATGCCAACTGGACTGCTGCCAAAAATTAAATTTACTAAAAATAGTAAATTAAGAAATTTGCTTGGATCAAATTGCGTGCGATACCATTGTGAAGCTTTCTGAAAACCCAAAAATAATCCACAATCCAAAATCCCAAACTCTAAGATGTAGCTATCATAACTTACTAAAAAAGTAAGTCTAGAAAGGTTGCCTGACATAGTTGCATGTCATATCTCTGTGAAGCTCTCTAAAAACCCAAAAGGAATCTAAAATCAAAACAACCAAACTACAACATGAAAATCCCTTAATCTTCAAAAGTACCCACCAAGCAGCCGAAAACCCTAATTCTGCCTCTGACTAGCCAAAAGCACATCGGGGATAGGCCATCAATCACTGAAAAGTGTAGTGCTAAAAATGGGCACATTACAACATCATGTGTTGCCATCAATGCCAAAGGGGGAGATTGTTGGATGTTGCTGATATGTGGTTGTCATTGATGTCAACACTATTAGCATTAAGGTTATATATGTTGAGGATATTGTGAAAATTATAATAAAATAAGTTGTAGGTTGTCAGTAGTGTAGTGAAGTTCAGTATGTTGGCTAGCTCAGTATGTTGATGACAAGAGGTTGTGGATTAAATTTTGTTGTCGATTATATCTATTTTATCCATGTAAATTTTCAAAGATCCGCATGAATATTTGATCAAGTTATGAGTATTTGTGTTCTAACAGTTTTTTATTGCTTCATTTGGTGTTCCTAAAAGATGATGATGTGATTCTAGTAATTTGAGTTGTTGTAGATGATTTTGTAGTGATTCATGATTTTTTTGGATGTTTCTAGATTGTGCTCTATCGGTCTTGTACATCTACATTGATTTTTGTCCTCGCCATTAGTGATTTTATTTTGTGAGTTCATGTTTTCCTTGTTCATGGCCGACAGGGTGATTGTAGCATGTTGTGGATCTTCGAGGAATAATTTTTGGAGGTGTTTCATGTTTGAGGATGTTGTTTTGGGCCTTCACTATGTTGTGTCTGACATTGGTTGATTCACATTGAAAATTGTTTATTGATTTGGGCCAACAGTTTGTACACATTTTATATTTTATTGAGGCCGACATTTCAATGATCTTATTCCTAGTTGCAGATATATATGAGCAATTTTTTTTACCACTGAATGGATGTGAAGTAGTGATGTGTGAGTCTTGTGTGTGAATAATGTTCTAGTATTTTTAAGGAAGAAGTAAAGTGTGAAGAAGAGTGAGAAGAGTTTATGAGTTTAACCAAAACTATAATTAGGCATTAGAAGATGCTATTTTCTCAGTTTAAAATCTTGTGGATGTAATCTTCATGTTTTTGTAAGACAATGTGTCTTCCTTGGGTAGTAAGCCTTTTTGTATTTGAGTAGTGAGCTCTTGGCAGTGCACCTAAATGCATGTGTATTCCCCATTTATAATTATTTATACTTTTAATAGAGTATAATCTTGTGGAATAACCTCCACCGTGGTTTTTCCCCTAACAATTTTTCCAGGTAAAAAATATTAGTGTTATGTGTGTTTCAGATGTGGTGATGGTTTATGCTTCCATTTTTATTTATGAGATTTGAGAATAAGTTTAATAAGTTTAATTTCTAAGACAACTGACTCACCCCCCCTCTCAGTTGTCAGCCATTTTGTTTCCAACAATGAGTGGGTCTCCTTATATAATATTTACCTCATAGGATCTACCAATGAACACTAATAAAAAACCATCCCCTTTGTACATTCCCACATGTATTAACTTGAACACCATAATTGATGTTCTCATTGACCCTACATACTAGGTTGATGTTATCACATAGGAGATCATGTTGATAAAATTCCTACATAAGGATTTACACGATGACTCAAAATGAACTATACATACACATGATGGGATTTTCATTCCTCCAATTGGTTTTATCACCTTGTTAATCCCTATTGGGCCTAGGGCTATGAATGCTTTCTTTAACATCATCCTGAGGTCTGAGTTGTTTAGAGTTAAACTAGGCATTATGTGGCTCATTTCCATAAATGTAGTTCCCTCAGTGATTCATAAGTGCTTAAAGTTCTCTCATGAGGGTTAGGTGCATGTAGTCCATGATATTGGTTACACACCAATGGTTTCATGTGGGGGCTATTAGCTTGATCTCTTTTTTCCTACCTCTATTTTTCTACTCCCTCCTAGGATTAACCTATTGTATGCAACTTATGTGAAATATAATAATGGGGGCATAATACAAAAAGTAGCCTATCCTCCTTCTCCATATGCCATTTCAGTTAAAGCTTCCATGATAGTGTAGCATAAAGATACATGTCACTCGAAAAAAGGAGGAGAAGTCCATTTAGGCCTCTTCCTCTTCCTTTGTAGTTCCACCTACCTCTTCCTCTCACCCTATAGTGGAACCCTCAACTTGTGCTCCAATGCTTCTCTTGAGGATTCCAAAAAATGATTGCTTGGTGGAAGGCTAAGTAACAGGTGTTTGACCTTCAAATATTTCCTACAATGCCTTATCCTACTATGTATGGTAAGGGGAAGGGTCCACGTGGAGATGCTTCTACATAATAGCCTATGTGACCTCCTACTACTCCTACCCCTAGGGTAGAAAATGGGAAGAGGACCACCACTGAGGCATGTGAGTTTTCTTCTCCACCTATTATGGTATCAGCTCCTACATCTCTTCCTCTTATTCCTATCTAGGAGTTGTTCCCTCAATCGACAACAATTGTGATGGGAACTTGTATGAAAAAATAGGAGTTTTCTACTCCTTCTTAGGTCACAACCTTTAGCTCTTAGTGTTGGAGAAATCACCTTCTATGTGAGAATAATTATCAAAGGAAGGCTCTAGCAACTAAGTAGGCTACCTTACGAAAGGAGGAAGGGGAATCAACAACTCCTATTTTAGTGTCCACTATTATGTCCTCCCTTTCACCATTTCTGCTTTAGTTTTCACCACATCAATCTAATGGAGCTCCCAAAAAATTTGCAAATTATGAGTAGCAAATGGACTTAATCAGCATATAAAGCCCTTGTCCCCATGGTTTGGATAGGGCTTTGACTTAGGAAACCTTCTGTTCTTCTAATTTCACATTAACTTTCCCTGTTGGTTTCCTATTTTCTAAGTTGTCACTCGATCCATCATTTGCATTTGGCCACCGACCCCTCTAGTTTAGAACATTGGTCATTTTGTTTATCACCCACTTTGATGTTTTCCTGATGTTGGGTCAATAAATATTTTCCTAAATGACTTAAGCTTAATATATTCATCGTTGAGAGTTAAACCATTGTTGGCCTAACAATGGCTCCTTCTTTAATGCTAACTTTGTCGTATGCACAGGTTTAGGGATATGTGGCCATGGGAAATGATCTTGGTCATACCCCACCATATTAAGGATGTTAAATTTTAGTCGGTTATGTAGTGCGAGGATCATGAGATGAGGATATTTGTCCTTATATAGATGTGGGTCCCAGTCTCCACTGTTCACCTTACTACTTGTGGTTCCAACCTAAAGGTGAAGATCATGCATGGGGAATAATCTCTACCATTCCTCGCTAGCTTGCAAGGGAAAGATGAATGCTCGTCAAAGGCTATGAGAGTGGCGAGATCCTAACATGTGGATTAATCCACCAGTTAGTAAAATGGGTGAGACCCACCAATGAGTTAGGTGTCATCTGATTTGGACGAATGCTATTGGCCAAAGATGAACAACTAAAGAACTTCTGAAATTCAAACTCAGTCACCTTAGTGTGAGTTGTTTGATCTACCATCTCATCAAAGGATCGATAGCTAAAATTCAAAATCAACAAACAGGCATGTGCTATTTTTTTATTTTTGTAATTAGCAAGCATTAATGGTATGCTCTTTGCGAGAGCGATCAAATTGATCTCCATAAATGTGGAGACTTAATTCACGGTAATCATGATGCATAATATGCAGATTTCCGTGCACTTGGGAAATAAATAGTGATAATATGCACGTGAACAAATTGCCACCATTTCGTGCATGTGTTTTCTTTGGGAATTGATGGTTGTTATCATCATGTCACTTGATAAATTTAGGATGAATGACTACTAATTTCATCAGTTGCATTCAATAGTTAGTAATTTTTTGAATTTGAGCTAAGTGAATAGTGTTCAATTGCAAGCTCGAGAAGCTCCCAAGCATCAAAATGAGTAAGTAGGATACTATTAGAGTCCCCAATTAGGAGGTCACCAAGGTTCGCTACAAAGGAGTAGGATAGTGTCAATGAGAAAGAATGCAGCATACTAGAACATGCTCTAGTTGTAGAGAAGGTTCCTACTAATAAATCTTCACTGTCCTTGTCAGGTGTAGCAAAAGGCTATTGCACAAAATTGTTACTACTAGAAAGATACGAGAAAAAGGAAAAGAGCATGCCCTAGTCACATCTAGAGTTTCTAGGAGGGTAAGTTATCGAAATGGCTCATATAGGTGACAAAATTCTCCAATTGTGATCATAGATAGTTCTTCAGAGAGTGCTATAGAGACGAACTTGAGCTATTAGTGGTATCTCATGATGCAAACTCAAATTATTGCCCCAAGAATGAAGGTTCTATCAATGATGCCAATATTTGTGTAGACTCTAAGTGGGCATGATGGCTCTCTACCAAGAAACAATAAGAACCAAGAAGGAGATGAAGTTTCCTCTCCTATTGTTTGCAAAACATGAAGTGGACACATTTACCATGGATCTAGTGCTGGTGTTGGTCCTGTGTAATGGAATTTCTTTCTCAGTTAGTGAATTTCGTTATGAAGATGAAAGTATGTGTTGGTTGTTCTCATATTTTGGCATTGGTAAGTTTTATGTTAAATGTGGGTAATTGAAGTTGGATTTTGTGATGACTATGCTAACCAAAGATGTGGGTGGATGGGTTACACAGATGGTTACTAGTTACTTTTGGTGGTATTAGAAATTTTTTATGGTTACACATTTTGCTTCCCATTTTGGGTGAATGATTACAGATTGTGTTCTAGGGGAATTTTGAAATGAAATGCAAATTCTTGTGAAATGATACATTTGAATTGTAATTGCATTTCAAGCCAAAAGCTTGTTTGATCCTTGTGCTATAAAAGGAATTCATGGCTCATTTGCAAGGTGTTCTAGTCTTAAGTTTTGAGTCAGCTATATGTTTGGGTAGAAAACCAAGTATAGAAAGAAACTAATCAATAGGGTAGATTATTTATTTTGTCTCTAAGGCATGTATGTAGTAATCTTAAATGGTTTTATAGTAATGGTGGATATCGAAACAAATCTATAATTCTAATGCATGTACTCTCCTTTTGTGGTTGGTTGTAAATTTTGAATGAAATATCAAGGATACCTTTATTCATCTTCAAATATTTTTTTGAATGTATGTCTTTGTTTTTGCTTTGATTCAAGGAATCAATTAAAATGCTTAAATAGAGTCATGAAGTTGCGATAATTTACAAAGGATTTGGTAAGTAGTTATGTCTTAGAAACTATGAGATCCATGATGCAATGTGAGAGTTTTCCATTATTATTAGAATTAAATAGTTTCTATATTATTGGTTGTTATGTATGTGACTTTGATGCCCTATTTGACAAGACACTGATCTATTTGTTAAATATTTACATCAGAAGTATATTAGTTGTTTGTTTGGTCACCAATTTGAAATCAAAATGCAAATTCATTTCAAAATTCATCAAACATGAGGCATGTGTGTGAAGTATTTTGAAATAACCCTTGGTTCCTATTGAGTGAGCCACAATTTTCTCAAAGATAAGCCAATATTTCATTAATTCATGTATATTTGCTCCTCATAGGAATTGATCTATGAATTAATGTGTTCTACAATGTATGAAACAAAATGAACATAGTAGGAATACCCCCTAGGTCCCAAAGAGCTGGAAGTGTAGAATATTTTAGTCTTCAACTAAATCTTGTTAGTTTGCCATTAATTTTTAGGGTCTTGAGTATATTAGTTGGCTACTCATTAAAGATTCCTTAGGTGCACTAGAAAAACACCAAAATAATGGTGACTCTATTGGGGAAACTCTTATTCTCCAAATGTAGATACAAAATGCAAAGTTAAATGGTGATGTGAATTTGAACATCTTATTCAGAAACTAACAAATTCTTGAACTTGGTAAATGAATTGAGTGCAACAAAGATTGAAGGATTTGATCATGACTCCATTGTGGAAGATAGCCCAGAATGTATTCTATTTGTGAAGAAACTTCATCTCATTTTAAGTTTATTCCTTTGAAAGGAGGTGGTGACTATGATTTAGAGAGCCTGATAAAGCATACATCAAATTGTCAGATCTACAGTTTTAAAGATAAAGGATAGTCAGTCGCTACAAAATACCAGGTACTCTCATAGAATTTAAAGAAATTAGAGCATATTATGGGTAAATCAAGATAAATTTACAATTCTTGAGATGTAAATGATTCCCTAATAGTTGAACTAGCACTAGATGATTGAATACTAATGAATATTTAGCATACCTTTTGTGTATAAGCTAAAATTTGTGCATTATGATGAAAGGAGTATGTTATATTGTTAGATCTTAGGAATCATTTATAGGGAATATATGTGCTAGAGGATTAGGATCACAATTCCAAAAGGAATTGATGTAATATTGTATAATTGCACAGTTTATTTTAAATTCATTTCCAAGTACTAAGGATGAGTTGTTAATTTATGCAATCTAGTGTAAATAGTGATAAAAGCATGTGTAGTGAACAATCCTTGTCCCACCAAGGCAATTTCAATACTGGTAGGTACATGGCCCTAAACTTTGAAAATATTTTGGGTTACCCAAATATTGTACCACCCAAGACCAAGGAAAAAATACCAAAGTTTAGTGGTGAGAGGGTCTAGAATTTGCTGATGTGATGGGAGATTATGAGAGATTTTGAAGCTGTAGTTATGAAACTATTTGTTCAATCCCTGAAAGAAGACACAAGAGACTGGTTCTCTTTCTTTCCAATGTCTTTTGTACATTTTTGGAGTGAACATAAGGCAATCTTCATGGAGTGGTTTGGTGAAAGGATAAATCCAAGTGTTGCAAGGAAGAATTTAATAGAGATATCCATGAATAAGGAAGAGTTGGTCCCTACTTTCAACCTTAGATTTGCAAAGGTTATAAGAAATATCATTTAAGACATGAGACCAAATGATGTAGAAGGTTTGGTTGTGTATTTAGGATCATTTGATAGTATTATGGGCTTCTTGTTGAGAGATAAAGAGCCTACTACTTTACAACAAGCTTACCAAGATGCTATGAATATTGAGAACAATTTGAAATAATCGATCATGAGGGGACCTGTGACTGCTAGTATGAATGACTCTAATAGAATTCAAACTATTGAGCAAAAACAATCAGGAAGTAAAAGTGTTTGTTGAGAAAAAGATCCCTTAGAGGTCATATTTGCAGTACTTCCACAAGATGTAGAATAGGAGCAAGCATCAACCTCACATCAACAAGGATTGGGAAGGGTTGACTTAGTATTCTCTGTCAGAGAGTTGTATGAAATGAAAGGAAATGTAAATGAATCACCATATGACTTGTTTTCAATATTCCGAGATGTTTTGATGAAGATACCCAAGAGATTCAAATCTAATTACTCAATTTGCATTGATTTGCTTTGTGAATTCTATAAATCAGGATTAAGCAAACTGCCTAAGAATTTGAAGCCCCATAGTCTTGATAAGGTAGTGGATTGGATAAGTGTTATGGAAGAAATTAGGAATAGTTATATGCCACATGTTGTTTCCTGAAATGTGGGTAATAAGAGAATTAAAGGCTAAGGTTGATAGATCAAGAAGATGCATCAAAATGTGGATAGTTAGTAGATGACTTTTGTCATTTCACAAATAATCTAGATGTATGATCAAATAGTAGTAATGAAGATGAAGAGACAAAGTATGAGGATAAGAAAATAGTACCTAATTTTCTTCCTTTAGATGTCATAGTCTATGAGAAAACACAAGAGGTATAGGGTGAAACTTCACATGTTGATCTAGTCAGGAATAGTGATGCACATATCAGTGATGGAGATGTACCTAATCTCAATTGTACGAAACAACTAAGGAATTAAATAGATGAGATTGAGTCTGGTTGATCTTCTATTGAATATGATTCTTCTTATGAAATGGAGGTGGAGTCCTTTCTTGCAAGTAGGGGGTATGTTAATAGCCTTGAAGGGGTGTGTTTCCTAGGCAGTGAGCAATTCTCTTCATGTGAAGAATTTTTTGAATGCGGATCAATTGTCATGAATGCAGCAGATGAAGAGGATATTGATATTGTTTCTCTCTACTTTTCAAGTGATTACATTTATTTTTAATGCACTAATAATCAAAGAGATTAGGATCCTAACATTGAAGAGGGAGGGGTACATGTGACCACTATGAAGGTGTGCGAAAATCCCTTATTTTATGAACCATTGTTGTTGGGTGAGGTTACCAATGACGATCCCTACTGGTGCAAGAGCAATCCACTTTTTGTGCAAAATCCCAATGAGTCTCTAGTAGATACTTGTGGACATACTAGAATTGATGCAAGTTAGACAAGAACAGGTGAGTGCCTAGATGGCATTGAGGTTTATAATCTTCTCTTTGGAGATGGTAATGTTGAAGCATTGATATCCCATTCACATGGAGAATACAATGGTATAAATGTTGTTGAATAGGGTGGTGATGCACATAATGGTAGGTATGAAGTTGGAACTATCATTTCCCATGATGGTGATTGTAGATACAATACTACTATTAATGAAAATATCAAGCACAAGGCAAAGGTTGTTCATTATGATGAAACAAGGGTGGATGAATATCTACACATCCCTATAGATTTTGGTGATTATGGTAAGGTGACCACTAAAGTAATATCTACACCTACAAATGGAAATGAAGCACATATTAGTGAAGGAGAAGGCTTAGTTCTTGACCATAAGGAGAAAAAATTTGTAGAATCCTCAAATCATATGGGTAGCATAGAATCTTTTGATTGGTATGAAGAGCTATTAGATGATATAAACAATAGTGAATGTGCTAATGATCAATATGAGGTGGCTTTCAAGTGTTACCTTGTTGATACCCCATATCTTCTTGATTTGATCATGGAACTATTCCCATTAAGTGGATATAACCTTGGTATTGAAGAAAAATTAAATGTTGATTCATTTGAACAAGAAAATGTATACTCAGTCTTGGGTCATGATCTCCAACTCATGCAAGTTCTTGAATTTGAGTCTTTTTATTTTGATATATTTGAGGATTGCCTACATAATGTGAGTCAGAATAGTTGCACCATCCGGAAACTAGAAATATAGGAGGGGTATCAATACAAGATTCATGATAGAGACAAAGAAATGGAATATGAATATTTCATTTCTCCAATGCAACCAAAGGAGACCATGTCAAAATGGGATTATGGGTAAGACTATTTCAAAGGAATGGTGGGTCATGTTGGTTGTAATGAAGTCGATGGTGCAAAAGTACTTGGATCAATGAAGGATCCATTTCCAATAGATAAAGAAAAAATATTTGATAGAGGAAAGAACTATGCCTATGTTTTGGGGCCAAGGGACTCCTATTTGAGGAGTGAACCCAATTGGGTGAAAAGGCTTCTCAAGGAAACAAATTGCATTGTATATTTTGTTAATAATGTATATAGTTTGGTTTGGTGTGTCTGCTTGCCTTGTCTAGGTAAGCTCTTGGGTTTTTTTTTTCTATCCTGGTCTACTTCAACTAAAGATCTATATTCTCGCTATACCTGCTAAGGGTATACGTCCCCAAGCATGAACCACTGATGGAGCTCCCCAAAAATTTGCAATTTATGAGTAGCACATGGACTTAATCAACATATAAAGCCCTTGTCCCCATGGTTTGGATAGAGTTTTGGCTTAGGAAACCCTCTGTTCTTCTAATTTCACATTGACTTTCCCTGCTAGTTTCCCATTTTCCAAGTTTTCACTCAAGCCATCATATGTGTTTGGCCACTGGCCCCTTTGGTTTAGAGCGTCAATCATCCTGATTGTCATCCACTTTGATGTTTTCCTAATGTTGGGTCAATAAATATTTTCCTAAATGACTTAAGCTTAAGTCATTCATCCTCGAGGGTTAAACCATCATTGTCCTAACAATGGCTCAATATTTAATGCTAGATTTGTTGTATGTGTAGGTTTATGGATATGTGACCATGTGAAATTATCTTGTCTATAGCCCACTAGATAACGGATGTTGAATGTCGGTTAGTTACATAGTATGAGGATCATGAGATGAGGATGCATGTCCTTATACATATGTGGGTCCCGGTCTCTACTAATGAGCTTACCACCTATGGCTCCAAACTAACAATGAAGATCATGCATGAGGAATAATCTCTACCATTCCCCACTAGCTCACAGGGAAAGATGAATGCTCATTAAAGGATGCAAGATTGGTGAGATCTTGACATGTGGATTAATCCACCAGTTAGCGAAATGGGTGAGATCCGCCAATGGGTTAGGTGTCATCTTGTTTGGATTAATGCTATTGGCTAGAGATGGACAAGCAAAGAACTATTCAAACCAAAACTCAGTCAGCTTAATGTGAGCCATTTGATCTACCATCTCATAAAAGGATAAATGAATGACATTTAAAATCAATAAACATGCACATGATAGACATTTAGTTCTCCAATTAGCAAGCATTAATGGTATGCTCTTTGTGGGAGTGGTCAAATTGATCTTCGTGCATGGTGAGACTTAATTGCTAGTAATCATGATGCATGATATGTATATTTCCATGCACTTGGGAAATAAATGGTGATAATATGCACACCAACAAATTTCCACCATTTCAAGTGTGTGTTTTATTTGGGAATTGATGGTTGTCATCATCATGTTGCTCGATGAATATAGGATGAATGACTGCTAATTTCATCACTTGCATTCAACATTTAGTAATTATCTCAATTTGATTTGAGTGAATAGTGTTCAATCGTAAGATCAAGAAGATCCCAAGCATCAAAATGAGTAAGTATGCTACTATTAGAGTCCCAATTAGGAGGTCCCCAAGGTTCAGTGCGAAGAAGGAGCAGGGTAGTGTCAATGATCAGGAATGCAACGTACCTGAACATGCTCTAGTTACAGAGGAGAAGGTTCCTGCTAATAAATATACACTTGTCCCTATTAGGTGTCACAAAAGGCTATTGCACCAAAGTGTTTCCACTGGGAAGAGAGGAGAAAAAGGAAAATAGCCTACCCTAGTTGCATCCATAGTTTTGAGGAGGGTAAGGTATGCACATGGTTTGTATAGGCAAGAAAATTCTCCAATTACAATCATAGATAGTTATTCAGAGAGCACTACAAAGATAGACACGAGCTATCAACAGTATCTCATGATGCAAACTCTAATTTCTGCCCCATGAATGAAGGTTCTATCAATCATGCCAATATCTATGTGGAATTTGAGTGGGCATGATGGCTCTCTAATAGTAAAGGACAAGAACCAAGAAGGAGATGAATTTTCCTCTCCTATTGTTGCCACAACATAGAGTGGGAATGTCTACCATGGCTCTAGTGCTAGTGTTGGTCCTATGTAATGGAATTTCTTTCTGGGTTGGTGATTTTTGTTATGAAGATGAAAGTATGTGCTAGATATTCTCATATTTTGGCATTGGTAAGTTTTATGTTGAATGTGGGTAATTGAAGTTTTCTTTTGTAATGATTGTGCTAATTTTGGATGTGGGTTGATGGGTTACTGGTTACTTTTGGTGGTATTAGCAAATTTTGATGGTTACACATTTTTCCTCCCCTTTTGGGTGAATGATTGTAGATTGTGTTTTTGGGGAATTTTGAAATGAAATACAAATTATTGTGAAATGATATTGATAGAGCCCCCAAAATTATTTATAATTTAAGGTCCTTTTGTGCTTGGTAGTAACATGTCACATCTCAACCATAGGTAGGGTTTAGGGTTTTACCTCGACAACCTTGCTCTCAATTTCTCCATGGAAAATTCTTGGGTGTTTTAATTTTTTGTTGACTTATTTTAATTGATTGTTGATGATGTAAGTTCTATTATTAGCCATCGTTATGTGTTCCTTATCAGCCCCTTTGCTTAGGTTATTCAGTCACTTTGAGCCACAAATAATGTTAATCTTCCCAAAGTCATTTTTTAAAATTGTGTTCATAAGTGACTTAAGTCTAAGTCATTGATCTCCATAGGTAAACTCTCGTCGGCCTAGTCAAGGTGCTCTTTTATGACAAATTTTGTTGCATGTGTAGGTTTTAGTGTTACTAGATTATGGGATTTAATCTAAGCCACTCCCCACTAGATCACACATCCTAAGTGATGATAGTTTAATTGCTACAAGACCAATGAGATATTGACATGTGTTTGATTGGGTGTGTAGACCTAGCTATTGTGTTTCATTCCAACGCTCGAGGTTTTAGGATCAACAATGATGATTGAAAGATGAAAGATGATCACCACTATTCCTTGCTAGCTTGTCGAGATAAGATGTAGATTCGTTAAAAGCAACTTTTCTCTTGAGAAGCTACCATGTATGTTCTACGACTATTGGTAGGTGGAGCCCACAAGTACATGAAGAAGGCCCATTTGGCATGTTTCTACTGGCCATTTTTCCAAGCTAGAACAACGATGTAAATTCAAATGTCATTGACTCAATCTAAGTCATTCGAGATGGCCATCTAAGTTGAAGATTGACGATGTATATTCAAAGTTGTGAATTACGCCCATTGCAATTGTTTCACTTCATGTAAGTGGCCTATAATGGCAGAGGTGACCCATAAAATTATTCAATTCCTTCCAAAATTTGTGTATATAGTTAGTTCTTGCATATTTGGGATTTGAGGATGTGTCTAGAGTGATGCAAAGAACTGAAAGAAGTTATTTACAGAGTTCATCCTGATTGGCATTACCTAGGGTTCATTACAGTTGAAAGCCCTAAGTACAAAAAATGTAGTTTTATGCTTTTTTCAATTTTCTAAATTAGGGCTCACTTTCAATTTTCTTTTAGATGATTGTTTTATTTCGTTAATTTTGTTACTTAGAGTTAGGGTTAGTTTTTTCTTAATAAAAGGTCGTAACCCTAGAAAATCATCTCGAATTAGCACTCACCTTGAGTCATAGATTTCAATTAGGAGGTTAGTAGTAAATTTTTTTTTTGTTAGAACCCTGGTATATATAAAATTCATCACTCCCAAAGTACAAATTTCCACCTCTTCAACCCAGCCCATAACACTCTCCCAGTATGTAATCAACTTGTTGCCCTCTTCTAAAAATATGAAACTAGAAGCAAAGGTCTTATTCTATGGCCCTACTACGAGAGAAGGAGTGATTGAAAAATAGTGCTTCATAAAAGATGTTGAAGTTCCTTATACTATATGGAAGCTTTTTCAGCATTGGTTTGGGATCAAGAACATTGGAGCCCCTCTATGTAATCCTTGGAGGTTAGATATGGGAAAGTCAATTGTTCCCAACATGTATATGGATGTTGATATTTTGAAAGATATTTCCTCAAGGTATGACCTGATTTCTAGGGTGGTCAGGACATTTAATAGGATAGACATGGTAAAGAAAACAAGTAAGGAGATTGAAGATATTTTTGACTTGCATGAGTAGAGTTAGGATATGGTTCCTTTGGATATGGATGACATTAGGAAGGAACACAATAACACCAAGGTGTTCATCAGGACAAGGATGTTTCCTATGCATACTGCAATGACTGGCACTAGGAAACACAAGAGGAGAATCAAGATTGGTGAGAAGGAGATTAAGACCTTCTCAATGAGTTATTTTGTGAGTTATTTCAAGAAGATTGTTTATTCCTTGTTCTAGATCATTAGTTTTTCTCCACCTGACACATTGCAGAAAGAATACAACTTTTTGGCCATAGATTTGCAACACCCAGAGTATAGCATAGTCTATGATTATGGTGCTTATCTGGAAAAACATATTCACAAAGGTTTGGTTGCGTTGAAGGAAGGGAAACAATGGGTAAATTTTTGGTGGTATTCACTATTAATGCAAATGTTCTTGCATAAAGGGTAGAAGATCTTTGACAAGGATATAACTTTGAGAAGGAAGGAGGAAGGTGTTGATTTTCCTATTTAGTGTTGGACCTGAATTCTGGATAAGGATGACAAGAAATACAATTTTGTGATGTTTCAAAATTATTTTTCATTAAGAAAAAGGAGGTCCCTGATATATGAGCCACCAAAAATTCCCAAAGAAATTCATGAGTTCTTGAGACCCATGGAGATGAGGCTAGACTTGAACTTGGGTCATAATTGGGGAGACTTGATTTTATATCCTCACAAAACAATTTTTAGAAAATATGGAAATGGTCTAGATCCATATGTCTCACCAAGAGATGAACCTTTAAGGATAGAATTCCTTGAAATCATGAGGAAATTAGGAGCTTCATAGACAATGCATCTACTTGATACAACAAGGAAAGGGTCATTCTTTCCAAAGTGGACAACATTTACTAATTATGTTCTCATGAAAGGGGCATGGAAGCAATTAGTACATCTTTTGGCACCTTATAAGTTGGAGACTATGCACACATTGAATCATGATCTTGAGGGCTTTATTACCAAATTGAAAGTGGATAAGAAGTTGATTAATTTTGTGCATATCTTTGATTATTCTAAAGATGTAATTAGGAATATTTTTATCTTTCAAGAACGAGATGAAAGGAAAGCTAAATCTATTGCTTATAGGAAGATGGTAGAAGAAAAATGGAAGAAGGATCCCTAATATGATCCTTTTCCAAACACACCTGATGAATTTGGAAAAGTCATGCACGTTATGGAAAATTTTGAAAATGTAGTTGGTATGTTGAGAGAACAACGTGAAGTAATAAACAAAGGAAAAGAAATAATGGTTGAAGAAGATATTGCAATGACATTGGAAGAAAGGCCTACATACCGGCCACCCAAGTAATCGAGAATCTACTCCAAGAGGAATAAATTAATTGATGAAGAACAAAGCTTGCCAACCGCTATCACTTCTGAAGGGCCAAAGGTAGATTCTCCTGAGAGTTCATGGCCACCACCTCTAAGATAGTTTCCTTTATCTATAATTGACCTTGATTCACCCTCTTGAAGTCTTATTCCTCCTAAGCACCCACCTCTAAAGAAGCAAAGAACTGAGGCAAGAGGAGTGGTTGAATATACTGATAGAGATGAAGATGACATATATATCACTCCTGAGGATATGCAGCAAGGAATGCCTCCCCCTATAGGGGAAATCGCCTTGAGCTCAAGAAAAAGTAGTCTTAGGTTGGGAAAGCTTGACATCAGTGGTTTAAATTGTGGAGATGACCCGAGAATAGAAGCTTGTAAGGAGTTTATAGAAGATGAGTCCTTTATTGTGACATCTGCATTCAAAGATTTCTAGTGGAGATCCAAAGCTGCAGAATATGCAGAGTAGGTGGCTACTGAAAGGAGTTTGCATCCAAAGTTTCCTAAGAATTTCATCTAGGCCAATGTGAGGAGTATTATGAAAAATTAATTTCAAAAGATTACTGCCCAGGATGGCAGAGAACTTGTAAAGAAGTGTGGTATGTTATTGCTACCAGAATGGAACATCAACTGATGCTATAGTCTTAGATTCTATAAGGAGGGTTGAAATGCCTCTAGTGTAGATAGAAGAAGAGTTGGAAATGACACTTCAAGGATTTTTATTTAGTGAAAAGTGGGATAAACTAGCAATCTAGTCATTTTCCATGGGATCCAGGAAACCAGTGGTTGTCAAGCCATCAGATTTTAGTGGACAACTACTTGTGAAGAGGGTTGATGATACCCAAAATTTGGAAGCAGTTGGCATGGCTATTAATGTTGCTACATTTACTAAAGCAACTGTTGAAAATATTACCCTTGAAAGGGATGACTTTAAGAACAAGTACCACAAGCTACTCAGTGAGTATGATAATAGTCAGTAGAGGGTAGTTGTATTAGAAATAGAGTTAGAATTCTATAAACAATGGGGAGAAATGCAAAGAGAACAGGGCTAGGCTAGCTCAAGTTATCAACCTCAATCACCTCCAATTGCATCCCCGTGACCTTTACCTCATGGTTAAACTTTACCAATGGTTCCATAAAGTTTGGGACAAGAGTCACTTTCAATAGAATAATTTAGCAAATCAGATCCTATCTCATAAAGTGAACCTATGAGGCAACAACTTCTTCTGGAAGTTCAGACATATAAGAAGTTGTTGGAAAAGGCTCCGAATATAATGTATGAAATATATCAAATAATGTTCATACTTTCTTGAAGCATATGAATGAGAAGATCCAGACCAAACTGAATAGTGTGCATTAAAATTATGCCCTAATGATGCAAGTAATAGGGTTGTCCCAAAGAGATAATGAGTTGGCCATGCCAATCTTAAACAAGTGGATCCCAAGAGTTGAGAGGTTAAAGTTGATAGTAGTTGGAGCTAGCTAGCATGAATATAAGTACCCTAATGTGCTTTGAAAAAATACAGTTGTGTGTGAACTAAGTGAGGAAAATTTTCAAGGATACATTGCCTCACTGGAGAAAAATATAAGATAATTAAGGACTCATTATGATCTAGCAGATTTCTCACCATTGCTAGATATTTAGCTCACTAATGTTGAATTGAAAGCATTGGAAGTATGGAAAAGGGAGATGGACAAAGTTATTGACTCCCAGGTGAATGAAATTTGTAAGGAAGTTGATATCAACACCTTTAATGACACTTTGGGAAAGTTGACATTTATTATCAGCTTTGTAGGAGGATTTTGAAAAGGAATCCAAGTCTGTAATAACAAAGTATTCCCCATACATGAAGACATTAGATAAAATCATCAATTTCAACTAGCCATATGATGAAGAATATGAAGAATGGGGAATGGTATTGGTTGGGTGATTTGGTTGGTAAACATGGATGTGAAACATATAATTGGTCAAGTATTATACAAGTCTAGCCTTAGAAGTTACAATGTATAAGATATATGTTTGATAGGTTATTATCAGTTGTTGATGATGTGGAATGCTAACTGAGATGTTGATTTATATTTTATTTGCATCATTTTTTCATTTTTCTCAATGAAGTGGATGTGTTATAATGAAGAAGATTATTCTTTTCGATATATGCTTTTTGGAAGGAAAATTTGCTCCTTACTACGAATGTAAATAAACTTTTTCTCATGTATATTTCCTCCATTTTGAAGAATGCAAATATAACTGAATTAGGGAATATTTCTTATAGCGGTCCAATTAGAATGTGACATGTACATCTAGTCTGAAGCTTGTGTTTGCTCCCTTATTTTATAAAAGGGAATTTAGGGCCATTTATGTGGGTCTTTTATTGAATTTTAGAACGAAATTGTGAAAATTAAGAACACGGAGTGAATATGCTAAGTCTTTGTCTAATTATTTGAGTCTAAATAGAAAATTTTGTCAAATGTATGGTTTCTAAGCATATATGAATTATAATGGATATTTTCCAAGTCTATAGTCTCTCCATTTTGATTTTGTACTTGAATTATTAATGAAAATTATAATAAGAGATCAGTTCATTAATTTTCACCACTTGATACTTTGATATATGTTTTTGTTTTAGCTTTGTTTCATAGAACGAGATAAAATTCTTTAATCAAATCATGAATTCATGTGCAGTGTCATTGAATTTGATAAGTAGTCTTCATAATTTGGTTACAGATTTTTGAATTGTAAAGTAGTATCACTTAGATCATGGGTGTTCATAATTAAATATACCTTATATTTCAATTTTCTCAGACTCCTACCCCATATATAATGGCACTGATCTTAACCCCTTTAATTCTTTCTCATGGTTCTAGTTACCCAACTTGAGAACAATCTTTTAAATAATCATTAATCTATCTTTAATATTTTGTACTTTGTGTTGTTTTATATTCTCAACTTAAGATGCATAATTAACTCAACGAATTTCCAACTTCTTGAGTAATTTCATCTGATTAGTCATTGTTGAGAATATACCTACTTGAATTTGCAATGTATACATGAATTGTCTAAAAGATTTGTATAATGTACATTGTGGGACCACCCTCCCAGGTTTTGCAGAGCCCAAAGTGTAGGAGATAAAGCAATTGATGTTATATCTCATTCATTGGCCACTTGTCTTTCAGGTATTCAAAAATTGAGTTTCAAAAACTCATAGGTAGTTGTTAAGACCTGATTGGTTCATTGAAAATAACCAACATAATGGTGAATCTACTGGGGAAGTAAGCTTTACAATTATTAGTTCTCTAGAATTCCTTATCATAGCTCACTATGTTATATGGTGATATTTACTTATAGAGTTGATCAATTAATGGCATCTACTAAGTTTAGCTCAAATATTTGTAAAATATTTCACCTAGGCTCTTAATAGGTTTCTTTCCCATTATTTTCCAAAGCTTGCATTCAAAATACATATAAATGCATTTCATATGTGTCAAAGTTTATCTCGAGCTAAAATTTCTATTGAAATTTTCATAGAGAATAACAAAATTGCTCCTAATTTGTCACAAGGAATTTGGCTGGTGACTCTAACATCTCTGCACCAGTGTGAGCCAGTGTTTAAGGATATTGGAAAAGTAAAACAGAAAATTATCAAGAAATGAAAGAGGGAAACGAACGTAAAGAAGACTCAAGTTCAAATGAGTGGAACACAAGGCCACATTAAGAAGCATCTGGACCAGAAGATGGAAGGTGAATTATCTAAGAACATGAGCGTATGTGGGAAATGGATAAAAGAAAAAGATTTAGGAAAAGGTAAGTCTACTCCTCATCCCACCCCTAAACATGAAATGCATTCTAATTCTAGTTTAGAATGTTAAACGAATTTATTGGAGTTTAGTGATAATAATTCTAATCAGAGGGGGGAATTTTTAATGAATTTTGTTATAAATGAGTTCTCCTCAAATCAAGGCATGCAAGTCATGAAGAGGAGAGAAAATGATATAATAGAAAGGGATAGAATACAAAAAGATAATATTAGTGCTAGGTGTACTAGAGCTAAAGGATATATCACCCCAAATTCCTATATATATACCCCTGTCCCTCCTAATTTTTTAACTGATGAAGAATATTCTCATAATGAGTATATGATAGAGAGTCTACCTTACTAGATGAAGAAGTGTTGAATTACATGCATTTGCTCAATCAAAGACCTTCTAAGTGCCATGAAAATATAAAGAAGAGGGATACAGAGAAGGAGAAGATAATTAGGGATGTTATGATGCAAAGGGATCTGTTGAGGAGGAAGGTTGAGGAGATGGAGGCCTTGGAAAAATTGGAAGTCCAAGCTGACCAAGAGAATGACCCAGTTGTGCATGAGACTTTAGGAAAAGTCCTTGTAAATTCCACAACAATATTGCTATAGATCCCCAAAATAATACTGCTAAAAATACTTCTATCCCATTTACTCCCCCTCCCAAAAATAAAAAGCGTGAATCCCATGATGTTGATAAATGGAAATGACATGTGGGAGAGAAAAAGCAAAATGAAGGGGTAAAATTTGATGAGGGGGGTGCTTCCAAGAAAGATACATCACAAGTTGCTTATGTCTCATTTTTGGAAAAATTGATGAAATAAAATGAGGAAATGGATAGGAAGATGAAGGAGATGGGATTACTTGTTGTAAACAAAGAGATGAGAAAGAAGCTCAACTTATTAGAATCTACATTGAAGGTTTCTATCCCTAAGACCCAAAGCGCTCAAGCCACACATCATCTTCAAATCCTCACACAAGTGACAAAATTTCATCTACTCACAACCCCTCTATTTCTTCTTCACAAAACTGAAGATAAAGCTAGAATAGTTCATTTCAATGATCAACATGACTCCCAAAATAGAAGGTCTAGACACAATGGTGATATAAGGAGAGATAATGATAACCAAGATGAAGAAGAAATACTTGTTGGGAGGAGATTATTGCATACTGATAGGTATAGGCAGCTATGTTTTTAAAACATCCCAAGATACCCAATTTTGGTGCTAGATAATGCTAGGAAACATGTGCCCAAGTTGGTTGGCAACAATGCTCTCAGCGATGAAGACCTTTGAAAGGATTTTTAGATTTTTGTAGAAGACTTTGAATTGTGGATGAGGATGTGGCTATGAAATAATTTTGCAATCCCTAATGAAATATGTAAGGGATTAGTATAGAATATTTTGAGATGCAAGCATTGATTCTAAGGATTCATTCTTTTGAATATTTAGAGAGAAATATAGATACCAAACCAATCCACGGTTTAGGTTGAATGACTTTAATAATATCAAAAAAGGGAACAATGAAATGGCTATTGAGTTCAATGTAAGGTTCTAGAAGGAAATTTATAAAGTCCTTGGATGCCTCAGGTCTAATGAAAGAGCATGTTTGGTGGTGTATTGCAATGCATATGACTCTAATATGTGTTATTTTCTTAGAGAGAAGAATCCACAATCTCTGAGAGAAGCTTACAATATGGCAATAAATATTGAAAATAATAGAAGGGAATATGGTAAAGTTGGTAGAAGGGATGACCCTAGGCCTTCTAAGAACTCAAAATCTCAAACTAAGAAAGAAATTAAAGCTACAACCCTAGATGAAAATTTGGATCAAGTCCTAAATTTATTGCAAAAGGAAAAGAATGATAAACCTTAGTTTCAGAGGAATGAGAGGCCCCCAAGACTTCATGATTATCCTTACCATACAAGTTGGAATAATGGGAAGCCTGTTTAGAATAATCAAAATAACTTTCAAGCTACACCTGACCTTTTACATAATAATACAATTTTTTTTTTGAAAACTTACCATGGTGTGGAGTGTGTGAGATGCCTCATTCATCACAACATTGTGCAGTTGTGAGATCCTTGGAAATAACTCAAGATGATTAGAAAGAACTTGACTCTCCACATAACCCAAATGACACTACAAATGTATTCATGAATAGGTCAAACCTTAAATGTAGTGATTATTCTTCTAGTGATGATACTAACACAAGTGATGTCAATATGCAAAGATACGAAGCAGTTATACATCATCAACAAGTATTTCCAAATGAGCAAAGAGATGATGAATACACTAGTTATAATCTTGAGGCATGTAGTGTTTCCTTGAGAAGACCTTTGAATGAGGAGATAGAGAAATATACAATTTCACTGGCTGCTAGAGCTCAAGCAAAAAGTGATCTCCACTTGAGGAATAGGGTAGTGAGTGGAAATCAAGGCCATCTTGGAGGCTTATTCATTAAAGAGAATAATGCAGATAGTAAAGGAGTCAAGGAAGAGAGTAAGAAGGAAGAGATTAAGCCCAAAGAAGCTAAAGAAATGAGAATTTGGGCTAAGAAAGGTAGCAAAGGAAAGGTTACTACTGAAGTTACACATCAAGATCTGAAGGCCAAAGAGTTGAACCCTACCATTGAAAAAATTGATAAGCAAGCTGATAAGGTAGTCCCCTAGGAAATAGTACTTCCAAAGGTACCAAGTTATTCTCACATTGATATGTTTTAGGTATTGTCTCAAATACGGGTTATAGTCCCATTACTTGAGATGATGAGGATCGATGACCATAAGAACAAAATGATGGCAGTTATTAACAGTGTTGCCAGAGGTAGAAAACACAAAGTAGAGGTTGATGTACTTGAAACAAGTAAGAATCAAGAAAAGAATATTGAGGTAGTTGCAGTAATTAATGAGAACCACAACATCTATTTAGGAACCACCATTACTGCAAATCCTAGTTTTGTCAATCCTTTCTTTCTGAGTTTGATCATTGATGGGAAGTTATTCAAGAATTGTATGCTAGATTCTGGTGCTTAAAATAATTTCATGTCAGTCAAGATAATGGAGGAAATGGGCTTGAAGGTTTATATCACCTATAGAAAGTGATATGCTATGGATTCTAGAGAGGTCCCTGTTATTAGAGTAATTCATAAGGTCCCATATAAGCTAGTTGCATTTCCTTAAATAGAGTTGGTAATGAGTGTTACAATGGTGGATATTCCACCAACTTATGGAATGCTACTATCAAGAAAATGGTGTGTTTCTATGGGAGGAAGTATGCAATGTGATCTATCCTTTGCTACATTCTCAATTGATCAGAAGGATGTCAAAATTTCTAGAGAATCAAGATTTTGGCATATGATTGAGTATATAGAAGAGCCCCCAATAATTAATTTTGTTTACACTAGTATTGAAACCTTTCATGTGGAAGATTGAAGCAAGAAGAAGAAGAAACTAAGCCTACACCAATTGTTAGAGAAGTCTTGCAAACACTACAGGAAGATGCTCTATGGATGATGTATTTTGATGAAGCTTGTTCAAAAGAAGGCTTAGATGTTGGGGTCATCCTTACATCTCCCCAAGGTAATAATTTCAAGTACTCCTTTTTGCTACAATTTTCATGTACCAATAGTGTTGTTGAATATGAAGCCTTATTACTTTGTTTGAAGTTAGCTTCCAAACATGGGATAAAATCATTAAAAGTATTTGGGGATTCTAAGCTAGTAGTTTCCCAAGTCAGATCTAGGTTTGTCACTAAGGACAAAAGGTTGAGACAATATAGGAATGAAGTTTGGGATACTATTGAGGAATTCAATGATTTTGGAATAGATTGGATAGAGAGAGGACAAAATGTCAAAGTAGATTTACTGGCTAATATTGCAGTCAAACTAGATGATGTGACTTTTGATGGTATCTCAAGAATTGAGGTACAAAAAAGGCCCGTGGTACCTGATAACATCTACAATTGGCAAGTGTTTGAGGATTATAATGACATTATGAAGTTCTTACATTGCATTGACTAGTATCAACGTCAAGAAATTGACTTCAATTCATATGTGGTTGAAGTTGATGGAAAGGAGATATTGTTTGGTAAAGAGGTAATTCAGTTGAAAACCAATAAAATTACTAAAGGATTAGTTGCACTTGAAAGGGTCTTTGATGGCCCAAATAGATAAAATCCTAAAAAATAAACTACACATAAAGAAGATCTAGAGGAGATTAATCTAGGAACTTAAAATGCTCCTAAGAAGGTATATATTGGTAAGAAGATGAAGCCACATGTGAGGACTATGTTGATTTCCTTATTAAGGAAATATAGACATGTGTTCACATGGTCATATGAAGATCCAAAGGCCTACAGAGAATATTTGTTCCAACATGAGATCCCATTGAAGCCTGACACAAAACCTTTCAGGCTAAAGTATAGGCCTATTAGTCCAACCTTGAGACCTAAAATGCAAGAAGAGCTTGCTAAATTAAGTGATGAAGGAATTATCAAACCTATAAGGAATTCCTCATGGGTTTCCAACTTGTTTCCTGTCAAGATGAAAAATGGCAACTTACGACTATGTGTGGGTTTTAGGAACCTCAATGTTGCATCCTTGAAAGATAATTACCCTTTATGTATCATGGAACTAGTGTTACAAAAGGTAATAGGTTGTGAATTTATTTCTATGATGGATGAATTCTTAGGTTATAACCAGGTTCTGGTGAGGGAATCAAAACATTACAAAATGACATTTACCACTCCATGGGGAACCTATGTCTATGTGAGGATGCCTTTTGGCTTGATAAATACTGGTGCCACCTTTCAAAGAGCCATGGATGTGGCTTTTGCTGATTTCTTACATTTATTTCTAGCTATTTACCAAGACGACCTTACTGCTCATAATGAGAAGGAAGAGGATCATTGTTCACATCTTGAGAATATTTTCATTAGAGCATTGGAATATGGTATTTCATTGAATCCCAAGAAATGTTCCTTTGGATTCAAAGAAGGAAAATTGCTAGGGCACATTGTCTCTAAATATGGCATTAGTATTGACCCTGAAAGAGTAGTAGCTATAGATAAAATTACACCACCAAAGAATGTTAAAGGGATTCAATCTTTCTTCGGGAAGATAGTTTTTCTAAGAAGGTTTGTGACTAACTTTGTAGAGATAGTTAGACCTATCTCTAGAATGCTCAAGAAAGGAGAAAAGATGATATGGCCAGAAGAGCCTTTCAAAGCATTTAAAGACATCAAGGATGATATTAAATCCACACCTATTTTGAAAACTCCAAACTACTCTAAACCATTCCAATTGTTTACATTTTATTCTTTTCATACTATAGTAGGAGTATTGTTATAGAAAAATGTTGAAGGTTTTGAGCAACCAATTTCCTTTTTAGTAAATCCTTGCAAGCAGCCAAGCTCAAGTATGACACCACTGAAAAGAAATCTTATGCATTAGTAAAGGCTATTAATAATTTCATAATATATCTGACTGGTGCAGCAGGAGTGGTCTATGTCCCAAGTGCAATGGTCAAGGAAATTTTCACTCAATAAGAAACTATAGGTTCAAAGATGTAGGTGGATTAATAGAATCCAAGAGTTCAGCATAGATATTCAAGTCACTAAGCTGGTAAGAGGCCAAGGTTTGGCCAAACTCAGGGCTAAAACCAATTTGAAGGCTAATCAAATTAATGAAGTTGAACAGGAAAAACTTACTCCCATCTATGATATGCAGATATGTGGCTGGTATAGAAGGATATTTGAATATCTACAAACCATCAATGATGGCATGTCAAAAAATGAGAGAAGAACTTTAAAATTATAGGAAATCAGATATGTTATCATTGATGGTGAACTCTGGTGGAGAAGCCAAAAAGGTGTGCTTCTCAGATGTGTAGATGGTGACCAAGTGGAAGATTTATTAGTTGAAATGCACAAGGGTGTGTGTGGATGTCACTATATGGCTAAGACTACTACAAATAAGGTACTGAGAGTAGGTTTTTAGTGGCCCATAGTATCCAAAGATGCACATAGACTTGTGAGGAAGTGTGATGCTTTTCAGAGGTTTACTGGAAAACTAAAGTTTTAACACCAACCCCCTTTCAAAATGGGGAATTGACTTTATTGGAGAAATGGTTATGAAGTATAGTGGAGGAAATGTTTGGATCCTGGTTGCAACTGACTATTTCACAAAGTGGGTTTAAGCTACTCCCACCAAAAAGGAAACTAGTAAAGTTTTCATTAATTTCTTGATGAATAACATTTTGAGTAGGTTTGGTGTTCCTGAGAGAATTGTCTCTAATAAGGCAATGTGCTTTAGGTTTGATGAGTTTCTAGATTTTTGTGACTAGCATGGCATAAATTTATCCTACTCTTCCCCATATGGTCCCCAGGGGAATGGACAAGCTGAGTCTAGTAATAAGAGCCTTATGAAGATCATTAAATGAGTCCTTGAGAAAAATAATAAAGCTTGGGATTCAAAATTGCAATTGGCATTCTAGGTGGATAGAACCACAGTCAAGAAAGTTATTAGATAGTCTCCTTTTAACTTGGTATATGGGGTTGAAGCTAGAATACCACACAATAATTTGATCAAAATATATAAATTTTTTCAAGAGTATGATACTAAAATTTGTGATGAGATGCAGACTCAGATGGATGAGTTGACTGAGCTTGATGAGATGAGAAGAGAAGCTCACAAGAGAAATGAGAGGTTGCAACTCTAGGTCAAATATTTGTATGAGAAAAGGGCTATTCCAAGGAAGTTTGAAGTAGGGTGTATGGTTTTGATGTGGAATGTGATATTGGAAGACAAAGCAAAGCATGGGAAATTTGACCCCCTATGGCTCAAACCTTATTTGTTCAAAGACACTAATGGGGAAGATACCTACTTCTTATAGTCACTAATAGGTGAATTTTTGGAACTACTAGTACATGGACAATTCCTGAAACCCTATTTCTCCTAAAATAGGTTATATTTTTGTGTACATTGTATAGTCTTGTAAATTTTGTACATCGGGTTTTGTGTGTTTTCTTTTTGCTACGTTTGGTTGCCTTGTCCAAGTGAGCTCTTGGTTTTTTTCTAGTTCCTCTATGTTTGGTCTACTACTCCAAGATATTTTGAGGTCCTTTTGTGCTTGGTAGTAACATGTCACATCTTGACCACATGTAGGGTTTAAGGTTTTAGCTAGGAAACCTTGCTCTCAATTGCTCCATGTATAATTCTTGGGTGTTGGAATTTTTTGTTGACTTGTTTTACTTGGTTGTTGGTGATATAAGTTGCATTCTAATTCATCATTATGCATTCCTTACTGACTCCTTTGCTTAGGTTATTCAGTCACTTCCAGGTACAAAGCATTTTAATCTTCTCAAACTCGGGTTCTAATATTGTGTTCATAAGTGACTTAAGTCTAAGTCATTGATCTCCAAGGGTATACTTTCATCAGCCTAGTCAAGACCCTCTTTTATGAAAAATTTTGTTGCATGTGCAGGTTTGAGTGTTACCAGATTTGGGATTTAATCTGAGCCACACCCTACTGGCTCACACATCCCAAGTGATGGCAATTTAATTGCTGCAAGATTAGCGAGATGTTGACACATGTTTGATTGAGTGTGTGGACCCAAACGTTGTGTTCCATTCCAACACTTGAGGTTTTAAGATTGATGGTGATGGTTGAAAGATGAAAGATGATTTCCCCTGTTCCCCATAAGCTCGCAGAGATAAGATGTAGGCTTATTAAAAGTAGCGAGGCCCGTGAGAAGCTGCCATGTATGTTCTATGACAACTGGAAGTTGGAGCCCAAAAGTACATGAAGAAGGCCCATTCAACATATTTCTATTGGCCATTTTTGTATGCTAGAACAACAATGTAAATTCAAATGTCATTGACTCAATCCAAGTTATTTGAGATGGCCATCTCAGTTGAAGATCAATGATGCATATTCAAAGATATGAAGTACACCTATTGCAATTGTTTCACTTCACGTGAGCGAGTAGTAATGGTAGAGGTGAACCATAAAATTATTCAATTGCTTCCAAAAATTGTGTATACAATTAGTTCTTTCTTATTTGGGATTTGAGGATGTGTCTAGAGGGATACTAAGAATTGAAAGAAGTGATTTGAAAAGTTCATCCTGACTAGATTTAGGGTTCCTTGTAGTTGAAATCCATAAGTATGACAAATGAAATTTTATTCTTTTTTCATTTTTTTCAATTAGGGCTTGCTTTCAATCTTCTTTCAAATCAATGTTTTATTTCCTTACTTTTATTACTCAGAGTCAGGGTTAGTTCTTCCTTTAAAAAGGGTCTTAACCTTGTAAAATAATCTTAAATTAGCACTCGTCTTGAGTCATAGGTTTCAATTAGGATGTTGGTAGTTAAAATTCTTCTTGTTAGAACCTTGGTATATATAAAATTCATGGCTCTCAAAGTACAAGTTACCACCTCTTTGACCTAGTCCATAATACTCTCCTAGGATGTAATTGACTTGTTTCCCTCTTCTAAAAATAAGAAACCTAAAGGAAAGGTCTTGTTATCTAGCCCTACTATGAGGGAAGTAGTGATGGAGAAAAAGTGCTTCATAAAGGATTCTAAAGTGCCTTATATTGGATGGCAACTTTTTTCAGCATTAGTTCAGGAACAGGAACCTTAGAGCTCCTCTTTGTAATCCTTGGAGGTTAGATATGGTAAAGTAAATTGTTCCCCACATGTATATGGATGTTAATCTTTTGAAAGATATCACCTCAAGGTATGACCCAATTTCTAGGGTGGTCAAGACATTTAATGGGATAGACATGGTAAAGATAACTAGGAAGAAACACAATAAGACCAAGGTTTTCATCAGGACAAGGATATGGTTCCTTGTCCTGAGTGGAGTTACTATATGGTTCCTTTGGATATGGCTGAAACTAAGAAGGAACACAATAAGACCAAGGTTTTCAGTAGGACAAGGATGTTGCCAATGCATACTCCAATGACTGGCATGAGGAAACACAAGAGGCAAATCAAGATTGGTGAGAAGGAGCTTGAGCACTTCCCAATGATTTATTTTGTGAGTTATTTTGGGAAGAATATTTATTCCTTCTTCCAAATCATCATTTTTTCTCCACTTGACACATTATAGGAAAAATACAACTATTTTTCCACACATTTACAACACCCATATTATAACATAGTCTATGATTATGGTACTTATCTGGCATAACATATTCATAAAGGTTTGGTTGAGCTAAAGGAAGGGAAACAATGGGTAAATTTCTAGTGGTATTCACTATTAATGCACATGTTCTTACATAAAGGGAAGAGGATCTTTGACAAGGATATAACTTTTAGAAGGAAGGAGGAAGGTGTTGATTTTCCTATTTAGTGTTGGACCCGAATTATGGATAAGGATGAAAAGAAATACAATTTTGTGATCTTTCAAAATTATTTTGCATCAAGAATATGGAGGTACCTAATATATGAATCACAAATAATTCCCAAATAAATTCATGAGTTCTTGAGACCCATGGAGATGAGACCAAACTTGAACTTGAGTCATAATTGGGGAGACTTGATTTTATATCCTTACAAAACAATTTTTAGATTATATGGAAACAGTCTGGATCCATATTTCTTGCTAAGAGATGTGCCTTTAAGGATAGGATTCCTTGAAATCATAAGGAAATTAGGAGCTTCATAGATAGTGCATCTACCTAATACAATAAGGAAAGGGTCATTATTTCCAAAGTGGACAACATTTTCTAATTATGTTATGGTGAAAGGGGCATGGAAGCAATTAGTACATCTATTGGCACCTTATAAGTTGGAGAATATGCACCCAAGGAATCATGATCCTGAGGGCTTTATTACCAAATTGAAAGATTATAAGAATTTGAGTAATTTTGTGCATATGTTTGATTATCTTGAAGATTTCATTAGGAATATTTTTAGATTTCAAGAACACAATGAAAGGAAATCTAAATATCCTGCTTATAGGAAGATGGTAGAAGCAAAATGGAAGAAGGATCCCCAATATGATCCTTTTCCAAACATACTTGATGAATTTGGAAAATTCATGCATGTTATGGACAATTTTGAAAATGTAGTTGGTATGTTGAGGAAACAATGTGAAGTCATAGACAAAGCAAAAGCAAGAGTGGTTGAAAAAGATATTGCAGTGACATTGGAAGGAAGGCCTACATACCAGCCACCCAAGCAATTTAGAATCTACTCTAGGAGGAAGAAATAAATGGATGAAGAAAAAAGCTTGCCAACACCTATCACTTATGAAGGGACAAAGGAACATTCTCCTGAGAGTGCACATCCACCACCTCCAAGATAGGTTCCTTTACCTGTATTGACCTTGATTCACCCTCTATAAGTCATGTTCCTCTTGAGTACCCACCTATAAAGAAGCAAAGAACTGAGGCAAGAGGAGTGGCTGAATATTCTGATACATATGAAGATGACATCTATATCACTCCTAAGGATATGTAGCAAGGAATGCCTCCCCTTGTAGGGGAAATTTCCTTGAGCTTAGGAAAAAGTAGTCTCAGGTTGGGAAATATTGACATCAGTGGTTTAAATAGTGCAGATGACTTGAGAATAGAATCTTGTAAGGAGTTTATGGAAGATGACTCCTTTGTTGAGATGTTTGCATTCAAATATTTCTAGTGTAGATCCAAAGTTGTAGAATATGCAAAGGTGGCCACTGAAAGGAGTTTGCATCTAGAGTTACCTGAGAATGTCATCTAGGCCAATGTGAGGAGTATTATGAAAAATGAATTTCAAAAGATTATTGCCCAGGATGGTAGAGAACTTGTAAACAATTGTGGTATGTTATTGCTATTAGATTGGAACATCAACTAATTCTATACTCCCAAATGCTATAAGGAGGGTTGAAAGGCTCTTGTGCAAAAAAAAGAAGAGTTTTAAATGACACTTCAAGGATCTACATTTAGTGAAGATTAGGATGCACTAGCAATTTGGTCATTGTCCATGGGATCCAGGAAACAAGTGCTTATTGAGCCATCATATTTCAGTGGAAAACTACTTGTGAAGAGGGTTGTTGATACCCCATCTTTGGAAGCAACTGAAATGGTTGTTAATGTTACCATATTTACTAAAGCAACAATTGAAAATATTACCCTTGAAAGGGATGAATTTAAGAACAAGAACCGTGAGCTACTCAGTGAGTATGATAATAGTCAACAAAGGGTAGTTGTATTAGAAACTGGGTTAGCATTCTATAAACAGAGGGGAGAAATGCAAAGAGAATAGGGTCAGGCCAAATCAAGTCATCCACCTCTATCACCTCCAATTGCATCCCCCAAACCTTCACCTCAAAGTAAAACTTTAGCAATGGTGTCATATATTTTGGGACAAGAGTCACTTTCAGTAGAAGAATTGAGAAATTCATATCCCATCTCATCTAGTGAACCTATGAGGCAACAAATTCTTCTACAAGTTGAGACAAATAAGAAGTTCTTGGAAAAGGTTCGAGATACAATGAATGAAAATATATCAAATATTGTTCATAATATCTTGAAGCATCTAAATGAGAATATCTGAGCCAAACTAAATAGTGTGCATGAAAATTACACCCTAATGATGCAAGCAATAGGGTTGTCCCAAAGAGATGAGGAGTTGGCCATGTTAATCTTGAACAAGTGGATCCCAAAAGCTAAGAGGTTAAAGTTAATAGTAGTTGGAGCTAGTCAACATGAAGATAAGTACCCTAATGTGCTTCCAACCTATACATTTCTATGTGAACTAAGTGAGCATAAGTTTCAAGGATATATAGCCCCACTAGAGAAAAATATAAGAGAATTAATGGCTCATTATGATTTGGCAGATTTGTCACCATTGCTAGATATTCAAATCACTAATGATGAATTGAAACCATTGCAAGTATGGAAAAGGGATATGGACAGAGTTATTGACTCCCAGATCAATGAAATTTGTAAGGAAGTTGATATCAACACCTTTAATGACACTTTGGAAAATTTGATGTTTATTATCAGCTTTCTAGAGGATTTTGACAAGTAATCCAACTCTGTAATAACCAAGTATTCCCCATAAAGGAAGACATTAGATAAAATCATCGATTTCAACTAGCCATCTGATGAAGAATATGAAGAATGGGGAAGGGTATTGGTTGGTAAACATGGATGTGAAACATATAATTGGTCAAGTATTGTATAGGTCTAGCCTTAGAAGTTGCAATGTATAAAGTATATGATTCATAGGAAAATATCAACTATTGATGATGTGGAATGTTGACCAAGATGTTGATTCATATTTTCTTTGCATCATTTTTCATCTTTCTTGATCTAATGGATGTGCTATAACGATGAAGATTATTCTTTTTGACATGTTATTTTTGGAAGGAAAAGTTGCTCCTTACAACAAATGTTAATAATCTTTGACTTATGTATATTTCCTCCATTTTAAAAAATACAAATATAACCAAATCAGGGAATATGTCTTATAGCGGCCCAATTAGAATGTGACATGTGTACATCTGGTCTGAAGCTTTTTTTTGCTCCCTTTTTCTATAAAAGGTAATTCAAGGCCATTTGTGAGGGTCTTTTGTTGAATTCTAGAACTGGATTGTGAAAATTAAGACCACGAAGCGAATATGCTAAGTCTTTGTCTAATGCTTTGAGTCTAGATAGAAATTTTTGTCAAATGTATTGTTTTTGAGTATAACTAAATGATAATGGAGATTTTCCAAGTCTATAGTCTCTCCATTTTGATTTTGTGCTCGAATTATTAATGAAAATTCTGATAAGAGATCATTTAATTAATTGTCATCATTTCATACTTTGATATATGTTTTTATTTTAGTTCTAGTTGGTAGAATGATTTAAAATTCTTGAATCAAATCATGAATTCGTGTGCAAGGTCATTGGATCTGATAAATAGTCTTCAGAATTTGGTTATATATTTGTGAACTGTAAAGTAGTATCGCTTAAATCGTGGTTGTTAAGAATTAAATATACCTTATATTTCAATTTTCTTAGACTCCTAGCCCTTAGATAATGGCATTGATCTTCACCCCTTTAATTCTTTCTCATGTTTCCAGTTACTCGACTTGAGAACAATCTATTAAATAATCATTGATCTATCTTTAATTTTTTTTAGTTTGTGTTGTTTTATATTCTCAGTTTAGGATACATAATTCTTTCAAGGAATTTCCAAATTATTGAGTAATTTCATCTTATTAGTGGGTATGTGCAGGATCATCATGGAAAAAATAGGCCCTTGAGTGGCAAAAAGTTTAGAAAAATCAGAGTTAGGCAACTCGACATAAAAATTTGAATAAGTTATCTATATTATTTTAAAAATATGTAAGAATAGAATCTATAGCAAATTGAATGTAATTTCTAAACTACTAGTTTTTTTTTTTTTTTTAAATATTTCTAGTTTCTAAACTACTTAAATTTCAAGGAAAAATAAGAAGTAGGTGTCTGTTTAACCACCCTAACCACAATAAAATGACAATTATTTTTTGGGTATGTGCAGGATCATCATGGAAAAAACAGGCCCTTAAGTGGCAAAAATAGAAAAATCAGAGTTAGGCAACTTGACATAAAAATTGAATAAGTTATCTATATTATTTCAAAAATATGTAAGAATAGAATCAATAGAAAATTGAATGTAGTTTCTAAACTACTAGGTTTATTTAAAAGAAAAAATAAATCTATTTGGTGAAAATTTGAAATTTCAATGGAGTAGTACTTAAATTTCAGGGAAAAATAAGAAGTAGGTGTCTGTCACCCTAACCATAATTAAATGATAATATTTTTTTATAATATTTGATATATAAGTAGAGGACTCACATTTGGATGTGATACATATTTTTTTGTAATTTTTTTCCAAGTAAATAATTAATTACGAATTTTTTATTACAACTTTTAAAAAATATAAAAACTCATGTCTGACCACCTTAACTTGGTCAAAACTTCATGAAATTTATTTTTTATTTTTTTAATCCTATATTATATGAAGCATATAATGTGATGTGTGTTTTGGATTCAAAAAATGTAATACCGTTTGAGAGTTATAGATGTTTTTCAATCATCCTATCAATCGGGACTTTAGTCATAATTCAAATAGAAAATGAATAATAATTATTTATTAAATTCAAAGTGAAGAATAATTTATATTGGTGGAAAGCTAAGAATCTCCTTTAAAAACCCTTTTCGTTTCATCAATTTTGGGTAAACAAAAATTGTCAGTCACATACCCTACACATACAAATCATATCACCACTTTTTTAACCATCATGATCCTACACATACCCTAGTCATTGGTGAGAATATATGTGCTTGAATTTGCATTGTATACATGAATTGTATGAAAGAGTTGTATAATGTTGTGGGACCACCCTCTTGGGTTTTGTAGAGCCTGAAGTGCAGGAGAAAAACCAATTGTTGCTATATCTCATTCGTTGGCCACTTCCCTTGTAGGTATTCAAAAATTGAGTTTGGAAAACTCATAGGTAGCTATTAATACCTAATTGGTTCATTGAAAACAACCAACAAATACATCTGAATTATAATTGCATTTCAAACCAAAAGCTTGTTTGTTCCTTGTGCTATAAAAGGAATTCATGGCTCATTTGCAAGGTGTTCTAGTCTTAAGTTTTGATTTGTGTATATGTCTAGGTAGAAAACCAAGTATAGAAATAAATTAATGAATAGGGAAGATTACTTGTTTTAGCTCTGATGTATGTATGTAGTGATCTTAAATGGTTTTATAGTAATGATTTATATCAAAAAAAATCTATAATTCTAATGCATGTACTCTCCTTCAATGGGTGGTTGCAAATATTGAATGAAATATCAAGGATATCTGTATTCGTCTTCAAATATGTGTTTTAATGTATGTCTTTGTTTTTGCTTTGATTCAAGGAATCAATTAAAATGCATAAATAAATTCATGAATTTTTGATAATTTACAAAGGATTTGGTAAGCAATTATGTCTTAGAAACTGTGAGCTCCATGATGCAATGTATTGTGAGAGTTGTCCATTATTATCAGAATTAAATCATTTCTATATTACTAGTTTTTATGTATGTGACTCTAATGCCCTATTTGACAAGATACTGGTTTATTTGTTAAATATTGACATCAAAAGTATATTAGTTGTCTTTCTGGTCACATATTTGAAAACAAAATGTAAATTCATTTATAAATTCATCAAACATGAGGCATGTGTGTGAAGTATTTTGAAATAACCCTTTGTTCCTATTGAGTGGGTCACAATTTTCTCAAAGATAAGCTAATCTTTCAGTAATTCATGTATATTTTATCCTCATAGGAATTGATCTATGAATTAATGTGTTCTACAATGTATGAACCAAAATGAACACAGTAGGAACACCCTCCTAGGTCCCATAGAGCCTAAAGTGTAGAAGATTTAAATCTTTGACTGAATCTTGTTAGTTGACCATTAATTTTAATGGTCTTGAGTATAGGAGTTGGCTACTCTTTAGAGATTCCTTAGGTGCATTGGAAAAAAACCAACACAATCTTCCTTTAGGATCCCCCAGTTGAGAATGATGATCCTCACCAGAAGAGAGTGTAAGTGTTCATCGCTCCTTCAATCAACCATCCTCTCTTGATTTCCATCCTAGAAATATCACCTTTCTCTAAACCCATAGATATGTTGAAAATGTTGGTGGTATCTACTATGGTTTTCTCCTCTTCCTCATTGCATTTTTCCTCATCTTTGGGGATCTCACATCCTCTAATAAAGTACAAGTTGAACAACGACCCTGCTTTCAATGGTTATGGAAAAAAGAGATCACCTTCTTTGAAATCTAGTATTTCCTTGGCTTGTGCCATTTTAATGATGGAGGTTGCCACAGTGTCCCTTTATTGCATCACTACCCCCAAGTCCTTCGGTGAGATCAATAGTGGATCTTGAGTGCCTCCCTCTTCACCTAGTGGGTTGACCTATGTAACTCCAATTAAGTGTATGCTTAACTTAGTAGATGATGTCTTGACTCTTGCCTCAATATTTGCATGGTTGATGACCCTTACCTCACAACAGTCTAACAAATGAGGCTTTGAAGAAACCTTTCCCTTGACCCTCATTACATGAGAGTCGAAGGGTGCTCCCCTTGATATCTCTCCCCTGTAGGCTCATCTACCTTTCCCTTACAATTATCTAGATAGGGAAAATGATAACCTCTTGATTTATAAGGTTTAGAAGAGAACCTCCTCTTTATCTATAGAAGATTGTGTGTGTGTGTGTGTTGTGTTTCCCCCATGCTTGTTTTATGTGCTCCTGGATGAATCTTGTCACCCTTGTAGGTGCTTGGATATAGGAATGTTTTGTTTCATTAAATTCTTCTATTTGTTACATCATTATTCCTCTATTGTTCCTTAATTTTCAACAATTGAGGATGATGCAAAGTGTTGGGGGAATTTAGGCATCCCTTTGATGTTGACCTTGTAACTAAGGGAAATATTTGAGTTAGTATATTAGTGCATCAATAAACAAAACCCAAAGTAAAACATGAAAAAAAAGAAAGATATTACCAAGTGTCTTCAACCTCCATGATTGACCTCGATTGCACCTTCTCTATTTGTTGCTATATGTAGTTTTCCCTCAGATTTTGTGTGAGTAACCTATGACTATGCCAATGCCCTAAGAAAATTTTAAAGGATTCTATCTAAAAAGCCACATTATGCAAGTATGCAACTATGAAGAAAGCTTAAAGTATGCCTAAAATGCGAAGATATCAAATTTACAAAATGCTAAGATCTTATGAAATGTAAATGAAGTGTAGATTGCAAGAGATGTAGATGTCAAAATTAGACCAAAATTTCCATTTTAAAGAAAATGCAATTTTGGGTGAATGGAAAAGATTCAAGATTGAAAAATGACCTATAATAAATGAACAAGATTCAATGTGACAACCCAAAATAAGGGTTAGGGAAACATTAGGGTGAATTTGAAATGAATGGAAAAGATTGGATTTTAGAAAATCAAATCAAGGGACAAGATTGCATGTGACAAGGAGATAAGAATGGCACAGAAAAAGAGAGAGCTAGAAAATAAAATAATATTAGGTATTACTTAATTATTATTTTTGATAGGTAAATAAAAGATTTTATTGATATTCCAAAAAGTCGATTACAACGAAAGCTTGCAGATCAAGCAAATTTACCAAATATAGTTCCCCATCTAAGCATCACCAGTAGACACCCAAATCCACCAGCCAAACACCAATCCCAGCCCAACGCCACCCAACAAAAAGACCCACCACTAAGACACCAAGCATCACCACCCAACAGCCAAAACTTGTCACCAACGCACAACCCCCAACTATAAAAATGCCAATCAATGCCATGGGCCATCGATCACCACCAAATAAAATGCTCAAACTAGGAAAAGACCAACACCTCAGACCAGTTCCAACATGCCAATAACAAATCCCTCACACCACAAAAAAACCAAAAAAAAAGAAGGGAAGTCATCTTAAGCTTCAGGGATAATCCCTTCAGCCTCCAAGTAAGAGCAAAACAACCCTCGCTTGAGGAAAATCAAGCCGCACATAGCCCTCCATCGATGCACGACTAGTTTCTGGTACTTGACGTCAAGTAAAAAGGGATACCACCACACACACAACCTAGGCATGAAGGCTTAATGCAGGTCCCATGGCTAGGGTAGACCCGCGCCCAATTGAGCCACCATGACCACATTCTCAATTCCCTCTATCAGGTTATCCCACACAAGCAGTCAAACCATCATCAAATTCTTTGCTTTGCAAACCTCCAAATCAAGCAGCGATGCCATGAACCTAGTTGCAATGTCAGTATTTGTGCGCCACCTTTCTGTTGAATCCATAAACTCCCTTCCCAACAAGAGTACTACCACCTCAAGAACCAATGGGTCCCAGAATTTTAACACGAACTTCAATCTCGCCTGGCTAATTTGGCCATAGAATTCCCATAGCTTCTTACCCAAACCTAAGCTTAGTGGAGTCTCCATCATAGAATGTAGAACAACCAAGTCGGAGTTGGTTAAAATGGGCCAAAGGTTACCCATAAAATGTGTGAACAACAACCCCAAGAATGGGAGTACTATCAAACTTATCCACCACTCGCCACCTTACAATACAATTTTCTAAGACATAGAAATCCTCCCTTGGAAATTAATGCTTGCTGCCACCACTGTGTTCACCGTGCCTATTGAGCCAAATGGCATCCAGGTTGTCCATGGATGCCACATAACCTAAATTACTTGATTTCTTAGAAGAAAGTTGTCAATTTGAATTAAAATTTGATTTAATTCAAAAGGTGGTACCATGTGATAGTAAATAATTAATGAATTGTTTACTAAGAAAAGGAAAATTAGAAAGTGGAACCATTTTAAATAAATAATTTTATTTAAAATTGGGAAAATGACAAGGTGGGAAATAATTAAATAAATTAATGAATTTATTTAATTATGAGAAGACATTATAAATTAATGATGTATTTAAATAAATAAATAAACTTTATTTATTTAAATAATTAATAGGAAATAATGGACTTGTAAAGATAATTAAATAAACTAATGAATTTATTTAATCATAGATAGACACTAAACAACTAGTGACACATTTAACTAAATAAATATAATTTATTTATTTAAATAATCAAGAAGAATAAGAGACATGAATTAATTAAATAATTAAAAATTATTTAATTAATAGCTGAAAGTGGACAATAGGAAATAATTAAATATTTTAATTATGCTAGGAGGAATGTGGTGAAAATAGAGCTTGTAGGCCTAGGTCATTTTTATGTGTCTACATTTTTCCCCTCTTTAACATAATGCAACTTGACGCATTTTGACATAGAAAATTCAATCAAAAACATGCCCTAGTGAAGGTAGGTAGTATCTATGCCCCTCGAGAAAATTTTCAAATTTTGGCCTGGTGACAAAAAAATTTGCAAAGTGTCCTGACAAGCTAATTTGATGTCTAGAAAGTCAAGTGCTCAAGTGGTTTCAGATTTCTAGGTGTTTAAAGCAGTCAATGGGCTAGTCAAAGGTGGTCAAAAGGGCCTCCAGTAATAAATTTTTGAAGAAAATCCCACTTTGACCCTATAAATAGGCTCAAAATAGGCAAAAAGTCAATTCATTTTCATTTTCACATTGGTAAATTTTGAGAGCTCAGAGCTAGGAGACCTCGTACGAAGATGGTGATCCCTGTGATTGAGCATCGTCGATACATCGTGCAGACATTCAGACAACCAGAGGGCATAGAGCCACTAGTAAGCACCCTCTACCCACTTCATAATTTTATAGATTTACGTGTATTTTTAGGGTTTTCTAGGTAGGTCAATGAATGCACCATGACATACATGTTTGCATAAGCCTCATTCAAGTTCACATTCGACACATTTGATGCTTCACAATGCAAATGTGATGCATTCGAGGATTGGTGAGACACATTTGACATTTGGCACTACAAGTGAAAGGTGGAGCAACACATTGGGAAGATTGTAATGCATACATGGAGCCATGCGACACATTTGACTATCAATGATGCATTTGATGGATGGATCAACACAAGCAATAGAAGATGATGAATTTGTGAGTCAGAATGATGCAAGCACAAGGATATGACACAAGTGTTGGATGAAACAATGGAAACGTTGGGGTGCGACTCAAATGAAGTCAACATGACCCATTTGACTTTGACCAAGGTTGACCATAGTTGACTTAGTTTTAGGCTCACTTTCTACTTATGTTTAATTAGATAGATGGTAATAGTGATTATCAGTAATGTGCTAACTTATGTTTCTACATGTGCAGAAATGATTACCACTAATCTATATGCGCGAGTTTAGACCATCAACTTATGCATTTTGGGATCAGCTGACAGACCGAGAGAAGAGGCGAATGTTGCAGTTGGGGTTATATTATGTCACCCATATGTCCATTATCTGGGCTAATAGGGGAATTTTGACAACACTAGCTGAGAGATGGCATTCAAAGACTTGTTCTTTCCATTTGTCAAAATGAGAGGCTACGATCACTCTGGAGGACGTGTACCAAATTTTGCACATCCCGATCAGAGGGGGCCAAGTGGTGTATGATCCACACCATGAAGTGTAGGCTATGATAGAGTTATATGAGGCAGATGATGGCATGGGCCTTCATGTGAAGGGATATGAGATTTGATGGGAGTAGCTAGTTGAGTACTATCTACGATGGGATGCTATGTTATGTACATTGATTATCAGAGTGCTTATTCTAGATAGCTAGGACACAGGCTCTCGAATAGATGGGGAGATGTGCTAGTGCACATACGATGAGACATGATAGTTTTTGCATGGGGGTGTTGTTTTCTTGGGATTTTGTATCACCAATTGCATGAGGTAGTCTATAAAGGTGTACATAGTATTAGTTGCAGGATGACATTGCTGATGATCTGGGATTGGGAGCATATTCTGATCTTTCATCCTCCCATTTAGAGACCACAATTGGTAAATGGGATGCCCTATGTTTATCTATATTTGGGTGCCCTACAATAGATGAGAGTTGGAAAAATTGGATTCTGGTGGCACAAGATTGATACTATGACAACATTTATTTGGAGGCCTTACAGGGATTGTCCACAGTGGGTTGGAGAGGGAGATTATTTGGCATTCTGTCAATAGTTTCAATATCTAATTGGGTGAATAGTGTCGTCATAGTTGATTATGGAGATGTACCTACCCCAGCGAGTTCTACATTAGTTTGGTGAGCAACAGGGCGTACTTGTTTGGACAACAGAGTATGCACGGTTATCATGAGAGTCAATGTGGGGGCCAATGGTATCAGTTCCATTGTCCAAGCAGTAGATAGAGGGGATGGTGCATAGCCACGGGGTTGGAGTGGGGGTTTGGTAGATCCAAGGATGTTCACAAATTATGATTTGTGGTGGCAGACTCATAGGCTACAACCATTGACAAATCCAAATGGTCCAGCATTGATTGATTGTCGATCAATTATTCCACAGGTGCAACAAAGAGGCCAAGGAGGTAGTGGGAGAGGGAGAGATAGAGATCAAGGAGATGGGGATAGAGGATATGGGGGGAGAGGTGGCAGAGATGGAGGAGGAGATGATGGATGAGATGGTGGTGGTGGGGGGAGGAGGAGAGGAGGGGATGGAGGGAGGTAGGCGAGGAGAGTGAGATATTGTTTCAAGAGGGTACCACTAGAGGTAATCCCTGAGGTGGTTGAGGATGAGGAGAGAGATGAGCAACCAATAGTGGAGGGGAGATAGGAGGAGCAATGAGAGGAAGAGATGTTGAGGGAGGAGAGACAGCCAGAGGTGGAGGTTAGGTAGGAGGGAGATATGGAGGCATTAGATGTCGTAGAGAGGAGGAGGTCATTGGGGGTGAGGAGGATGTTGGTGACGATGAGAATGAGATATAAATAAGTGATGAGATGGATGAGGCAGAGAGGTGGCTCTGAGAGAGGATGATAGATGAGGAGTAGGATATATTCAGGGTACCTCTATTGTCATGAGATGCCATAGTGGATCAACATCTAGCTAATATACAGTGGAGACTGGATGGGGCCACAACATAGATCCGAGCTCTATAGGCCAAGTTGGAGGTTACATGACTTGAGAGAGATCAGGCCGAGATTTGGTGATGAGAGACAAAGAGTTGGTGAACTCAGTTTGCACAGTTAGGTGCAGGGCCCGTTGGTGATGTTGCTAGAGAGTTGGACAAAGTTAGTGCTAGTAGAGACTAGTACAGGATGCTATACGAGAGAGTAGTGCTAGTTGACCAGAAAGAGCTTGGATTATCTAGGTCACAGAGTAGGACATGGATAGGGTTAGGGAGCAGCAACCACACACACATCAATCGTTGTTAGAGCAGTGTGGCTAGCTCTACATTCTCAAGGAATTCATCAAGTCACCACTCTCATCATAGTCATAGGAATTCCTCCATTCATAGATCGAGCCACAATTATGGGTCATCTAGTTCAAGGCATAGATCAAAGCATAGTTAGCCTCCAATTATGGATCCATCAGCTTTTCAGACTCATGTCACAATAGCCTCGTAGACTCATGTTGTCATGTCCACTATGCCATTAGTATCAATTCCTATCACCGAGAATTAGTCACCTTGGTCTTGCTGATGGGGAGAGTTAGTGCTAGTAGAGGCCAATACAGGATGCTATACAAGAGAGTAGTGCTAGTTGACCAGAGAGAGCCTAGATTATCTAGGTCATAGAGCAAGACAGGGACAAGGTTAGGGAGCAGCAGCCACACACACATCAGTCATAGTTAGAGCAGTGTGGTTGGCTCTAAATTCTCGAGGAATTCATCAAGTCACCACTCTCATCATAGTCATAGGAATTCCTCCATTCATAGATCAAGCCACAATTATGGGTCATCTAGTTCGGGGCATAGATCAGAGCACAGTTAGCCTCCAATTATGGATCCATCAGCTTGTCAGACTCATGTCACAATAGCCTCACAGTCCCATGTTGCCATGTCCACTATGCCATTAGTATCAGTTCCTGTCACCGAGCATTAGTCACCTTGGTCTTGTCCTTAAGGGGATGAGGAGAGTTCAACATAGCTACTCTAATTGTTTTCTTGTTATCATGTTTCAAACATTATGTGTTGACATTTATATTTTGACCATCAAGCCTGTGAGCTCTATTTTTGGGATATCTCATGACTCTATCTTATGACATGGTTTTTGAGATTTATATATATGATGCAGTTTTGGTGCGGCCTATATGCTATATGTTATGTGATGATGGATTATGTGTTGATTATGTTTATGATATATTCTTTTATGATGATGAACATGATGATTCATTCTATATGTCATGCAATGTATCCAATTATGATGGTTATTTATGCTTGTATGCCATGATGATGATGATGAAATTCTATATGTATGCATAATTTTTTGATTCTAATGGATTCCATGTTTGTGATTATAAATGTGTTGATGTATGACTATATATGTATAGATAATGAAATATGTGATGGCTTATGATGTGATGTATATGTATTAATGATATGGATGATGTATGGAAATGTTAAATTCCCTGATATATTATGTGTATTCAAATTGATGAATGCAAATGATATGCTTAATGATGTGAATTGAAATATGTGAATGAATGATTAATTAATGCAATGTATATATGATCATGTATGCAAGTATTTTTGTATGTCATAGGATATCATCAAAAAGAGGGACAAGGAAAAATGACAAGATAGAAGGAGATGGATGTTAGTGTAGAGATTGAATCCTTCAATATATTACCATAGGAATAATAATTGTTGCTCTTAATCATCATTGGGTGGATTATTGTAATGACCAACAAACACCATGATATGACAGATCGATGGTATGCAAGGTCGTACCATCACATGAGACAAGTAGTCGCAGAAAAGGATAATCATAACTCATACTAAGAGCATTGCTACCCCATTCTTTTAATCACAACCAACCACATAAAAAGACAAGAAATACAATAAAAAAAAGTCATGAAGAGTCATTGCTCTGCTAATCCTATTACTAGGACATCCTCAACGAATTAGCATAATGACCATTTGAAAAAAGACAAGACAAGCTAATCATCATGATGTGTCATTGCTTCTCTAAATCCTGTTATCAGGACATCGTCGAGAAACTAGTATCATGATGAAAAATAAAAGGACAAAATGCCAAGATAATGTTTGAAAAATGTCTTCCAAATGTGTCTAAATGTCAAATGTTTTTGAATGTCAAGATGCTAGGTGTTTGAATGCCGAGACGCCAGGTGATTTGATATCAAGATGTCATATTTTGACAATGTTGAGATTTATGAATGCCAGGTGATGTCAAATTTAGGAAGAACACATCTTGAATGATGTTGATGTTGAGAGGATTGATCCTCAAATGCCCAGAGAATCCCTCAAAATTCTAGATGATGGTGATGATTCCTAGGAAGGACACATCCTAAGGCATAAATAAATGACAAGGGTTGCTCTTTAGAAGGACAAATCTAAAGAATAACCAAGATTTTTCACAAGTTGACTTGTTATTGTCTGAGTTTGATTGAAGTTGACTAATTTTGACTTGAATTGACTTGTTTTGACTGAGGTTGACCAAAGTTGACTAGGTGATAGACTTGACTACATGCTGACAGTGACATGCTGATATAATTACCATGTTGAATAAGTGATTGCCAGTGTGTGTTTTAGGAGTTTGTCTATTTTAAAAGTTTGTTTGAATTGAACACATTTGATGTGTTTGCTAGTGCAGTGTCATGAACCCTAATGGATTGACCTAGTGTGGCATCAATGGCTCATCGATTAATGGCCTTGCCTACATCATACACTCAGAGACCTCATAGTTTGACATGACAAATGACTTTGTATTGATAACCAAAGATTGAGTCGTGATTTTATTTTTGACAACCTAAAAGGACTGACCTAATGTCTCGAGAGCCCGAAGGTGAGCCTTGCCTACATAGCAAATGCACAGAGACAACATAGTTCAACAATGACATGGACTGACTGACTTGACTGACTTGACAAGGTAAAACATTGTTTTTGGGATTTTCAAGTGTTATTTGGATGCTTTTGTGTTTTTCACATGTTTTTATTTTTTATGTATTTCTTTAGGATGTTTTTTGATTTTTTGGTCCTTTTTTTTCCAAGACATTTTTTCAATTTTAGGTCTTTTTAGGATAATTTTTAGGTCTTTTTTAGGACATTTTTCAAATTTTAGATCCTTTTTTCAAGACATTTTTTAATTTTTAGGTCTTTTTAGGACATTTTTTCATTTTAGGTCTATTTTTCAAGACATTTTTTGAATTTTTAGGTATTTTCTTAAGACATTTTTCAATTGGTAGGACCATGTGTGATACCCATGACAGTCGGATGATAAAGGATTGCCCTAGTCAGGTCCAGGACTAGTAAAATTTGAAGGACATACAAAAGGAAATGCATGGGGAGATGGATGGGAAATATGCAATGCTGGATGCCAACTAGTGTCAGCCATGGAAAGAAAAGGTAGTGCATTATGATGGGTGCCATGATAGTGTCAAAAAAGTGGGTATTTATTATTATGAATTAAGGTAGAGTGACAATAGATGGCGAAGCAAAAACTAACTACACATCGCTCTTGTTTGCCAGGTTTTCACCATGGTACTTATCTAAAGCACCTATTTACAAGGTTTTCATTATTCGATGAATTATTTCTCTTTATTATTTTTGTCATTTTTTTTGTGTCACCAAGACACCTGTTCACCAAGTTTTCATTAGGGTGACGATTTTTTATCTTTTTCATTTTTTTTTGGTATTTTTCTATGGTTTTCAGCCTAACTTTTTGATGCTATCCATAGAATTTTTGAAGATGTAGACTGTTGATGGGATCTGTCAATTTTTCAATTTTTGGAGTAGGTAGTTGGTATGCTCCAAAATCGAATGATGCCATGATGATGTAAGGACCCAACCATTTAGGCTCGAACTTGCTAGTTTTTTCTCTTTTAAACTGATTCTTAGGATTTTGCATGCGGACCAAGTTGCTAATGTCAAACTTTCAAACCATGACTGTCTTGTTATAGTTGTAGCAAAGATAATTTTGATATGCCTGTAAATGATTCAAGGAATTATGTGTTCTTGCTTCTAACATTTCTAGCTCATGTAGTCATGACTGTCTATATTCTTCATCATCGATCAAACCCTTCATGGAAAATTTTAAGGATGGAATTTCAACTTCGATTGGCAAGATGGATTTAGCTCTAAAGACCATGGTGAATGGGGTGGATCCTATAGGTGTACAAATGCTGGTGTGGTAATCTCAAAAAGTGGAGTTAAGTTGTATGTGCCAGTCACTGCTAGCACCATGGACTGTCTTCTTAAGAATTTTGATGATGGTCTTATTGGATGCTTTAGCTTGACTATTTCCTTGGGGGTAGTATGGCATGGAGAAATGATATTGGATGTGGAAGCTCTCACACAACTCATGGACATCTTGATTTTTGAAGGGACGACCATTATCTGTGATGATAGACTGCGAAACACCATACTGATAGATGATGTAGTTGAGAATGAATTTGGAAATCTTCTTTCTAGTTATGTATGTGAGGGGGATGCCTTCAATCTACTTATTGAAGTACTCAGTGGTGGTGATAATGAATTTATGGTTGTTAGAAAAGGTAGGATGGATTTTTCCCATGAGGTCGAGTCCCCATTTTGTGAAGGGTGAAGGAGAAGTAATGGACCGAAGTTCCTATGCTAGTGCATGAATCAAATCACTATGTATTTGACATTGGTGATATGTTCTCACAAACTTGAGTGCATCCTTTTCCATTGTCGGCCAGTAATACCCAAGTCTCATGATCTTCTTGGCTAAAGTAGGACCACTTGAATGAGATCCACATATACCCTCATGTATCTTGTGTAATTTTGTTCATGCTTCGTTAGTGTCGAGAAAGCGAAGAAGGGTATTGTTAAAGCTCCAGTGGTATAGGGTGTCATTGATGATGGTGTATCGGGCAACCTTATAGATAAAGGAATTTTGTTGGTTGTTGGATAGGTCTGGGGGAAGGGTCTGGGATTGGAGAAAGTCATAAATGTCTTGATAACATAGCCAATTGGGACCAACAAGCTTACAAACCATTTTTGATTCTGGAATGTCATATGCAAGAACCAAAATTTTTTCCACCAAAAACTCAAATTGAGGCACATTGCTTGAAATGTCTAGGAGAGATCCAATTGTAGCCATTGTGTTGGATGCCTTATTTTGTGCCCTAGGAATATCTTCAAAATAAAGCATGTGTAAGTATGACTAAAAACTATCAATTGTTTGTAAGGCATTAAATTTTCATCCTTGGAGTCATAATCATTGTTGACTTGGTTGATGATCAATTGAGAATCTTTGAGGACATGCAAATTTTTATTTTTTCATTTTATGGCCATTCTGAGTCCTATGACAAGTGCTTCATATTATGCAATTTTATTTGTACATAGAAAAGCAATGTGGAATGAATTCAGAATGGAATCTCCTTGTGGCATGATAAAGAATATTCCCGCTCCCGAGCCATGACTAGTATGAGACCCATTAAAGTAAAG
>VDFB02000017.1:350610249-350644667 GCA_007258455.2 Sequoia sempervirens | reverse complement strand
TTGATTCATCCCCCATCTTAGTATTCCAGATATTCAACAATAAGATTGAAAAATATTTGGAACCTCTATCATATTCATGGATCCAAGTCATTTTAGCTCTAATTCTAACACCTTGAAGCTTGTAATTTTTAATCTTTCTTAATAAATTCTTAGTTCCAATAAAATTAGTCACTACCCTTAAATGCTTAGTTTTTTTCTGCACATCACCTTCCAAAGCTAAAAGCTTTTCCTACAACAATATTTCTAATTTCCTTTTATCAAGAGCCTTCTTTTTTCCCACAATGTTGAACAATTCTTCCATAAAGAGACCAAGATCTCCCACTTGCCAATAAAAAAAGCCTCTTTGTTCAAAATTTTGGTTAACTTTGTTGCAATTTTATTTCCCTTCAAACACTCATGATCATTTACAAGAGGAACATTCATCTTGAAGCTAGAAGTCTACAATTGATTTTCACAAGGCCTAATTTGACCAACAACCACACATGCTTCAATAGGAGAATGATTTGACATTGAAGTAGAAAAATAGAGACCAATATACATTTACTATTAGGCTTGAAGGAGAATAAATCCTTATTATCATAAAATCCATCTAATCTAGAGTAAATCCTTTTACCCTAGGATTGATTATTGCAATAAGTAAACCAAATATCTTTTTTACTACCCTTCTTCTTTTCAAGTGGATTAGTAAGAATAAGACCCCTTTTCATTCTTGACTATGAAACATTTCATTTCCTTTCCACAAACCATCTTTACCACCCATCTTATCTTCCTTATACTCCAATATATTAAAATTACCTCCAATAAACCAAGGAAATTTAGGTAAATTGTTGACAATCCAATTCTATAAAAAACACCTTTATTTGTAGTCAGTGGAAGCATGCAGAGAGCACAAACCAAAAAAATTATTCTCCTCCAAAATAACCTACACAAGCCTATTACAAGGAGAGATACCCTAGTTAAAAATACACCGCTCACCCATATAGGGTTGATGAGAACAACAACCCCTTTACCATTCTCATGAAGAGTACAAAAAGGATTGGTAGCCTTGCAAATAAATTTCAAAACAAATTCCATTTGAAACAAGACAAACTTAATTTCTTGAAGGCACATAAAATCTAACATGGGTCTATCCTTATAAAAGGACCTCAAAATATATTTCTTGTTAGGGTCAAAATATGTTTCTTGTCAGGGGATTCCAAACCTCTAACATTACAAATGCAAATGTTAAAACTCATTTACAATCAGGGAGCGGTTTTTCCTTTTGATTTTTATAAAGCCTATAAAAAATCTTAGGCATTTCATCCTCTTTCCCTTTTTCCACAGTTTTATCATTTTGGTCCTCAACATTACAAGACCTTTCAACTTGTTTCCTCTTTCTTCTTCTTTATATTTCGGCTCATCTTTCCTAGATAAGTTGAAATTTACTCCATTTTTAGAATAAATTGGATTATAACAATCCAAAATAACTTTATTTCCATCAATATCAATTAAAACCTCATTGAAATTGATTTTTCAATAGGTCCAATGTTTAACATCTTTTGGATAGGCTATGTGGAAAGATTTTTCTTCCTTTCCTCATTAGCATGGGATTTTAGAGTTTCAAGGGCTAGATCTTTTGCATTTTTTATGGATTGGAATGCTAACATCATTATAAAAATCAACCTTATTCAAAGAATCATCAAGAGTGGAGGAGATGTTGGGTTTAATAACAACTACATCCCAAACAAAAAGTGGTTCACACAAAGAAAGACCTCTATTCAAATAGTATCCCTCTCCAATCCCATTAGTTGAGGGGGAAGCATTCCTTCCCTCACTAACAATATTATCAACATCCATGGGGTTAGCAAGAGCATTCCTTCCATAAGTACCAACATTTTTCTCTATTTTAGTATCAAGAACACTTTAAAAAAACCGTACAAAACTCATAGAAACTTTGGGATAATAATTCCTTAAATGAACATTTATTCTACATAAAAATCACTTATTTAAACTATTAAGCAATTCAATATCACAAAAAATCATTTTATTTTCTAACTACACAAAAATCATATTCGAAATATCTATATTAGGAGAGATAGATATTGACACTCTCACATTCAAATGGGGAAGAGTAACCCTAGTTTCTTCAAATTGTAGGACACTCCCAAGAGGTTTCAACAAGTGTGGAATAAATTTTCAAAGGAAGGTTGTTAATTTCCAACTACCTTAGAATAGACTTAGCAACAACTTTATCATTTTTTCCTTAGGCAACCAACGAATCACCCTAAAGACATATTGCTCTAGATTCCAAAACTCCTTTTTAAGAACCCTCTCTTGCATTCTATGGCTTCTAAAATAGACCACAAGCATACCTTTTTGAAGCGTTCTACAATAATTAACATGAACTCCAAGTTTTTTCCCCACATATTTAAATTCTAATCATCAAAAGAATATCTCAATTAAAGAAGATCATTGTCCAAATAAACAAAGAATATAGAAGCATTTCTTAACCCATTTTCTTTGTTTCTAATGACTTGGATCACCTCCAAGTTAGGAGAAATAAAGAGAACCTTTGAAGAATATGGTGTCTTATTGAATTCTCCTATTTTGGTTTCTCCTTTTTCACCAAAGCTTCCTGCTCCCACTCTATTTGACACAACCCCCATACATCTCCCATCTTCACACATTGAGAAATCCATAGATATTAGCTTCCTTAAATTAGTTTGGGAGTGGAACCTTCAAGAAAACCAAAGTTAATCCCATTCTTGGATGAATTAACCCCATCTTACACCTCATTACTCACCTCAAAGAGTTAATGCCTTGGAAGGCTTCAAAAACAAGAAAGGAAAGGCGGTGTCACACCCTGACAACCTAGCATGTACCCACTCTTTGAGGAAACCTCAACCAATGAGTAGACTAGAGGGTGGTTGGAAAATAGTTTAAATTAAAAAAAGAACCAGCAACTCTAAAACCAACCTTACACAAAAATAGTTGAGAACACAAACAATATGGAAAAAGGAAATGAGTTCTAAGAAAACCAAAAGCGACAAAGAGTACTAACCCGAGATCCTTTGAGTGAAAGCAAAAGCTCTAAAAAGAAACAATGGAGGATGACCATTTACCTTCCACAAAACTCTTGCACTCACCTTCTTCCTTAGGATAATATGAATTTATCTATTTATTCTCAAACATTTATGTTAGTTTTGAATAGAGTGCTATTTATTTACTAACAATATTATTCTAAAAGAAAATAACCTTTAGTTAAAGTTGATCTAGGCTAGTTGAATAAATATATGAAACTAATTAAGTTAACCTAGATTAGACATGCAGTATTTGGGTATGATAAAAAAATTTAAATGCTTCCAAGAAATTGAATGTGATAGATATGTTTACTTAGCTCTAGGTAAAATGAAGAAGATTGACATTGATGTGGCATTGAAACTAACCCGTCTTAAGATTAAAAGTGTATTCTTTATGTTAGTATTTCACCTTGGATTATGTGTAAGATCTATGTTTGGGTCAAGTATGTGTTTGGGATGAAATTCTAGGAACATGAATTTTCTCTTATGGCCATATATTTGATCTTGTGATTTGTGTGGCTTTACTTTCTAGTTCGCTAAATTATTGATGTTTGTTTTGCGTTGAAGACTCATGTATTTAAGAATACCTTAAGAAGGTTACCAAATTGCTAGGGAATATGTTCTTCTAAGTCAACCCTTGAATAATGACTAGCTTTATTATTGTGCAAGCTATTGACAAACAAGTAGTTGTTCAAATATCCTATATTTTGATGCTAAAGTAAATGTTCTTATTTCTGGTACACCAACCAAAGACTCCTAATAATTGCTCTTTAAATGATCTTATGATCTTAAATGAATAAACATATAAGAAAATATCAAAAATAAATTTAATTTAATATTTTTAAATAAATATACATAACAATAAATTGCATAAACACATAATTAATTCACAACAACTAATAAAACCGACAAACAAATAATTACATTTAAAATTTAAATTTACAAATTTAAAACCCAGATCCCCAAAATTTCATAAAATGAAATACACCCAAAATTTAATTATGTTATTAGTGAAAAAGTCCTTCACAAATTTGAATTAATAAACTTAAGGGGGCCAAATAAACCAAGTCTCATTTAAAGTGCTTGCATTGGTATATGAAGGTTCTAGAATTAACGTTCGCCATAAAGGTCTATGTTATCTAAGCAATTTTACTTATATTGATTTTAATGGCGACTTAGGCGATGACTTTGTAAGAGACCGAATTATTTATTTAATGTGTATTACCAATCGACGTTAATAAGTCTTTAAATGTGACTTTGTATTCGAAGCAAATTAGTGAAATAATAATTAATAAATAATTTTGTTGGGCTAAATCCGCGTTCAAATATTTATCAAGACAAATTTTCAATGCATTTTGGTGTTCTATTGAAATGGTAAAAATTGCACGTGTACTTTTTTCTTCCATTTTCCTTGACTTTGACTGGTTGTTCTTTATCTAATAATAAAAATTTAAGTGGTGCATATTTTTGTTGAAAGTTGGTATATAATTTGAATTTTTATTTGATCTTATCTATATTTATTCATGATTTTCAAATTTTAAATTTTTGTCTATGTTGGGTTGTATAATTTATGAGATTGATATCGATTAGTTGTAAATTTTTTTTGATGAATAGGCAGCTATCTATATTAATTAATAATATAAAAATACATATTTTAAAATAAAATTCAAACTTTTGAAATTTATATTCAACCTAGGCCCACTTATTTACATCCATTTATTTAGTGCATATTATTATTGAAAAAATACATCTTACAAACATTTAGGAGCATCAAAGTACTATCATTGTGATGCCCGTACTAAATTAGCAATCTAGGGCACGTTACATAATTTCTTGATGTCTTTGGTCTTTATTCAAAGCCATTAAATCAAACATCTAAAGGGTTTGACAAAATGGATAAATATTTTTAGTCTAGCAAATTCCTCTATCCATGCTACCGTTTTTATGTAGGATCTAGAAATCATGACGAGAAATTTTTATACTTAAAATTTAGAGAAAGTTCATATTTGCAGTTACAATTCATATTCACACAAGAATTAGATCCACATACACAAAGGACAAATTTGTAGTCATGGAAGTGACCCAAATAGTTAAACACAATTTTCATTGATTCACATGTACTCATATAAGAAGTCCTAATATTTTGGTACACAAGGAAATTGGTTAGGAATATCTAGCAAAGTCAAATAAGAATCAAACCAAGAGCCAAGTACTATTATTTATTATTTACATCTAAGCATTTATTTTAGTATCACATTTAAGCTCAACTTTTGTTTCTAGGGTTATTTATTTATTATTGCTAAATAATTCATTTAATCTAAGAGATGCATGTAGAGATGTTATTTATTTCTTTACATTTTTAGTGTACCTAGCATTCCTACACACTCTAGGGTTTATTCCTTCTATAATCGAGGTTTCAAGTTTGATATTTTTATTGCTTCTTTATTATTTCATATTTGATTAAGTTTGAATCCACCCTATATTTTTTATTACTACAGTGATAAGGCTATGTGTTTTCACTAGTGATATCTATTTGATCCCTACCCACCCAACATTAGATTATGTACTCTTGCTAGATCATTCGTCATAGATTCTAGTGTGCCATTTCCTTCATCTTTTATTCATTTGTGCCTTGAGGTGTTCCTTCAATTCTTTTTATTTGATCCTTCCATTATTTAAGTCCTTTTCATCCTATGTATGGAGATATATTATCTATGAAGATATTATATAGCCATGTTTGTGATCTCTCCTCCTTCATATAGTTGATGATTGCTCATTATTTTCTTTTGGATACCCTCATCTCACTTATTCATGACCTCCAATTTTATCCTACCTTTCCAATGATATGTTATTATGTAAAATAATAGATACAAAGGTAAAGGAGTTGGTCAACATGAACAAGGTATGATTGAACCAATATTAGTCCCATGAAATGAAGAAACCAAATGCCTTGGCTATTCAAATTAATTTATTAAGAAATAGTTAGAATAATGAAAAAGAAAGGAAAGGAACTCATCACATCTATGATTTATACATATTTGTGCTTTATATGATACATTTGTATTATTTATAAATATTACAAATTATATGTGTTTCATTGCATTCATCTATGTATGATTTTATGATTTCTTTTGGTACTTTATATGATTCACCTTTTAGTGATTCCATCATGATTTATAATATTCATTGATATATTATTATATATATGTTTATTTCTTATTATTGTTACCAATTTGTAGCCTCTTGCTTAAAATTAGTGAAGATTTAGTGAAGTTTATTTGCTGGGTATAAAATTTTGAGTTATCTAATGAATCCTCACTTTCTAAATGTATGAATTAACTTGTTCAGTGGTTTGCTCAAATCATTCAAACAATTTAAGATAAATTGTTGAATAGTTCAAACAAACCGATGAACAAGCTTCACTAAGAAAGGAAAAATTCAGAAGGAATGAAGTACAAAGTCTTTATTTTCTGCAATATTTATTATTGTTGATTATCAAAAAAGAATTGCAGATATAAGAATAGGAATGCAAATAATCATTCATTATGATTATAGAACATATGTTCTAAACAGTTGCAGTTTCATTGTTTCAGATTATGTAATCAAAATAAACTCATAAAGATACAAGCCATTGCATATCATGAACAATTGATTCATTGAGAAATATGTTTTTGTGATCCCACACAAGTCGTGGGTAGACTAAGTTGACTAGATTCAACAAGAAGTACAAATTATACAACTAAAGAACAACTAAAAGTGAAACATGAAAAGGAGATCTTGTCATCATTTCCTTAAGGGCTAGTGTAGGGTTGATTCCTCAAGTCCATCTCAATCTTTAGTCTCTTCAATCTCTCTCCTGAGTCCGAGAACCTGCAATTGATTGTAAAAGTTTGTTAGAGCTCAGTCATGAGATCCTAAAACACGTTTTTTCCAATAGAAATATAGTTTGTACTCATTATTAAACCAAATCAACTTAGTCAAACATTTGTGAGATAAATAAAAACTGTCAGGTCAAATCATCAAAAGAGAATCATTGAATCCATTGTTTCTACTGACTTGTTTGTTTCATGTGCAAAAACATGAAATGTAATGTTGTTGATTTCTAAACTTTTAGCATGTGGGTAAAACATGGCTCCCACAAGGGTTGAGCTCGGCATGTTAAGTTATTAAATTATGAGCTCAATCAAGCTTATTTAAGAGGGAAATGCAATATTTAAGGCCATTATATCAACTACTCAATGATAGTGAACAAGCATACATGTTAAGTTCATGAAGCGTTACTTCAAGGAGCTACAAAAGTTAAGGATAATAGAGGGACCAACAAAGTAAATATCATAGGATCTGTATTAAGTTTTGCAAAGGTTTCCAGGAAATACAATGAACATTGCTTGCAAGGTTTCTGTTATTTCATAAAAAAATGTAAGCTACATGAGGATCATAAATGAATGTTCATTATTCATTTTCAGGCACAAATGCTTCTTTGAAAAGATAAAATCATGACTTTTGAAAACAACAAAATAACAGTCAAAGATGCTGGAAGGTATACAATGGTTTTCCAAAGGGTGTCAGATAATTTATTTACAACATGAACTTACATGATAAAGTTTGTCATGTACTTAATCATTATCTCAAACATATGCATGAAGTAAGACAACAATCTTTCCATAAAGAACAATTCTGCTTTAGGTCAATGCTATAATATTGTAGTGTACAAGATTTTAGAATGATAGGCTTCAACAATTGCTAGGATGAAGGTTTTACTATTCATAAAAATCAAAGTGCAAGTTCATGGTCAACTCTGGAGAGAGTAATCCTTGAACACTTGTTAGGAAAAGTGTGGAAATGACTGTAAAAAGGCCAAGCCATGGCCATATTATACAGAGTGTAAAGTGAAATAGAGTTCGGGTTTTAAACCTAGACTTTTCCTTTATAGATATTAAGCCCGTTTGAGGTTTCAAAGAGAAAATGAGGGGAATCATGCTTTGTTCATAATATTCATAGATATTTGAGGTTTTTTAGTTTTAAAATTCCATACAAAAGAGATTGCTCATGGTGGCTTATTATAATCAATGTGTAGAAGCAAGAAAGTTATCAACACAGAGGAAAATGAATTTTATCAGAGTTATGAGGCCACAATCATTATCAATGAAGGGTTTTGAATGTTTATTCTGAATATTCTCTGTTCTCAGGCTCAAATGGAGCACTTTCTTCAACAAAAATAAAAGATTATGCAATTCAACTAAAGGATTTCCATCGCGGCCAATATATTTCATCAACAAAAAGCAAAATTTCATTGAGGAGAAAATGGAAAGAAACAGAGTCCGTGACTTTCTCATAGAGGAAAATGTGCCAAAAGACAAAATATTTATTTTTTAGATCCTTCAAAGGTAAATGTTTCTACAGATAAAATGGAGGAAATCAACTTAGACAAACTTACCTAATTTTTGTGTGGAGAGTACCCGCGGGTTTCATAATTTTTCCAGCTAAAAAAAAACTTGAAATAAGTTTATTCATGACGGCCACAACAAAAGCCACAGACAGAAATAGATTTTGCATTAGAAATTGTAGACATAGAAAATACAGATTGATATCACACACTGATCCTAATCTACTAACATCGTCAACTCAATTATCCTCTCATCAAACCATTTAATCAAATAGCCTTATTTGATTAAAGTCATCATAATTCCTTTTAATTAAATAAATCCCTTTGACAATGAAATCACAGTTCTGTAATTAGCTAACGCTTCACCATTCTATCTTTTGTTTAATTAAATAATCCATATTATTTTATTAAATCTCTAGTTCATCTTAATTAAATTAAATAACCAAACATTTATCTAATTTAATCTAACATCATTCTCGTATTAAACAACTTCAAAAATATTTATTTAACTAAATCTAAATTCATTCTCATTTTGAGTTATTTAAATCCTAAAATCTAAGTCAAAATGGTCAAATCAACTAACATCATTTATATTAATCAAATCATGATTAATGCTAATCATAATCACTCAAATCCTCTAGATTTTGCAACTTGCACATGAAAATCAATTTAATTGATTTATAAATCATCTATTTTCATTCAAAAAAGGCATCAAAGATGGAATATTCCTCAAATTTGAAATCTCCCCCCAAAAGGACTTGTCCCTTCCAACAAAGCATTTAAAATATCTTACATGTCCTTTCTTGAGCCATGCATTTGCTTCACCTTTCACCTCATCCTAAGCCATATTTTGAATTTGAATCTCCCCCTCTTTGCAATATCTTCAAAATGTGCTCATTCTTCATCCATTCTCATGTTGACAAGTGGCATCATGTCATTGGCTTATCTTTTATCCCACATTCATCCTATCTTTCAATCTTCAACTCTTTCTTTCTATAAATAGAGAGCTCATCTTCATTTCTATGTCCACAATTCATGCAAAGTTATTATACTCAAATTCATAGCAACTTATCATCAATTTCATCCAAGCATAGTTAGGGTTTTTGTAGATTTTCAACATGGAGCTCCATTGAAGTCATCACTACAAGCATCCATCCTTCACCAAGTATCTTCATCACATCATTGGAGTTGGAAAAGGGCCAATTTTCACATCAAATTGGCACCAACTCCCTCAAGATATTAAGAGTTTACTTTGTTCTAGAATAGGATTTGATATTTTTGTTTCAAGTTTGTTGTGTTCTTCATTTCATTCCTCTTCTTTTGCATTCAAATGAATTTCTTGAGGAATCATGATTCTAATCTTGCATTTGATCTAATATATTGATTGTTTATTGTTTTTGTGCAAGTTGGGAATCATGGTTCACATTTTGGTGCTAGAAGGAGGGCCTACCAGAAGATCAAATCATGTTTTTTGAGAAAATTCTGTGGTTTTTTATGTTTTTGGTGTTTACAACAAACAAAACTACTCACAGTCCAGTTGCCACAAAACCGCTTCCAAACTACAAATGGCACCGGAATCAAACAAAATACAAACTACACTGCTGGAACTCTAGCATTGCCATATAGCGCCGCTACAAACCCAAATAGAGCCGCCATCACAGACATAACCACTTGACTTTCTTACTTTTTCATGCAAACTTAAAATGGCCATATCTTGGTCATTTTTTGGTCTTTTTCAAAGCTTTTTTTTTGAAATGGGGTAGAATTTCATAATATATCCAATGGTGTAGGTGTTTCTCAACTTTGATAGAGTGAAAATTTTCAAATTTTCACCTAAAGTCAAATCACATTATAACTTGGTCTAAGTTTTAGGGTTTTTATGCTTAATGATTCATCTAACCCCCATATCCTTTTGTTTCTTGATCTCATATAACATTTTGAGCACTTTTGCAGGTTATAAAATCTAAAAAAAGGGGAGGAGGAAACAAAAGAAAAGCTTCTTATGACATCATTTCTCTATTGTATCAAGTGTCTTTAGACACTCTTAGAAGCAATTATAATTCCAAGTTTAAGGATTTTATCTCTTCAAGCTTTTAGGACTCAATAGATTTCAATTTGGGCTCTAAAAAGAACAAGACAAAGGGATTAAAAAAACCTTAGAAAAATTTACTAGATTTTGTTTAAGGTTAACAATTGAACAATCAAATCTCACACTTCTTTTGGTACACTAAAAAAAATTCACTTTTGCTTTGTGGACTTAAAATGAACAAGTGTTCTCATTGTTTTGTAATTATTTACACAAAGTAATATCATCAAAAGATGTATGCACTTCTCTCGCGCCTCATGGTGATCTTGAGAATCAAAAGGCTTTTGGTGATATTAGGTTGTGTAAGTGATTTCCTTCACACTTCATTTTAGGATTAAAATTGAACAAATCTTTGCGAGTGTGAGTGGAACATATTGCGTGTGTTCTCCCTTTGTTTCTAAATGAAGGTTGATCAAACTATGAATATGTTTGCTTGCTTTTGTTTATCTTAGAGGGCCTGCCTCAGGGAAAAAGTACTCACCCAAGGGAATGACTCAACTGGTAACACTCTAAACCCAAGAGTAGTTCCAGCTGGGATATAAATGTGGGTATTGGAATAAACGCCAGTATCACGCAATTGGATTCGATGAGAAGGGAAACAATGGTCTCTCGCATCGATGGGTCAACTCCTATGAACGGAAAGTACAAATTAAAACCCTTGTTTATAAAAGGCCAAAATATTTGATCTACTTATTGGTGCAAGAACGGTCATTCTGAAGCCGTCCCACGTTTTTATGGCTCTTAGTAGAAATGAAAAGCATGCCAAGGGAGTTTCATGGGTGTTGATGCTTGGTTGCCCCGTATAAGTGAGTGTCGTGGAGGGGAGCCAGTGGGGTCAAGCATCTTATCATTCGCTAAGAGTAGGCATAGCTAGACTTGTCCAAGTGGGAACTCAACAAGTAAAGTCTTTCATATCCATAGGGTTGTGCATGTTCTTGGTATCAAAACACTTGCTTGTTCAAAAACATTGGGAAAAACACATTCAACAAGAAAATCAAAATTTCAAACCCCTTAGTTAGAGCAAATACCTTTGAAAAAACCCAAGAATTATTGCTTACCCCGGGATTATTTCCTTAGAGGTTTTGGCAATTGGGTTGACATCTTAATTTTCTTCTACCAAGGTCAATAACATTAGGAACCATTTCCTTTGATTTCCTTTGAATTCCACATAGCACTTTATGGGATGAAAATAAGTTAGTACATTGGATGTTTTGTTTGAAAATTTAATCAAGAAGTGTTTGTGGTAAAAGAAATTCACTAATCAAGATGAAATCAATTGAACCCCTCACATGTACTTTTTTATCTATTGTCTTATGGTCTTTTGAGAAAACATTGATCTTTGGTTTAAGGAAAAGCATGTTCTTCAAAAACTCATTCTGTAAACAAGCCCCATGTTAGGTTCATTTAGGATCAAAATCAAACACTTCATCCATTTCAAACATTTATCATCCCACTCTACACAAGCAAATTTAGAGCTTTGGAAACATCATTATCTAGACTTGGGTACATCCTTAAACCAAATCAAAATCACCTTGTTTAATTAGGAGTATGGGAATGCATCCTTTCTCACACCTCTAGTTGAATTAGCACACCTTTGAACAAGTTTATCCTAAATATCACATCCAACATCTTAGGGTTTACAAGATCATTATCCAATCAAAACCAATAAAAATCAAATCCTAAAGTCTAGCATTGATCCAAAGTTCCTAAGAAAAACAACACCCATATCATTCACCCCTTTCATCCTTCATCTCATCATTGGTCATAAACACCTTAGAGGTCACTTTTGCAACAAAGTCAAAACATAAGAAGAACATGGAATATAAATTTGATCCATACATCATAAGTGATCTAAACCAACCAAATTATCAAAGCCTCACAATGCCAATTGATTTTCAAAACTCACATTTATACAATCAGTACATGGGATCATTATCTCCTACAAACCTCAATGGTACAAAAAATGTGAGTATGCCTAGTCAAAATTTTGGAACAGCTTTCTCGATGGTAGATTTAAATCCAAGTCCAAACCTACAAATCTATGAACCAAACACTCAATGCATGAGCTTTCAAACAAACAACATCATCCCATCAAATGCCTACATGCCAAATGTGAATGTACCAAGTACAAATTTACAAAACATGAACATTTTGAATCCAAACTTGGTAAAATTTGGGATGGATATGTTTGCAAATCATACAAATATTGTTCAAAGTCCAAAAAAGATGTTAACTACTCCAAGTCAAGGTAACACCATGCAAAATAAATGTTACCTAAATCAAGGCAATGTGATTCCTAACATCAACAATGTTCAATTTCAACCCATAATGCCAAATATGAACATCATCCCAAGTTAGAACATTGTCCAAAATCAATTTGTCCATGATCCCATGCAAACACCACAAGTGTACATCCCAAATCTAATTGAACATAATCCAAATCAAGGGAGTCAAATTCAAAATCAAGATCAAATTTCGCTAGAACAACTTGCTTCACATGCCAAACTAATTGAATTATTGAGCCAAGAGATATCTTCACTCCAAAATTAGTACACTCTTCCCTTGGTTGAACCATGCCATCAAAGTGTTGAGTTGTGTCCACAACCGCATCAAGAACAAAATCTCCAATGTCAAGAGGTTAGATATCAAGATCAACATCAACAACAAACCCAATTACCCCATCTCAAAGATCAATCACCACATTTCAAAGATCAATCACCACATCTCCAAAATCAATCATCACAATGTTAAGTACAAATCTCACAAAATAAAAAATGAAAATACACACCACTTGGGAGACCAATCGAATCAGTCCTGCAACAATTGGTACAAGAAAATCTCATCAAGCTCCCCGTCTATGGGAACTATCAAGAACCCCTAGTTAAAATACTAGGGTATAATGAGGAGCACCATTGCAATTTACACAAAACAAAGGGACACTGACATCAGGTTGTATTTGACTCAAAAATTGCATCAAGACCTTATGGGTCAAAGATAATCACTATTAGGGGACAATGATTGAATCTATCCATCCAAATGAACATGTTGAAGATGTTTCCACCTCATCCAATGATCAAATTAACATACATCAAGAATCACTTTTGAATCATGATCAAAATCCTGAAACAATACCCAACAATGATCCAATTCAAGAATGTCAACATCATTTGACCCTATGTTTGAAGACATTGAAAATCCATCCACCTCAATTATTGAAAACAATGATCAAGATCTCTCCATCAATGGCACCTTGAAGATGTTTCCACCCCATCTGATGATCAACTCACCATACATCAAGAGCCACTTTTTAGTGATCTATTTCAAGGAGTGTTAGAATTATTTGATCCCATGGACATAATCTATGATCCATCGGCCAATGATCATATTGAAAATGTCTCTACATTGCCTTATGAGTTAGAGGACATATCTCAATAATTTATTCCAAAGCATGATCAAAATCTTTCACCAAGGTCTAGCAATGGTCCTTTCCAAGACATGTTAACCCCCTTTGACCTCATGATTATAGATACTAAAGGAATCCTCAACTCGACACTTGATCCAAGCCCACTCAAAGATCAAGAGGATAATGAACAACTTTATGTTCCTAATGAAGATATCCTCAAACCCTTTGTAAGCAATCCATCCTTTGAAACTGACCCATGTCAAGAATTCGATCCAAAGCATGTCGAAAGCAATTCTGAAATCATTCAAGATCAAGAGTTTGTACCTCCAAGCTACTACAATGGTCTAATGGATACTATCCTATCTATACAAGATTATCATATCCACATAGCAAATACTCCATATACCCATGAGATAATTTCTTTGGGTGGACACGTAGATGATCTTCATTCATAACAAGATTCCTTCACTCCTGACATTATTACACAAAAAGAGAGGTTAGTGATTCCTATAGTGAAACTGAGTTGTCAACATTAGGATCAGATATATCCCAAACTCAGACTGAGGAAATCATGAATAAAAATATCCAACATTATCCACTCAAGGAAGCAGGTCAGACAAAACAAGATATTTCAGAGTTAGCAAAGCAAAAAATTGAAATAACATCATCTGCAATGGTCGTTTATCAGAGAATGCATTCTAAATAGGAACCCTCAAAACAAGCAGAATCAAGGAATGAAGGTGCCACTACCACCATACTTGGGGCAACTATGTCTCAAGCAAACGTGAACATAGGGAGCATGAAGAGTCTTTATGATGAGACTAGTGTCAATACTACAACCAACCACGTCATGAATCTTCATCCACCCATTACCCCATCCACAAATTGGGATCAACATCAAATGAAGGATGTGAATCAAAGCACAAAGAACGTTATCAAAGTAAAAGAAACTAAGAAGCATAATGGAAAAATCAAATACACATGGATACCAAAGAATACAAATAAAGATTATCCCTATCAAACTCCATTAGTCAAAGAAACTGTAAAGGGAAAAATAAAGGAAAAGTATCAATCAAAGATGTCCTCAAAGAAAATGTAGAAGCTTTTCAAGTGACATACAAAGTGTATCAAGCAGTTGGTGCTAATTCCATGCACACTTCCATATCCACCCATCATTGTTCATCTAACCAAGTTTGGAGAGTCAAAGATTCCAAACTTTCAACCAATCCATCATTTATCTCTAAACACACTCCATCCATGCCTCCATGCATGATATCCAATTATTATATTAACTATGTATTGGCAATGATCCTTCATCATAAGGATTTAGAAGGCACTATGTTGTGATAATGCTTCAAAGATAAAGTTAATGGCGGTATAGACAAAAGCGGTCGGGAATCCCCAAAGTTGCATTCAAGTGCACATATCTTAGCAAAACAACTTATTTGGGTAGGATACTGATGGTACATTATGACAGAAGCATCTACATCGACACCACTAGGTGGTTTAGCATGAATCTTTCAGAAAATTCAAAAAAAAAAAAATATGAAAATAAAAAAAAAGGATTGAAAATAGTAAAGAAAAAAATCGTCCTCTAGTGAAAACCACATTGGTGGTGCTTTGGGCAAGTACCATGATGAAACCCTGGAAAATGGGCATCATGTGTAGAATTGAGCATCTACGTGCGTTATTTTAGGTGAAAGCATCTCATCCCAACCATAATAAATCTAGCATTCCATCCATCTCATCCATAATAAATCCATCATTCCATCGATCTCAGCCATAATAAATCTAGTATTCCATCCATCTCAGCCATAATAAATTGATTCATCCATAAACCATTTATCCAATCCATTTTCATCCATCTACATACATAGTCCAAGTTATCTTGATCTTGACAAAGTTTTGTGCATACTTTACGCTTGCTTATGGTAAACATCTTGACATGGGTCATTTTCATTGATCCTATCCTATCCAGCATTATCTGAGACATGAAGCATTATCCAATGAACCATTCCTCCATTCAAACACCTTATCTTATCACAAGATAATTCCTATACATCCATCCATACAATTATCCGAGCATCCACACATGACATTCCATACATTGTTAGACATTGGGGGTAGATATTTACATCTTGCTTCGGGAATAAATATTGATCTATATCCTCTAACTTATGTGGTGATCCAAAATTAGCAAATCAAATTGGTCAATACATTTGTAAGGAAAAAACAAAATCACTATCCCATGGAATATTTTGATGAGAAGACATTCCTTATCAATCTTCATCTTTCATCAAACATCAATCCAAACAATCACTATCAGTTACATCTAATGTGTGCTTCAACGCAACATAAAATCATCCAAAACATATTTTGTTCCAAACCAAGCTTCATCAATCCTGACCAATCAAATCCAATCAATCCTACATCATCTTGGGATATCCTTCCCCATCATTGTGTTGCTTAACACTATCCTTGCATTATTGTACATCCTCAACAATTCTATCATCATCAATCCCGATCAATCAATCCTTGCATTATTGTGCATCCTTGAAAATGTTGTCATCATCAATCCCTCATCATCTTGGGATATCCATCCTAATCCTCGTGTTGCTTAACACTATCCTTACATTGTTGTGCATCCTCAACAATGTTATAATATAATCAATCCATCGATTTGATTAATCAACATTATCTTGGTTTTTCAAGAAAATCCCAAACAGACCACTAATATCATCACACATATCTATATCGAAATCTTCAAAAATCATGTGAAAATCCAAATACATCCAAAACATATCAAAATCCAAAAAACATCTATAAAACATAAAACATCAAAAACATGATATTTGAACTACATTGTCTCTGAGCTTAAATGTAGGCAAGGCTAATCTTTGATTAGCCCTCGAGAATAAAATGGAAAAAATTCAAAACACACAAAATCCAAAACATTCATAAAAACAGACAAAAATCCAAAACATTTAAAATCCAAAACATTCAAAAATCCAAAAATCTAAAAACATTCATAAAATCTTGGAAAACCCCAAAACATTTGAAAATAAAAAATTGAAACATTTATAAAATCAAAAATACCAAAAATAGCCTCAAAACATGTCAAAAAATCAAAAAATTCAAATATTTGAGAAAATCCATTCGTCCCTTTTCACTTTCACCCAAAATAATCAATCATCCATAATAAACTAATCGTTACCTTCATTCTTTAGCAAAGAAAACTTCAAACAAAAAATCAAAATTAACAAACCGTTAAACACAAAATCAAACTCTTGATCATTTTCAAACATGTCAGTCAACCTTATATAAACAACCTATCAATCAACTTATCAAACCATCATCATCCTATACAATGCATGTCCTAGGATATATCATTCCGAAAATGGGCATCATTTTGGATATCACCTTGGATTCTTATCCTATCAAAACAAATCACTTTGGCTCAAGGTACGAAGAACATTGGCTTGTTTGTGTACTTGTTCTTTTCTTTTGATTTATATTATTGTGCTCATTCCAAGGACCTCTCAATGATGTCCCTAATGAAGGGTTTTAGAGAGATAGGAATGGGGCAACAATCATTATGTTTTTATCTACTGTGCTTGTTGGATGTTCTTGTAAATTAACTTGGCGAATACTTGCTTTGTTAGGTACGTTCTAGCAAGGTTTCCATATGTCAAGTGTGAACAAGAATAACCATATCTATTTGTTAAGTCAAATTCCATCACATTAGGTACAACACCATCCTAGTTCTTTATACCCTAATGCATCATGCCTACGTGTGTTATCAAACATAAGGTAATTGGGCCTTTGAAAATCCAAACTCCTCGGCAAGTAATCATCATCATCATCATCATCATCATCATCTCATGTCTTGTTGGAATCTCTTGTTTTCTTCTATCTCTTGTTTTTCATGCTAACATGGTACCATGACATTTAATCATAAACCATTAGCATACTGCATAATGCATATCATACCATATAGAAAGCATTAATCATACCACATGCATTCATCCCCATAATTGCTTAATATAGATTGATTATTCTAAACATCTCATAAACAATAAATTTATCACCTATTTGCATAATAATAAAAGCATCATCATATCATATCATGTGAATCTGATGTAGATGGTCTGGGACTTTGAAAGAAACACAAAGTTCTCAAGGTTTGCAAGACATAATCCCAACCACTCTTCCAGGCAATCTGATGGAGACAAACCTCAATAATGCACCAAATGACTTATTTTCCTTCCTTATGGACCCAAACCCTAGGAAAACTCTTAAGAGACCCAAAAAAACTTGTTTTGAATGATTTCAAAGCCCAACCCTTTGACTTAGACACAAAACCAATTTTTCACCTTAACTAGGCTACTAGCCCAACTAGGCCTCTAGCGAAGGATTTTTGACTTTGCACTCAAACTTTCCAAAGGAACCTCCAAAATAATGATTGAACCAAATGTGGTTTGTGATGATACATAACATACTAGATTCTTGATGGCACTTGTTTTGGAGCACACCAATCAAAAATCTGTTGTTTCCTCCAATTTAGGCCTAATTAGCCCTCTTTTTCAAAGCAACCCCTCTTTAAACTCAACCCCTAACCATGAAAATTTCAATAGTCCCTTAAAATTACTCAAAACCAAGGATTCCAAGTTTTTAGGCCTCTATGACACCTCTAACATGCTCAAACACAAAACCCTCCTTAACTTGCCTCAAAAACTAGGGCTTCTTGAAAACTAACCTTCCAATCACTTCCAAAAATTTCTCATTGACTCTAAACCATTAGGAAAATACATTTAGTCTATCCCAACTCAAAAAAATTCCCCTCATTAAGGCAGATCTTCTACTGCTATACCCTAGCCTCCATCTTCAAGTAATTTGCATTGTGAAATCTTTGTGTACACCTCAATATTCTTCTTCCCTGCACATTAGTTTTTAAAATATGTATGTTAAATGTTAGGAATGATCCATTTCATAGGTCACAACAGTATTCTACCTTGAAATGGATCAATCATCCATGAAAATCACCAAAACTAGTGAAAATTTTGTGTTATTCTTGAGGACAATCAACAATATGCTACAAAAAGTGATTCCTAACATCTATCAGATCATTCAAAAGGTTAATTGAAAGAAAATATAGGTTCTTAAACCATCCAATTGATTATAAATTCAAAAGGAATCAATAGATCATCAAAAGACTCAAGAAAATGCAAGAAAATTGTGTTTTTTCACTATTTCCTGTAACAGTCCGTACAGTCACTTCTCCAAAAACCCAACCTCCATAAAAATGATCATTTTTGGTTTATAGAACCACTCCCAAACTGATCGAACTAATTTGGATTGATTACAATACATAATTAACTCTAAAACACCTAAAACTCCTTTTCCCACCTAAAGTGGATGTTTGAAAATTTAAATTTCCAAACTCTTATTCTATCAATTCCTATTAACTAGAAACCTTTCCAAACTATTAAATAATTATTATTCAACCTTATTTGACATAATTAAGGCACTATATTCCTATCTAACCTCGTAGAACATGATTGTTCCATTTACATTGAAATTTGGTCCTAGGATCCTTATTAGGACCCTTAGGAATTTTGACCTCTTTAATGTGTTCACCCATTCCAAAGGCCATTATAGGCTCTGATATATCATAATTGAAGGTTTGAGGTGATTGATAGGTCTTCAAGACCCCTGCATTCTCCTATCTCTTGAAGAGTTCCTTGAAGAGCTTGGGTGCTCCTGCACCATTCTCCCCAAGAAAGAAAGAGTTCTTGCCCCAAGAAGCATCCAAATTGTTGCTGCCATAGTACTCCTTGTTCCTGTATGTTTTCATCTTCACATGACAGGGCATGTAATCTCCCAAATTCACTATCTTCCTCTTCTTCCAATCTGCACTCATGGCATTCATCATGTTAGTGTCAAAAATCTATTTTGTTTGTCCTTTTTGCTGCTTGATAATAGCCTGTGCTTGTACCCTATTTCTTCCTTTATTCCATTCATTTCCTTGTGAAAGAACACCACTCGTATTACCCTCAACAATAGGGAATTCAATACTCCCAATCTTAATAATGTCTAAGTCCCAAATATTCTAATTTTTAGGACTGTACTCTTCATATATCTGCTACAACTCATCATTCCTCTTCCAACCAATATATCCCCCTATCTTACCTATCTTACCCTACTTATTCACCTGAAAATGTTTCTCAAAATAGATCATAAAACTTTCATTTGACTGCTCCAAAGGAAAAGGCACTAATTTATATCTAACATCTCCTTTGTGCACCAAATATGTATTATGGAATCCATCATGCAATGTCCTTCTAGCATACTGCCATGGTCTTCCCAAGATGATATGACCACAAGTCATTGGAATGACATCACAAATTACCCTATCATGATATGATCCAATTGAGAAATCTACATAAGCCCTCTTACAAATCTCTACATGATGTCCTTGAGTTACCCAAGTGGCCTTGTAGGGAGTAGGATGATCAAATGTTTCAATTCCCAACTTGGTTATCATATCAAGTGAAACTAAATTGCTATGTGACCCTGAATCTATGAGCAATCTGCAGATCTTACCATGATTGAGACAATTAGTCTTAAAGATAGTTACCTTTGGCTCTTGATGAAGTCTTTCTCCTTGCTTGACCATAAGAAACTCACCATCAGTCATAGGGTCTGCCATGAATTTTTTTGATTCCTCCTTCTTGTCTTCTTCTTCTTGTACCAAGTTAGCTCTCCTTTCTCTACCCCTATCAGATTGTTCCCATTTAGGACACTTGAAGGAAGGATGCCCTGGTTCATTGCAATTGAAACACTTACCTATGAATGGTCCTCTACCTTGTCCAAATATGCCTCCTCCTCTAGGAGTGTATCCACCTCTTTGATCAGAAAATACCTCTTTACCTTTGTCATTGCTGCTCTTATCATTGCTACCTTGTCCTTGTTCTCTATTACCCCTGCCCCTATTTGAACTACCTCATCTTCCACCATTGCTTGATCTTTCTTGCTTCCTCTTCACCTTTTCTTTTTCTCTAATGGCCAACTGAAAACATTCTCCTAATGTCCTTGGCAATTGCAAACCAATCTCATATTGTAGATTATACCTCAAGCCATTGATATACCTGGATATTTTCTCATCATCTTCTTCATAACCTCCTCTAATACTAAGCTTGTGAAATTTCTCAGTATAGGACATCACATCCATGTCCTTTTGTCTTAAATTCTACCACATCCTCTTCACATGAATTGTGTAATCAGATGGTAGGAATTGCTCTTTGACCAAACTCTTCATCCTTCCCCATGTAGAGACTTTTTCCAATCCTCTAGCCATCCTATCATTCTAAAAACTAGTCCACCATGTCAATGTTGTGCCTCTCAACTTTGTTTTGGCAAACTTAACCTTCCTCTCTTCATCCATCTCCTCAAACTCAAAATAGTTTTCTAAGGCATCAAGCCATCCTAACACCTCCTCACTATCCATCTTCCCTTGATAGATAGGCAAATCTATGTGACTCTTTCCTCCATCACCTTGTACTACCTTCAACAATCTTAGTAACCTCCTTTCCTCAAGGTCCTCTATCTCATCTACTTGTTGTTCCTAATCTACCCTCACATGCTCTTCATCTTCATCATTGTCTTCTTGGTCTTCTTGGTCTTCTCTCCTCCTACTCCTCTCAAGATTATTTATCCTTGCTTTCATGGTCTCTCTCTCCCTTCTCCATCTCCTTTCTTCTCTTTCTCCGGCTTGCTCTCTTGCTACTTCTTGGTCCCCTCTTTCTCTTCTCTCCCTTTCCAAGATTTCCTTCAACTCTTCCAACTCTCTTGCCAATTGATTTTTTGTTGCCATTGTTGATTCTCCAATCCCTAAAGGACCTACTCACTACTTTGATACCACTCTAATGCAAAGGGTCTGGGACTTTGAAAGAAACACAAAGTTCTCAAGGTTTGCAAGACATAATGCCAACCACTCTTCCAGGCACTCTAATGGAGACAAACCTCAATAATGCACCAAATGACTTATTTGCCTTCCTTATGCACCCAAACCCTAGGAACACTCTTAAGAGACCCAAATAAACTTTTTTTGAATGATTTCAAAGCCCAACCCTTTGACTTAGACACAAAACCAATTTTTCACCTTAACTAGGCTACTAGCCCAACTAGGCCTCTAGCAAAGGATTTTTGAATTTGCACTCAAACGTTCCAAAGGAACCTCCAAACTAATGATTGAAATAGATGTGGTTTGTGATGATATGTAACATACTAGATTCTTGATGGCACTTGTTTTTTAGCACACCAATCAAAAATCTATTGTTTCCTCCAATTTAGGCCTAATTAGCCCTCTTTTTCAAAGCAACCCCTCTTTAAACTCAACCCCTAACCATGAAACTTTCAACAGTCCCTTAAAATGACTCAAACCAAGGATTCCAAGTTTTTAGGCCTCTATGACACCTATAACATGCTCAAACACAAAACCCTCCTTAACTTACCTCAAAAACTACGGCTTCTTGAAAACTAACCTTCCAATCACTTCCAAAACTTGTTCATTGACTATAAACCATTAGGAAAACATATTTAGTCTATCCCAACTCAAAAAAATGTCCCTCATTAAGGCAGATCTTCTTCTGCTATACCCTACCCTCAATCTTCAAGCACTTTGCATTGTGAAATCTTTGTGTACACCTCAATATTCTTCTTCCCTGCACATTATTTTGTAAAACATGTATGTTACATGTTATTAATGATCCATTTCATAGTTCAAAGCAGCATTCTACCTTGAAATGGATCAATCATCCATGAAAATCACCAAAACTAGCAAAAATTTTGTGTTATTCCTGGGAACAGTTAGCAATATGCTACAAAAACTGATTCTTGACATCTATCAAATCATTAAAAAGGTTAATTGAAATCAAATACAGGTTCTTAAACCATCCAATTGATTATAAATTCAAAAGGAATCAATAGATCATCAAAAAGACTCAAGAAAATGCAAGAAAACTATGTTTTTTCACTGTTTCCTGTAACAGTCCATACAGTCACTTCTCCAAAAACCCAACCTCTGTAAAAATGATCATTTTTGGGTTATAGAACCATTTACCAACTGATCCAACCAATTTGGATTGATTACAATACATAAATAACTCTAAAACACCTAAAACTCCTTTTCCTGCCTAAAGTGGATGTTTGAAAATTTAAATTTCCAAACTCTTATTCTATCAATTCCTATTAACTAGAAACCCTTCCAAACTATTAAATAATTATTATTCAACCTTATTTGACATAATTAAATCACTATATTCCTATCTAACCTCCTAGAACATGATTGTTCCATTTACATTGAAATTTGGTCCTAGGATCCTTATTAGGACCCTTAGGACTTTTGACCTCTTTAGTGTGTTCACCCATTCCAAAGGCCATTATAGGCTCCAAGATATCATAATTGATGCTTTGATGTGATTGATAGGTCTTCAAGACCCCTGCATTCTCCTATCTCCTTAAGAGTTCCTTGAAGATCTTGGGTGCTCGTACACCAGCATCCATATCATCCATGCATCATCATATCATCCATTACATATAAACATAATAATCATTTCATCATTAATAATGTCACTATCATGGTACAAATCAGGATCAAGTGGGTGTAATATATCAAAATAGGCATAAGGCTACCCATGGCTAATGATTGTCTACATCATCAAATCTAACTACATCAAATATTCGAGTTGAATTGATCTTGAACCTCTTTGTCAAGAGATCCACCCTCAAATCAAACCTCTTCGCCTAATCTATCAAGGGGGAAATATAACAACATAATTCTTTTCATTTGGGGTAACAATGGGGCATCCAAAAAAAATAAATTAGAGAATATTGTACTTTTGATCATGGCAAGATTATTCTTTGAACCAATGCAGCAAGTGCACTGCTTCAAAGAGGGGAAAAATGTAGACATAGAAAATATACAGATTGATACTGCACACTCAATCCTGATCTACTAATATCATTTCATTCTAAATTATCCCTCTGTCTAACCATTTAATCGAATAGCCTTATTTTATTAAAGTCATCATAATTCCCCTTTTAATTAAATAAATCCCTCAATTTAATTAAATCATTGTCTTTGTGTAATTAGCTAGGTCATTTCATCTTCCTATCTTTATTTAATTAAATAATCCATATTATTTGATTAAATTTCTTAAGTTCATCTAATTAAATTAAATAAATCAAACATTTATCTAATTTAATCTAACATCGCCCCTTTTGGTTAAATAAATCAAAATATTTATTTAACTTTCTTAATCATTTCCATCTCTTTGTGTTTTTTTTAATTCTGAAATTTAAATCAAATGGTCAAATCAGGTAAATCTCCCCTTAAATTAATAAAATCCTGATTAATTTAAGCCTAATCACTCAAATCCTCTAGATTTTGCAACTTGCACATGAAAATCAGTTTAATTGTTTTATAATTCACCTATTTTCATTCAAAAAAGGCATCCAAGTGGGAATATTCCTTAAATTTGAAATCTCCCCCCCAAAATGACTCATCCATCCAACAAAGAATTTAAAGCTCTTAAATTGTCTTTGACATGTCTCCCACTTGGCATTTAACTCATCTTTCATCCCCCCTAAACATGTCATTTCATCAAATTCAAATTTCAAACTTGCACATTGATCAAAATGTGCTCAAACTTCCTCCATTCACAAGTTGACAAGTGGCACTTTTCCATTGGCTAATTCTTAGTCCCACATTGCTCTATTTTGATCATATCCTCAACTTAGAATTCTATAAATAAGAGGGTAATCTCTTCATTTGATCATCCACGAATTAGGAAAAGTTATTATGCTAAAATATTTAGCCATTTCCATCAAATATCATTGAGTTCTTAGCTAGGTTTTTGCAGATTTTAGCTTGAGCACTCTTATCAAATCTCTTCATCACATCAATATTGCATCTTATTTATTGGGAAAGGGCCAATTTTCACATCAAATTGGCACCAATTCCCTCATGGGATCATGATTTTTCTTACTTAATTAGGATTCAATATTTGTTTTGTCATTTCAATTTTGTTCTTCTTTATTTTCTTCCTAATTTGAGTTTTGTAAATGAATTTCATGGGGAATCCTTGTTCATGCTTGAAATTGACTAACTAATGTGTTTATTCATTGTGTTTTGTAGGTATTCGGATTGGGGTTCACACAGTAAGGATCACCTCAATGTGCTAGACAAAATATTCAAAAGACTGGAAGAATACAAGGTTCACTTGAATCCTAAGAAATGTGTCTTTGGTGTGACATCAAGAATTTTTTTGGGATATATAGTTTCTCGTAGAGGCATTGAAGTTGATCCTACCAAAGTGAAAGAAATATTATACATGCCTCCCCCAAAAGGGATATGTGAGCTCAAGACATTGCAAGGTAGATTGTAGTCTATCTGATGCTTCATTGTGCAACTGGCAGACAAGTGTCAACCATTTTTATATCTCCTATGCAAGGGTATCCCCTTTGTGTGGACCGATAGATGTCAAGAGGAATTCCAAAAAATAAAGGATTATCTATTGTCACCACCTATCTTAATGCCACCCATATAAGGAAAATGTTTGATTCTATATATTTTTGTGACAACTTCAGCATTGCGGGCATTACTGGCAAAAAATGATCATGATGAGAAGGAAACCATATACTACATCAGTCATACATTGGTCGGATATGAGCTAAACTACATATCCATTGAACGTGCCTATCTTGCAGTTCTCTTTACAACTTAAAATGAATACATTACATGTTGAATCATAATACACAACTTGTAGCAAAGATTGATCCCCTGAAATATCTCCTAAGTTGAACAACATTGGTAGGTTGCTTAGTGAAATGGGTCATGATCTTGAGTGAGTATGACATACAGTATGTGGAACGGGAGGCTATAAATAGACAAGTGATAGCAGATAATCTAGCAGATGCACCTGTACAAGGTGATCATCCATTGGTAGCAAACTTTCCTAATGATTCCATATTTCATATAGAGCCTAAATCACCTTGGAAACTTTACTTTAATGGGTCTCATACTAGTCATGGCTCGGGAGCGGGAATATTCTTTATCATGCCACAAGGAGATTCCATTCTGAATTCATTCCACATTGCTTTTCTATGTACAAATAAAATTGCATAATATGAAGCACTTGTCATAGGACTCAGAATGGCCATAAAATGAAAAAATAAAAATTTGCATGTCCTCAAAGATTCTCAATTGATCATCAACCAAGTCAACAATGATTATGACTCCAAGGATGAAAATTTAATGCCTTACAAACAATTGATAGTTTTTAGTCATACTTACACATGCTTTATTTTGAAGATATTCCTAGGGCACAAAATAAGGCATCCAACACAATGGCTACAATTGGATCTCTCCTAGACATTTCAAGCAATGTGCCTCAATTTGAGTTTTTGGTGGAAAAAATTTTGGTTCTTGCATATGACATTCCAGAATCAAAAATGGTTTGTAAGCTTGTTGGTCCCAATTGGCTATGTTATCAAGACATTTATGACTTTCTCCAATCCCAGACCCTTCCCCCAGACCTATCCAACAACCAACAAAATTCCTTTATCTATAAGGTTGCCCGATACACCATCATCAATGACACCCTATACCACTGGAGCTTTAACAATACCCTTCTTCGCTTTCTCGACACTAACGAAGCATGAACAAAATTACACAAGATACATGAGGGTATATGTGGATCTCATTCAAGTGGTCCTACTTTAGCCAAGAAGATCATGAGACTTGGGTATTACTGGCCGACAATGGAAAAGGATGCACTCAAGTTTGTGAGAACATATCACCAATGTCAAATACATAGTGATTTGATTCATGCACTAGCATAGGAACTTCGGTCCATTACTTCTCCTTCACCCTTCACAAAATGGGGACTCGACCTCATGGGAAAAATCCATCCTACCTTTTCTAACAACCATAAATTCATTATCACCACCACTGAGTACTTCAATAAGTAGATTGAAGGCATCCCCCTCACATACATAACTAGAAAGAAGATTTCCAAATTCATTCTCAACTACATCATCTATCAGTATGGTGTTTCGCAGTCTATCATCACAGATAATGGTCGTCCCTTCAAAAATCAAGATGTCCATGAGTTGTGTGAGAGCTTCCACATCCAATATCATTTCTCCATGCCATACTACCCCCAAGGAAATAGTCAAGCTAAAGCATCCAATAAGACCATCATCAAAATTCTTAAGAAGACAGTCCATGGTGCTAGCAGTGACTGGCACATACAACTTAACTCCACTTTTTGAGATTACCACACCAGCATTTGTACACCTATAGGATCCACCCCATTCACCATGGTCTTTAGAGCTAAATCCATCTTGCCAATCGAAGTTGAAATTCCATCCTTAAAATTTTCCATGAAGGGTTTGATCGATGATGAAGAATATAGACAGTCATGACTACATGAGCTAGAAATGTTAGAAGCAAGAACACATAATTCCTTGAATCATTTACAGGGCATATCAAAATTGTCTTTTACAACTATAACAAGAGAGTCATGGTTTGAAAGTTTGACATTGGCAACTTGGTCCTCATGCAAAATCCTAAGAATCAGTTTAAAGGAGAAAAACCTAGCAAGTTCAGAGCCCAAATGGTTGGGTCCTTACATCATCATGAGCATTCGATTTTGGAGCATACCAACTACCTACTCCAAAAATTGAAAAATTGACAGATCCCATCAACAGTCTACATCTTCAAAAATTCTATGGATAGCATCAAAAAGTTAGGCTGAAAACCATAGAAAAATACCAAAAAAAAATGAAAAAGATAAAAAATCGTCACCCTAATGAAAACTTGGTGAACAGGTGTCTTGGTGACACAAAAAAAATGACAAAAATAATAAAGAGAAATAATTCATCGAATAATGAAAACCTTGTAAATAGGTGCTTTAGATAAGTACCATGGTGAAAACCTGGCAAACAAGAGCGATGTGTAGTTAGTTTTTGCTTCGCCATCTATTGTCACTCTACCTTAATTCATAATAATAAATACCCACTTTTTTGACACTATCATGGCACCCATCATAATGCACTACCTTTTCTTTCCATGGCTGACACTAGTTGGCATCCAGCATTGCATATTTCCCATCCATCTCCCCATGCATTTCCTTTTGTATGTCCTTCAAATTTTACTAGTCCTGGACCTGACTAGGGCAATCCTTTATCATCCGACTGTCATGGGTATCACACATGGTCCTACCAATTGAAAAATGTCTTAAGAAAATACCTAAAAATTCAAAAAATGTCTTGAAAAATAGACCTAAAATGAAAAAATGTCCTAAAAAGACCTAAAAATTAAAAAATGTCCTTAAAAAGACCTAAAATAAAATGTCTGAAAAAAAGGACCTAAAATTGAAAAATGTCCTAAAAGACCTAAAATCAAAAAATAAAAAAAAAAAATGTCCTAAAAAGAGACCTAAAAGTGAAAAATGTCTTGGAAAAAAAAGGACCTAAAAATCGGAAAACATCCTAAAGAAATACATAAAAAATCAAAACATGTGAAAAACACAAAAGCATCCAAATAACAATTGAAAATCCCAAAAACAAAGTTTTACCTTGTCAAGTCAGTCAAGTCAGTCAGCCCATGTCATTGTTGAACTATGTTGTCTCTGTGCATTTGCTATGTAGGCAAGGCTCACCTTCGGGCTCCCGAGACATTAGGTCAGTCCTTTTAGGTTGTCAAAAATAAAATCACGACTCAATCTTTGGTTATCCATACAAAGTCATTGGTCATGTCAAACTATGAGGTCTCTGAGTGTATGATGTAGGCAAGGCCATTAATCGATGAGCCCTTGATGTCACACTAGGTCAATCCATTAGGGTTCATGACACTGCACTAGCAAACACATCAAATGTCTTCAATTCAAACAAATTTTTAAAATAGAGAAACTCCTAAAACACACACTGGCAATCACTTAGTCAACATGGCAATTATATCAGCATGTCATTGTCAGCATGTAGTCAAGTCTATCACCTAGTCAACTTTGGTCAACCTCAGTCAAAACAAGTCAATTCAAGTCAAAATTAGTCAACTTCAATCAAACTCAGACAATAACAAGTCAACTTGTGAAAACTCTTGGTTATTCTTTAGATTTTTCCTTCTAAAGAGCAACCCTTGTCATTTATTTATGCCTTAGGATGTGTCCTTCCTAGGAATAATCACCATCATCTAGAATTTTGAGGGATTCCCTGGGCATTTGAGGATCAATCCTCTCAACATCAACATCATTCAAGATGTGTTCTTCCTAAATTTGACATCACCTGGCATTCGTAAATCTCAACATCATCAAAATATGACATCTTGATATCAAATCACCTGGCATCTCGGCATTCAAACACCTAGCATCTTGACATTCAAAAACATTTGACATTTAGACACACTTGGAAGACATTTTTCAAACATTATCTTGGCATTTTGTCCTTTGATTTTTCATCATGATACTAGTTTCTCGACGATGTCCTGATAACAGGATTTAGAGAAGCAATGACACATCATGATGATTAGCTTGTCTTGTCTTTTTTCAAATGGTCATTATGCTAATTCCTTGAGGATGTCCTAGTAATAGGATTAGCGGAGCAACGACTCTTCATGACTTTTTTTATTGTATTTCTTGTCTTTTTATGTGGTTGGTTGTGATTAAAAGAATGGGGTAGCAATGCTCTTAGTATGAGTTATGATTATCCTTGTCTGCGACTACTTGTCTCATGTGATGGTACGACCTTGCATACCATCGATCTGTCATATCATGGTGTTTGTTGGTCATTACAATAATCCACCCAATGATGATTAAGAGCAACAATTATTATTCCTATGGTAATATATTGAAGGATTCAATCTCCACACTAACATCCATCTCCTTCTATCTTGCCATTTTTCCTTGTCTGTCTTTTTTATGATATCCTATGACATACAAAATACTTGCATACATGATCATATATACATTGCATTAATTAATTATTCATTCACATATTTCAATTCACATCATTAAACATATCATTTGCATTCATCAATTTGCATACACATAATATATTAGGGAATTTCACATTTCCATACATCATCCATATCATTAATACATATACATCACATCATAAGCCATCACATATTGCATTATCTATACATATATAGTCATACATCAACACATTTATAATCACAAACATGGAATCCATTAGAATCAAAAAATTATGCATGACATATAGAATGCATCATCATGTTCATCATCATAAAAGAATATATCATAAACATAATCAACACATAATCCATCATCACATAACATATTGCATATAGGCCGCACCAAAACTGCATCATATATATAAATCTCAAAAACCATGTCATAAGATAGTCATGAGATATCCCAAAAATAGAGCTCACAAGCTTGATGGTCAAAATATAAATGTCAACACATAATGTTTGAAACATGATAACAAGAAAACAATTAGAGTAGCTATGTTGAACTCTCCTCATTCCCTTAAGTACAAGACCATGGTGACTAATGCTCGGTGATAGGAACTGATACTAATGGCATAGTGGACATGGCAACATGGGTCTGTGAGGCTATTGTGACATGAGTCTGACAAGCTGATGGATCCATAATTGGAGGCTAACTATGCTCTGATCTATTCCCCGAACTAGATGACCCATAATTGTGGCTTGATCTATGAATGGAGGAATTCCTATGACTATGATAAGAGTGGTGACTTGATGAATTCCTCGAGAATTTAGAGCCAGCCACACTGCTCTAACTACGACTAATGTGTGTGTGGCTGCTGCTCCCTAACCCTGTCTCTGTCCTACTCTATGACCTAGATAATTTAGGCTCTCTTTGGTCAACTAGCACTGCACTCTCATATGGCATCCTGTACTGGCCTCTACTAGCACTAACTCTCCCCATCACCAAGACAAAGGTGACTGATTCTCAGTGACAACAATTGATACTAATGGCATAGTGGACATGGAAACATGAGTCTACGAGGCTATTGTGACATGAGTCTGACAAGCTGATGGATCCATAATTGGAGGCTAACTATGCTCTGATCTATGCCCTAAACTAGATGACCCATAATTGTGGCTCGATCTATGAATTGAGGAATTCCTATGACTATGATGAGAGTGGTGACTTGATGAATTCCTTGAGAATGTAGAGCTAGCCACACTACTCTAACTACGACTGATGTGTGTGCGACTACTGCTCCCTAACCCTATCCATGTCCTACTTTGTGACCTAGATAATCCAAGCTCTTTCTGGTCAACTAGCACTACTCTCTCGTATAGCATCTTGTACTAGCCTCTGCTAGCACTAACTTTGTCCAACTCTCTAGCAACATCACCAATGGGCCCTGTACCTAACTGTGCAAACTGAGTTCACCAACTCTTTGTCTCTCATCATCAAATCTCTGCCTAATCTCTCTCAAGTCATGTAACCTCCAACTTGGCCTGTAGAGCTCGGATCTATGTTGTGGCCCCATCCAGTCTCCACTATATATTAGCTAGATGTTGATCCACTATGGCATCTCATGACAATAGAGGTACCCCAAATATAACCTACTCCTCATCTATCATCCTCTCTCGGAGCTACCTCTCTGCCTCATCCATCTCATCACTTATTTATATCTCCTTCTCATCGTCACCAACATCCTCCTCACCCCCAATGATCTCCTCCTCTCTATGACATCTAATGCCTTCATATCTCCCTCCTACCTAACCTCCACCTCTGGCTGTCTCTCCTCCCTCAACATCTCTTCCTCTCATTGCTCCTATCTCCCTTCCACTATTGGTTGCTCCTCTCTCTCCTTCTCAACCAACTCAGGGATTACCTCTAGTGGTACCCTCTTGAAACAATGTCTAACTCTCCTCGCCTACCTCCCTCCACCCCCTCCTCTCCTCCTCCTCCCCCCACCACCACCATCTCATCCATCATCTCCTCCTCCATCTCTACCACCTCTCCCCCCCATCTCCTCTGTCCCCATCTCCTCGACCTCTATCTCTCCCTCTCCCACTACCTCCTTGGCCTCTTTGTTGCACTTGTGGAATAATTGATCGACAATCAATCAATGCTAGACCAATTGGATTTGTCAATGGTTGTAGCCTATGATTTTACCACCACAAATCATAATTTGTGAACATCCCTGGATCTACCAGACCCCCACTCCAACCCCATGGCTATGCACCAGCCCCTCTATCTACTACTTGGCCAATGGAACTGATACCATTGGACCCCACATTGACTCTCATGATAACCATGCATACTTTGTTGTCCAAAAAAGTACACCCTATTGCTCACCAAACTGATGTAGAACTCGCTGGGGTAGGTACATCTCCATAATCAACTATGACGACACTATTCACCCAATTAGATATTGAAACTACTGACAGAATGCCAAATAATCTCCCTCTCCAACCCACTATGGACAATCCCTGTAAGGCCTCCAAATAAATGTTGTCATAGTATCAATCCTATGCCACCATAATCCAATTTTTCCAACTCTTGTCTATTGTAGGGAACCCAAATATAGATAAACATAGGGCATCCCATTTACCAACTGTGGTCTCCAAATGGGAGGATGAAAGATGGGAATATGCTCCCAAGCCCAGATCATCAACAATGTCATCCTGCAACTAATGCTATGTACACCTTTATAGACTACCTCATGCAATTGGTGATACAAAATCCCAAGAAAACAACACCCCCATGCAAAAACTATCATGTCTCATCGTATGTGCACTAGCACATCTCCCCATCTATTCGAGAGCCTGTGTCCTAGCTATCTAGAATAAGCACTCTGATAATCAATGTACATAACATAGCATCCCATCATAGATAGTACTCAACTAGCTACTCCCATCGAATCTCATATCCCTTCACACCAAGGCCCATGCCATCATCTGCCTCATATAACTCTATCGTAGCCTACACTTCATGGTGTGGATCATACACCACTTGGCCCCCTCTGATCAGGATGTGCAAAATTTGGTACATGTCCTCCAAAGTGATCGTAGCCTCTCATTTCAACAAATGGAAAGAACAAGTCTTTGAATGCCATCTCTCAGCTAGTGTTGTCAAAATTCCACTATTAGCCCAGATAATGGACATATGGGTGACATAATATAACCCCAACTACAGCATTGGCCTCTTCTCTCGGTCCGTCAGTTGATCCCAAAATGCATAAGTTGATGGTCTAAACTCATGCATATAGATTAGTGGTAATCATTTCTGCACATGCAGAAACATGAGTTAGCACATTACTGATAATCACTATTACCATCTATCTAATTAAACATAAGTAGAAAGTGAGCCTAAAACTAAGTCAACTATGGTCAACCTTGGTCAAAGTCAAATGGGTCATGTTGACTTCATTTGAGTCACACCCCAACATTTGCATTGTTTCATCCAACACTTGTGTCACATCCTTGTGCTTGCATCATTCTGACTCACACATTCATCATCTTCTATTGCTTGTGTCGATCCATCCATCAAATGCATCATTGATAGCCGAATGTGTCGCATGGCTCCATGTATGCATTACAATCTTCCCAATGTGTTGCTCCACCTTTCACTTGTAGTGCCAAATGTCAAATGTCTCTCACCAATCCTTGAATGCATCACATTTGCATTGTGAAGCATCAAATGTGTCAAATGTGAACTTGAATGCGGCTTATGCAAACATGTATGTGTCATGGTGCATTCATTGACCTACCTAGAAAACCCTAAAAATACACATAAATCTATAAAATTATGAAGTGGGTAAGGGGTGCTTTCTAGTGGCTCTATGCCCTCTGGTTGTCTAAATGTCTGCTCGATGTATCCATATGCTCAATCATAGGAATCACCATCTTCGCATGAGGTCTCCTAGCTTTGAGCTCTCAAAATTTACCAATGTGAAAATGAAAATGAATTGACTTTTTGCCTATTTTGAGCCTATTTATAGGGTCAAAGTGGGATTTTCTTCAAAAATTTATTACTGGAGGCCCTTTTGACCACCTTTGACTAGCCCATTGACTACTTTAAACACCTAGAAATCTAAAACCACTTGAGCACTTGACTTTCTAGACATCAAATTAGCTTGTCGGGACACTTTGCAAATTTTTTTGTCACCATGCCAAAATTTGAAAATTTTCTCGAGGGGCATAGATACTACCTACCTTCACTAGGGCATGTTTTTGATTGAATTTTCTATGTCAAAATGCGTCAGGTTGCATTATGTTAAAGAGGGGAAAAATGTAGACACATAAAAATGACCTAGGCCTACAAGCTCTATTTTCACCACATTCCTCCTAGCATAATTAAAATATTTAATTACTTCCTATTGTCCACTTTCAGCTATTAATTAAATATTTTTTAGTTATTTAATTAATTCATGTCTCTTATTCTTCTTCATTATTTAAATAAATAAATTATATTT